>CM069138.1:62998856-63598856 GCA_035221665.1 Okamejei kenojei
CACACACACACACACACACACACACACACACACACGCGCACACACACACACACACACACACACACACACACACACACACACACACACACACACACACACACACACACACACACACACACACACACACACACACACACACACACACACACACACACACACACACACGCACACACGCACACACACACACACACACTGGTGCCATGGTAGTACAGCGGTACAGTTGCTGCCTTACAGCGCCAGAGATCCAGGTTCAATCCTCCTGACAGTACGGGGACTCAGTGGGCCAAAGGAACTGTTTCTGCGCTGTATCTCTAATAACTAGAAAAACAAAACACACACACACACACCCTCCTCCCCACAATCCACCAGTACTGGCCCCTAACATAGCCCTGAGGAAGATCTTAACTATGATTATGTTCATACCAGTCATTTATATTCATCCACTGGCCTTTCGTAAATGTGTACTGGAGGGGAATTCAAGTGAGATCACAAAAGAGAAGTAGAGAAACTACCTCCAAAGAAGATCTTTAAACTAAAGAAGTACATGTGAGACATGGATACAAAAGCAGCCTCGTCTATCTTTACATAAAGTCTGGAGACCAAGTTATAATCATGTGCCTGTTGGGTGATAATCCATAATATAACATGAGAGCCAATATTAAAAATGTAATTATAAAAATTGGTTTGCAATGTAATATGAATGTAAAAATCCCAGCTGGTTCAACCACAGTGAACGGATAAAAGGTTAGATTAAAATTAGGTTAACCGAATAGTTATTTATTTTTTAGCTACGAATCCACCTTTTGCTAAATAATAGGTATTTGAACCAAAAAGGTTTTCAGGAGCTGCAAGGATATTAATTTTAGTTGAGTTTAGAGATGCAGCGTGGAAACAGACGCTTCAGTCCACCGATCCATGCTGATCACGAGGTGCAGGGAATAACGGCAGCTGCTGGTTTTAATGGAAGGTAGGCGCAAAATGCTGGAGTAACTCAGCGGGACAAGCAGCAACTCTGGAGAGAAGAAATGGGTGACATTTCGGGTCGACCCAAAACTTCACCCATTCCTTCTCTCCAGAGATGCTGCCTGTCCCACCCCGTACACTAGTTCTATCCTACAGGCTAGGAACAATTTACTGTAAGGCAGCAATGTGGAAGATCAGCCATGATCACATTGAATGCCGGTGCTGACTCAAAGGGCCGAATGGCCTACTCCTGCACCTATTGTCTATTGTCTACAGTTGCGCCACCTTTGGTGCCACAGTGTCATCGTAAACCGTATGGGGGAATGGAACAGTTTATTAAAATAATGGAGGAATTAGGTAGTCCTAGAGTTGCAGACCACCTAAAAACAGAGGCAGCAGATAGACAGGGGAGTGGCCATTATGTTTTACAGATAAACCAACTGTTTTGCAATATGTGTCCTTATCCACAACCCATCTGAAATCCAACCATTAGTGCAGACAACTGCCAACAGACATTTCCCGTCGTGCCAACTTATCCTGCATTGCGTATCTTCTGCAAATTGAAACCACAACCTTCTTCAAACTGTCACCCAGCACAGTAGGCATAAAGCAACAATTCAATTAAAATGTTCATAAATTGAGCCAAATGCAATACTATATTCAAACGCCACCTTCAACCTTGTTACTTCTTCTAACAAGCAACTTTTAAATATAATAATCAATGATAATTCTAAACATGTTAACGGATACACAGTATGTAAGTAAAATACATTATCACTAACACTAAGAAAAAGGGTGGGAAATCAGCAACAAGGCTTGCACCAGTTCTGGGGTCAGGAGACGAAAGCATAGGCTGAGTTCAATAGGTCTGGGAAAGCTGGTAGATATGAGCGATGCAGTAGGGATGTATTCATTGATCAAAAAGCAAAAAATTGCAGTTGCTTGAAATATGAAGTAAAACCAGAAGGCAATGGAAATACTCAGCAGGTCAAGCAGCAGCTTTAGATTTTAGACCTCAGACATACAGTGTGGAAACAGGTCCTTCAGCCCACCAAGTCCGTTCCGGCCAGGGATCACCCCATGCACTAACACTATCCTACACACTAGGAACAATTTACAATTTTGCCAAAACCAATTAACCCACAAACCTGAGGTAGACAAAAATGCTGGAGAAACTCAGCGGGTGAGGCAGCTTCTATGGAGCGAAGGAAATAGGCAACGTTTCGGGTCGAGAACCTTCTTCGAGACCCGTCTGAAGAAAGGTCTCGACCCGAAACATTCGGGTTAGGTATATGGACGTGAAGGGAATGGACGTGGATAGGTATATGGACGTGAAGGGAATGGAGGGGTATGGTCTGAGTGCAGGTAGATGGGACTAGGGGAAAACAAATGGTCGGCACGGACTGGAAGGGCCGAGAGGGCCTGTTTCCGTGCTGTAATTGTTATATGGTTATATGGTTATATGGTTATATGATGCTGCCTCACCCGCTGAGTTTCTCCAGCATTTTTGTTTACCTTCGATTTTCCAGCATCTGCAGTTCCTTTCTTGAACAACCGACTAAACTTGTACGTCTTTGGAGTGTGGGAGGAAACCTAAGTACCCAGAGAAAACCCACGTGGTCACAGGGACAAACTCTGTGCAGACAGTACCCGTTGCCAGGATCAAACCTCGGTCTTTAGCACTAAGGCAGCAACTCTGCCGCTGCTCCACTGTAGGATAATTAAACTGGATGTAGCTGCTAATGGCGACTTTGAACCCAGGAAAATGTTTGTTATGGTGTTGCTTGATCTAAAAGGCCTGAGAGTTTAATCAGGAGAACGCAAATAAATACAACAAATGGACACAAAGTGGTGGAGTAACACAGCAGGTCAGGCAGCATTCCTAGAGAATTTGCATGGAGACCTTTCTTCAGATTTGAAACATTTCCTATTCATGTTCTCCAGAGATCCTGCCTGACCTGTTGAGTTATTCTAGCACTTTGTATCTTTTTTTAGTAAACCAGCATCTGCAGTTCCTGAAGTCTGGATTCCAGCTGCCCGGGCTGATAACCATGTCTGGGTGAATGCGGGGGTGAAAAGCAGATGGATCTCAGCTAGGATGACTATTGAACCGCATGACACCCTGAAACATTGTCTATCCATGTTCTCCAGAGATGCAGCCTGACCTGCTGAGTTACTCCTGCGCTATCTGTGTCTTCTTGTGAAAACCAGCATCTGCAGTTGATGATGATGATAATGATACTTTATTGTCACTTGTACCTAGCTAGTCCTTGTTTCTGTAAATAATTACTATGAGCGCATTTCCAAAGATGATACAGTGCTTGGATTATCCTAAACTTTGAAGGATGCCGCAATTGTTAAATAATGAATGCATTTCCAAAGAAGTTAATTGATGTTACAGTGCTTGGGATGTCCTTAACCTTGTAGGATGCTGCAGGTATTAAATGAACACGTTTATATGTGTTTATTTTCATCTTTTTTCTTACTTTTTTTGATTTAAACTCTATAGAAAGGTAACCTGGGACAGTGCTTGATGCAACTGGCCAAGAATTAGTTTTTTCCAGGTGTTCAGAAAGCACATGTCAAAACTGGCAGATGTTGGCAGGAAATGGAAAAGCCTTAACCACTGTGTCAGTTTTTGAAATGTTCATTTTTTTTTTACATTTCACTCTTTTGCCCTGCAACAGTGGGTATGTCCAGTAATCGTGCATGCTTTATGTGAGGCTGATGGATGGAACTAAACCTGCTGAACAGTGTTATTTCTCAAGCAGACTGTCTCCTTATTAATTTGTTGTTGCTCATTTTTCTTTCCACTCGTCACAATCCCTCCCCCACCACCCCCCCCCCACCCCCCATCCTCCCCTTAACCTCCTCCCCCCCCCCCCCCCCCCAGTCTCCAGCAAACAACCTGGAGGCAGAGTATTTATTTGAGCTGTTCAAATTGCAGCACACACCAGCTGTTTATCTTTGGGAACACCTGTAAACCTTGTCGCCAACGGCTAGCAGCCTCATATTAACGCTCTGTCCAAGTGAACAAGACGCCCCTTGTATGTCAGACACATTCATATCAGATCAGATGCAGGCTGTACACTTTGTGATGGGGTTTCAATTAATGTCAGTTGCTCAAAAGTCTTTCACTTTTGAGTTTTCACAAAATGTCTTTTCCTTTAGAAAAACCTTTAGGCTTTACTTCGGACTTTACTTTAGTGCAGATGTAGCACAGAAACAAGCCCTTCGTCCCACCGATACTGCGCCCACCAGTGATCAGCCTACATTAGCACTATCCTACACATGAGGGTCAATTTACTCTTTTGCCGAAGACAATTAACGTACAAACCTGCACATCTTTGGCGCGTGGGAGAAAACCGGAGCACCCGGAGAAAACCCACGTGGTCACAGGGAGAATGTACAAATTGTGTACAGACAACACCCATAGTCAGGATTGATCCCGGTCCTCTGGCGTTCGAAGGCAGCAACTCTACCGCTGTGCCACCATGCCACCCCTAAAGTATTATGTGCAGTTCTGGTCATCATATTAGAGGATAATTGGCTTTGGTAAAAATATTGTGCTGGGGAGTGCGGGATCTGGATAAGCAGGGGATGGGCCAAGGGGAAGTGGGGACGGGGAACGTGGGCTACTCCTGATTGTAAAACACAGAAAGCATTATTCTGGGATATGCATGAAAATTCAGAAATGTCATAGTCATAGAGCTATTCAGATTTGCAAACAAATCCTTTGGCCCACCTGTCCATGTCGACCATGCATACTGGGTTGGCCCCATTTGCCTGCATTTGACCCCATAGCCCTCTTAACCCTTCCTATCTACCGTAAAAATCTGTCCAAATGTCTGTTGCACTTTGGGAGGTCAAACCAGGACACGACCTACACAGTAAATGGTAGAGGCCTGGAGAGTGTTGCAGAACAGAGAGATCAGGGAGTACAGGGGTGCGGTTCCCTAGAAATGGCAACTCAGGTGGACGCTGTGGTGAATAATTAGTTTGGTGCGCTTGCCATCATTGGGAAGAGAATTGAGGGCAAACGTTGACATGCACCTCACAATATACTTCTCAGCTTCTCAGCTCCACCTCTTGCAATACTCTCGAGGGTCCAGACCCACGGAAATGAAAGCACCACAGATTATTTGTTCACCCAGAAATCCTCCCTCAAGAGCAAAATGATGGACAGAACTCCAGCAGGTGGAACTAGTGAAGATGGACTTATTGAAGCAAGTTGAGACTTATTGAAGCAAGAACTCTCCTGATTTGTGCCTTGCAGATGATAGGAAAAGCCATGGGGTGTCAAACAGTGAGCCAGTCACTATAGGATAACCAGTGTTTGATCATGAGCAAAACACAAAGTGTTTAGTTTAGTTTAGTTTCGTTTAAAGATACAGCATGGAAACAGACCCTTTGGCCGTCCGGTCCACGCTGACCATCACTCACCCATACACTAATTCTATCTTACACACGAGGGACAATTTACAGAAGCTAATTAACCTACAAACCTTCGGTAAGTTGGGAGGAAACTGGAGCATCCGGAGAAAACCCATGCGGTCACAGGGAGTACGTACAAACTCCGTATGGAAGTACTTGTGTTCAGGATTCTCTGGTGCTGTAAGGCAGCAACTCTACCACTGCATCTGAAACACTGTGCCACCCCACAGTGCCGTACTCCAAGTGCTGGAGTAACTCAATGGGTAAGGCAGCATCTGTGGAGGAAATGGATAGACAACATTTCGGGTTGGGGGTCCTTCTTCAGATCTTCTCTTCTACACATATTATGGCTAGTCCAGTTAAACTTCTGGTCGATGCTGAACCCCAAGTTATTCTTAGTTTAGGAAGAAACTGCAGATGCAGGTTTACACCAAAGGCAGACATAAAATGCTGGAGTAATTCAGAGGGACTGGCAGCATCTCTGAATCTGGAGGTGTGCGTCTTCAAGCTTCTGTACCTCTTGCCCAATGGGAGAGGGGAGAAGAGGGAGTTACCAGGGTGATACTCTACGGTGATGTGGGAGGCCTGGCAAGAGTAGTTTATGCTTTGGATGTGAGTTGCCTCATATCAGCTTATGGCTGAAAGGTATCCATGCCATGCGTTGAAGGGACAAGGTTGCAAAGGAATGCCAAAGGACGGAACAGAAGAGGGTACTACCCAGTCATAAACAGAACAATGGGGGGAATTCCACTGTATCACACAGAGATGGAGAACCAGGAGGTCTCTAAGCATAGCGGCTGGAGTAGTGGCATGAGTGTTGGGCGCTGCAGTGGGTAGCCCAGCCCATCTCTGGCCACAGGTCCATGTGTCTGTGGAGCAGGCTGCTGGATGCCGGGGCAACACATGGATCAAGCATTGCTGTTGATCCCACAGAGAATGGACGAATGAGCAACTTGGGCATGTCCTGCAGCAATTACACCGAGTGGCAGATTACTTTGGTTCAGTTTGGAGATACAGCGTGGAAACAGGCCCTTCGGCCCACCAAGTCCGTGCCGACCAGCGATCACCTCCATACACTAACATTATCCTACACACTAGGGACTATTTACAATTTTTACCAAGGCCAATTAACCTACAAACCTGTGCGTCTTTGGAGTGGTGAGGAAACCGGAGCACCTGCGAAAAACCCACCTGGTCATAGGGAGAACGTACAAACTCCGTACAAACAGCATCGACCCCAGGCGCTGTAACGCAGCAGCTCTACTGCTGTGTCACTGTGCTGTCCTGGAAGTGGAAGCATAGCCAGGCCAGGCCAGGCCAGGCCAGGCCGACCTCTGCATCACCGATCCAGCGCCATCACCAGGACAATGGGCCTTTAAGATATTTTAGTCAGAGGGGTGGTGAATCTGTGGAATTCATCGTCACAGATGCCTGTGGAGGCCGTCATTAAGTCCTTTTAAACAGAGATCGGCATGTTCTTGATTAGTAAGGGTGTCAAAGGTTATGGGAAGAAGGCAGGAGACTTGGGTTGAGAGGGAAGGATAGATCAGCTTCGACTCAATGGTGTAAAAGGCTCGATGGGCTGAATGGTCTATTTCGGCCATAGTGCCACAATGACATGAAATGTTAAAGACTCGAGTGCTAGCTTTTAAGTGAGAAGGGCAAAGGTTTAATGGAGATGTACAAGGTGATTTTTTTACGCTGAGAGTGGTGGGTGCCTGGAACCTACTGCCCTGATGGTTGAAACAAATGCAATACTGGGATTCAAATGACTTTTGAATAGGCACATGGATATGCAGGGAATGGAGGCATATGGATTACTTCTAGGCAAAGGCGATTAGTTTAATTTGGCATCATGTTTGACACAGATATTGTGCAGAAAGGCCTGTTCCTGTGTTGTACCATTCTGGGGCAGCACAGAATTGCTGCTTTACAGCACCAGATACCTGGATTTGATCCTGACTATGGGTGCTGTCTGTACGTTCTCCCTGTGACCGCGTGGGTTTTTTCCGGTTCCTCTGGTTTCCTTCCACATTGCAAAGCATACAGGTTTGTAGGTACTTGGCTTTGGTAAAAATTATACATTGTCCCTAGTGCGTAGGATTGTGCAGGTTTACGGGATCATTGGTTGGGCATGGTCTCATTGGGCTGAATGGCTAAAGTAAAATATAATGTTTTTTGGGCTAATCCGATGCATGAATTCTTTCATTCCTTATATTTCGGAATAAGCAGCAAACCCACAAAACGTTTGGAAGATGCTGATGAGCAGTAGTAACATTTTGAAGAAATTGGTTTTTAATAAATTCGAGAAACTGGTGTCAACCAAGACAGGTTTGTCATATGCAACAAAACAAAACCTTACAGATAGATGCCTCTAAAACCACTAATGTCAGAAGAACAAGAGGTACCAATATAAGAAAGAGATATTTATAATCATAGATGAATGTGAAAAGTTCCACACCTATCGCAACAGAAATGAAATTTGTAGTTCAAAGACTTTTTCAGTCTCGAGAGCAGATTTGCAAAATGAAATACAGTGCAGAGCACCAATAAGTCTGCAAAGATTAGCTTTGAGGCTTTAGGGTTATGACTTTACTCTGAAATACATACCTGGAAAGGAAATAGTGCTGAGAATATGCACTCTCTCATCTGTCACCAAGGCAGAAGAGACATGAGAAGGGAGATCATGGTGTGAAGATACACTACCTAGTAAATGTGACACCTCCAGAGCTACATAAGATCAAAGAAGCGGCTGACAAAGAAGATGACTTACAGGCAACTTTGTCAGCAAATGGTTCAGAAGTGGCCTGAAAAGATAAAACAACCCCAGAGAGCAGTAAAACATCCCCGGTCAATCAGAGACAACAGGAAACAGTGCACAGTTGGCATGATTCCGAATCCAAACGATGCACAAAAGAATTACCCCCGAAGATATTTGGCGGCACAGTGGCTCCATGGTAGAGTTGCTGCCTTACAGCGCCAGAGACCCGGGTTCCATCCTGACTATGAGTGCTGTCTGTACGAAGTTTGCACGTTCTCCCTGTGAACTGCGTGGGTTTTCTCCGGGTGCTCCCACACTCCAAAGACGTACGGGTTTGTAGGTTAATTGACTTCTGTAAATTGTAAATAATCCCTAGTGTGCTGGATAGTGCTAGTGCATGGGGTGATCGCTGGTGGGTGTGGACTCGGTGGAACAAAGGTCCTATATCCACACTGTATCTCTAAAGTCTAAGAGTCTATGTGGACATAGAGAAGTGCTAGCTGAGAGATCTGTTGCACCATATTGACATATTTAAAAATAGAGGGAGAATGACAGCAATGTGCTGAGTGTGCCAGAAGTACAGAACTACATACCAAATGGGACAAGGGCTACTGAAACACCACTTAGGTTAAGGATGTGCAATTCAAATAACAAGAACAAAACAACACCACACAGGTGAAGGAGTTTACCCGACAACGACAAGTCAGCCTACAGGGAGGAAGTCCAGCACCTGACAACCTGGTGTGCCAATAACAACCTCGTCCTCAACTCCCAGAAGACGAAGGAAATCATTGTCGACTTCAGAAAAAACAGAGGGGGCAGACACACCCCCATCCATATAAACGGGACTGAGGTGGAGCGTGTCTCCAACTACAAATTCCTCGGGGTACACATCTCGGAGAATCTGTCCTGGTCCCTCAACACCTCCAAGCTGATCAAAAAGGCGCAGCAGCGCCTTTACTTCTTGAGGAGGCTCAAAAAAGCCCAACTGTCCCCCCAGATCCTGACCAACTTTTACCGCTGTACCGTTGAAAGCATCCTGACCACCTGCTTTACGGTATGGTACAGCAGTTGCACCGTTGCAGACAGGAAGGCACTACAACGGGTGGTGAAAACCGCCCAGCACATCATCGGTGCCCCGCTCCCTGCCTTGGATGCCCTCCACCGAAAACGGTGTCTGAGACGGGCTGGGAAGATCATCAAGGACCCCTCCCACCCTAACCATGGACTGTTTGCCCTCCTACCATCGGGGAGGCGGTACAGGAGCCTCAGGTCCCGCACCAGCAGGATGAGGAGTAGCTTCTACAATAACACCATCGCACTGCTGAACTCGGAGTCCCGCCGATAGATTCCCACATCTGTATTTATTTATCTGTATTTATTTATCTGTACTTATCTAAACATTGCTATCACTACGTACTGACACTAAACTGCATTTCGTTGTACCCATACCTGTATCTGTACAATGACATTAAATTTGAATTGAATTGAATTGAATTTAACTGTCCATTTAATGGCTACATCATTTCACTTTGTTAGTGAAATGCCTTTGGTTCCACCCACTGTCTCTTCCCATTTCCCTGCTGCTAAGACAAATTTGCTCTCTTTCTCTTAGTTCCAAAGAAGGACCTTTGTGACGAGTCAAGAGTGTTTAATTGTCATATGTATCAAATTGTCATATTTAATTGTCATGTGTACCTTGCTCTCATGAGATGCTGCCTGATCCGCTTAGCACTACTTCGGTATAAACCAGCATCTGCAGTTCCTACGTACCCAATGAAATTCTTACATGCTCCAGCATAACAGTTTTGTAAACACAATACTCACATATGACATGATAAGCAAAAAAAGTTCAATAAATTAAAAAAAAAACAATATTAGTGCAACACAAAAGCCTGAAGTCCCCAGTGATATGAAGACAGTTTGTATTTCCTGATTTAGTTGGTGTCTGTAATGTTCAACAGACTGATGGTTGTTGGGAAGAAGCTGTCCCTGAACCTGGAGATCACAGTTTTCGGACTCTTGTACCTTCTTCCTTCGACCTGAAACATTAATGGGCCTGTCCCACTTAGGTGATTTTTCAGCAAACTTCCAGCGACTGTCAAATTGCCGGCAGCCACCTGAAAAACCAGCAACTGGAACGGCGACTGTCTGAGTGGAACACACACACACACACACACAAACACATCGCTTCCTTCATCAGCCCATGTGAATGTTTTAGACAGCGCTCCCCCCGCTTGCCCTGTCTAAAAAGTTCACAAGGTGATACAGACACATACCGCGATGAACATGAAGGTTGGCACTGTAATTAAGACGGCTAAAGCACAGTGTACAGTAAGTCATTTAGAAGAGGGGGGGCGGGGGGGGGGGGAGGTGGAGAAGCGGGGAGAAGGAGTGGAAACAACTTTTAAGAAGCCAGAGAAACACGGCTGGGAAGCTCGGCGGACATTTAACTTATTCTTGGTTCTGAAAACTACTGCTTATCTTTTTTTTTCTCAATGAGCCAATGAAATTCACCAGTCAGCACCGGCTACAACCTATGAGAACCTCCGAGAACCTTCGACCTCCTGGCAACCCATTAGGACCTGGCGACCCACCTACGGCTCGAGAATTCTCGCTACTCTCCATGGCGGCTTCATACTGGTCGCCGCTAATTTTTCAACATGTTGAAAAATTCGCGGCAACCATAAAGAGGCCGCTACTAGTTCCCAGAATACGGGAACTCATCACGACCATGAAGGCGACTCCCAGGCAAATACCCGCGAACATGTGGTGACCATGTGGCGACGGCATAGTCTCCTGCAGTCGCCTAAAAAGTCCCCTAAGTGGGACAGGCCCGTAACTGTTTCACGTTCCACACATGCTCTTGACCTGCTGAGTTTTTACAATGTGTTTCTCTTCTTTTGATAACAAGAAGAAACAGTAGATTCAATTCAAAAAACAAAATAAATTATGGACTACAATTTCAATAATTGACTGGATACTTAAGGAACTGCAGGTGCTGGATATTTAATAAAATACAAAGTGCTGGAGTAACTCAGCAGGTCAGCCAGCAGCACTGGAGGACATGGATGGTCTGAAGAAGGATCATGACCCAAAATATTGCCTGTCTATGTTTTCCAGAAATGCTGTCTGACCCGCTGACTTATTCCAACACTTTGTGTTTCGACAATTGACCAACATATTAGGTCAGTATTTTTAAGGAATTGAAGCTCTACTGGGGATTCCTGGGCACAGATGTTAGCTCCACAAATAGGGACAGTTCATACCACACACAGCCTGGGACAGAGGTGAGATAGTAATTGCCATGTTGTGTAGTGGCGAATCGATGATTAATTGGGGATTGATGCATCAGGGTTTAGGAGTCCCACATAACTACTCAAAAGCTCCTGAGCTGGAAATATGTGGGATGGAACAGCAGGTGCTGATGTAAACCGAAGATAGACTCAAAAAGCTGGAGTAACTCAGTGGAACAGGCAGCAGCTATGGAGAGAAGGAATAGGTGACATTTCGGGTCGAGACATAGAAACATAGAAAATAGGTGCAGGAGTAGGCCATTTGGCCCTTCGAGCCTGCACCGCCATTCAATATGATCATGGCTGATCATCCAACTCAGTATCCCATACCTGCCTTCTCTCCATACCCCCTGATCCACTTAGCCACAAGGGCCACATCTAACTCCCTCTTAAATATAGCCAATGAACTGGCCTCAACTACCTTCTGTGGCAGAGAATTCCAGAGATTCACTCTGGAATTCACTCTGAGATCTCTGTGAGAAAAATGTTTTTCTCATCTCGGTCCTAAAAGACTTCCCCCTTATCCTTAAACTGTGACCCCTTGTTCTGAACTTCCCCAACATCGGGAACAATCTTCCTGCATCTAGCCTGTCCAACCCCTTAAGAATTTTGTAAGTTTCTATAAGATCCCCCCTCAATCTTCTAAATTCTAGCGAGTACATGCCGAGTCTATCCAGTCTTTCTTCATATGAAAGTCCTGACATCCCAGGAATCAGTCTGGTGAACCTTCTCTGTACCCCCTCTATGGCAAGAATGTCTTTCCTCAGATTAGGAGACCAAAATGGTACGCAATACTCCAGGTGTGGTCTCACCAAGACCCTGTACAACTGCAGTAGAACCTCCCTGCACCTATACTCAAATCATTTTGCTATGAATGCTAACATACCATTCACTTTTGGTTTGAAGAAGGGTCTCGACCCGCAGACTGGTTTGAAGAAGGGTCTCGACCCGAATTGCCACCCATACCTCTCCAGAGATGCTGCCTATCCTGCTGAGTTACTCCAGCTTTTTGTGTCTATCTTCTGAGCTGGAATTAGCTGGTCTCAGACCAAGACCCGGGCATACAATGGGAGGTGAATTTGTTCACTCAGAACCAAGAATCATATCTCATATTTGTAGGCTAATCCTCCAAGCTCCCTTTTATCCTCAAGGTGACAGACTTGAGAGCCATAGCAATCACCAAGACAATTTGAATCCAATTTTCAGAACAAAGGATATCTGAGAAATAAGTTTGTGACAATGGAAACCAATTTATTGCTAGAGAATTTAGAGAGTTTGCAGTATGATATGGATTCACATTTTGTGCCTCATTCCCAAGCCATTCAAGAGGACTCTGTTTCATATACATATAGTATTAATGAGAGCTTGAGTACCTTTAAGAACATGGTGCACCATAACTTTCAATATATTGTTACACCAGCCAAGTTACTTAAGATAGACACAAAATGCTGGTGTAAGTAAGTGGGTCAGGCAGCATCATGGAGAAAATCGATGGGGGATGTTTCAGGTCCAGACCCTTCTTCAGACTGAAAGTAGGGGGTGAGTCTGACGAAGGGTTCCAACCCAAAATGTCACCCATACTTTTTCTTCAGAGATGCTGCCTGACCATCTGAGATACTCCAGCACATTGTGTCTATCTTTGGTTTAAACCAGCACCTGCAGTTATTTAAGAGTTGACTCTCCTTAATGAAGCTTTGCTGGTGGCTCTCATTCAAGTTATTTGCTTTAGTAAGCAGCAGACGCTAAATACCCTAATGGTCTAGAAGAGAGACATGACAAAACAGCCATCAGGAACCTTATCAAATGGTCTCACAAGGAGAGTCAAACGTTGATTTAGTTTCACCCTTGTAAAATTGACAATTTGACCAGCTGAATTACTGATTGGCAGACTGTACCAGATTGCACCTGTATGCAAAATATGGTGGAAGATAGCATCACTATGCATATTCTTCACAAGACCAAGAAAGTAAGACAATTGTTGACTGATGCAAGTGCCATGTTGTGTACAGCAGTCAGAAATTAAGGAAGGGCTAGTCCATTAGATTGGGAAGCCCCACATAAAGACTTAAAGCTCCTGACCTGGAATTTGCAGGTCTCAGACTCAGATGTCAGCATACTATGGGAGTGCATTTGTGCACTGAGAACCAATAAATATATTTTCAAGTCAAGTCAAGAGAGTTTATTGTCATGTGTCCCAGATAGGACAATGAAATTCTTGCTTGCTGCAGCACCACAGAGTATTGTAAGCAAAAATGCTGTACACAACAGTTCAGTTCAATATACACATAAATAAGCAGATGAAGTGCAATAGGCAGTTACAGTTCAGAGTCTGTTTGTTGGCGAGTTTAATGGCCCGATGGGTGTGGGGAAGCAGCTGTTCCTGAACCTGGATGTAACAGATTTCAGGCTCCTGTACCTTCTGCCCAATGGTAGCGGGGGTTGAAGGTTAATTTTCCAAGTCGTCATTTTTTTGCACAAAGACCACAAAGTGAATATGCAATTGTTTATCACTTGAGAACTAGTCTAAATGGTGCATTAAGAAAGTCATAATAGTGAATAGGTGAGGTTTTGAAACAGATTATCCATTCAACGGGATTACTTATCTGAAACACCAGTTTTAAGAACATTGTATACAAATCACACATTTTGTTTCTTAGTAGCACATGTCTTGTGGTCTAAATCTCAATATAAGCTGCATGTTTGAGTCTTAACATGTAATTACAAAAGAGATATTTTGGTGCAACAATAGATCACACTACTTCCTCACCTAATGCTGACCACAGACCTTTCAGTTTCCAAACCAGCCCAACCACATTAAGACATCCCAGTCAGCATGGCCGAGTTGGGCCAAAAGGCATGTTTCTATTCTATATTCCATATGACTCTGAATCTAAGTTCCAACCAAATACTACCCCAGCTCCTAAGTTGTTGGAGCAGAATTCGGCCCATCCTCTCTGCCATTCGATCATGGCTGATCCATCCATCCTTCTCAACGCATTTTCATGCCTTATCCCTTTGACACTCTTACTAATCAAGAAGAATTAGTATCCTAACCTCAGGAGCTCTCTTTGTGACCATGTGGGTTTTCTCCAGGTGCTCTGGTTTCCTCCCACATCCCAAAGACGTGCGGGTTTGTATATTAATTGGCCTCTGTAAATCCCCCTAGTATATATGCCGAGAGTGTGGAAGCGAAAATGGGATAACATAGAAATAGTGTGAATGGGTGATCGATAGTTGGCATGGACTCGGTGGCTGAAGGGCTGAAGATTATGTTTCAGGCAGAGACCCTTCTTCAGACTGTTCTATGTTTGTTCTATGTTCCTTTTTATATCTCTTGTTTCTCTCTCTCCTGACTCTACTGTCTGAAGAAGGGTCTTGACCCGAAACGTCACCTATTCCTTTTCTCCAGAGATGCTGCCTGACCCGCTAAGTTACACCAGCTTTTGTGCCTAGCTTCTGACTGTTCTTTTCCCCATTTGTAGGTCCAATGTGAACACCCTTATTATTGCACCACCTGAGATCTACCAAAACGGAGATCCTAATCCAAACTCCACAACTTGCCGTCACACAGAGAGATGCACTGTGATGTGAAAACCCAACCTTTCTTCACACACCCAGCAAGGGCTCTGGCTGCTGATTTTTTCTTCCCTGTTTATTATTAAAAACGGACAGCGTGTTACAAAGAAAGCCACAAGTCTTTTTTTTTAAGAAGACTCGTGAATTCAGGGGGTGATGACTGAACTTGCTGCATGAGGGCACTTATCTCACTTCTTGTCTCTTTGATTGAACTTTCCAATCCTAGTCTCTTGAGGGATGCGATTCTGGCCAAGGTCCTTGATTCAGGGGAAGACGAATGCTTACAAGAAAACAATGAAAAACAAACAAATGGATAGAGACTTTAAATTGAAAGTACCTCCTCCTACAGTTGACTTCCTCTTTAAGTAAATAATGAGCTGCATTGGACAAGGACTGTAACAGTAAACACTGCTGTATTAGTACAAGGTTCCAAAATAATAGAAGACTTGAAAGATGGTGTGTCCTAACATTGGTTAAAGGAAGTAAGCATCCTGCATTTGTTTTCCTTTCTTTGTTGCCTTGAAGGGAAATGAACCATAGAAATGATGAAAACTGCCAGCTCTTGTTTATTTGGAAGTGCAGTCTCAGAGGGCCTCCGTCCTATTCACTTTTTCTACCTTTTGCATCCTCTCTTCCTTAAAAGTAAAACTACACTAAAACATTTGCCAGCTGCAGCCAGTAACCATCAACCCAAGGACTGTGGGATGACTATTGGCAATCTGCATTAACTCCTTTCTGCAAGATAATAGATGTCTGGGGGAAAGGAGCTCTTTCGACAGCCCCACTCATTGCAGATTATAAATGAATGGGCAAAACCCCCAGGGAGGCACGACCTCTAACATCTGGGTCATTTTTGCCTCATCCTTTGCCTATTATCTTAAGTAAGACTGAATGTTCAAGGATTAACTAGCTGACTTGTGTCCAAGATTTCTTGACAGCCACGACAAAAGTTGCTTAATCAGCATTTAGTTTTCAAGACTATTAGGAATCCCCCAAAGTAAAAGAAAACTTTAATAATGATAGATATTTTCCATGTGGAAAGATTTTTGGGCATGTCTACACCATATGTGCTGATTTTTTTTATAACAGTTATCTTACTGTCTCTGCATCAATTTATTGTCCAGGAGGTCTGAGCAGTAGATAGTTAAGTTTTTAAATCTTTGATGGAAATCAAGACTATGCCAACTAAAAAAAGGTTAAAAAAACAGCAGCTTAATAAATGCTGCTCAGTGCTACAGTAGTTGTAATGACATTGGACTGCAGGTGAAGATGAAGCACTCTGAGGTTGCCAGCTGTAAATATTGTTCCTGGCTTCCAAACCTAAATTACACAGCACAGCTCCATTTCAATGAAAACTATCTGCCATGAATGCTAAATACTTTAACCTAATATTATTATTTTATTGCCTTTTCCATTACCTTCCTTCTGTCTTCCTGGTTTTAATCCATTGGATATGCATTTTTCTCTTCAGTCAGAATGTCATCACATTTGCACCCACACTGGTTAAACACCAATCCTAACAGTTACCATTAGGAAGCACTTTTGATCGAGACCCTCGGACTATCTTTAATCGGACTTTACTGGATATTCAACTGAACGTTATTCCCTTTTTCCTTTATTTGTATACTGTGGACGGCTTATGATCATAAGGTCATAAGGAATAGGAGTAGAATTAGGCCATTCGGCCCATCAAGTCTACTCCGCCATTCAATCATGGCTGATCTATCTCTCCCTCCTAACCCCATTTTCCTGCCTTCTCCCCATAACCTCTGACACCTGTATGAATCAAGAATCTATCTATCTCTGCCTTAAAAATATCTTCTGACTTGGCCTTCTGTGACAAAGAATTCCACAGTTTCACCACCCCCTGAGTAAATAAAATTCTCCTCATCTCCATCCTAAAAGAACGTCCTTGAATTCTGAGGCTATGACCTCCAGTCCCAGACTCTCCCACTAGTGGAAACATCCTCTCCACACCCACTCTATCCAAGCCTTTCCTATTCTGTATGCTTTAATGAGGTTTTTCCTCATTCTTCTAAACTCCAGCGAGTACAGGCCCAGTGCTGACATGCTCATCATAGGTTAACCTACTCATTCCTGCTTGATTGTAATCAAGTATAATCTTTCAGTTGACTGGATAGCACACAACAAAACAGATGTTCCCTGTACCTTGGTGCACGTGACAATAAACTAAATTAATCTAAACTGGGGCTTCAAGTGGGTGAGTATGAATTAAGAGTCTATCCACTTCATGCATGGAGAGAGTGGATGTGGAGAAGTTGTTTAAGTAGTGGGACCAGAGACCTTACCCTCAGAATAAAATGACATATCATTAGAAAGGAGATGAGGAGGAATTTGTGTATGAAGGAACTGTGGTTGCTGGTTTAAACCGAAGATAGACACAAAATGCTGGAGTAATTCAGTGGGACAGGCAGCATCTCTGGAGAGAAGGAATGGGTTAAAGTTTTGGGTCAAGACCCTTCTTCAGAGGAGGAATTTCTTTAGTTAGTGGGTGGTGAATCTGTGGAATTCATGGCCACAGAAGGCTGTGGTGGCCAAGTCAGTGGATATTTTTAAGGTGGATATTGATAGATTCTTGATTAATACGGGTGTCAGGGGCTATGGGGAGAAGGCAGGAGAATGGGATTGAGCCTTTCTAATTGCTCCCTTTAACTAATATACTCCAAATCCAGTCAGAAAATTCAGGATCCAATCGCATATCAGTGAGCTGAGGCCTAGCTGGTGGAGTTTAGTGGTGAGCTTGGTGAGGATGACCGTATTGAAGGCAGAGCTATAGTCAATGAAGAGCATCCTCACGTACGTGTCCCTGTCTTTCCAGGTGGGTCAGGACAGTGTGAAGAGCCACAGAGATGGCATCCTCTGTGGATCTATTTGCCCTGTATGCAAATTGATGAGAGTCCAATGATGCAGGGATGCCGGATTTGATGTGGGAGAGGACCAGCCTTTCAAAGCACTTTCAAAGCACTTTTGTGTTCTATGTCCTGACCTCTGAAGGCGAGTATGCCAAATGCCTTCATCACCACCCTGCATTGCTGCTTTTAGGGAACTTGCCTTGAACCCCAAGGTTTTTTTGATGAACACCATTCCTTGGCTCCCTGCAATTTACAGCATATTTACAGCAAGGTTGCCAATTGGCTTATCAAGTCTACTCCGTCATTCAGTCATGGCTGATCTATCCCTCCCTCTCAACTCCATTCTCCTGTCTTCTCCCCATAAATAAGACGATTGTCTTTTGTTTATTCATAATGCCCCGGTTAAAAATGGACAGGACATGCAGGGTGGATAAACCACATGATCACTGCTTTATGTGAGCTTTGTGTGAAGAGTATCCTTTCCATTGTTTTCAGAAGCACTGATACAAACACTGTCCCCAAGGGATGGCTTATATCCTTCCAGGATATCCTAACAATTTTTAACCAAGGGGACAAATGTCAAGAGACGTGAACGATTGAGCCGACAGTGTAAAAACAGGGCACTGACGTGTGACAAACGTAAACTAACAAAACCACATCAAAGAGACAAATCTTTTATTGGCAATGAGATGTGCACATTAATTATTACTATTTATAATAAGCAGGATATAACACCAATAAGGACTAAGGCAACACCAGTGTGAAAATAATAAATAGCATGGAAAATGTAGACAGTTGAAGATCAGATGTGAATGCATAGAACATGGTACAGTACAGACTGTCACCTATTGCTTTTCTCCAGGTATGCTGCTCTTCCCTACCCACACCACAGCCCTCATACCCCTCACCCCCTGACCACTCTCCACCCCCCCACCACACATCGCTTCGTCCTCAGTCCACTCGCCTGCCTTCCTCCGGCCCCAACCCCCATCCCTGCCGTGTGTTCACCATCCTCCCCGGGCCTCCCCCTCTCCGACACCGAACAGTCTGTCCTCAGCAGAGGTGTAACCTTTGTCCCCCTCTGTCCCCACCTCAATGAGTTCCGCGCCCACCACGACTTGGAGCTCTTCTACCGTCGCCTCCGCCTCACAGCGTTCTTCCACGGGAAGGAGTCCTCGCCCCCATTGATGATCCCTTTTCCCGTCTGCAACGTACCCCCTCCTCGTGGACACCCCCCTCGTGGCCCTCAGGCTTTAGAACTCTTTATCCAAAACTGCCATCGTGACATCAACCGCCTCAACTTCTCCACTCCCCTGTCTCACTCAAATCTCTCCCACCCCGAATGTACTGCCATCGACTCACTCCGTAACAACCCAGACTGGGTTATCAAACCCGCCGACAAGGGAGGTGCCGTGGTAGTCTGGCGCGTCGATCTCTACAAAGCGGAGGCCGCGCGCCAATTCTCGGACTCCTCCTCCTACTTACCCCTGGACCATCACCCCACTGACGAACACCAGGCCACCATCTCCAGCACCATCACCGACTTCATCAACTCCGGCTCCCTGCCCTTCCGAACCTCCAACCTCCAACCTCATCGTTCCGCAGCCCCGCACGGCCCGATTTTACCTTCTCCCCAAAATCCACAAACCCGACTGCCCCGGGAGACCCATTGTCTCTGCCTGTTCGTGCCCCACCGAACCCATGTCCACAGACCTTGACTCCATCCTATCGCTCTTGGTTAAATCCCTCCCCACCTATGTTCAAGACACCTCAGACACTCTCCGTCGGCTCCGTGCATTCCATTCTCCAGGCCCCCATCCTCTCATCTTCACCATGGACGTCCAATCATTCTACACCTCCTTCCCCCACCAGGATGGTCTCAAAGCCCTCCGGTTCTTCATTGACCGGAGGAGCAACCCATACCCGTCCACTGATACTCTCATCTGTCTAGCAGAGTTGGTATTACAAAATACCAACTCCGCATCTGTTCTCAGGATGAGGTGTTCCACACCAGGGCATCACAAATGTCCTCATTCTTCAGAGAACGGGGATTCCCCTCCTCCACTATACGTGAGGCTCGCACCAGTATCTCCTCTGTACCCCGTAACACTGCCCTCTCTCCCCATTCCCCCACTCACTACAAGGGCAGAGTCCTCCTGGTTCTCACCTTTCACCCCATCAGCCGGCACATACAACACATAGTCCTCTGCCAGTTTCGCCACTGCCAACGTGACCCCACCACTTGCCACATCTTCCTATCCCCCCCCCCCCCCCCGTCTGCCTTCCGCAAAGACCGCTCCCACCCCAACTCCCTTACCAATTCTTCCGTTCCCTCCCGCTCCACCCTTCCCCGGGTACTTTCCCTTGCAACCGCAAGAAATGCTACACTTGTCGCTTTACCTCCCCCCTCGACTCCATTCAAGGACCCAAGCAGTCCTTCCAGGTCCGACAGAGGTGCACCTGCACCTCCTTCAACCTCATCTATCGCATCTGCTGCTCTAGATGTTAACATCTACATCGGTGAGACCAAGCAGAGGCTTGGTGATTGTTTCACCGAACACCTCCGCTCGGTCCGCAATAATCAACCCGACTTCCCGGTGGCTCAGCACTTCAACTCCCCCTCCCATTCCGTATCCGACCTCTCTGTCCTGGGCCTCCTCCAAGCCAGAGTGAGCAACACCGCAAATTGGAGGAACAGCACCTCATATTCCACTTGGGGAGTCTGCATCCTCTTGGCATGAACAACAAATTCTCTCAATTCTGTTAATCCTGGCTGTCTCCTCCCCTTCCTACCTCTCCCGTAGCCCTTGGGCTCCTCCTCCTCCTTTTTCCTTTCTTCCCCCTGCCACCCCCCCACCCCCCATCTGTCTGAAGAAGGGTTTTGGCCCGAAACGTTGCCTATCTCCTTCGCTCCATAGATGCTGCTGCACCCGCTGAGTTTTTCCAGCATTTTGTGTACACTTGATTTTCCATCATCTGCAGTTCCTTCTTTAACAACATGCTGCCTGACCCATTGAGTTACTCCAGCTTTTTGTGTCTGTCTTCGGTTTAAACCAGCATCTGCAGTTCGTCCCTCTATATAGAACAGTACAGCACAGGAATGGGCACTTTGACTCACAATGTTTGTGTCGAACCTGATGCAAAGTTAAACTGAACCCACCTGCCTGTGCATGATTCATATCCCTCTATTCCTTGCACTTCCATGTCCCTACATAAAAAGTCTAGCAGTTCCTTCACTTGCTCGCGGCCTTTCCCATTGAATCTTTGCAAGTTCAAAAATAACCATCAAAAAGTGCCGCAATTTAGAACTGTAAAAAATAGAGGTGTTTTGCATGACTTTGGCACACTTAAGGGCCTGTCCCACTTGGGAGTCATTTGCTCGTCATTTACGCGACATCATTTACGCATCATGGTACGCATTACGCGCACATGGCGTGTGGCGACATAGGCAGTGACGTGCGGTCACACACGGCGCCTCAGGATTTTGGGATGTACAAAATCTTCGTGCGCCATCTGCAAGACGCGCAAATGACGCCCAAGTGCGACGGGCCCTTTAATGTGCCATTGTGACTGTGAAAATCAGACCTATCTCCAAAGGAATTTCCGTGACACAATTGCAATGGCCATCTCCCCAACTCCAGTTATTCTTTATTTGTCCAGACTTTAAGCATCAGCATGTGATTTGATTTGATTAGGTTGGAGAGATAGGAGAATGGGCATTGGAACTGCCTACCATATAATTCAGCAGCAGAAATTACATAGTGAATCGAAATAAACCTTTATTCACTTGTTAAGGCCAATCTCATTGCTCTACTGTGGAATGCAGGGCTTTTAAGAAATGAAGAGACAAAGGGCGTGTGGAGGTGTCTTGGACATAGGTCAGCGTGGATTGGACCAGCGGGTCTAAAGGAGGATCTGGACCCAAAACTTCACCCATTTCTACTCTCCGGAGATGTTGCCTGCCCTGCTGAGTTACTCCAGCATTTTGCGACTATCTCATTGCTCTACCGGTGTTGACAACGTTTCGGAGTTTTTTCTACTATGCGTGACTTGTTTGCAATCTGAATAGTCAAGACCTGCTCATAATTTCTCATGAATTATAGAATTATGATGACACCGAAAGAGGCAATTTGCTTCATTACATCTCTGTCAGATCTAAGCCAAGTAATCTGCCACTCCCAATTCCCTGCTCAAACAACATTTTAGAATTATGACCGTCTTATGATTTATGAGTATCATGGTTAGGAGGATGCAGATTCCATGTACACTCAAGCTTGAAGGCTTGTGATGTTTTTAATCAGATTGACAAATATAATGAAAATATGTTAGATATGGGCCAGATTAAAATGTATCAGAACCTGGTTGGAATAAAGTCAGCTGCAATTTGTTTTGTCCTTTGGAATCTGGATTCTTAAAGGACTTCATAGTGTGCTCTCACCTATTTGCGCACCCCTAGATTAATCTCAAGGACATAACAATTCAGGTTTGGCAAAGAGCGGCATGTAAATATTAGTAGGAAGGAACTGCAGAAGCTGGTTTAAACCAACGATACCAGAAGCTGGAGTAACTCAGCGGGACAGGCAGCATCTCTGAGGAGAAGGAATGGGTGATGATTTGGGTCGGGTCAGAAGAAGGGTCTCGACCCAAAACATCACCCATTCCTTCTCTCCAGAGATGCTGCCTGTCCCGCTGAGTTATCCAGTATTTTGATTCTATCTTAAATGTAAATATTAGGACAGGTGCTTTGTCAAAGTGATTTTTATGGAGGTTCTTAAAGGAGGAATGTGATATTGTAATACAGGTAGGTTTAGAGTGACAATTCTTGGACCTTAGTAGCACAGCCTTTGATTTGGGTGCTAAATCTGAGTACTGCTTAGCTGGTCCCAGAAAGACAATACAAATGTTTTAGACTTTTAGACTTAAGAGATACAGCGTGGAAATAGGCCCTTCGGTCTACTGAGTCCTCTGACCAGTGATCACCTCGTACACTAGCACTATCTGACACACTAGAGACAATTTACAATTTACTGAAGGCAAATAACCTGCAAAAACCTATGTTAATCCTGGCCAAATTGGAGACACTGGGAATAAAATGGGGTAAAAGCTTCAGGGTTGCTGGGAGATTTGGTCAGTTTGGAATTGCTCTCTGCAGAGCTGGGACAAGCTGCAGAGTGGTGCCAGTGTGTCTAGAGCCTAGATACATTTTGCAAGGAAATAATAAGAACATCGGCAGACCCTGTCAATTAGGTGCAAAATGCAGAGAATGGATTGCATGGCTGCAAACCAGAAATACACCTTGTAAATAATGTTGCAGAGTTCAACTTTGCCGAGTGTTTATTGGATGAGGTATTGAGCCTTGTATGGGTTTCTGGCAGATCAGGGTAAATGTTTCTATGTTGGTTTCCTTGCAAAGTCTGGTTTTAATACAATGTATAAGCTGCTGTATTATTGGGTTAGGGAAATGTCTGTTATGTATGGGGTTAATCGATATCTGTGATTGGATTATTAAGAGACCACCCCCATGTGGTTTGGCCCCTCGAGGTCCTGGGACATATAACAGTCCGTATCACGAGGTCCAGCGTCGATCTTCTGGGAGAACACTTGGGACTGCGTGAGCTTCTGGAGTGTCTCTGTCTGAGCGAGGCCTAGAGGGCTTGAACAGGCAGATACGAGGATCGAACCCGCGGTGGGATAGGTACAGTAGTTGAACTGTAATGCGCTTTTGTTAAAATAAAGATTAGTTGTTTCAAGTGCTTGATTCAGTGTTTTTACTGAAACTAGACTGGGGGAATGCTTAGCAATGAGCAATTTATAAATGTACGTGTTTGGAGTATGGGAGGAAACCGAAGCACCCAGAGAAAACCCACGTGGTCACAGGGAGAAGGTACAAACTGCATACAGACAGCACCCGCAGTCTGGATCAATCTCAGGTCTCTGGTGCTGTACGGCATCAACTCTACTGCTGTGCCATCTGGCTAAAATGTTACAATTGTGATATTTCTACATTTATATATTCAAATGTGGCTCGGTTGCAATATAAAGAAAGGCTCTCTTCACATTTCATACATTTATCAAAACTTGTTTCAGGTCAAATATTCCTCACTGGGATGTGATGCTCGGAGCAGATGCAGCTGATTAGCCACATCATTACAAGCAAGCTTCACCTCAGCGTGGCTGACGGGCTGTAAAATACCGTTACAATCGTCTGGATTTGAACTTTCGGCAATGCGAGCAGTTAATTTAAGGAGGGAATATTAATTGGCTTATCAGAAGGGTTGAGTGAGCACTTAGTGCTGGCGATAGAGGGGGAGAAAGATAAAACTTCTGTCGCCAAGTGTTGTAAGGACAGGCTGAGACGGGCCAGCTGTTTGCATCCCTTTCATGAATCTGATAAGGGCCTTCATCTCTTTGCCTGGTTGTTTTCATTCTGCAATTTATCTATCAGACACTGGTTTGATTGTTGATAATGTATCACTATGGTCTGATGAGCTCTTATTTGCTTAACCTTTAATCACTTGTAAAAGCAAAGTTAAACTCTTTTGAACTCCTTTTGCTTAATGGCCATTTTTGCAGTGGTTACATTTAACTGTGCTTAAACAAATCCTGTTAAAATCTCTTCACAAACATTCAAATATACGTATATTGAGCAATCCAAATGAGATGAGATCAAAGTGATATTGAACGTCCCAAAGCTGCCTTGACAGGCAGTGTCGCATATTTAATAATATATTACATAGACATTCCTTAAGTGATTTAAAGCACAGATTGTCCATGCCTATGTTTACAATTTAGTATGATGAGCCTTATTACTGAATGCCCAGTGCTATTGTGTCAGTTCTTGCACATATCATAAGGTCATAAGTGCTAGGAGTAGAATTAGGCCATTCAGACCATCAAATCTTCTCTGCCATTCAATCTTGGATGATACTTCATGTGTAGGAAGGAACTGCAGATGCTGGTTTACACCGAAGATAGACACAAAATGTTGGAGTAACTCAACGGGACAGGCAGCATCTACGGATAGAAGGAATGGTTGTCGTTTCGAGTCTGAAGAAAGGTCTCAACCTGAAACGTCACCCATTCGTTCTATCCAGAGATGCTGCCTGTCCAGCTGAGTTACTCCAACATTTTCTGTCCAATTCTGTCCTTGTCAGCCTTTAAATGCTGGCTTGGATGTTTGCACCATTCAAAACCATACATCTGTCTCTGCTGCATGATTCAGAGACTGGAATTAAACAGCAGAATTCAGACCGATTCAGTCAAGAAGGGGTACTGCACGGAACTTTTGAATTTTCAGGAATGGTTATTGATGATATTTCTAAAAACAAAGATTGTTTCTATTTAGTCTCTGACATGTGCTGCTTTTCTTTCTGCCTGGAGTAGGAGATGAATGGTTCAGAGGGAACCCCCCCCCCCCCCCCCCCCAACCCATTCCCAACCACCACGATGGCCTTTTGATCCACTGGCCACTAAATGAAAGGTCAAATAGATACTCAGTCTTGTGCTGACACAAAACAGTTTTAGACTGTCATTGGGGAAGTTGCAGTCATCCAGCTCCATCTGGTCTGTAACCATAAACTTTGAAATATAGCTTTATAAATGTTGGCATAAGCCTCACCGCATCGCACACTTGCACACAGCTGCAAACGGGAGGGGTCACCCTCGGGGTCTACCTGTGCTATTCATAATCCCACTGCTGAGGGACAGGGCAAAAATAACACAGTAATAGCAGCTCTAAATCCTGACGATAATTGTGTGTGTGTGTGTGTGTGTGTGTGTGTGTGTGTGTGTGTGTGTGTGTGTGTGTGTGTGTGTGTGTGTGTGTGTGTGTGTGTGTGTGTGTGTGTGTGTGTGTGTGTGTGTGTGTGTGTGTGTGTGTGTGCGTGTGGAGGAACTGCAGATGCTGGTTTATACCGCAGGTAGACACAAAGTGCTGGAGCAACTCAGCGGGTCAGGCAGCATCTCTGGAGAAAAAGAACGGGTGACGTTTCAATGTCGGCATCCAAAACGTTACCTGAAACGTTCCTTTTCTCCAGAGATGCTGCCTGACCCGCTGAGTTGCTCCAACACTTTGTTACAATATTTGTGACTATAATTGTGCCGTTTTAGCTGCCTAGCCTTCAGATGCCGAGCTGCTGAACTCTGGAATACTCTCTCTGCTTCTCATAGCCCCACTGTCTCTCTTTGCCCAGTGAAGTCCTCCTTTAACAATCCCTTTGACAAAGCTTTCAGTTGACAGTAGTAATATTTCTTTATGTGACCTGAGGTTTGGCCTTATTTTCAATTTGTGTAACCGCTTGGAGAGTAATAAGTTGTTATAAGCTTCAGTTAATGTTATTGTTGAGGAATGTTTATTTTCCAAATTTGCTTTAATTCCCTCTACAAGCAACGTCTAATTATAAAGTTTCTTCAATAAACTCTTGTTGGAGATAGGAGGAGAACTTCTTCGATCTGAAGTCTGAAGAAGGGTCACGACCCGAAATGTCACCCATTCCTTCTGCACCCAGACAGAGATGCTGTCTGTCCCGCTGAGTTACTCCAGAATCTGTGTCTATCCGCTCTCATCATAAAGTGTCAGAGCTCACAGATGAGGCATGAGAAGGATATTGCAGGGAGGACCTTAAAGGGTTATTTAGAGACAATTATAAAACATTGATAAAGGTGTAAGTAATATTTTTGCAGTGAAAATTATAAAATTAATAGAAAAAAACATTAAAACACTTAGATATGTTTAAAAATGTTAAACCATGGTAATATAAGTTCCAGAACCAGTATTCACTTTATCTTTGCAGAAACAAGAAACTGCAGATGCTGGTTTACACAAAAGGGCACAAATGGCTGGACATGGCAGAACCATTTCCCCCAAAGGAGAGAAAAAGCATCCATAGCTACTGCCCCAGGGTCTGGTTCCCAAGACACATACGTTGGTATCTGATGGTTCAACCTGGATGCAAAAAGGTCGATATCTGGTGTGCCAAAGTTAGCTATAATTTCAGCAAATATTTGGGGGTTCAACATCCACTCGATGTTATCATTGAACACTCGTGACCTGGTGTCCGCCACTGTGTTGAGCTTCCCTGGTAGATAGGTCGCTGTTATCCAAATATTTCTCTCAATGCACCAGTGCCAGATTGTGTTTGCCAATTCGTCACAAGATAATGACCTGATACCACCCATATGATTTATATAAGCCACCACCGTGGTGTTATCTATTTGGAGGCGGACATGTAAATGCTGTAACTTTGTGCAGTATGTCCACAGCCCATGGAAAACCCCTAACATCTCCAGATAGTTTTTCCCTTGTGTCTGGAGGAGGGTAGACTCGTGAGGGTCCCATCTGCCACCACAACTGGACGTGGTGTCAGTTACACCACAGCGTTGTGCGCTTGCGTCAGTCTGTAGCACGACTGATGGGTTGCTAACAATAATGGGTTTGTGACACTCACTAATATTGTCAATCCACCATTGTAGCTCAACTTTAGCCTTAATTAGCAGCCGTATCGGCCTGTCAAAGTGCCCAGCATTTGCTTTTAATGCTGAGATCTTTGCTCTTTGTACGTTTTCGTAATGCAATGGTCCAAATTGCGCAGCTGGGAATGTAGCTACCAATTTCCCAATTACCTTGGCCGTCTGTCTGATAGTCGGTACCCTGGCGCAAGCAAGGGAATAGTGATCATTTACGGTTTGTGTCAATGGAGAAGCCCAGGTAGATCATGACTTGAGATGGGGTTAGTTTGGATTTGTCTCAATAGGTTACAAACCCTATTGTCTCGAATAAAGATTTGGTCGCTGTGACAGCTAGCTTTGCCAATTGGAGGGTCTGTCCCACTATAAGTATATCGTCTAAGTATGCCATGACAATATAATTCTGTTGCCTGAGGATTGCCAATATTGGTTTGACTATTTTGGTAAATAGTCTGGGTGCTGTGGGTAAACCATTGGGTAAGGCTTTGCCATAACTTGCCATAACTGTCCCCTCCAGACAAATTTTAGGAACTTCCTGTGAGATTCTATGATGGGGACTATATAGTATGCATCTGTTAAATCGATGCAAGCCATAAAGTACCCCTGGTAAAGCAGCTGCTTAGCTGTTTCAAAGGTTTCCATTTTGAAATGGGTATATTGTACAAAAGTGTTCAAATGGGTTAGGTTTATGATAATCCGACATCCACCATCTTTTTTTGGTTTTTGTAAAGATGTTGGACATAAACTCAAGGGGTTCATGTGTGGTTTTCCCTATCACCCCTTTGGCTGCTAAATAGAATTTCTGCATGTCCCTCCTTTATTTCATTTTGAGAGAGCGTAAATGTGCGCTGAGGTTCATGCTGTGTAGGGGGAAGTTTCCCATTAATAAATTCTATGACATAACCGTGAACACTTTGTAGAATAAACGTGTCTGTGGTTATTGCACCCCATGCACCCAGAAATGCCCGCAACCGTCCCCCTACTTGTGAGGTTATAATTGCTACTTTCAGACTCTGGCTGAAGAAGTGTGAAGAAGGATCCCAACATGAAAGGTCTTCTATCCGGGTATTCCAGGGATGCTACCTGACCCACTGAGGTACTCCAGCACATTATACCAATGGCAATGTTATTAAACTATTTTGGTTTGATTGAAGTCACTATAGCAACTAACAATGTCTGTACAAGAGGATAGGGCAGCACAGTGGCGCAGTGGCAGAGTTCCTGCCTTACAGCGTCAGAGCCCTGGGTTCAATCCTGACTATGGGTGCTGTCTGTACAGAGTTTGTACGCTGTCCCTGTGACCACCTGGGTTTTCTCTGGGTGCTTCAGAGGCGTACAGGTTTGTAGGTTAATTGGCTTCCGTAAATTGTAAATTGTAAATTGTCCCTCGTGTATAGGATAGTGCTAGTGTACAGGTGATCGCAGGTCGGCGTGAACTCGGTGGGTATGTTGTTACCACCCTGTATCTGTACAAGACTCTCTAAGTCTAAACGTCTGAAGCATTGGTATTGTCTTTCTGGAACCTGTTGGACAATAGTATTCGGATACAGCACTCAAATCAAAGGATGTGCTACTGAGTTCCAAGAATTGTCACTCTAAACTTGCCCATATTTTATATCCACCTTTAAGAACCTCCATAAAAATGTTTGACCAAGCAACTGTCCGAATATTTACATGGTGTTCATTACCAAACTTACATTGTTATATACTTCAGATTAATCTAGGGATGTGCTAATAGGTTGGACGACAATATGAGGTCCTTCAAGAATCCAGATCCCAAAGAATAAAACAAATAGTATCTGACTTTCCAACCAGGTTATGATGCATTCTAGTCTGGCCTATATCTAACTTTCCAACCTACTTCCATCACCTTCATCAGTCTGTTTAAAAACATCACTACCCATCATTAACCCAGAGAGGCAGCAACCCTACCAGCCGCACACCACTGTGCCACCCTTGGTTAAGGCTTGGCCCTTTCTAAATAGCCATCTAAACTCTGTTCACAAATGATCAGGTCTTCTGGCTGAGTAAAAGGCTCCAGTTTCATTCTGGGTACTGAATATTTGAACATTTTCTCGCTCCTATTAATTAGCCCGATCGGGCTTTGTTTACATTTTTACCAGGAGCACAACCAACAAAGGAGGTGGCGCAGTGATGTGGCGATTAGATTTGTTGCCTCACAGCTCCATCAGCCCACATTCAAGCCTAATGCTGGCTGTGCAAACTTTACATTTTCTCGCTGTGGGCCTCACCCAAATGCTACAGCTCCTCCCACATCCCAAAGGTGTAGGTTGATTGCTCACCGTAAATTGCTTCTAATGTTTGCATGGATAGTTGAACTTGGGCAGGGGAGGGTTTTGATCGGAATGTGGGGATAACAGGGTTACAGAGAAAGCCAGGAGAGGACCTTCATTCCTTTGTTTCGACATGGATTGCTCTATGATCCGGAATAAAATTCAGTGAACCAAAATACCCTCCATTTCTGTTTGTAATGTAATACAGAACTGCAACACAAAAACAAGAATCATCTCAAAGACCGAGCTGAAGTACTGCAATTTGTTTTACTGATGATCGAAAATTAAACCACACCTCGTTACATGCAGAAACATCTTAGCAGACAAACCTAAATGGGTAAAAGAGTCAAGATTCAAGTGTTTTATTGTCCCAGATAGAACAATGACATTCTTACTTGCAGCAGCACAGCAGAATGTGTAAACATAGTACACTGTAAACAATATAATAAACAAGGAAAGTTTGGTATGTGCATATATACATACATACTCACACACACACATATATATATATATACATATATATACATATACATATATATATACATATACATATACATATACATATATATATATATTTTATATATACAGTTCATATATAGAGGTAATGTGAATATGTGTGTATATACACACACGGAACATTTTTTTCTTATACGTACATGTATGTATATATACTGTACACAAACACGCGCACACATACGTACACATAAAATCAAACAATAATAGTGCAATAATAACTAATAGTCTATGTAGTTCAGAGCTTATTTGAAGGTTGTAGTGTTTAATAGCCTAGTGGCTGTAATGAAGAAGCTGTTCCTGAACCTGGACGTTACATTTTTCTTGCTCCTGTACCTTCTTCCCGATCGCAGGGGTGAAATGAATGTGTGGCCAGGGTGGTGTAGGTCTCTGATGATGCTGGTTGCTATTGAATGATTACTATTGAAGAGCAGTTTTTGTTGGGGATATTTACAACTCTATTGCATGCACACCAACCCGATTGCAAACACATATCCAGACTCTGACGGTAAGTTGTGCAAACAAGCACTTGGAGATGTGCATGATGACTCACCCCCTCTAGGTTTGTTCCCAATTCATGGGAAAATTCATTGTATTTGCCTGGCATCCTACCCTGATGATGCAAGGTTGTGAACTTACGTGGGATGCTATAATATCATCATAGTCATAGAGTCATACAGTGTCGAAACAGGCCCTTCGCCCCAACTTGTCCCAGACCGACTAACATGCCTCATCCACACTAGTCCCACCTGTGTAACAATCATTTGCACACTTTTGGGGATTTATCGAAATAATGTGAATAGTCATAGATTTGTAAAGTACAGGAACATTTGGTCCAACTTGCTCATGCTGACAAGGATTAATCTGGACTGGTCCCATTTAGCTGTTTGTCCCATATCCCACTAAACCTTTCTCATCCATGTATGTCTAAGTCTAAACCTTCAGAGATACAGTGCGGAAACCTTCGGCCCACCGAGTCCAAGCTGACCAGTGATCATCTCGTACACTAGAACACCAGCACATTCACAATTTTACCAAAGCCAATTAGCCCACAATCCTGCACGTCTTTGGAATGTGGGAGGAAACCGGAGCACCCAGAGAAAACCCACTTGGGCACAGGGATCATGGACAAAATCCATACAAACAGCGCCCATAGTCAGGATCGTACCCGTGTGTCTGGCGCCGTAATGCAGCAACTCTCCCACTATGTCACTGTGCCGCCCTTTGTGTCGTTTAAACATAGGTCTTGTACTCTGCTTTTACAGCTTAATCTGGCAACTTGTTTTATGTAGCCACAACCCTTTATGTGAAAACATTGCCTCTTGGGTCTCCATTAAATCTTTCCCCTCTCGACTGAAACCTATGTTCTGGACTCCTCTCACCTGGGAAAAAGGTCAGTAACAGTCACCTTATCTATGCTTCTCATGATATGTATCCCTCTGCAGGTAGACAAAAGTGCTGGAGAAACTCAGCGGGTGAGGCAGCATCTACAGAGAGAAGGAATAGGCGATGTTTCGGGTTGAGACCCTTCTTCAGATATACCTCTGCAGGTCATTTCTCAGCCTCCTGAGGTCTTTGGAAAAAAATACCAGCCTCTCCAGCCTCTCTTTTCTAACTCTAGTTCTCGAGTCCTGGTAACATTCTGATGATTTTTTTCTGCACCCTTTCCAGCTGAATGCTATCTTTCCTACCACAGGAACTGCACACAATTTTGCAAGAGTTATCTCACCAGCATTCTTGTACTGCTGTACCGTAGCATTGCATCCCAGCTCTTGTACTCAATATCCTTTGATAAGTCTGTCTGAAGAAGGGTCTCGCCCCGAAACATCACCCATTCCTTCTCTCCAGAGATGCTGCCTGTCCCGCTGAGTTACTCCAGCATTTTGTGTCTACCCTTTGATAAGAGTTTGATTGACCCCTTACTCTGAGACTGGTCCCTAGTTATGTATAGACAGGGAGTGGGATCCCTTTTGATTCCAATACATAGCAGAGTTTACAATAAGTATCTTCCCCTCTGTTGTCAGACTTCTGAACGGTCCTGCCAGAACGGCTCGAAGGGCTGAATGGCCTACTCCTGCACTTAATTTCTATGTTTCTATGTTTCTATAAGCTAGGGTACTGTCCGATTCACCTCCACCTCATTGCAGATATTGGACTTTGTCGATGGAGCTACTGTGCTCCAATGCTGATAATTATATTCTGCACTCTGTACATTCCCTCTTGCTCTACCAATTGAACTTTAGCTTAATTTATTTTTGTGTAGTTTATTGTCACGTGTATAGAGGTACAGTGAAAAGCTTTTCATTTTCTGCTAACCAGTCAGTGGCATGATTGCAATGAGCCGTCTGCAGTGTAGCGATACATGATAAAGGGAGAGGAGATTAAGAAGGGCACAGTTAAAGTAAGACATGCTGCTGTTGGAGAAGAGGTTTAAAAGGAGTGGAGCAATTGTAACGAGTGATTGCAGATCCACTTCTGGGACCAGCACGCAGAGAGCCGCCAGGCTTGGGCGCCTTCTTGGGAGGTTGGAGGAACTTCAATGTGACTTGATTGTATTCATGTATAACATGTGCTGATCTGATTGAATGAGATACAGACAAAGCTTTTCACTGTGCCTTGGTGGTACACGTGACAACAATAAACCTAAACCCAAACCTAGTGTTTGATTGCGTTAGTCTTGGAGGTTTAATAGTGAATAGAGCTTTTACCTACGACTGAATTTTATTATTTCGTTTCAGGACATATGACAATAAAACACTCTTGACTTGACTCTCAAATGGCGGTATCACCTCTTGACTTTCTTCATTGCTCAATGTTCTTCTTCTGTTCTTCATTATCAACCGTTGGACTCACTTCAGGACTATATTCAAATCTAGAATCTTTTTCACTATTCTCTTGGGTATCTTGCACTGAGATCATGTGTTGTTCATGAATCTTTCTGAATTCCTCACCTGCTGCTATGAAAAGCCTTTGTCTCTCCTCTACACTATCAGGCTGAAGAAGATCCCGACCTGAAATGATGCCGCTTCATTTCCCTCCCAGGTGCTGCTGACTCGCTGTTCCTCCAGCTGCTTGTTTTTTTGCTCAAGATTCTAGCATCTGCAGTTTCTTGTGTCACCTCTATAATATCGTCCATGTTCCTTTTTCTCATCCTCATCCTGCTTTTCATCATCTAGTCTGAAATGCCTCTCTTTATATGAGCTCTACGTACAGCAGCTTTGATATTGTATCCACCGTAAGATTTCATTACCTCGATCATCCTTTGACAAGAGAATCCTCCACTGCTGAATTCTTGAGGCTTGAAGCTGCCATTGTGAGAATTGTGAACCTGATTCTGAGGTTCATGGGGAGTGATGAACATGAATGGTGAACTACCAAGCAATGGTGGAATTGGCTATGCCCATTATGGGACAGCTCCAACTTTATGCGTGGAAGCACCATAAGGTATCTTTATCATAGAATCCCTGCAAAATCACACCAATGAGTCTCTATGAGCACCATAAAATGGATGCCATCCAGTCACTCTCTACGATTATTAGCAACGTATCATGTCATCCAAGTTCATTCACCTCATCTTCTATACTAGCTGTATGTAGTTTAGGTTGGAGCTTGGAGTAAATTATCTAGGCTTTTGGTTTAGTGTGTGTGCGCGCTTTGTCCTTTAATACCAGTGTACAAATCGTTCCACATATCGGCATATTGCTCTGGAAATTTTGGCTCGATTGGAAAATTCTCCTACTAAATATATTCTTGCAATCCATCTTTAATTTCTTGAGTCAATCTTTGCCTGAATAGAGTTGGTCTGTTTGTATATTTGCCTATAACGACTTTGCTTCCTTGACCATTATGTGAAACTAGATAACCCAGCGATTACAGGGCCAGAGGATTATATCTTCAGTTTCAACTTGTTATTGGCACTTTGTGGAATGTCTTAATGCACTGTCCACAATCAATCAAAAGCTCTTCTGTTGTTCATATCAATAATGCTCTCCATTTAATGTTATATCCCATTGGTGGCAAATATGCTGTTCAAACATTTATTTTTGATTGCAATATTGATCAGGTTCAACATTGTACAAGTGTCTCCTTTATGGCTTTCTGTTACCCTCACATTGCAAAACTGCCCTGTTGTCATTATTCTGGTTTACAATGCTAGGTGTGGCCAGAGGCCTTGTGATCTACAGTACATTGCTCTAAGCTGGCATACGTGTAATGCATGAACTTCATTAGATTGGTGGCAGTTTTCCCTTCCAGCTATGTCCTTGATGCCAAACTCGTGCATGTGACTAAAATACAGTTTGTCCACGTAGACAACTAATACTGACATTATGCACTGATTGTAGGACACAGAATGTAGAAAAATACAGCTCAGGAACAGGTGCCTCGGCCTACAATGTCTGATTCATACATAATGCCAAGATAAACTAACCACATCTGCCTACACATGATCCATATCCCTCCATTTCCTGCTTATCCATGGGCTATCTAAAAGCCTCTTAAATTCCACTATCATATCTTCCCCCACCACCACCCCTGACAGTGCATCCCAGACACACAGCCCATCTTCTTTAAGCTTTACCCCTCGCCACCTTAAAGTTATGCCCTCTGCCTTTCACATTTATACCCTGGGGGAAAGATTCTGATTGCCCACCCTATTTATGACTCTCACAATTTAATTTCCCTATCAGGTCTTCCCTCAACTTTCGGCATTCCAGATAGAACAACCCAAGTTTGTACAACCTCTCCCTGAAGCGAATACTCCCTAATACAGGCAGCATTCTAGTAAATCTCTTCTGTATTCTCTCCAAAGCCTTCGCATCCTTCCTGCATAGGGTGACCTGAACTGCATCTCCAAATGCAGCCCAACCAATGTTTTACAGAACAGCATCATGACTTCCCGACTCTCATCCTCAATGTCTCATCTATTGAAGGCGACCATACCATATACCTTCTTTACCACTTATCTATTGGTTAAAGTTCTTCAGTATTTCTGAAAGCCTCTCCATTAGAATATAGGAAACAGAGGCAGGGGCAGGCCTCTGCATCCCTTTTATGCCTTCCAATCATGTATGATCTTCCCACCTTTAACATAGAACAGTACATCACAAGAACAGACCCTTTGGCCCACTATGTCTATGTGAACATGTGCAAAGAACAGTCCTTATCTGCCTGCTCATAACCCACATCCCTCCATTCTGTGTATATATTTTAGACTTTAGACTTTACTTTAGAGATACAGCATGGAAACAGGCTCTTCAGCACACTGAGTCTACGCTGACCAGTGATCACACCTTACACTAGCACTATCCTACACACTAGGAACAATTCACAATTTTACCTAAGCCAATCAACCTACAAACCTGTACTTCTTTAGAGTGTGGGAGGAAACTGGAGCACCCAGAGAAAACCCACGTGGTCACAGGGAGAACGTACAAACTCAGTTCATACAGCAGCTGCAGCCAGGATCAAACCCGGGTCTCTGGTGCTGTAAGACAGCAACTCTGCTTATCCAAAAAGTCTCTTAAATGCCACTATCGTATTAGCCTCTGCCATCAGTCTTGGCAGTGAGCTCCAGGCTCTATCTACCCTTTGTGTAAAATATGTGTCCTGCACACCTCCTTCAAATGTCTCACCTTGACGTTTTGCCCTCTGGTTTTTGATTTTTCCATTCTGACTGTCTACTCCATCTATCCCTCTCATCATTTTATATTCTTGAAAGCACTTTGCACAAACCATATAACCCTTGATTCCTGTACTGTTGATTGCTGTCTCCATTTTGTAAGCACGCACAAATGCATGCACCAATGTATTCAATAATCCAGGTTGAACTCATCCCACACCTACCATTTCAGGAAGGCACCATAATAGTAAGATTAAACAAGAACTTACCAAGTTTGAAGTTTGATCTTTATTTTATGAGGAGTTGCGATGAGGGATTTCGTGAAGACCCCGCCAGCACGCCTGCGCGACATTCTTCAAAGCAGCGGTGTGGAATCACAGATAACAACAATGACTGAAGATAGGAAGATTAACATAGACTAGAACATACAAGGTGACCTTATGAAAGAGGGTTGGGAGCGGAGGGCACAAAATCCCTCATCGCAGCTCCTCATAAAATAAAGATCAAACTTCAAACTTGGTAAGTTCTTGTTTAATCTTACTATTTTACTTCGGAATCATGTGAGTGACTTCGTGAAGATTTCAAAGCTCTGTGATTTCACGCCCTGGACCACGCATGCTGTGATGTCACGCATGCTGTCACACTGCCGCAATACTGATGGAGGAAGGTTGTTAATATATTCCAGACTGAACAGGCTGAAAAAGTAATGGGTATTTATTAACACAAATAATAATAAAAACCCCTAATTCGGGGACAAATTATATTACGGAGCGGCTCTCAGCACAGCTTTTGCGAACGTTGCGGGGCGGCCACCGGCTTATTGTAGAAGCGTTGGAATGTTGATTCACTGGCCCAGCCCGCGGTAGCGAGGACATGGTCCATGGGCACCTCCATGGTCCTTGCCGCTGCTGTGGATGCAGCCCTGGTAGAGTGAGATTTAAAAATGTTAGTATCTATACCTACTGCACCCAACACCACCCTGAGCCACTTGGCGATGGTCTGCACAGTCACCCGGTGATGTGGTTGCTTGTGGCTGATGAGGAGCCCCTGCTCCATATTCCGGATGGTACGTGTAGTCCTGATGTAATGGCGAAGATGGGTGGCTATGCAGAGTGTGGCATCAGAGGGGTACGCCCGGAATTCCAACTGCAGTCCAGTAGACCCCGGTCTATGCTGCTTCCGTAGTTCTTCTACAAAGAAGGTTACCTTTGCAGGGATTGAGACCATTCTCTCGAGTCGAAGTTTCTGTAAGGTTTGGACTCGTTGTGCTGTTGTCAGTGCCATCAACATCACCACTTTGAGGGTAAGTGTGGTAACCCTGTCATGGGGGCCCAGCTTCTGAGTAGGGTCAGTACTATCCCTACATCCCAGGTGATGTTGTATCTGGGTCGAGGAGGGTTGGTGTTAAACACGCCCCTCATGAATTTAGATACCAATGGGTGTGTGCCCACACCTATGGTCAGGTATGAGGACAGCGCACTGCTGGCGCTGTTAATTGTGCGCTGTAGCTGAGACCCTCATCGTAATGAAGGCCCGCCAGGAATTCCAGGACGTCAGGGATCGTGGCAGAGTTGTAGGTCGTATTTGTACGAGAGCAGTAGGCCTCCCACATCCTGATCTGGATGAGGTACTGCTTTCTGGTAGATACCCTGCACAACGCTGTGATGAGGCCCATGGCCCTGGGTGATATGCCAAAGCCTCCAATAGCGGCCTCCTTAGAACCTACAAGCCAACAGGTTTAAGTGACCATGACATGGGTGACTATCCCCCGTAATGGGGTTTATAATCAAATGGGGGTTTTGCAATTTGTACCCACGGATATTTTAACATGTGGAGGACCACCGGATACCATGGTTGTGTAGGCCAGTCGGGTATGATCAATATGCCTGTTGCAGAATCCAGTTGAATTTTCTGCAATACCCGACTGATGAGGCAGAATGGGGGAAATGCGTAGCAGAACCATTTCCCCCAATGGAATGAAAAAGCATCCATTGCTACTGCCCCAGGGTCTAGTTCCCAAGACACATACGTTGGTATCTGATGGTTCAACCTTGACGCAAAGAGGTCGATATCTGGTGTACCAAATTTAGCTATAATTTCAGCAAATATTTGGGGGTTCAACATCCACTCGATGTAGCATTGAATACTCGTGACCTGGTGTTCGCCACTGTATTGAGCTTCCCCGGGAGATAGGTCGCTGAGATCCAAATATTTCTTTCAATGCACCAGAGCCAAATTGTGTTTGCCAATTCGTCACAAGATACGGACCTGATACCACCCATATGATTTAGGTAAGCCACCACCGTGGTATTATCTATTTGGAGGTGGACATGTGTATGATGGAAAGTTGTACAGTGTGCCCGCAGCCCATGGAAAGCACCCAGCATCTCCAAATAGATTATGCCTTGTGTCTGAAGGAGGGTGGACTCGTGATGATCCCATCTGCCGCCACAACTGGACGTGGTGTCAGTTGCTCCCCAGCCTTGGGCGCTTGCGTCGGTCTGTAACACGACTGACGGATTGCTAACAATGATGGGCTTGTAACATTCGCTAATATTGTTAACCCACCATTGTAGCTCAATTTTAGCCTTGATCGGCAGCCGCATAGGTCTGTCAAAATGTCCAGCATTTGATTTAATGCTGAAATTTTTGCTCTTTGCAAATTTTGGTAATGCAATGTTCCAAATTGCGCAGCTGGAAATGTAGCTACGAGTTTCCCAATTACCTTAGCAGCATGTCTGATGGTCGGCACTCTGGTGCAAGCAAGGCTGTTGCATGCCTCTTTTATGGCTGATGCTTTGTTGGCTGGGATAGTGACTATCATTTGGTTGGTGTCAATAGTGAATCCCAGATAGTCCATGACTTGAGATGGCGTGAATTTGGTTTGTCTGGATGGGTAACAAAACCTAATGCCTCGAACAGTGATTTAGTAGCTGTGACTGCCAGCTCTGCTAATTCAAGGGTTTGCCCCACTATTAATGTATCGTCCAAATACGCCATGACGATACAATTTTGCCAATATAGGTTTGACAAGTATTGTAAATAGCCTAGGGGCTGTTGTAATACCATTGGGCAAGGCTTTGTATGTCCGCACCCCATGCACCCGAAAATGCCCGCAACCGTCCCCCAACTGGTGTGGATACTATTGCTACTTGCTTGATAGAACCAGACCCCCTTACCTCCATGGTTAATGGCGGGGCCTGGTGTATTGCGATTTGGGGGGTCGTTGTGTTGCTTGATATGGCTGTTGCCGCATTTTCCAGGGTGGCTTCTGCTGGCCTTGTCCTAAAAAAGGCTTCTGCTGTTGGGGAGCGGGTGGTGTATAGGTTCTTGCCACCCTATCCGGCTGATGAGATCTTGAGGTAGGGTAAGGCTGTGGTCGACGGTATGTCTGCACCCTGGCTGTTGGTGGCTTCATGAGGCTGACGGTTTTGGCCTCCTCGTCTAATTCTTTGACCTGTCTGGGCAGGTCCTCCCCAAACTGCTGTCATGGTGGTGGAGTGGTGGAGGCCCGACACAACATTGCGAATTTCGGGTTGATGGTGGGCCGGATGGAGCTCTTACGAAAGCAATTTATTTTGAATTGCGTATTGCAGAGGAGGGCAAGAGCATCCTGCTGCTCAGCAGTGACGTTATCGCCATCAAGTGTCCTCGCGAACGCCATGATGCCGGACGTCAGGATCTTGAGGATTTTCTGCAGGCGTACCTCCTGTGCTCTGATGGCGGAACTCATGTTCCCCCAGATTTGTGGGTTGACCATGGGGACGTTCAAACTGATACAGTTGTCTGGAGCTTTGTACTTCTCCATGGCCTCTGCAAGTATTTGATCTTGCAGCTGGTGAGTGGCCAAGAAGTTTATGCTCCCCGCCAGTTTGGGATGCAGGGGTTTTCCGGAACGCGCTGGCGTGGCAAATTTGGCAACCACATCCAGCAGGTCTGCTGCTGGCTCTGGAGCAGTGGGCTCTTCCATCACTGGCTCTTCATTGAAGTCAGCCATCTGCTGACTTCGAGCACTGCCGGCTGAAGACGGTGAGATGCTGGGGAGCCTGATGGTCGGGCCCCTAGATTGGTGAGACTCACGCTCCTGTCGGTCCATGTCATATAACCATATAACCATATAACCATATAACAATTACAGCACGGAAACAGGCCCTCTCGGCCCTTCCAGTCCGTGCCGACCATTTGTTTTCCCCTAGTCCCATCTACCTGCACTCAGACCATACCCCTCCATTCCCTTCTCGTCCATATACCTATCCACTTTACTCTTAAATGTTAAAATCGATCCTGCCTCCACCACTTCTGCTGGAAGCTCATTCCACACAACCACCACCCTCTGAGTAAATAAGTTCCCCCTCACGTTACCCCGAAACCTCTGTCCCTTAATTCTCATGTCATGCCCTCTTGTTTGAATCTTCCCTACCCTCAATGGGAAAAACGTATCCACGTCAACTCTGTCTATCCCTTTCATCATTTTAAAGACCTCAATCAAGTCCCCCCTTAACCTTCTGCGCTCCAAAGAATAAAGACCTAACTTGTTCAACCTTTCTCTGTAACATAGTTGCTGGAACCCTGGCAACATTCTAGTAAATCTCCTCTGTACTCTCTCTATTTTGTTGACATCCTTCCTATAACTAGGCGACCAAAATTGTACACCATACTCCAGAATTGGTCTTACCAATGCCTTGTACAATTTTAACATTACTTCCCTACTCCTATATTCAATGCTCTGATTTATAAAGGCCAGCACACCAAAGGCTTTCTTTACCACCCTATCTACATGCGATTCCACCTTCAGGGAACTATGCACAGTTATTCCTAGATCCCTCTGTTCCACAGCATTCCTCAATTCCCTACCATTTACCATGTACGTCCTATTTTGATTTGTCCTGCCAAGATGTAGCACTTCACACTTATCAACATTAAACTCCATCTGCCATCTTTCAGCCCACTTTTCCAAATGGCCCAAATCTCTCTGTAGACTTTGAAAATCTACTTCATTATCCACAACACCACCTATCTTAGTATCATCTGCATACTTACTTATCCAATTTTCCACCCCATCATCCAGATCATTGATGTACATGACAAACAACAGTGGACCCAACACAGATCCTTGAGGCACCCCACTGGTCACCGGCTTCCAACCTGACAAACAGCCATCCACCATTACTCTCTGACATCTCCCATTCAGCCACTGTTGAATCCATCTTGCTACTCCGCCATTAACACCCAAAGATTGAACCTTCTTAACCAACCTTCCATGGGGAACCTTGTCAAAGGCCTTACTGAAATCCATATAGACAACATCCACTGCTTTACCCTCATCAATTTCCCTAGTTACCGCTTCAAAAAATTCAAGAAGGTTTGTCAAACATGACCTTCCAGGCACAAATCCATGTTGACTGTTCCTGATCAGACCCTGTTTATCCAGATGCTTATATATATTATCTCTAAGTATCCTTTCCATTAATTTGCCCACCACTGACGTCAAACTAATAGGTCTATAATTGCTAGGTTTATTCTTTGAACCCTATTTAAACAATGGAACAACATGCGCAGTACGCCAATTCCCCCGGCACTATTCCCGTTTCTAATGACATTTGAAATATTTCTGTCATAGTTCCTGCTATTTCTACACTAACTTCCCTCAATGTCCTAGGGAATATCCTGTCAGGACCTGGAGATTTATCCACTTTTATATTTTTCAAAAGTGTCAGTACTTCCTCCTCTTTGAATCTCATAGTTTCCATAGCTACTCTACCTTTTCCCCTTAACTCACAGAGTTCAATATCCTTCTCCTTGGTGAATACCGAAGAAAAGAAATTGTTCAATATCTCCCCCATCTCTTTTGGCTCTGCAGATAGCTGTCCATTCTGGTTCTCTAATGGTCCAATTTTATCCCTCGTTATCCTTTTGCTATTAATATAGCCGTAGAAACCCTTTGGGTTTATTTTCACCTTTCTTGCCGAAGCAACCTCATATCTTCTTTTAGCCTTCCTAATTTCTTTCTTAAGATTCTTTTTACATTCTTTATACTCTTCTAGCACCTCATTTACTCCATGCCTCCTATAATTATTGTAGATATCTCTCTTTTTTCGAAACAAGTGTCCAATTTCCCTTGAAAACCATGGCTCTTTCCAATTTTTACTATTTCCTTTCAACCTAACAGGGACATAAAGATTCTGTAGTCTTACAATTTCCCCTTTAAATGTCCTCCATTTCTCTTCTACATCCTTCCCATGAAACAAAGTGTCCCAATTCACTCCTTTAAAATCCTTACGCATTCCCTCAAAGTTAGCCTTTCTCCAATCAAAAATCTCCACCCTAGGTCCAGTTCTGACTCTCTCCATAATTATATTGAAACTAATGGTATTGTGATCACTGGTCCCGAAGTGCTCACCAACGCATACCTCCGTCACCTGACCTGCCTCATTTCCTAACAGGAGGTCCAGCACTGCCCCTTCTCTGGTCGGTACCTCTATGTACTGCATGTCCCGCTGGAGAAGGTGCTCCACCATGAGTTCCATCCTGGCCATGCGACTGCCGCCGCTAAATGCGGACGACAGGTCGACTTCCCCAGACTCTGGGGCTTCCACCAGCAGGTCGCACCTCATCGAGGTGATAACAAGGGTCCGCTGGCAGGTCGTCGTTGGCAGCCGCTCCAGCGGGGCCGTACGACTCCCACGCGGACATACCGCTAGTCCGCCATCGTGCGGACTGTGGCGGTCCCCCTGCCTGATACGAAGGCGGCAGAGATGAGTCGGTGCCAGCCCCCGGTGCCTGGCTCCCCGATGTCCGCGCAGGCTTACTGCCACTTCTGACCCCCGCTGGCTGCCTCAGCGAGGCTGCCCGACCGAACTCTGCTGCCACCGGCCTGCACTCCGGCAGACTGTTCCAGTGGAATGTCGGTTACCGCCTGCTCCTGCAGGGCTGCCCGACTGTCCAGCAGCACTCCGGCAGACTTCCCCGGCCGCTTGTCGAGGCCTGCCGCGGCTGCGGGGCTCGACTGCGGCACGGTTTTCCCCCGGGTATGCCCTTGCGGGACCTGTAAAGGATTGGAAGTCGCCGTCGCCGGTGTGCGAGGCACGTTAGTGCGTACCTGCTTGCTACTTCCCCTGGCTTTGGGGGAAGGTAGCATGCAGTCAGCGTCGAAGGCACCCTGCTCCTGTGCGGACGTCCATTCTGGAGACGAGTCGTGCGCTGCTGACTCTGCAGGGCCCAACTTCCGCACTTTTTTCCCCGGCCGTAGTACAGGTGCTGCCGGTGTTGCGAGCAGCTCCGGGGATGTTGGCCGCTGACTTGGTAGGGTCCCGCGGCTCGTGGAAATCTTGGCCTTCCCTTTTCCTTCCATCGTATCTGTAGGTATCCGCATCGTATCCTACCTCCAACCAGCTTAACGTTAGTTCACTTACCTTCAGCGTTCCTTTTGAAGGAGCTGTTGGGGATGAGCACTCCCCCCCCCAGCTTGTCGACAGCAAATGCGAGCGACGATATGTCGCGCATGCGTGCTGGCGGGGTCTTCACAAAGTCACTCACGTGACTCCGAAGTAAAATTGCAGTCTGGAGGCAGACTTTATCAACGACGCAATTTAATTACTAATGATCTCACTAACTTTTGGTTTCAAGTTCTGAATTTTGAGCTGTTGATTTTACCATTTATAACCTTACTGAATGAAACACCCTTTGTCATATGTGGCATCAGCAGCTCTGCCAAAGTGGCCAATGTTTCTGAGCCCAAGTCCACAAGTACGATCTCCTTTATGTCTCCTTAGTCTGAAGAAGGGTCTCGACCCAAAATGTCACCTATTCCTTGAGATGCTGCTTGACCCACTGAGATACTCCAGCTTTTTGGGTCTATCTCCATTTTACAATCTTGTTAGACTTAATTATAAGCGGGGACATCTTTACCTTCAATCCAATTTCAACAGTTGAAACACAAAACTGCATTTGCTAGTTAATACACACAAGTTCATAAGAAGGAAGCAGGAATATGTCATAGCTGCATGAAAGGCCATGGATGATCTTTGAGAAAAGGACACAAAGTGCTGGACTAACTCAACGGGCCAGGCAGCATCTCTGGAGAACATGGATAGGTGACATTTACAGTCAGGACTCTTGGGCTTGGGATACCTCCCGTCCTCTGTGAATACACATTTAATATATTCCATGATTCCTTTCCTTAGGAATGGCTTCAGTTTTATTCATGTGATTATACTGGAGAGTGTACAGATGAGATTCGCTGGAAAGATGCTTAGGGTGGAGTGTTTTAGTTGTGATGAGAGAAGGTAGATAGTGAGACACAGAAAAAAGTGTAGATTATAGCATCAGCCCGAAAGCAACTAATCTGCCAGAGTTTGATGCTTAGATTGACACAAAGTGCTGGAGTAACTCTGCAGGTCTGATAGTATCTGACAGTATCTGGAGAAAAAGATGGGTGAAGTTTCGGGTCACCGTCTGAAGAAGGGTCCTGTGCCAAAACGTCACCCATCCCTTTTCTCCAGAGATGCTGCCAGACCCGTTGAGCTACTCCAGCATTTTGTGTTTATCTTTGGTATAACCAGCATCTGCAGTTATTTGTTTCTCGAGTTTGATGTTTCCTTGATTATGATTAGAGCAATGTGCTGCCTCTTCAGGCTGCTTTGGGAGGTGGAGAAGGGTTTCAGCTGGAGAATGGAGCACCAAAATGGCAGCCTGGGGTTCAATCTATATCATAGAGTACAAAGACAAGTCCTAAATGTCCCACTTTCAAGATGGCATCTATTTGACTTTGCATTAGAAATGCGTGAAACAGGCTGTGTTTGTCAATTCAAAGAGGGATTTGCAATCTCAAAATATCATGTTCTGCTGAGTCCAATAACACTCAGAATGCTTTGCTTGAGTTAATATGTTGCTTCAAAGCTTTTGTGCACTTAACCCAATGGAATGCGTTCTTTCATTGAACATAACCTGAGAATTAGGGTCAAGGTTTCACTTAAAGCCTGAATTATTTATGTCGCTGGATTAGTGCTTATCAATAGGTTTTATAGACTGCGCTTTAAATTAGGATTTTTGATTGCCGCTATTTCTAACTGTGAAGAATGTGTTTGAGTAGGGTTTTGACGTATACAGTTGGGCTTGATATGAGTGTGAGTTCTAGTAGTGTGAAAGTCTGGTGTGAGTAGAGGGCAGACTACATCAATCATTTGGGATACCTCCCGACCGCTGTGAACAGTGCATGGAATACTTTGAAATGTCTGACTAGGTAAGCTGTTAAATACATGCAGTATTGGCTATTATTTTATTAACTTTTTAACCTCTAGCTGATTATATTCAAAGGCATTAAGCAGGCGGTCCCATGAATGCAATAATCATAGATTATGCATAATCCTTTGCCAACAGAAACATTGTTTCTCTGTGTTGTAACAGTCTCTTTAAGCCTATATCTTAATCTTGCGCAAATATACATATATCTTATTTGCAGAACAGGACTCAAATATGCGATAATTTGTTGACTGAAAGGAACTTTCCCACAGGTATGCCCATGGCCATCCTTAGAGTTTAGTACAGCTCGAATCCTCAACACCTCCCTTGCCCTAATTATACCACAGTGCGGGATCCTTCTGCTGGGCATTGAGGGGCCGAGTCTGGTGGGGGCTCTCCTCAAACAAGGGAAGAGATATCACCCCAGCAGTCCACACGAGGAGCAATGGCATTAAATGCAAGGAAAAAGGGGAGTGCTAATACTACTGAATATAATACTAGGCATGCTGAACATAGAGACACAGAAAAATGTATTAACTGCAGATGCTGGTTTATAGCAAAAATAAACACAAGGTGCTGGAGTAACTCAGTAGGTTGGGCTGCATCTCTGGAGAAAAAAGATCCCTTTTCTCCAGAGATTCTGCTTGACCCGTTGAGTTACTCCAGCACTTTATGTCTATCTTGAACAAATATTTATTCAGCTTTAATGCTTCACTGGTTGTAGACGCAAGGAACTGCAGACGTTGGTTTTCAAATAATGGCACAAGATACTGGAGTAACTCAGTGGGTCAGGCAGCATCTTTGGAAAACATGGATAGGTGATGTTTTGGAAAGGGTCCTGATCCGAAACGGCACCTCTCCATGTCTTTCAGAGATGTTGCCTGACCCATTAATGCTTCACTGTTTAATTGGTTCCATTGTCTAAAGAGGCAAAATAATGTTTTAATGACCAACCATGATTTCTCTGACACCATAATATTCTCATTGCAATCTTTCTTCTGGCCAAATGTATTACATTAAAGGTTTTTCAGGTGTTCAATGTGTTGTAACTTGTACTGCCAAATCACTCAGTTATTTACAATATAAACCTTGCTAATGTCTATAAAATAAAATGTCTGCCATTACGCTCTTCCTGGCAAAGTAAGAATAGTTGTTGCACTCGGGTTATGAATGAGGAAACTAGTTCAGCTTCTATTGAAGGAAACCATCAACTAGTACGGTAATATTCCACCAATGTCTGGCATGTGATCCACCTATCACTTGCTAAACTTTGCCCAGTGGTATGAATATTGATTTCTCTAACTTCAAGTAACCCTGGCATTCCCTCTCTCTCTATCCCTACCCCACCCAAGGCCAACCAGCTTGTTTTCACCAACAAGGGCCTGTTTCCTTTATCATCATTACTTTTTTGCATATCTTTCATTCATCGTTCTTTATCTCCCCACATCGTCTTTATATCTCTTGTTTCTGCTATCCCTAACTCGTCAGAAGAAGGGTCTCAACCCAAAACGTCAACCATTCCTTCTCTCCAGAATTACTCCTGCTGAATTTCTGCTGAATTACTCCAAGTTTTTGAGTCTATCTTTTGTCTTGCCCCACCTGTCCCGACCTGAAACATCATCTACTGATGATCTCCAGATATGAAGATGTCTGCCTGACCCACTGAGTTATTCCAGGAATCTGTGTCGTATTTTTGTAAATCAGCATCTGCAGTTTCTTGGTAGTATTATCATTGGTTTTGATTATTTTCTGATTTTTTTGGTTTCTTGTGCAAACTATTCATGAGACCTGTTACATCCTGGGCCAGGTACTGCATATATAGCCACTCATGTTTGTCAGCAAACCATCTCAAAGAAGTGGAGAGCACCATGGAGTTCGTTTACTTAATTGCCTTCATTGGTACTCTTTATTTCAAAATTTTATTCAGAATAACAAAATATATAAAAAACAAAAATCACAAAAATCTTATAATATCTCATTGTTTATATGTTCGATGTTAACATAGAAACATAGAAAATAGGTGCAGGAGTAGGCCATTCGGCCCTTTGAGCCAGCACCGCCATTCAATATGATCATGACTGATCATCCAAAATCGGTACGCCGTTCCAGCTTTTTCTCCATGTCCCTTGATTCTCTTAGCCCTAAGAGAGAAATCCAACTCTCTTGAAAACATCCAGTGAATTGGCCTCCACAGATTCACTACTTTCTGGGTGAAAATGTTTTTCCTCATCTCAGTTCTAAATGGACTACCCCATTCTTAAACTGTGACCCTGGGTTCTGGACTCCCCCAACATCGGGAACATTTTTCCTGCACCTACCTTGTGCTAAGAATTTTATATGTTTGTGTAAGATTCCCTCTCATCCTTCTAAATTCCAGCGAATACAAATCCAGTCGACCCACATTTTCATCATATGTCAGTCCCTCCATCCCAGGAATTAACCTGGTAAACGTACGCACTCTCTCAATATCTATAATGTCCTTCCTCAAATTAGATCAAAATTACACACAATACTCCAGGTGTAGTCTCACCAGGGCCCTGTACAACTGCAGTAGGACCTCCTTGCTCCTAAACTCAAATCCTCTCGCAATGAAGGCCACCATGCCATTAGTTTCCTTCACTGTCTGCTGTACCTGCATGCTTACTTTCAGTGACTGATATACAAGCACACCCAGGTCTCGTTGCACCTCCCCTTCTCCTAATCTGACACCAGTCAGATAACAATCTGTCTTCCTGTTCTTGCGACCAAATTGGATAACCTCACATTTATCCACATTATACTGCATCTGCCATGCTTCTGCCCACTCACACAACGTGTCCAAGTTATCCAAGTTAGTCTTGTTCATGTAGAACATAGAAGTACGTAGAGTACTTGCTCAGTAGAGGAACACTTGCTCAGCTCAAAATTAATAGATCCTTCAAAATTGTTATTTCTCATCAGGTGGACATTTAAGTTCTGATCCTAGACGATGTTCTTCAAAATCATTGATGTTTTATTTAATTCTAGGCTATTTGGATATCATGTTGCTCTTTTAAATTCAGTTTAATTTATTTCTCATCATCCTTATTTTTTCATTTTCTCTGTAATTCTTAATTTCTGTTCCAATACCCATCGTTCTAATCCATCTAGAAATAGTGGGGGCCTCGACTGTTTTAATTTTGCCTGAGAATCTTCCATGACCAGATGCAGTCAATGACAGGTCAGAAATATCAATCACAATATCTTTTTAACAATATGCCAGTTGTTCATCACAAAGTCATCATTGCCATTTAATTTTTCATATATATTAGTCAAACTAAGATTACATTAAACGTACAATTACTATTTCCTTCAACTGTGTCAGAGAAGCCAATCAAAAGTCTGGGAAGATGGTATTACTCTAAACTGAAGGACACTGATCAGGCTAATGAGTTTAGGCAAGAAGTCATCAAAGATCTGGCGAACATTGCCTGATGCATGCTGCCTGGAAAGCTGAAAATCTGGTGCCTGCAGTTTGGGTTACTACCTCGCCTTATGTGGTCACTGACCATGCATGACATCACCCTCACAAGAGTCGAGAAGATAGAAAGAACAGTCAGCTCTTTTGTGAGAAAGTGGTTAGGTGTTCCTCGGTGCCTGTGCAGCGTAGGCCTGTACGGTCAGGGGGTACTCCAGACACCTCTCTCTAGTCTCTAACAGAGGAGTTCAAGTACACTAAAGTCAGACTAGAGATGACCCTGGCAGAATCAAGGGACACTGTCATCCGAGCTGCTGCTCCAACCCTGGCAACAAGAAAGAAGTGGACGGCTAAGAATGCGACACAGCAGGCAAAATCTGCTCTCCAGCAAGGCGACATGGTAGGGCAAATCCAACATGGAAGAAGTGGCTTGGTGCTTGGCGGAAAGCGACCTTGCTGGAACAAGGCATCATCACTGGAGCGCCGGAAGTTGGTCGCGGCCGAAATCCGCCGACAGGAGGAGTTGAGTAGGTGTGCCAAGGCTGTGTCGCAAGCTAAACAGGGCCAGTGGATGAGATGGGAGAGCGTGGAAAAGAGGTAGATCAGCTAAACTTTGGACTTTTAACATCTTGTCCCGTGTATTTGGAAACTTGACACTAAAGGTCAAATGCTAAGAGCCGGATTTGTTGAAAAATCCAATGAGATCTATATTTAACATTTAAGCAAAGAATCCCAGGCCCAAAGGAATATTCCAAACTGAAGAAGGGTCATGACCCAAAATGTCACCTATCCAGGTACTCCAGAGATGCTGCTTGCCCCGCTGAGATACCTCAGCATTTTGTGTTTTTTTTTTTGGTAAACCAGTATCTACAATTCTTTGTTTCTACAATAGGAATATTCCCTCATCACACTGAATATTTAAGAGATGCATGCTTAAATGGATACATTGAATTCTTCGCAGCTTCTCCCAGTTAAAATACAAGAAAAGATTTGGCTAGCTGTTTATACCACATCCTGCTGGTTTATGGGAACGGTAAGGCATTAGTCTTAGAGTCATACCGCATGGAAACAGCCCTTCAGCCTGACTTTCCCACACCAACCAACATGTCCCATCTACACTAGTCCCACCTGCCTGCATTTGGCCCGTGATCCTCTAAACCTCTCCTATCCATGTACCTGTCTAAATGTTTTTTAAATGTTGCAATACTACCTGCCTCACCTACCTCCTCTAGCAGCTTGTTCCATACACCCACCACCCTCTGTGTGAAAATGTTACTCCTCAGGTTCCTATTCTTTCCCCCCTCATCTTAAACCTACAGTATATCATCTGGTTCTCGATTCCCTTACCCTGGGCAAGAGACACTGTGTGTCAACCCGATCTATTCCGCTCATTATTTCATACTCCTCTCATAACTCCTCATCCTCAAGGAATAGTCCTATCCTGCTCATCCTCTCCCTATAGCTCAGGCCTTCAAGTCCCGGCACCATCCTCATAAATCTTCTCTGCACCCTTTTCTGCTTGACATCTTTCAACATCTTTCCAATAACATGGTGCCCCGAACTGAACACAATACTTTAAACGTCTTATATAACGGTAACCAGACCTCCCAACCTCTATACTTAATATAACCTCCCAACTTCTAGACTCAAGTTACCCCAGCACTTTGTCTCTTTTGTTTGTAAACCAGCATCTGCAGTTCTTTGTTTCTACAATAGGGATATTCCCATGTCACTCTGTATATTTAGGAGATGCATGCTTAAATGAATACACTGAATCCTTCACATATTTTCCAAGTTAAAATACAGGTAAATATTTGGCTAGCTGTTTATACTACATCCAGTTGGTTTATGGGAATGGTAAGGCATTAGTAGGCCGAAGGTGATAGCGAAAATGCATGGTCACTTGTGTTGCAATTCTGACAGTTTCTTCACACCTTTGCATTAACTAGACCAATATTAGACATTTGAAAGCTGCTCATCCAAGGAGAACAAATGTGCGTTTTCTCTGAAGCTGGAAATCTGAAAATAAAAACAGAAAATGCTAGAAAAACACAGTAGGTCAGGTCGCATCTGTGAAGAGAGAAATAGAATTAATGTTTTAGGTCAGACCCTTCATCAGACCCTTTTCTCAGCTCTATTTCTCTTTCCACAGATACTGACTGACTTGCTGAGTTTTCCTTGCATTTTCTGTTTTTGCTTTACAGGTGGTATTTTTAACAATAACAGTTTTAAGCATTTTAGATACAAATGAAATTTGCATGCACTCAAAGTTGTTGACAAAAATGAGCAGCAGGGATCATTTGCAGGCATAAGACGTTCAGATAACGTCACCTTTAATTATTTTTATAGAAAATGTATATGTACTCCATGAGGAAGTACAAACTTTGCCCCTGCCTCTTCTCAATCACAAATCTTGCTCATATTCCTCCCTTGCCTTATCTCCAACAGTTGCTTAAGCCTAACCGTCTCATGAACTTTGACACCAACTCGCTGCTTAGCTATGATATAATTCATGTTGGAATTGGGCTGTAGTCATATTTAGGATGTGTCGGTTGTAAAGCAGGTGTGTTGAATGAGGTGGCACAATGGCATAGCAGTAGAGTTAGTGCTTTACAGCATCAGAGACCCTGGTTAGATCCTGACTATGGGTGCTGACCGCACAGAGTTTGTTTGTTCTTCCTGTGAACATGTGGGCTTTCTCCGGGTGCTCCGGTTTCCTCTTACACTCCAAAGACGTTCAGGTTTGTAGGTTAATTGGCTTTGATAACATTATAAATTGTCCCTCGTGTGTTGGATAGTGCTAGTGTATGGGGATCACTGGTCAGCGCAGTCTCGGTGGGCTGAAGGGGGCTGTTTCCACACTGTATCTCTAAAGTTTTGTTCATTAGTTTAGTTTAGAGATAGAAACGGCAAAGCATTTTAGAAAGTCCAAAGTCTAAAAATGATTTATTGACCTTCTACAAAGTCCACCACAGAGAGCACGGAATGGTACTCATGAAACATAACAAGCTCAAACAAAATGGCCGCAGTATAGTAAGACTTTTCTTGTACCTACTCGGCAGCCTTGAGAGTAAAACATGTGACACCTTCCTTAAAGGGGTGATAACCTTAAAGTAACAATTATTGTCACATATATTACAAAGGCCATGCCCAAAGATGAAAATCTCCTTGACCTGATGGATCTCCATCTGATTCAAGTTCTGCAGTGGTGTTACCACAGTTACAGAGCCCTGGTGGCAGGGGGTAAACTCAACCTGCCAAACACAAACAGAAGTCCCAGTGAGGTCGGGATCATCCGCCTCATCCAGCCTAGGCATCACATTTTCGGCGGGGCTTCCAGGGGTGGGAGGGATTTGAAGTCCGCTCTTGTCATTTTGTCTGGATTATCAGTGCCGGACCACCAGTGGCTGGTAAAGCGGTGGTGGACCTGTAGTAGCGAGTCACATGCACAGAGAACCAAGGAACTATATCACAACTTCCAGACTAATATGTTAAATAGAGACTGATAGGTTAAGTCGGTGATCACCTTTCCATTTATCATATGGTGAACATAAGCAACATACCACGCAATGGAATATCTTGGACCCAAAAGATAAGCTTGGCTTTCTGATTAAAGAAACTCTGAATTCCTGTGTAGGAAGGAACTTCAGATTCCGGTTATAAGGCCATAAGGTCATAAGGAATATGAGTAGAATTAGGCCATCTTGCCCATCAAGTCTACTCCGCCATTCAATCATGACTGCAGGGCCGGCCTTAGGAGGTGCGGGGCCCAATTGGGAAACATTTTCATAGAAATATAAATAAATAATTATAAATGAGTCGCGTGTCGTGAGTAACATGACAATTCGGGGGAGATTTCCTTTCACAGCGTGTGGGGAGTCTAGCCAGGGGTAAAGTTGTGAGGAGGGAAGGAGCGTTGAGAAGGAGAGGGTCGGGTTTTATGCCAGTATCTCGCTCACTTACCGCTGCTGCGGCGCTCCGGGCACGGAGCTACTGCATTGTGGCCGGGGAGGGAAGCAGCTCGCATGGCTACGAGCTGCCTCCATCACCGGACAACGGAACCGACGGCCATCTCAGTACCTTCTGCCGGGTCGCTCACATCTGGCAGTGCTCTCCATCTGAACAGTGAGGGGACCAGCTCAAGAGCAAAGATCACAGAGCGGAGTGGGTCAGCGGGTGATGGATAACATCACAGCGGGCGGTGGAGCTTACTCCTGTGTCAGCGCGATCAAGGGATCAATTGACATTACTCGCACTGACATACGGAGTAAAGGGCCTGTCCCACGAGCATGCGACCTGCATGCGGAAAGCGCGACCAAACCGAACGCGGGGGCCGCGCGGGGGTCGCGTGATCTCCTTACAGGGCCGGTCCCACCAGCATGCACCCGCATGCGGGCGAGCACGACCAAACCGGAAGCGGGGGCCGCGCAGGGGTCGCGTGATACCCGTACAGGGCCGGGTCCACCAGCATGCGCTGCATACTTTCTATTTTGTTTGCACAATGTAACTTCTGAAGCCATAAACAAAAACTGGACCATTTTGAAATATTTTTCCCTTATTCTACTTTCATTTCTGTTTTTGTATTCATTTTCAAGGAAAGAGAAATAACTTAATTGCATCTTGCTCATTGACAATGCAATTTCAATGTACTTGTCAGACGTTCATATCTTTGCAGTCCAAAAGCATATCATTTACAAAGGCATGTTTTTCCACATCACAGTTCGAGCGAAGTCCACGGGATGTTCGTGTTAGACATACGGCATCGAGACGCTGCGTACAGCGTCGAGGCGGCTGCGGGCCGACAGGGCGTTGCCACGCGGAATTTTTGAAAACGGTCAGTTTTTCGGAGCCCCGCCCGATGTCGGGACCAGCTCCGCACAACTCTGTACGGCTCCGGCGATCAAAGTGGGACCGGCCCCGCGAGGCCGTACGGCTCAAGCGACCACGTTAGGTCGCGCTTGCCGCATGGAGTCGCATGCTCGTGGGACAGGCCCTTAAGATCCACCGCCCGCTGTCCTGTTATCCATCGCCCGCTGACCCGCTCTTGAGCTGGATGATCCCCGGCCGACCACCTCCTTCTCAGCCCTCCTGCCCTCCCCGCAACTTTACCCCTGGACAGACTACCCAAAACGCTCTGAAAGGAACTCCCCCCCCCCCCCCAGCAGGGCTGTCCTTTTACAGCCGCTTCCCATCAGCTGCTAGCAATGAGGGATAGACTTGGCTATCCCTCAGTACAGCAACATCGTTCTAGAGAGTGATGTTGCTGTACTGAGGGATAACGAAGTCTATCTTTCTTGGCTAACAACCTAACCTTCGGCCTCCAAGACACAGGTACATTTTCTAGCAATGTTACAACATTTTGAGATTTAAAAAATCAAGTCTGCAATTTACCCCATCAGATAAAGCATAAAAAGAAGATTAATTTGACACCTAATTCACTTTCATATCACATTCATTCAATGTGATCATGGCTGATCATCCCTAATCAGTACCCCGTTCCTGCCTTCTCCCCATATCCCCTGACTCCGCCATTTTTAAGAGCCCTATAGAAACATAGAAATTAGGTGCAGGAGTAGGCCATTCGGCCCTTCGAGCCTGCACCGCCATTCAATATGATCTTGGCTGATCATCCAACTCAGTATCCCGTACCTGCCCTCTCCATACTCTCTGATCCACCTAGCCACAAGGGCCACATCTAACTCCCTCTTAAATATAGCCAATGAACTGGCCTCCACTACGCTCTGTGGCAGAGAGTTCCAGAGACCCACCACTCTCTGTGTGAAAAAAGTCCTTCTCATCTCAGTCCTAAAGGATTTCCCCCTTTTCCTTAAGCTGTGATCCCTTGTCCTGGACCTCCCCAACATCTGGAACAATCTTCCTGCATCTAGCCTGTCCAACCCCTTAAGAATTTTGTAAGTTTCTATAAGATCCCCTCTCAATCTCCTAAATTCTAGCGAGTACAAGCCGAGTCTATCCAGTCTTTCTTCATAAGACAGTCCTGACATCCCAGGAATCAGTCTGGTGAACCTTCTCTGCACTCCCTCTATGGCAATAATGTCCTTCCTCAGATTTGGAGACCAAAACTGTACACAATACTCCAGGTGTGGTCTCACCAAGACCCTATACAACTGAAGTAGAACCTCCATGCACCTATACTCGCTGCAGGGAGGTTCTACTTCTACTCACCAGGTCTCGCTGCATCTCCCCTTTTCCTAATCGGCCACCATTTAGATAATAGTCTGCTTTCCTGTTTTTCCCACCAAAGTGGATAACCTCACATTTATCCACATTATACTGCATCTGCCAAACATTTGCCCACTCACCCAGCCTATCCAAGTCACCTTGAAGTCTCCTAGCATCCTCCTCACAGCTAACATTGCCCCCCAGCTTAGTGTCATCCGCAAACTTGGAGATATTGCCTTCAATTCCCTCATCCAGATCATTAATGTATATTGTAAATAACTGGAGCCCCAGCACGGACCCTTGCGGTACCCCACTAGTCACTGCCTGCCATTGTGAAAAGGCTATCTAGCTCTCTCTTGAAAGCTTCCAGAGAACCAGCCTCCACTGTCCTCTGAGGCAGAGCATTCCACAGACTCACCACTCTCTGTGAGAAAAAGTGTTTCCTCGTCTCCGTTCTAGATGGCTTACTCCTTATTCTTAAACTGTGGCCCCTGGTTCTGGGCTACCCCAACATCAGGAACATGTTTCCTGCCTCTAGCGTGTCCAAGCCCTTAACAATCTTACATGTTTCAATGAGATATCCTCTCATCCTTCTAAACTCCAGAGTGTGCAAGCCCAGCTGCTCCATTCTCTCAGCATATGACAGTCCCGCTATTCGATTCCTCTTGTTATAAAGGCCAACATGCCATTTCTTAGCGCTAAAGGCAGTTACAGTACTTGGGAAACGTGGTAACTCATGAAGATTTTTCAACATGTTGAAAAATGTCCACGAGTAAAATATACTCAGGATGTAAAAATTTGATACTTTTTAACACGTAGTCATACCGTAGTAGCTCGTGAGTTTACCGTAGTAGGACCTGGTGTCCTATATCACTATTGTATGTTCATGATGGAAATAAGAATACTCTGTATATTAATTACCTTTGAATTGGAGTTTTATATAATCCTCCCATAATATTTGAGTCCCATTTCACGATATCTATCAGACATACAGAATGTTGCAAGGTAATATCTTGCCCAAACTCAGTTGTATCTTTCTATCTCAATAAATATCACAACATATGCCATTGTTTCAGCCACATTATGACAAAATATAGAATGTAGGTTATTTGTTATCAGTCATCCCATCCCAGAAACAACAGTACTTACAGAAGAACATTTGTTTTTACTAATTTACGAGCATGTACCATACATAGTCCGTTGATCCATATCCAACAAACTATTGTGATAATTGCATAAAAGGTATTATTGTCTAAGAAATTTGGTGTGGAATGATAATCCATCTCAGTACTCATTTAGGCAAGTCCCAAGCTATAGATTATTTTCCCCCACACCCAATCCCCCTTGCCCAATCTTCATTGAACCTACCATTTGACCGATGTTTTACTCAGCTGCTGTAATGTTTCCTTCCTATCAAAATCTCAGTGTAACATCTCTGTCCCTCTTCCAATTCCCACTTTGAAATAAAATGCAACTTTCGACTTAAAAAATGTCGCAGCAGGATCACTATATAAATGTAAATAAATGGTATTTTATCCGAGCAAACACCCCCCCCTTACCACTACACAAGAAGCTTAACTTGAAGCGTTTGCATTTGGAGAAGTTCGATATGGACCAGGAATGAAAATTAATAGCTATGAATCGATTAATAGCGAGCTATGAAGTGAGATTGTTAACGGCGTATTGTTTTAAGTGAGCATTTTGCAGCAACCTCACCATATCCTGGTTAAATATTCTTTCCATGGAAATCTCCTATTTCACTTTGAAATTATATTCATTTATAACCGTTTGCAACATCAGTAACCACCTTAATGTTCGTGCGTTTGGTACCGGGTATGCTTGAAAGTATTTATTTTAATGTACTGTATATTTAAAAAAAAACTATATCAACCAGGTGTGAAAATTATTCTGAATCGAACGATGATTGAAAATGCATGGGAATCGACTAATCGCGATCCTGCTGCGAAATGTTTAAGTTGAAAATTGTATTTTATTTCAAAGTGTGAATTTGAAGATAGGGACAGAGATGCTACACAGAGATTTTAAACTCGGGAGAGCTCTTGGGTGAACTCGCACAGTGGGACAGGGCTTGAGGTAGCATCTATGGAGCGAAGGAAATAGCCAACGTTTCCGGCTGGGTCTGAAGAAGGGTTTCGACCCGATACGTTGCATATTTCCTTCGCTCCATGGGGGGGGGGGGGGGTGCAGGGAATCAGATAGACTGCACAATGACGGTGGGGGATCCCAATGTGAGAGTTAGTCACCACCTGCGTACAGCGTTCCCACATCCCTCTTCTGCACCAAGCAAGGCACACTCCTCTCTCCCCTCCGCCCTCTCCCCCCTCCCTTCCCTCATCCTCCCCCCTCTCTAAAGAATGAGGGAGAGGGAGGGGGAGGGAGGTAGGGAGACGGAGATCTAAAGGGTAACTGGTTTTGGTCTCCAATCACCTCACAAAGGGCAGCCAACAATGGTGGTGAGGCAGTAGGGAGAACTCCCTCTCTCTCCAATTCTCTCTCTCTCTCTCCCCTTCTCTTCCCCTTTATCTCTCTCTCCCCCTCTCTCTCCCCTTCTCTCTCCCCTTCTCTCTCCTCCCTCTCTCACCTTCCTCTCTCTCTCTCTCTCTTCTCTCAAATTTCCTCTCTCTCTCTCTCCCCCTCTCTCTCTCTCCCCCTCTCTCTCTCTCTCCCTTTCTCTCCCCCCTCTCTCAAATTCTCTCTCCCTCTCCCTCTCCGTCTCCCCCCCCCCACACTCCTCTACCCCCAGCCACATTTATATCTACAGTTCACTCCACGAGTGTGTGTGAGAGCCGATCAGTGTTTCTCATTCTGTCTCTGCTCCGTGAGCTGCTCATATTGACAGTAATTGTGTCCAACTCTTAACTGAAAACGTGTGGTTTGCAACTGAAAATCCCCCCTCTCTGTCTCTCCACGCCCCCCACATACACACACAGACAGAGACACACATGCAGATAGAGACACACAAACACAGCTACAGAGACACACACACACACAGAAACACAGAGATATACACAGACACAGAGACATACACAGACACACACACACACATAGACAGACACACACTTACAGACAGACAGACAGACAGACAGACAGACAGACAGACAGACAGACAGACAGACAGACAGACAGACAGACAGACAGACAGACAGACAGACAGACAGAGTTAAATCCCACCCGTATCCCGACCCGGACATTAACCCCGACACCAATGTTAACACAGACTCAAACCTCCAACCTGGTCTGCTGTTGTACCGGCACTGAATGAGTTAACACAACCCCTGATCTGTTTATCCACAGATTGTCTCCCTCTCGCACTTATCCTGCCTGTTGTCTTTCGTTTCTGCTTCAGGTCTTTTAACTCTATCCCCCCCGACCAAGAGCAGGCCGGTACGGGGAGGGAGGTAGGGAGACGGAGATCTAAAGGGTAACTGGTTTTGGTCTCCAAAAACCCTCTCTTGCCCCCCCCCCCCCTCTCACGCACACAGCGCCCGCCTGCCCGCTCCCGGCGTTTAGTGTTGAATACCCACGGCTGAGTTCACTGCGCTGTAGACTCCCTCCCACCCACCCCGGTCCAGACCAGAGTCTCGGTCGCTTTGGCGGCAGCGGGTGACACAATCCAACGCATTTACTGAGGAATGTGGATCGAAGCATTGATCACCCATTGTATAACTACTTGTTAACTACTGGCTGTTAACTGCTACAGTAGCAGTTAACACATCATTTATTATTTACAGTGGTTGTTATCCATGCTCGTTTTGTAAAAAAATCTGTATGGCGAATGTTTTTAAAAAAAATCTTTATTTAACAAAGCAAATTTGTATTTCCATCTGCACGGGTCCCAATTTGGAAAAATCGGTCCAATCGGCCTAGGGCCAGACCTGCAAGGCTGATCTATCTTTCTCTCCTAACCTCATTCTCCTGCCTTCTCCCCATAACCTCTCACACTTGTACTAATCAAAAATCTATCTATCTCTGCCTTAAAAATATCTTTATACCAAAGATGAGACATAAAGTGCTGTGGTAACTCAGCGGGTCGGGCAGCATCTCTGGAGAGAAGGAATGCGTGAGTTTCGGGTCGGGACACTTCTTCAGACTGAAAGGTAGAGGTGTGGGAGGGATGGGGGAGCTGGAGATGAGAAAAGGCCAGAACAAATCAGGGCTCTGAACTTCTCCTAAATATATTTTTCAAGTTGGGCAGTTAACTTATGACCTGTGAGGAATGAATTAACTTTCCTGCTCCTAAAATGGAGCAGCAGTCGATTTGTTTTCCCAACATTTGTGAATGCAACAAAACTTTAAAGTTGGGAAGTAGTTTGGGAGTTGGTTTTGTTGATATAACAACACAAGCATTTTTTCTTTCAAGCTTGGATGGCACAGCGGCACAGTGGGAGGCACAGCAGCAGAGTCCCGGGTTCAATCCTGACTATGGGTGCTGTCTGTATGGTGCTTGTACATTCTCACTGTGACCGGTTGGGTTTATTCCGGGTGCTCCGGTTTTCCCCTCACATTCCAAAGCCATGCAGGTTGGTAAGGTCATAAGGCCATAAGGGATAGGAGCAGAATTAAGCTATTCGGCCCATCAAGTCTACTCCGCAATTCAATCATGGCTGATCTATCTCTCCCTCCTATCCCCAAAGCTAGGTAAACTAGTTTTTGTAAATTGCCCCTAGAGTGTAGGATGGGAAAGTGGGATAACCGTAGATCAAGTGTATGGGTGATTGTTGGTTGGCGTAGACTCGGTGGACCAAAGGGCCTGTTTCCATGCTGCATCTCTAAACTAAACTAAACTAAACTAAATTTGTTTCCATTCTAACTTTTAATTAGCCATTTTGTTTTCTGATATACTAGTGACTAAGTTGTTTTCAACGAGTTACCTTCAGGCTTCTGACCAAGTATTGAACATACGACTCCCAAAATAGCAAAAAATCTTTTTGTTTATAAATGGCCCAAGGTTGCTCGTATGCAAAGCAACTAATGACCTAAATTTCATTTATAAGGATGCCTTCATTTGTTTTTCTGAGTTACTATTGTCCTTGGTCCCTTTGAACTGCACGCTTTTAGGATATGTTCTTACGCACGAGGAAAGTTTCATTTAATAATTGCAACTTCCTTTCCTTCACTGTACTCAAGGAACCCAAGCAGGAAGGCAAAACACTTCTTTCAAAACAGGAATGAAGAAGATCAACATTTTTGCTGAGGAAATTTCTGCTGTCACATGAACATTTCAGCAAAATAGTTGAGATTGCAAGATTAAAATAGACTTGGCTGTTACATTTTATTTCAGATATTAATGATATGCAATTCGCTCTTTTAAGACTGTAGTATCGAACTGAAAGGGGGAAAAGTTGCAAGTTTGGCTGATGGTGACAGAATTTTACAGATACCCTTGTCATGGTCGTTTTTGGTGGGACATAAATACTGGAATATAAGGTTTTAATCAGTGCAAACAAAATCTTGGCAAATGTGAGCTGACTAATCTTCACAGGACTAGTCATTTCAAGGTTTATAATTCTATTGACATGTTTGAAATTGGGTAATGTTTACACTGGTATTAATGGTGCCCTAAAAACTCTTTAAGCATTCCAGAGACTTCTTGCAATTTTTCAGCTGCTTTCAAAACCACCCTCACCCACATTCCCTTGGCTACTGTTGAAAGGCTCACTTTTTCGGCATTTATAATTCTATGTCAAGGCATTTTCAGAACTGCTCTGACAATTTCATATCACGACTGAGGAAGGCTGTGAATTTATTCATTCAATTTGATCCTTGTTTACCAACATTTGATCCTTGATAAATTGACCCAAAACTTGACCCGAATCTTGCCCATTTGCCAAGGCACATAATAAAGTTCCACATGTCAGCAAAAGTGAAAATGCCTAGAATGCACTCACAACATGGCTTGGAAACTGATTAAGTAGTGGTTTAGTTCAGTGTAGTTTATTGTCACATGTACCGAGGTACAGTGAAAACCCTTTTTGTTCCCTGCTCTTCAGTCAGCAGAAAGATTACATTACAATCAAGCCATCTACAATGTACAGATACTGGATGAAGGGAATAACGCTTAGTATGAGATAAAGTCCAGTAAAGTCTCAGGGTCTCCAATGAGGTAGATGGTAGCTCAGGGCCGCTTTAAGGGAGAGAATAAGGGAAGTGGGTATGTAATCAGAGATCCAGAGATGCTGCCTGACCCACTGAATTACTCCAGCTCTTTGTGTCTTTTTTCCGTAAACCAGCATCTGCAGTTCCTTTGATATGCTTACTAATTAAAGAACCTCTCCACTTTAAAAATGCCCAATGGGTTGGCCTCCACAGCCCTCTGTGGCAATGAATTCCACAGATTCACCACCCATCTGGCTAAAGAACTTCATCCTCATCTCCTTCTAACGGGAAGTCTTGAGCACATTCTTGCATCTTTTCACAAAGGCAACTATGAATGATACTCCCCGTTGAATTGCAACCTTGTCATGGTCGGGGAGCTTGTGTGTCTCAGTGACCAATAGAGCTATGCCAGCGGGAGATTCGTCTCCTGTTAGCATCTCCAACTGGAAAGGTCAAAAGGTAGAGGTGAGACGAAGAGCGATCCACTGGTCCTCCAGGTTACGGAAACAGCAACTACGGGTTGAGCACAGGGCTAACAACCCTGTCTCGTAATACAAATAGGTTACGGAAACAGCAACTGAAGGAATCAACCCTCCTGGCGTGATGGACTTCCAGGACTATCGGCAGATGCAAGGATGACGGACCAGACAGCATCCCAAGAATAGCCCTGCACTGGACACTGGGAGGGGAAAGGAAAAGCGATGGACCTGATCTGGGTTAGTGTCCAGAAACTAGCCCAGAGCAGACAGGAGTGGAGGACCTTCGTTGCTGCCCGACATGCCAGGAGGCATAATAGGCAGTAAGTAAGTAAGAAAGTGAGTAAGTAAGTAACTATGAATGATCAAATTCACCACAAGCTTTAATGCACCAGCACATTCCTTGGTCAACTGAGGTAAATAGTTGAAGATCAAGATCTCAGACCTGAACAAAACTCATGGTATGATATACAGCAATGATCCCTGCCCTCCTTTAAGCTTCTGAGACCTAGATTACCTACGGTCGGCATGTTGGTCGGCGTGGGCAAGGTGGACCGAAGGGCCTGTCCACGCTGTATGACTCTAGGAATCTATATCTGACATAAAACTTCCAAAGCCAGATACTCTAACGCAAGGTCTGATGTAAAGGAAGATTATTTGGCAGGCAAAGAAAAAGATTCAGGGAGTTGCTGGTTTTATTGAAAGAGGGCATAATTAACATGACGTAATGGCAAATCACGAGTAAATATTCTCTTATTCCATCACCAATCTCATTTATCTCTACCCTGCCACAAAGCACTGTCCCATTTTCCTGCCAATGTTAGTTCTCCTCAAGGTGATCTGATTTGCATTTAACCTTTCTGGCTTTCGTTTTCCTCTGCTGTAAATCACTCGATTGTGGCTTAGTTGTTGAACTGCAGTTAATGCAGGTAAGAAGCAGGGAGAAGACTCTTCTCATTGGCAGTTCTCAACCTATGCTCTGAGACATGCGGCATCCCCAGAATTTAATGTGGTCATGAACGATGGCGTTAATAAACACCGTGTCACTTCAGGGGTCAAGGGTTATGAGGAGAAGGTTGGAGAATGGGGTTAGGAGGGAGAGGTAGATTAGCCATAATTAAATGGGAGAGTAGACTTGATGGGCCAAATGGCCTAATTCCGCTCCTGTCACTTTGACCTTATGACTTTCTCTTGTTTATTTTTCTGCATGCACCTCAAAAGAGTATTGCCTAATCTATTTCAGTTGTATCTTGCCAAGATACTTAGAATTGTAATTAGAATAATATCATTGGGAAGGCTGCAGATACGTGAATCTCGAGTAACAAAACGACTGCTGGAGGCAATCACTGTGTTTTTTGCTCAAGATTCCAGCTTCTGCAGGTCCTTGTGCTGCAGCATCTGCAGTTTCCCTGCAACTGTGCTGTCAGCGAGAGGGCTTTGAGTAGCATCAATATTTGCTTCAGGTAGTTTTTGTAGACTTTTGGGACCAAAACAGAATAGTCTGAAATGTTGGCACAACTGCACTTTGTGTCATCAGTAGCCGTGTGGCAGTCTGGAATAGCTGCTAACTTTACGGCAGAAATCACTGTGAACCTTCTTTCTCGGTTAAATGGGCCATCTGTATAAACTATTAATTAATCTATTCATTCACAAAAGAAAACACATAAATATCCATGTCCCGACTCTCTCGGTGCTCCTGTCAGTTGCAATGAAGAGTCTGATTGAGCTATGAATTCAGGTCAACAATGGGTGTATTTATAACCCAACCCAACAAGTTGCCCTAATGACACTCATTAAAACATTAAATCAAAAAGTGTGTCCATTTTTATTAAAAGAACGGAAACGTAAAGGAAAAAAAGGTGAGCAATCAACAGTTTAAATGAGACTGTGTTGCAGGGCACATTGCCTCTACCGATCAACCCAGATTCAAGGACTGTTTCTTCCCAGCTGTTATCAGGCAACTGAACCACCCTATCACCAACTAGAGAGCGGTTCTGACCTCCCATCTACCCCATGGGAGGCCTTTGAACTATCTTTTATTGGACTTTATCTTGCACTAAATATTATTCCCTTCATCTGTGCACTGTGGACTGCTTGATTGTAATCATGTATGGTCGTTTCACCGACTGGATAGCAGTCAACAAAATGCTTTTCACTGTACCTCAGTATATGTGGTGATAATAAACTAATTATACTAAACTAAACTAAATTAAACTAAACAAAACTAAACCCTGAAGCCGGACACAAAACGATGGAGTAACTCAGTGGGACAGTCAGAATCTCCGTAGAAGAGGAATGGGTGACATTTCGGGTCGAGACCCTTCTTCAGATATACTGTAAATTGAATCCTGTGTGTCCTTTTTCCAGTGGCCCTTTGGGGTTTGGCCAGTCACAGTAAAGGCACAGACAGCATGAGGATAAAGTGTAAAGTATAAAGTTTCCTTTATTGTCATTCAAACTTTAAGATGGAACAAAATTGCGTACCTTGCAGTCATGACAGAAAATAAAATAACAGAACACACAATGAACACTGTTTAACATCCACCACAGTGAGTCTACCAGGCACCTCCTCACTGTGATGGAAGGCAAAAGTCTTAAAGTCCTTATCTCTTCCTTCCTTGTTCTCCCTCTGCGTTGAGGCGATCCAGGCTTTCGATGTTGGGCCCCCGCGATGGTGTTCCGCGGCCGAATCTGAGCTCCACCGGTTCAAACTCCGCGGCCCGGGGCGGATCACTATTATCAACCTTTCCATAGTGTCCTCTCGTCCCACCAACTCCACTCAAAGGTCCTTAAACACTGAGCTATGTCTGTCTAGAACTTGTATAGGATCTTCTCATCCAGTCCTAGAAGAAGACATTTTAACATTTCAACTGTGTTGTGTTCCAGTCACGCCAAAATCAGGAGGAGCTAATCCAAAGGTTAATGTTAGGAGCCATACTTTCATGGTGTTATAGCACTGTATCTCTTTCCGTTTTCCTTTGCATTAGTTTAGTTTAATTTAGTTTAGAGATACAGTATAGAAACAGGCTCTTCGGCCCACCGAGTCCACACCGACCCGCGATCCCCATATGTTAGTTCTATCCTACACACTAAGGACAATTTACAGAAGGCAATTAACCAAAGGTTTGTAGGTAAATTGGATTCTGTAAATTATAAAATTGTTCCTTATGTGTTGTATACTGTACGTGTATGGGGTGTTGGCAGGTCGGTGTGTCCAAAGGGCCAGTTTGCACGCTGTATCTCTAAACTAAGCTAAACTAAACTAAACTAAACTAAACCAAACTAAACCAAACTAAACTAAGCTAAACTAAACTAAACTAAACTAAACTAAACTAAACTACAAACCTGCACGTCTTTTGAATGTGGGAAACCGCATCACCCGGAGAAAACCCACGCGGTAACAGGGAGAAGGTACAAGCTCCATGCAGACAGCACCCATAGTCAGGTTTGACCCTGGGTATCTGGTGCTACAAGGTAGCAACTCTACCACTGCACCACTGTGCCTCCTTGCCTAGTTTACCGCACCACGTTAAAAGTAGAGTCTTCCATTTTGTCTTAACCCAGGTGTCATAAGAGCCCTCAAAAAGTAACAGAAGTCTGTATTGTGTAGGAAGAAACTGCAGGTTTATCCCAAAATAGATGGAGTAACTCAGTGCGTCAGGCAGCATCTGGATCGTGTTGGCATAGATCTGCAGTTGGAGGTGAGGGGGAGTGCAGTTGGGTAAGGACTGCTGAGTGTTGAATAACAGTCATAACTGTGCCGCAGACACCTGTTGTTTAACTGAAGGAATGCTCTCACCAGGCCTTGTAGCCAGGCTTCATATTTCCTTTTTGTGTCTTGGTCCCGCAGCCGGTGTAGCGATTACACTGAGTGCAGGAGGGTACAACCGTTTATGTGCTTTGTGGTCAGTGCCTCTGTGGATTATCTCCAAGCCAGCGTTTACGGAGCACTACAGCTAATGCTGCCCAGATGCTTTATCTGTGGGAAACCCTGAAACCACACTGCACTAAACTCGCGGTGTTGTCAGGAATAAATATTCTTTACGTTTCAGCCTGTTTGGTATACACTCAAGGTTTTCACACCGAACAATTGTTGTGGCAGTTAAACCAGACCAAGACATGATTTTACTGATAAAATGCCTTACAGATAGATGTTTGAGGTTATTAGCTCCTCAGGTTATTTGAATTTGGAGTGGGGGGGGGGGGGGGGGGGTGAACGGAAAGTGAGGAGGGCAGGTGCACTTTAGCACCTGTGACACGTTGCAGTCTGGGTGAGCACAATGCAGTGGAGGTGAAGGGAATTAGCGTAACCGCAGAATGCAAGGTTTCACACAGAAATGGAAACCACTAGAGTATCTGGAACAAAAAGGTCAAGTCAGACTCATTCTTTTCACACAAAACAAAAATCTAACTGTTTACTTCCCTTGAGGGGAGCCACTAAGACGTCAACCTGCCCAGAAATGTACACTTCTCAAGGCCTGCAATAGCATCAGCATTGGAGCTTCCCATCGCCTCATTATTTTAAGGAACTTACAAGTTTAGTCTAGTTTGTTATCACGTGTGCCGAGGCACAGTGCAAAGCTTCTGTTGCGCGCTCACCATAGGCGGAAAGACAATATATGGTTATAACGAGCATCCACGATGCACTGATAACATAGAAATATGCTGCCGTAGGAGAGATTTAAAAGAGTGGAGTGATTGTAGTGCATTTTTGCAGACCCACTTTTGGGACCAGTGCACAAAGAGTCACCTGGCCTGGGCACCATCTTGAATCTATAAAAGGGTTGCTCTCGGCTCAGTAGGATAAAAAGTGTCAGAGGTGTCAGAGGTTATGTGGAGAAGGCAGGAGACTGGGGTTAGGAGGGAGAGATAGATCAGCCATGATTGAATTGCGGAGTAGACTTGATGGGCCGAATGGCCTAATTCTACTCCCATCACTTATGATCTTATGAAGTCTGCAAGCATAATTCAGAGGGTGATATAAAAATTGTTAATCACCAAAATATCAGACATGCCATAAAGTAAAAAAATTATCCAATATGAGTAATGAAATTACTTCACTTTCCAGAGGGTGGGAAGGAAACGCACCATGCGGCAGGGATGTTGGGTGATTAATAGTGGGCCTGTGCATGTTGGGCAATTCAAGGATGGGACTTATAAACAGAACAACACTGACAACTCAACCAGTACATAGTGGCACAGTGGTAGAGTTGCTGCCTTGCAGCGCCAGTGAGCCGGGTTCGATCGTAACGACTGGCTGTTTGTGTGAAACTTGTACCATCTCCCCATGACTGGGTGAGTTTTCTCTGGGAGCTCCGCTTTCCTCCCACATTCTAGAGACATGCAGGCTTGCTGGTTAATTGGCCTGTAAATTGTCCCAAGTGTGTAGGATCGAACTAGCGTATGGGTGATCGATGGTCAATGTGGACTCAGTGTGACAAAGGGCCTGTTTCCACACTATATCGCTAAATAAAACTACTGCCCTCACCATATTAATGTCCCATAAATAATGTGCATTGGCTTAACACCAACTTCTATTTATCAAGCACCTTTAAGCTAGCAAAACATGCCATGGCATTTCACAGGAGCAAAATTAACTGAGAAACAAGAGACTGCAGGTGCCGTAATCTGGAGCAAAAACAAACTGCTGGAGGAACTCAGCTGGCCCGGCAACATCTGTGGAGCCAGATGGATGGTCGACATTTTAGGTCAAGACCCTACATCAGGACAGCAAAACTGACACCAAAGCTATATCAGAGGGTATTAAGAAAGATGTATGTAAAATTATGAGAAGCATCGATAAGGTAGACAGTCCCAGGATGGAGGACATAGCAATAAGATGAAAGGGGAAAAGTTTATTGGAGATCTGAGGGGCAAGTATTTTGCATGGAAAATGGTGGGGGCCTGTAACGCTTTGCCAGGGGTGATGATGGAGGCAGATACGATAGTGGCGTTTAAGAGCCTTTTAAAAGGGCACATATTGTGCAAGGAATAGAGGGATATGGATTATGTACAGGCAGATGAGATCAATTTAACCTGGCATTCTGTTTGGTACAAATTATAGACTGTGCATTTACCCTATCTAATCCTCTCATGATTTTACACACCCCTATAAGATCACCCCAAGGAATTCCTTGGTTCCTGCGCTCCAAGGAACAAAGTCCTTGCCTGCTCAAGCTATCCCCGATAGCTCAGGCCCTCGAGTCCTGGCAACATTCTCGTACCTGGGCAAATAAACATGAGGGTGCACTGCCAGAGAAATGGTGGAAGCAGTGTTAGTTTAATATATGTGATGAACTGGGCAGTGTTTTGGCAGACTTCTTCACTCCTGGGCATTCAAGTTGAATGGCGGTGATGAAACCAGTCAAAAGGTCTGCACTGTACACCTGTAGAAGTTCACCTCTAAAATGTCTTAAACCTGGTTACTACAATTCAGCTAATAATCTCAGTTAATACGTAATGGGGGTGTTGGTATGGTCAAATGTCTTAACAATTCAGAAAGTTTATATAGGACAAGGAAGCATTGATTATCTATATTGCACCCTCACAATATTACTTTGATAAAGGCCACATTCAATATAACAGGGTGAAACTGGATGGGGAATCCGAACAAAAATAATTTGGGGTAAATTGGGCTTCAGGGATTGAAGCACATTTTTGTATCTCGCTGTAAAAAGAGAAATTGGAGTTGGGAGGAAAATTTGCAAGTTTGGACATGGCTTCTTGTAATGTGATGTTTATTTAAGAAAAATATTTTAAAAGCAGCTGAGAAATGTTAAGGTAAACACACTCGAGTGATGTCTCCCATTAAGATGTCTGTTCACCATGTTTATGGACTAATGCTCTTCTGATGGGTGATCGCTGCTCATAAAAGGTCTTTCAATTATTTTTATAGGCTGCTTGAATGTTGCATCCTACTGCTTTTAAAATGTACCACATGACAGATGTTCATATTTTTGCTACAGGGGTTAATTTCGGGAGGTTGTGTGTATCTCTGTTTATCTCCATTTATCACCCTTGAGGTTGTATTCACAATTGAGGTCATCGTGATCAGTCAAAGGGAATTTTTTTTCAATCCACAGCAGATCATTTTGAACCTCTGTTCAAGACCAACATGAAAAGTTAGGGACAAGAATGGGTATTCGGACCCTAAGGAACTTATAGGACACAAAGTGCTGGAGTAACTCAGAGGGTCAGGCAGCATCTCTGGAGAACATGGATAGGTGACGTTCTGGGTTGATACCCTTCTTCAAAGCCTCAAATATGATTGAGTTCCTTTTGGAGTGGATGAGTGAAGATGTCCCATCTACTCGTTAGATGGAGAAAATAGGCTTCTTGCAGCAGCAAAGTTTGAGAGTAGATTTGATTGAGATGAACAAGATCAAGATGAATAGGTTAAATAGAGAAGATAGAGACAAAAAGCTGGAGTAACTTAGCGGGACAGGCAGCTTCTCTGAGAGAAGGTATGGGTGAAATTTTTGGGTCGAGACCTAAATAGAGAAGGCTGGTTCTCTGATGGGCAAAAGATAGATGATAGGTTGCACATTGATACAGCTGGTAGAGGCACTGCCTCATAACTCTAGGGAAATGGAGGTCAATCACGACCTGTATGGAGCTTGCACTTTTTCGCTGTGACTGTGTGGGTTTCCTCTGGGTACGCTGATTTCTTCCCAATTTCAACATCATGTGGGTTGGTAAAAACATTGGTTGCAGTGAATAGTCACTACTGCATAGGTGAGCAATACAAGCTGTTTGGCAGATAGTGAAGGTACACAAAAATGGTGAAGAAACTCAGCGGGTGCAGCAGCGTCCATGGAGCGAAGGAGATAGGCAACGTTTCGGGCCAAAACCATTCGTAGTGAAAATGTGGGGAGCAAAAAAATTGGATTCATGTGTCATTTGTGCACGTGGGTGATTGATGATCAGTGTGACCTTGGTGGGCTGTTTCTGTATTGTATCTCTCTGTGAGTCTACATGAGAAAAAAACCTCAGAGAGCCGATAATATCTAGAACTCACTGACTAAGGGCGATGGAAACAGTAAAGGAACTGAATAAGTAATCAGTAATTTGCAAGACTTTGGGGAATAAGCAGATTAATGGAACCAAGGGGATGAATTTGCGAAAAGCCTGTATAAAGGATGAATATGCAGCAGTAATTTTACTTTATGATACCAAGGAGATTAAACAAGAAAAACAGCACTTACCTCCAGTAAATAAAATTAGACAGATGTACCACAGCGATCAAAATGACTTTGAAGTTTTAATAAGCAACACTGTGTACTGCAACTTTGCTCATCTAAATTATTTGCTGGCTTACGACCAGAAAAACCACTAAACATGGAATTCTGTTTGACTTAAAACAGTAGGTAATTGCTCTTAAAAATGCAGAGTTTCAGAAGTGCCAACACAATAGCAATAAAATAAGCAAATGCCACAGGGACAGAAAAAGTGGTTCTACAGTCTAATAAATTCCTTACTAAATGTGTGCAGCTATTTATTGACCTCTAAAGAATGGAGTCGCTTGGTTATCATTTCAGAGTCCCTTGTGACAAGCAAAGAGGATAATGATAAACATTAGTAAGATTTTGCCGAGTACAAGAACTAATAAATGTACTTTTGTACCATTAATAAAAACATTTTAAATTATATTTTAACATACATCTTTTAATTTAACTTCAATAATTTACCTCAGCCATGCTTTCTATGCACGATAAACCAATACGGGTCTTTGAATCACTTGAGTAATCGATGGTAATAAACGTACTCATCTTTCTCTGTAACTAATGCTATTGCTCCTTGCACTGAGCTACATTCTCCATAATTTTCTGGATGTTAATGTTGTTAACATAGTCCTCCTGCTGTGTAATGGCTATCAGTGTACATTTACTCATTTCCCATTCAACTGGAAAGTTTCTGAGCTCTTGTCGTTTTTCACTCACAGTATGGAATATTTGAACATTAAATACTCCAATATTTCAAACAAATAAAAATAAAAACAGGTGAATATATTTGTGTTTGATATTTTAGTTTGAGTCTTTAGAATATTATTGCAACATGGGGCGGCACAGTGGCACAGCGGTAGAGTTGCTGCCTTACAGCACTTGCAGCACTGGAGACCCGGGTTCAATCTCGACTACGAATGCTGTGGGTATGGAGTTTGCACGTTCTCCCCGTAACAGCGTGAGTTTTCTCTGAGATCTTCAGTTTCCTCCCACACTCCAAAGATGTGCAGGATTGTAGGTAAATTGGCTTGGTATAAATGTAAATTGTCCCTAGTGTGTGTAGAATAGTGTTAATGTGTGGGGATTATTGGGTGGTATAGACTCGGTGGGCATGTTTCTGCATTGTATCTCTAAACTAAACTAAACTAACAGTAAGTAGCCAGTACAAGGCATTTTATTTGGAGCACATTTGAAGATGAATTTACCATTTGAGACAAAGCCAATTCAGAAGTCAAGTCGAAAACAGAAAATGCTGCAACCAATCCGCATCCATGGAGAGAGATGCAGAGTTTTTATATGTTAGGTCAACAATGCTTGATCAGATGTGTAGTAAGGAACTGCAGATGCTGGCTTACAACGAAGATAGACACAAAATGTTGGAGAAACTCAGCGGAACAGGCAGCATCACGGGAAAGATGGAATGGGTAACGTTTCAGGTCGAGACCCTTGATCAGAACTGGAGAAATGTGAAAACAGTCATCATCCTGCCTCTCTTTACTGACTGCTTCTGCTGCGCCTAATCAAAGAGATGCAATTGCCTTCCAGAATAAGTTGTCCAGGTAACATTCACCCTCCTTGATGCATTGTTCTCTGAACCTGAGACCTGAGACTCCAGTTCATTTTACCATGGATCAGCTCCCACATATTGCAGCGACAACATGCATACTTGCCCTGTTAATCAACTTATTGATCTGAATATTCATTGCCAAGGAATCAAGAACCAGAATACATAGGTTTTAATTTAGTTTAGTTTAGTTTAGCTTATTGTCACATGTACTGTGGTACAGTGAAAAGCTTTTTTTGCTGCGTGCTATCCAGTCGGCAGAAAGACTATAAATGATTACAATTAAGCCTTCCACAGAGTACAGATACAGGATAAAGGGAATAATGTTTAGTGCAAGATAAAGTCCAGTAAAGTCAAGATTAAAGACAGTCCAAAGGTCTCCAATGGGGTAGATGGCCGGTCAGGACCGCTCTCTAGTTGGTGATGAGATGGTTCATTTGCTTTGTAGCAGAAGGGAAGAAACTGACCCTGAATCTGGAGAAGCATTTTCACACTTCTGTACCTCTTGCCTGATGGGAGTGTGGAGAAGAGGAAGTGAGGGAGAGGTAGGTTTAAGGTGAGAGAGGAAAGATTTAAATAGGAAACTGAGGGACACATTTTTCACACAGAGGGTGGTGGGAATATGTATGAACTGCCAGAGGACATACAGTAGTTGAGGCAGGTACTATAACAACATTTAAAAGACATTTGGACAGGTACATGGATAGGAAAGGTTTAGAGGGATGTGAGCCAAACGTGGGTAGGTGGGACAAGCATAGATGGGGCATCTATAGTAGGAATACTTTAAATATTTAGTCACTTCATGCCTCCGTGGTGCCGATCAGGGCTCCAGCCGTGGACTCCGTCGGCCGCTCTGCCTGAACCAGGCTTCTACCCACGGGCCTCTTCTCGGGCTTCTACGCGGCTCCTCACTCCGCTTCTACCCACGGGCCTCGACTCGGGCTTCTACGCGGCGATTTGGGAGGCATCGAGACCGCGGCCCCTCACTAAAGGCCTCCGGCTGCATTGGCATGGGCAAGCTGAGCCGAAGGACCTGTTTCCTATGACTATGATTCTATCTTACATTTCCATCACCAAAGTCCCTTGCTCTCCAAGGTTTACATTAAACAAGGTCTGCTCTCACTGGCCATTACACACATGGTATAAATACACTGCACCTCAGCAGATCCAACACATTCCCTGGTCCCATGGGTTCTGAGTCAGTTCAGTTAATTTAACAAATTGTAGCTAGTTTCCTAGCTACCTGGCAGGCTATATTTTAACCACTTTATCCTACTTATTTACTACTTGTTCATTACTGCAAGGTTAAAATAATTTAACACTTAAATAAATAAAATAAATAAATATATGCAATCAAATCGAAGATAGACACAATGTCTTATTTGTGATATTGTAACACATAAAAGGTCTTCCAATTATTTTTTTTTACTGGCTGATTGAATGTTGCATCCTGCTGCTTTTAAAATCCACCACATGACAGATGTTCATATTTTTGCTACAGGGGTTAATTTCGGGAGGTTGTGTGTACCTCTGTTTAACTCCATTTATCACCCTTGAGGTTGGGTTCACTACTGAGGTCATCATGATCAGTCAAAGGGATTTTTTTTTCAATCCACAGCAGATAATTTTGATCTTCTGTTCAAGACCAACATGAAAACTTAGGAACAAGAATGGATATTCAGGCCCTCAGGCCCTTAAAAGATGCTGGAGTAACTCAGCGGATCAGACAGCATCTCTGGAGAAAAGGAGAAAAAGGAGAACAGGAGAAAAGATCCATCTTCAGAAGAAGAAAATCACCTTGTTACTCATCAAATTCCACACTTCACAGACAATGGGCATCACAAATGTTCACATTTCCTCTGGCACAGGTTCCAGCCTTAAGTTAAGCTGTTCTAGTATGTCACCTAATTACCCACTAGATTGCTTGTTTATGATTTTGTATTGTTTCCCATTGCAAATGCAAATTACCAGATAAAATTGAATATTTAAATATTTTAAATGAAATCACCCATTGCTTAGAAAAGTACACACTCTCTGGATAATTCACGCAGTCAATACTGCACACTGTGCGAAAAAAGTGCTCTTTTGGCTCTGCAGCTCCATTTACTATTGTACATACAATTCAGGCGACAGGCTAAATTAAACTACATCATTTAGCCAGTGACATTAGATAACCCAAATACATTTTAATCATTGATGATTATAGTGGTCCATTATAGTGCAAAAAGTAGTAGCTACATGACTTAATTGTGTGGTCCTAAATGGTCCAATGAGAATGAAAAGGACGCGCTCGTGTTTAAATAATACTTGTCGCATCTGCTAAATATATTTTGGGATTTTCCGTTTTAACATCCAATTCATGTACAAGCTCTCAGTAAATTCTGTAGCCCTGTTGCACGAAGCAAGATCCCAAAACAGCAAATGAAAATTTGATCTAATCTTGTTTTTTGAAAGAACAGATAGTTAGATGGCAAGAGTCTCCTTTTGTGTGTTTCCTTTGATATTTAACTACTGACTGTCATCAGGTTTAATGGTCATCATAGCTGAGATCTATCTGCTTTTCACTCCTGCATTTACCCAGGCATGCTTATCAGCCCAGGCAGCTGCAAACCAAACAGTGGGAATCTTGGATACACAGGAACTGCAGATGTTTGTTTATAAAGAAAAAGACATAAAGCACTGGAATAACACAGCGGGTCAGGCAGCATCTCTGGAGAAGATGGGTAGCCAACATTTTGTGTTGGGTGTAGACAAAAATGATGGAGTAACTCAGCGGGTGAGGCAGCATCTATGGAACGAAGGAAATAGACAACATTTCTGTCGAAACCCTTCTTCAGAGTTTTGTCTACCATCAATTTTCCAGCATCTGCAGTTCCTTCTTAAACATTTTGTGTTGGGACCTTTCTTCAGACTGATTATAGTGCGGGTGTTAGGGCAGGGCTGGGCAGAAAGCTGGAAGAGAGATTGTAGCAGGATAAAGTTTGGCAAATGATAGGTGGACACAGTTGATGCGGGGGGGGGGGGGGGGGGGGGGGGGGGGGGGGGGGGGGGGGGGGGGGGGGGGGGAAGGGGGGGAGGGGTTTGATGATGGGCAGATGGATGGACAAAGGCGAGTGATGAAAAGACAAAAAATGTGAGATAAGGAGAAAAGGATAGAAAAGGTGTGAAATGTGGAAGCAGAGGAAGGAATGTAGGTGGAAGGCATATAGGTATCTTGGATCATTATCTCCTACTAGCCCCAGGGAATGGAACATCACCATTACTGAGATCAGCTAACACAAATAGATTAGGCATGGGACTTTCTGATCCATTTGTACCATCATTGTCATAGTATTGGACAATGCCAGATTATCTTCAAAACAGTCTCCTACAGACATTATTGGCATTACACAAGAATGTCACTTGGCTCGCTAAACCAATCTATATATAGAGCCACATGGAAATGCAGATGCTGATTTACAACGTAAAAGTATAAAGTGCTGGGGTAATGCAGCAAGACAGGAACACTTCACTGTCAGATCTGATTTAAATAATTCCCCTCTCACCTGAAACCTATTTCCTCTAATTTAAGACTCTTCTACTCTTGGAAAAAACATTGTGACCATCTTTTCTGCCTATGACCCTCATAATTTTGTAAACCTCTATAAACTCATCCATTAGCCCCCTGTGCTCCATTGAGAGTAATTCCAGACTATCCAAGCTCCCAATGTAACTAATGCCCTCCATTCCCGCAACATCTTGGTGAATCTCCTCTGCACACTTTCTAGTGTGGCCACATCTTTTCTGCGTAGTGTGGAGATCCAGAAATGAACCCAATGAGACGGGATCTCATTGAAACATGTAATATTGTTAAGGGTTTGGACACGCTAGAGGCAGGAAGCATGTTCCCGATGTTGGGGGAGTCCAGAACCAGGGGCCACAGTTTAAGAATAAGGAGTAAGCCATTTAGAACGGAGATGAGGAAACACTTTTTCTCACAGAGAATGGTGAGTCTGTGGAATTCTCTGCCTCAGAGGGTGATGGAGGCAGGTTCTCTGGAAGCTTTCAAGAGAGAGCTAGATAGGGTTCTTAAAAATAGCGGAGTCAGGGGATATGGGGAGAAGGCAGGAAAGGGGTACTGATTGGGGATGATCAGCCATGATCACATTGAACGGCGGTGCTGGCTCGAAGGGCCGAATGGCCTACTCCTGACACCTATTATCTATTGTCTATAATACCTCAAGTGTGACTGAACCAAAATCTTGTGCAGCTGCAACATGATACCCCAACTCGTACACTTCTGCCGATGAAGACAAGCAAGCAAACACTTCCTGCACTATCCTATTCACATGTGTCACCATTCTCAGGGAGCTTTCAACTTGCACCGTATGATCCCTCTGTAAATTAATGGTTCTCAGGTTCCTGCTGCCCACTGCATACGTCTGCCACTATTAGACCATCTGAAATGCATTACATCATACTGGTCTGGATTAGATTCCACCTGCCACGGCTCCGCCCAACGTCCCAGCTGATCTACGTCCCTCTGTATCTATCATGACCATCACAACTATCTACAACACCTATCTTTGCATTGTCGGAGCATCGGATAATGACAGAGTATCTTAAAAACAGACTTATACGGACATAATTGGCATACCGCAAGAAATGTCACCTGACTCACCAAGCCAATCTATATATAGAGACACAACGAACTGCAGATGCTGGTTTATGGAAACAAAACACCAAGTGACTATGTAACTAGTCGTGCAGTATGTCTGGGGGACATGGAGAGGTGATGTTTCAAGTCGTGACACTTCTTCATAATGGGTCCTGACCTGAAATTTCACCTATCCATGTCCTGCAGAGCTGTTGACTGACCTGCTAAGTCACTACAGCACTTAGTGCAATCAATATACTGTATTGAAAAAATACTCAATAAAAATAATTACTTGTGACAAATGTTCCTGAAGATACTGCGGATTGATGTGTTTTACTAGCTTATGACAGGTATATAAAGTGTTAATATGATTTGTTTTTTTTAAGTTACTGCAAATGCTATTCCTGCTGTCTCATAGCTGTGTACACATGTCAGTGCTGATACTAAAACCGCACACTGACACACCACATCTCTTTCAGCAATACTCATATCAATCATCGGTGACTCATGGTCACATGGATAGCTCTTGGAGATGATCGCCAAGGGCTCAGTGTGTAAGAGGCTCAGAAAAGATACTTCCTGCAGTACATTACACTAACATTATTTTGGTGGATGGCTTATGCACAAAAATATTCCCGTTTAATTATGCCCCTTGTTTTTTCCTTGCTACCTTTAGACTTTGGCCTTTGGACTTTAGAGATACAGCGCGGAAACAGGTCCTATGACCCACCGAATTTGTGCCGACCAGGGATCAACCCGTACACTAGGGATAATTTATCTTTTTTTTTACTGAAGCCTATTAACCTACAAACCTGTACGTCTTTGGAGTGTGGGAGGAAACCGGAGGACCCGGAGAAAACGCACGCGGTCACAGGGAGAATGCACAAACTTCGTGGTCAGGATCTAACCCAGGTCTCTGGAACGAGTGCTACAATATTAAATGCTGGAACATGGAATAAAGTTATTTAGGTTTAAGTACAGGTTTAGATGTATTATTGTCATGTGTACTGAGGTACAGTGGAAAGCTTTTGTTTTGCATGCTATCCAATCACACCAGGTAACACTATACATGTATAAAATTACGTCAAATATATGTATTTAGTGGCAGGTATCTGGAATGAGCTTTTCTCCCTGTTATGTACTATGTTTACATATTCTGTTGTGCTGCAGCAAGCATGAATTTAATTGTCCTATCTGAGACATAGACTCTTGGGTGAGGCAGATAGTATAATTGGATTAAAAAGACTCTTGGACAGGCCTATGGATATGAAATATGGATAGGGGTATGGGCCTAAGGCAAATGAGAAAAGTTTAAACGGGGCATCTTGGTCAGCATGGACAAATTGGGTTGAAGAGCCTGTTTCCGTGCTATCGACTCTACAACTATGACATTTACAATAGGTAAAGCAAAGAGAAAAATATGAGTGCGGAATATTGTTTCTCAGCATTGTAAAGAGAATAGAGTGAGTACAGCTAGAAATAATGATAGATTTATGTGGAAAAGGGATTTAAAAGAATGTATCAGATGATAGTAGATCCTCCTCTGGGAATAGCATGTAAAGAGTCGCCACACTCCTACACCATCTTGCTGTTTTCATCGTCGCCATTTTTTCACTGTAACTCAGTACATGTGATAGTAAAAATAACCTACACCTAAACCAGTGTGCATGCCTTCAAGTGGATATTTCATAAGTACACGAGGGAGAAAGGAAGAGAAGGCTTTAGAAGTAAAGCTGAATAGATTGGAAGGAGATGCAGGTGAAGAATGGATGCTGTCACAGTTGGGCCAAATTGCCTATTTGCATGCTAAATCCTAGAATACACTATTGTTTATGAGAAAAGCTTTAATTTTGTTGCATTTGAATTTCACATTAATATTATCGATTTCTGGGCACTGTTAAATTCATCAAATTTTGTTCGGAGAATGTCGAATAAAATTTGGCCTCTCTAAGCAGATAATATGGTGGCATTAATGCGTGTATATTGTACTCCATTTCTGAAATTTCAAGCCATTAAGTTCAATGAAAGCAAATTTCATAAGTGGCGTTCATGTGCATACATTACCACAATCTGCCATAACTGTATTCAACCGAGAGTACAGTTCTACCCCAATTTATATTAAATGGATTGACTTTAAATCAGCTATGGAATTGTATGAACAGTGTTTTGATTGCCTGGAATTCTCAGAACTGTTGTTATACTTCTAAGGGCAAATAGCCATTTTATTTTATTTGTTTCCAACGTAACTATGTTACTTCCAGTTCTTTCAACCCATTTTCCTGCTGAAGGGGCTGGCTTCCACTAAGATATAGAACAGAGGCATAGATCAGTACAACAGAGGAACAGACCTTTGGCCCACTATGTCTGTGCCAAACCATGATTCCAAATTAAAATAATCCCTTCTGCCTGCACATAATCCATATCCTTTCAAACCCTGCATATTCATGTGTCCACCTCTGACATTTCAAGGAAGGCATATGGTATGATTGCCTTCATCGGTTGGGGCATTGAGTAAAAGAGTCAGTGGGTCATGTTATAACTTTATATGACTTTGGTGTAGCCTCAATTGAAGTATTGAAGCTGAAGGGTCTCGACCAGAAACGTCACCCATTCCTTCTCTCCACAGATGCTGCCTGCCCCACTTTGTGTCTATCTTCGGTCCAAACCCCAACATCTGCAGTTCCTTCCTAAACAGGAAGGATGTGAATGCTTTGGAAAGGGTGAAGAAGATGTTTACTAGAATAATCCTTATCTTTACAGAGTCTGAGCTATAAGGAGGCATTGTACAAACTCAGATTGCTTTCTCCATAGTGCCAGAGTTTAGCAGAGACCTAGCAGAAGTATGCAAAAACATGGGAGGCATGGATAGGGTTGACAGTCAGAATCTTTTGTCCCAGGATGGAAATAGCAAAGACCAGAAGGCATAGCTTTAAGGTGAGATGGGGCAACTTTAAAGGAGAATTTTGGGGCAGAAAGCATTGAGTACCTGGAACACATTGCCAGGGATGGTGGTGGAAACAGATACAATAGTGGTGTTTAATAGACTGTTAGATGGGCACATGGATGTGCAGGGAATTGAGGGATATGGATCATGTGCAACCAGATGAGATTAGTTTAATTTGGCATCACGTTCGACACAGACGTTGTGGGGATGAAGGGTCCATTCCTGTCCTGTATCGTTTGATGCTCTATGTATTCCAGTGGTGGACAAACTTCACAGTCAATGCATTATCCTGACTTGGGGCCATAAGGCTAATGAAAGGCAGAATTCAGGATGTCAGAGTGCTGCCACAGTTGCTAAAGTTTGACACTTTAAAAAAAATGTATAAAACAGTTTTCTGCTGCTTTTGAGGAACATTTTAAAGAGAGCATATCCCATTTGGCATCTTTGTCGGGGTCAGTCTTGAGACTGCCATAAGATACAATGCTACACTACTCAGAACCAAGCAGTGTGTGTGACAGTTGAATCCAAGTCTTATACTCCTGGAAGAGAGGTGAATCTGTGGAATTAATTGCCATAGAAGGCTGTGGAGGCTGTCATTTGGATATTTTGAAGTTGGAGATTGACAGATTCTTAATTAGTGAGTGTCAGAGGTTATGGGGAGAAGGCAGGATAATGGGGTTGAGATAGATCAGCCATGATTGAATGGCGGAATAGACTTGATGGGGCGAATGGCCTAATTCTGCTCCCAGAACTTACGAAAATGAATTTATGAAGAGACATGGGAAGCAGGTAGGATCTAGCTACCTAGGATCTAGCTAGGGTTTTCATAGAAACATAGAAACATAGAAAATAGGTGCAGGAGGAGGCCATTCGGCCCTTCGAGCCAGCACCGCCATTCATTGTGATCATGGCTGATCGTCCGCTATCAATAACCCGTGCCTGCCTTCTCCCCATATCCCTTGACTCCACTAGCCCGTAGAGTTCTATCCAACTCTCTCTTAAATCCATCCAGTTATGGAATTCCCTGTGGCAGGGAATTCCATAAATTCATAACTCTTTGGGTAAAAAAGTTTTTTCTCACCTCAGTCTTAAATGACCTCCCCTTTATTCTAAGACTGTGGCCCCTGGTTCTGGAGTCACCCAACATTGGGAACATTTTTCCTGCATCTAGCTTGTCCAGTCCTTTTATAATTTTATATGTTTCTACAAGATCCCCCTCATCCTTCTAAACTCCAGTGAATACAAGCCTAGTCTTTTCAATCTTTCCTCTTATGACAGTCCCTCAATCCCAGGGATCAATCTTGTGAACCTACGCTGCACTGCCTCAATCATAAGGATGTCCTTCCTCAAATTAGGAGACTAAAACTGTACACAATACTCCAGATGTGATCTCACCAGAGCCCTATACAACTGCAGAAGGACCTCTTTACTCCTGTACTGAAATTCTCTTGTTATGAAGGCCAACATTCCATTAGCTTTCTTCACTGCCTGTTGTACCTGCACGCCAGCTTTCAGTGACTGGTGTACAGGGACACGCAGGTCTCGCTGTACCTCCCACTTACCTAACCTAACCCCATTGAGATAATAATCTGCCCCCTTGTTTTTGCCACCTTCATCCGCTTTCATCTGCATTTTTCCTTCATCTGCTGCTCTCCACACCCTGAATTTTTGAAGGAAAAATGAAGGGGAAACGTTGTTTTTTCAGAGTTTTGGCCACAAATTCCTACCCTCGCCCAACCTCCAAATGTAATTCACTTTCTTTGAACCTTTCCCCACCTTGCGAACATTGAAGATCAGGCATCCTGGCAGAAACATGATGACAGGCGAGGAACTGGAGCAATGACGCTTGTCAAGGGTGGGAGTGGGGGACGAAAAATGGCAAATTTATAATGTAATCAAATTGTGGGCAGTCAACTTCGAAGCATAATTTTCAGTCAGTTTATTAAATCCTAGCAATTCATTTTCACTTGTCCCATTTGAATGCAGAACTTTAAAAGTTGACGCTACTGTTCCTCACTCTAGTGTATTTGAAAGATGATGGAGTCCGACACAAGAGCAAACAAAATTAAACTGGAATGTTAGTCATTATTATTCCCTACATTGCTAAGGCTATCATTCAGTATTGACTCTATATATGCAATTAAAATTCTAGTTCATGCGCCAAGAGGTTTGGCACATTAACTACATACTGACTACATTATAAAATTATAAAAAGTGTTTTCTTCCATTCCTCATCTCTCTGGGCTGGGCTAAAATACATTTCCTAGAATTCATTAATGAAATTCCATTTAAATTGTACTGGAAGATAAGCTTTCCAGTCGTAAATATTTCCTTTGATGAAATCATTCCCATCTGGTCCCTTATGGGGATCTTTATACGCCATCAGACTTTTTCATTCAAGACATTTCAAATAGTAAAATATACAATGCCTGACCCATTGAGTTACTCCAGCACTTTGTGTATTTTCCAAAAGATATGTGGATATATGTCTCAAATGAGGGAACTATCAAAGCAGCACAGTTGTTCAGCGGTTAGTCCTGATGCCTCACAGCTCCAGGGTTCCAGATTCGATCTGTGACCTCCAGGTTCAAGAACAGCTTCTTCCCATCAACCATCAGGTTGGGACAGGTAAAGATGCTGTTTACAGTGCAGAGACTCAGGTCCAATCCTGACTATGGGTGCAGTCTGTATGGAGTTTGTATGTTCTCCCTGTGAACGTGGCTTTTGCTTGGGTGCACCTTGGTTCCTCCCACACTCCCAAAGAAAATTGGGTTTGTCGGTTAATTGGCGTAAATAAAAATTGTAAATTGTCCCTAGTGTGTAGGATAGCGCTTGTGTACGGGGAATGCTGGTTGGCACAGACTTGGCGGCCCAAAGGGCCCTTTTCTGCACTGTATCTCTAAACTAAACTAAACTAATTCAGGTTCTTGAATTAACCCACACAACCCTACCTCAGCACTGAACTGCAATGGACTTTGTGCTATTAAGATTGCACTACATGCTTTGGCTTGCAGTGCTATGATCTAGTTACCTAGAATAACTGTTAAAGAAGGAACAGCAGATGCTGGAGAATCGAGGGTACACAAAAGGCTGGAGAAACTCAGCGGGTGCAGCAGCATCTAAGGAGCGAAGGAGATGGGCGACGTTTCGGGTCGAGACCCTTCGACCCGAAACGTCGCCTATCTCCTTCGCTCCTTAGATGCTGCTGCACCCGCTGAGTTTCTCCAGCCTTTTGTGTAACCTCGAATAACTGATCTTGTTTTGTATGTTTATTTGTTGTGCTGTTGCTTTACTGTGCCTGCAAAGCTGCAGGATGTACCGATTTCATCCTTCTGGTCCTGATGCATATGATATTCAACCTTGATTCTTGATTCTTCATTATTGAGATAAGAAACTGCAGGTGCAGGAATCTGGGTCAAAAAAACGCATAAACTGCTGGAGGAGCTCAGTGAGTCATGCAGCACCTGTGCAAGCAGAAAGATAGTGATGCGGCAGCTGTGGAGGCGATGGGATGTCTTTGCCTCTGACAGATGCTGCTTGGCCCGTTATGTTCCTTCAGCAATTTGTTTACTGCTCCAGTTATAAGTGGGTTCATCGGCCCCTGCTGCTGCCCCGCAGTCCAGAGGGACCAGGTGGATGGAGCCGGTGATGGCGGTGATGTAACAGGAGAGGAGCAATGCTGGTGGGAGAGGGAACCAGGATCCGACCCCGCCGTGCCCTCAAGGGTGACTGCAGGAAGCACCCATACGGCACAAACCTGGGCGGGCGATGAGAGGGACATCGCGTCCAAGGCAGGTAATGGCTGGAGTCCCACAGCAGTCTGGAACTTGCTTAGATTTGGCACCACTCATAAGAACAGGACTTTGAAAATGGCGGCAAAACACGGTACCTCTTGCATGCGGGCTTGCCCTATTCCTGTATACTTTGTCATTTGAGGATGTGCTTGGGTACAGCTATACTGTACTGGACTGTATGTAAGAAAATAATATCGCGATGTGTTTGCAAATTTGACAATAAAAGCACCATTGACAACTATTGACCATTGACCATTGCCCATTGACTTTGCAGACTAGGTTTGCACTCGCTAGTGTTTAGAGGAATGAAAGGGGATCTCATTGAACGTAACAAAAGTGTCTCAGAACTCAACAGGGTTAATGCAAGGAGGCTATTTTCCCTGGATGAGGAGGCTGGAGCTAGGGGTCATGCCTCACAACAAGTGGACCATTTATGAGATGAGGAGACACTTCATCACACAGTAGATGATGAATCTGAGGATTTTTTTAAACTTCTGAACATTGAGAACAATGGATTTCTGGATTTTAAAGATTATGGAGACAGCACATAAAATGACATCGATGTTGATGAATATGATGATGTTAGTGAATGGTGGACCAGGCAGAATGAGCCAAATAACTTTTGACTCCAACTTAAAACAGAAATTGCTGGAAACACTTAGCTGGTCGGGCAGTAGCTGTAGAAAGAGAAATAGAAACGGAGAAATGCTGAGTGATTCCAGTGTTCAGTTTCTGGTTCATATTCGCAGCATCTGCAGTTATCTGAGTCTAATTTCCTGGTACTACGTTTGTTCTTATCTTACCTTCTCAAGATACAGAGGAGTATTAGTGGGGTGGATGGTGCAAGGATGTTTCCTCTAGTGGGATGATATAGAATGAGAGGACATAATTTTGAATTAAGAGGCCACCCACTTCATCTGGAGAATGAGAAGTAATTTCTTCTCTCTGATACTGTATTCTTTGACTTCTTTAACCAGGGATGTGTGGAGGTAGTTGCAGGAAAATGCAGATGCTGGGTTATAAAAAAAACACAACATTACTGTAGAACATGGATAGGATCTGGACCCTTCTTCAGTCTGAAGGTAGAGTCTTAGTGTCTTACAGCATGGAAATAGACCCTTCAGCCCAACTTCACACCGGCCAACATGCCCCATCTACACCAGTCCCACATACCTGCGTTTGGTCCATATCCCTCTAAACCTGTCCCATTCATACACCTGTCTAAATCTTCTATCTATCTATACATAACTAAAGCTCTGATCTTGTGCTCTTTTGGTTTGCGCTGTTTTTATATTTGTGCAAAAACGGTACGCAATAGCGCTACGATTTATCACCAGCTCACTCGCCATTCTCCTGTGCTGCGAGTGCAACAAGTTTCGTTCCGGTCGGTGCTATATTGTAAAAGTTAGGGAGGTTTAAAATCGTAAAAACAACGTGTGCGCAGATCGATCTCCTCTCCTGCCAGTAAGCGTCTTGTGGATTGGTCTCTTTCCCTGTCACTCCCCGGGACGGTCCACCCCTTCCTGTGCCATCTCGTCTTTACTGGAGCTGTGGGTGGCCAGCGGGGGTCTCCAACCGGACACTATTTTCGGAAGGACTGGAAGCGGCATGGCGATGTCGCCATACGGAAAGTGGTGAATCTGATCCCGGTGAAGGAGAGTGTCCAGCGCCCGCTGTGAGTCCCAAACACACCGCCATTGCAACGCCCCTCAGCTCCTCTGGTCCCCCTCGCTGGCTCCTGCTCCCACCCCCATGATACCCCCTTCTTCCCCATCTTTCTCTGAGCTCTCCCCCTCCCGCCCACATGCCGGCGAGGCTGTAGCTGCTGGTGCTTCCGGGCCGATCCGCGGCCTGGCTCTGAGGGCGCCGATGGCAGATGCTCCTCCGGGGCACGCATGAAGGGAGAGGAGCGGCAACCTTGAGATCCTGGGGAGAAAGAGTGGGGGAGGAGAGGAGGGGAGTAGGGAGAGGAGAGGAATTATGGAGGGAGGGAGGTAGTGACTGAGGGAAGGGGAGAGGTGAGGGAGGGATTGGGTAGGGGAAGAGGAGAGGGGAAAGAAGAGGGAGGGGGAGAGAGTGCTAGGGATGAGGGGAAATGAGCTGCGCCTGTGCAGTTCAGGGCTAAGGGTGAGTGGTGGAATATTGTGTTGGGGAACCAAGCCTCCTGTGTGACAGGGACCCAATGGTGCCACTTAATCCAGTGTTTCTTAAACGTTGTGACAGTACCTGCCTCAACCATCTCCTCTGGCAGATCGTTCCACCCACCCACCGCTCTTTGTGTGAAAAAGTTAACCCTCAAGTTCCTATTACATTTTTCCACCCTCACCTTAAACTTATGTCCTCTGATTCTCGATTCCCCTAATCTGAGCAAGAGATTCTGTGCATCCACCCAATCCATTTCTCTCATGATTTTGTATATTATTTTGTAGTAATTGAAGATATTCAATAGTGGAGACTGATGGACATGGAAACTATCAGAAAATTAAAGTGTTCATGGCAAGAAAGTGGTGTAAAAGCCAAGAATTGATCAGGCATGATCTTATTGAATGGTGCAACAAGCTTGCAAGGCGGACTGATCTACTCCTGCTCCTAGTTGGGTTGTTTCTAATGATCCTGAGTCAGTGTTCTGCCATCCTTTCGCCTGATCCCTTTTTATGATTATGCTGTTATAATTTCAGCAAATATTAACTTGTTGAGCATAGATACCATCAAAAACTTCGTAAATGTTCTGTTTTTTTCTGTATGTCAGGATTCACAAGGTCAGAATTGATATCACAGCGTGCCTTCTCATTGTGACGAATATCAGCGTTGTGAAAATACATGTATTTTCTTGACTTTTAGACTTTTTTGCCTATCTGCAGTGGAAAACCCTGAATTCATTCAAGAAAACATTCTTAGCACGTCATGAGACTTACTCAATGGTTATTGGAGGGTGTGATGAGTAATGCTGAAAATATGTTTGATTCAGAAACATTGACCGTAAATGTGTGGGTAAGTAGTATGAACGTATGGGATATTTCACTGTAAAAGGCTAATTTGTTTTCTAATTCATAGTGGTGACGTCCAAATAATTCTTATGTGGTAAACTTGCCGGATGAAGGGACTAATGATATTAATTCAAATAAATTCTGTGGAGCTCCCCTAATTCAGAGCTTCAACACGCTCTAATGCTTATATGAGGATGTTGCCAGGGCTTGAGGGCAGGCGAGACTGAGCAGGCTAGAACTTTATTCCTTTGAGCACCACGTTATAGGAAAGATGTCATGCTGGAAAGAGTGCAGTGAAGATTTACGAGGATGTTGCCAGGACTCGCAGGCCTGAGCTATCGGGAGTAGTTGAGCAGGCTAGGACTCTATTCCCTGGAGAGCAAGAGGATGAGGGGTAATCTTATAGAGGTGTACAGGATCATGAGGTGAATCGAAGGGGTGAATGCACAGAGTCTTACCCAGAGTAGGAGAATCAAGAACCAGAGGACAAAGGTTTAAGGTGAGAGAATAAAGATTTAATAGGGGCCTAAGGAGCAACTTTTTTCACACAAAGGGTGGTGGGTAAAGGAATGAGCTGCCAGGGGAGGTGGTTGAGTCATGCCTTCCTTTTCCCCAGTTTGGGAACAGCTGAATGAAATTACAGAGAGTATTAAATACAGCCCAGTTAATCACACAGACCAAATTTTCCACCATTGACTCCATTTACATTTCATGTTGCTTTAGGAAAGCCGCCAACATAATCAAAGGCTTGTCCCACCATGGTCATTCCTTCTTCTCACTGCTCCCATCCAGCAGAGGGTACATAAATATCAAAGCGCACAACAGCAGACTCGCAAACAACTTCTTCTCCATTTTCAGTCTTCTGAACCGTCGATCTCCACTTCTAATACAGTTCTCAGCATTGTAGCGCACCAGTTCCACAGATGAAGTCCAATGTCTGCAACGGGGTAGAAGTGAATTGGACTTTACCATAGCTAATGGAAGGTTTGGTAAAGTTCAATTCACTTCTACCCCAATGGGGACATTGGACTTTATTTGTGGAACTGATGTGCTGCAATGCTGAGAACTATATGAGAAGTGGAGATAGATAAATATTGAAAGATCAAAGGAAGGAGGGGAACCACCACATACGAGAGTTGAGGCCAGCATAGATCAGCCATAATGAATGACTCGAAACGTCACCCATACCTTCTCTCTCTGCCTGTCCCGCTGAGTTACCCAGCATTCTGTGTCTATCTTCAGCCATGATCATATTGAAAGGCAGGAAAGGCTTGAGAGAACTGATAGCCTACTCCTGCACCTTGTGTTGTTGTGCGTGCTATGTTTAGTAGAGCAAGCCTTTTACGTTACTGTTCCCCGCTTGTGTATCCAGGCAGTCATTAATGCAAAAATGTTAACTCTGTTCCTCTCTCTGCAGATGCTGATCGGCCACTTACAGCATCTTCTGTTAACTTTTAATCAGCAGCGTGATTAACAGTGATCCTCACCCTTCTAAGGTCACAGAAAAATCATGTTGCCGTGTCACAACACTCAACAATAATTGGGTGTGGGATAATTCCACATGACTATTTTTTGGGGGAGATGGGGACACTAGCGATTCCTCAGAGGGTGATGATGAAAGGTTGCTTTTCGGACTGAAGGCCTGTGACTAGTGGTGTGCTTCAAGGTTAAGTGCTGGGCCCATTGCTGGTTGTCATCTCAATGATTTGGATGAGAACTTACATGGCATGATTAGCAAGTTTGCAGATGACACAAAAGTTGATGCAATTGTAGATAGTGACTATGGTTGCCAGAAATTGCAGCAGGATCTTGATCATTTGGCCAGGTGGGCTGAGGAATGGTTGATGGAATGTAATGCAGAGAAATGTGAAGTGTTGCATTTTGGAAAGTCCAACATGGGCAGGACCTACACAGTGAATGGTAGGGCTCTCATGAGTATTGAAGAGCAGAGGGATCTAGGGGTGCAGGTACATAGTTCCTAGAAAATGGTATCCCAGATGGATAAGCAGGTCAAAAAGGTCAGTACTTTGGCCTTCATGAATCAGAGTATTGACTATAGAAGTTGGGGGATCATGTTGCAGTTATTGCAGCATCATGTTGCAGCGTTGGTGAGACAGCATTTAGAGTAATGTTTAAGAAAGAACTGCAGATGCTGGAAAAATCGAAGGTAGACAAATATGCTGGAGAAACTCAGCAGGTGAGGCAGCATCTATGGAGTGAAGGAATAGGTGACGTTTCTGGTAAAGAACTTTCTTCAGACTGATGTGGGGGTGGGGGGGGGGGGAGAAGAAGAGGCAGAGACAGTAGGCTGTGGGAGAGCTGGGAAGTGGAGGGGAAGGAGGGAGAAAGCAATGACTACCTGAAATTGAATGTCAATGCTCATACCGCTGGGGTGTAAACTACCCAAGCAAAATATGAGGTGTTGCTCCTCCAATTTGTGGTGGGACTCACTCTGGCCATGGAGGAGTCCCAGGACAGAAAGGTCGGATTCAGAATGGGAGGGGAAGTTGGTGCTGAGCTACCGGGAGATCAGGTTGGTTAATGTGAACTGAGCGGAGGTATTGGTTGAAGCGATCGCCAAGCCTGCGCTTGGTCTCACCTTAGAGTATTGTGTTCAGTTAGGGACACCATGTTGTAGGAAAGATGTCAAGCTGGAAAGGATGCAGTGAAGATTTACGAGGATGTTGCCAGGACTCACAGGCCTGAGCTATTGGGAGTAGTTGAGCGGGCGAGGACTATTCCTAGGACTCTATTCCTTGGAGAGCAGGAGGATGAGGGTGATCTTAGGAGTGTACAAAATCATCAGAGGAATAGATCGGGTAAACGCACAGTCTCGTTGCCCAGTGTAGGGAAGCCGAGAACCAGAGGACATAGGTTTAAGGTGAGGGGGGTAAGATTAAATAGGAACCTGAGGGGCAACTTTTTATACAATGATGGTGGATGTATGGAACAAGCTACCCATAGAAGGTAGTTGAGCCAGGTATGATCACAACATTTAAGAAACATTTAGACAGGTGCATGGATAGGACAGGTTTAGAGGAATATGGGGCAAACGCAGGCAGGCCAGTGTAGATGGAACATGTTGGTCGGTGCGGGCAAGTTGGATCGAAGGGCCTGTTTCCACACTGTAAGATTCTATGACTCAGTGTTGAAGAAGGGTCTCGACTCAAAACAAAACCCATCTCCAAGAGATGCTGCCTGTCTTGCTGAATTACTCCACCATTTTGTGTCTACCTTGGGTGTAAACCAGCCTCTGTAGTCCCTTCCTACAAACCAGTGTTGATGTTACATTGAAGGAAATTGTTCCACAATTTCACCTACTGTTCACCCTTAACGTCCATCCTCATAGTATGAAGCGTTCCTTCTGGCTACACAATTAAAACTTACCTCTCAAAGATAAACTAAGGTTAATATTGCTTGGGCATTAGGATTTCCTGCCAGCATCCTTTGAATAGATTCCTGGACTATCTATATGTGGTTTAATGTGGCAACCCTGAATTTCTTTGCTAGTAAAGAATGGATCATGTTGGGGTGGCACAGTGGAGCAGTGGTAGATTTGCAGCCTCACAGCGCCAGAGATACGGAACTCAATCCTGACTACAGGTGCTGTCTGTACGGAGTTTGTGACTGTGTGAGTTTTCTCCGGGAGTTCCGGTTTCCTCCCACTCTCCAAAGATGTACAGGTTTGTTGGTTAATTGTCTTCGGTAAAATTGTAAATTGTCCAGATGGCGTAGGACAATGCTAGTGCATGGGATGATCACTAGCCGGCGTGGACCTGGTGAGCTGAAGGGCCTGTTTTCCCTTTGATCCTCTAAAGTCTAAAATCTAAAGTTAAGTTTGGATTTAAGTCAAGTGTTTTATTGTCATATAGAAACATAGAAACATAGAAACTAGGTGCAGGAGTAGGCCATTCAGCCCTTCGAGCCTGCACCGCCATTCAATATGATCATGGCTGATCATCCAACTCAGTATCCCGTACCTGCCTTCTCTCCATACCCTCTGATCCCCTTAGCCACAAGGGCCACATCCAACTCACTCTTAAATATAGCCAATGAACTGGCCTCAACTACCCTCTGTGGTAGAGAGTTCCAGAGACTCACCACTCTCTGTGTGAAAAAAGTCTTTCTCATCTCGGTCTTAAAGGATTTCCCCCTTATCCTTAAGCTGTGACCCCTTGTCCTGGACTTCCCCAACATCGGGAACAATCTTCCTGCATCTAGCCTGTCCAACCCCTTAAGAATTTTGTAAGTTTCATATGTCCCAGATGAAATTCTTACTTGCTGCAGCACAACAGAATATGTAAACATAGTACATAAATGAGAGCAAAAAAGTTCAGTGTGTTTATACACACACACACATACTCAAAAAACAAACAATTAGAGTGCAATAATAATAATAGTCTGTGTCGTTCAGAGCTTATTTGTTGTCGTGTTTAATAACCTGATGGCCAAAGGGAAGAAGCTGTTCCTGAACCTGGACATTACAGTTTTCATGCTCTTGTCCCTTCTATGAAATAAGCATGTGGCCAGGTGGTGTGGGTTTCTAATGATGTTGGTTGCCTTTTTGAGTTAGCAACTGCGATAAATCCCTTCGATGGTGAGGAGGTCAGAGCCGGTGATGGACTCGGCAGTGATCACAACTTTTTGCAGTCTTTTCCTCTCCTGGACATTCAAGTTGCCGAACCAGGCCACAATGCAACCAGTCAATATGCTCCCTACTGTACACCTGCAGAAGATCAGGATAATCCTCTTTGGTTTTTTTTAATACATTTTTTAATAAATTTTATAATACAACTTAGGAGATAGGTCCGAAGGTAAGAAAACAAAACTATTCGTCTAGTCCTGGGTTCAAGCTTCCGTCGAGCCTCAGCGCTGGCCCATTCTACCCCTTCAAATAATCTATGAACGGGGACCATATTCTAATAAATTTATTCAGGCTTGTCAATTAAGCCAAATCTAATTTTTTCCAGATTTAAGGTCTCCGACATCTCCATAATCCACATTTTAATTGTAGGGGATGCAGGGCTTTTCCAAAATTTTAATATTAGTTTTTTCCCAGTTATTATACTATAATCCAGGAAATTTCTTTGGTTTATTGTCAGTTTTAGGTATTGTTCAGATATGCCCAATATTATTAATGTAGGATCGGGATCCAGTTGAATATTAACCACTACGGAAATAATTTTAAAAATATCCACCCAAAATGTTTTAATTTTTATGCAATTTACAAAGGTATGGGTTAAATTAGCCTCAGAGTATTGACATTTATTGCAGATAGGAGAGATTATTAGGAAAAATTCTGTTTAATTTTGTTTTAGAATAATACAATCTGTGTAATATTTTAAATTGTATTAAAGAATGTCTGGTGTTTAACGAACATTGATGTACATGTTGTAGACTTTCATCCCAAATATCTTTCGTTATGGGTTGAACTAATTCATTTTTCCCATGCTTGTCAATGTGATTCCGTCGACGGATTCTCACTATCTAACAGAATATTGTAAATATATGATATTAATTTGACTGTGTTGGGATGTTTATTCAAACATTCATCTAGAATCTCTGGCTCTCTAATTCTGTATTCTTGTGTATGTGATTTAACATAATCTTTCAATTGTAAATATCTAAAAAAAATTATTTGAATGTAATCCATAATTCTATTGTACCTCCAGAAACGAGAGGAACATACCTTTTCTATAAATATGTCCCATCTTTTTAATTCCATAGTTTTGCCATTGTGTGAAGCCTTTATCCAATACCGAAGGCTTAAATGAAGGGTTATTTGCAATAGGGAGCGAAAGTGATAAATTATCCAGTTTTAATGGTTTTTTTATTTGTTTCCAAATTTCGAATACCGGCTATGTATTATTGGATTTTCACTATAGATCTTTTTGTTCAATTTTGTAGGGGATAGGAGAATCGGACTAATTTCAAATGGCAGACAATCCTCCTTTTCCATCTTTAACCAGTCTGGTTATTTATCCATATCTTCCAACCAGAAATTTAAGTTTTTGAGATTGACTGCCCAGAAATAAAATAAGAAATTTGGCAAGACTAATCCTCCATTTGTCTTAGATTTACATACGTGTTTTTTACTTATTCTGTGATACTTATAATTCCAAATAAAAGTTGTTACAATAGAGTCAATTTTTTTAAAGACATTTTTAGGGAGGTATATTGGAATTGATTGGAAGAGGTATAGAAGTTGAGGAAGGAAAATCATTTTAATTGCATAAATTTTACCGAGCATTGAAATAGGAAGCGTTTTCCAGTATTGAATATTCTTATGCAATTTATTAAGTAAAGGCACGAAATTTGATTTAAATGAAAGAAGTATATTTCTTGGTCACATATTATTCCTAAGTATTTAAATTTTTAATTTCACTATTTTAAAAGGTGATTGTTGCAATATGTATGCATTAGGTTCCATTATTGGCATAATCTCACTCTTCTTCCAGTTAATTCTATATCCCGAGAATAAACCAAATTGAGTTATAAGATTTACCATAGGTTAGGGATACTAATTTCTGGATTTGTAATATATAGTAATACATCATCTGCATATAGAGAAATTTATTAACTGTATTTTTAGTATTATACCCATATATTTTCTGGATGAGCTCGAATTCTTTCTGCTAGTGGTTCTATAACAAGGGCAAATAGTAACGGTGATAACGAGCATCCATGTCTACAACCTTTAGATAAATCAATTTTTTTTGATAACATTTGATTTGTCATTATTCTGGCTGTTGGGATTGGTATATAAAAGCTAACCCATGTACAAAACTTCTCACCTAATTGAATTTTTTCCATCACCGAAAAGAAATAGTGCCATTCAATTTGATCGAATGCTTTCTCAGCGTCTAACAAGATGACTGCTAAGTCTTCATTAGCTATTCGATTTGAGTATATAATGTTGAATAATCGTCTCAAATTATAATATGAATAACGTTTTGGAATAAAGCCAGTTTGATCAGGGTGTATTAATTTATAAATCACTAAGCTTAATCTGTGTGCTAAAATTTTGGTTAAAATTTTCGGATCGATGTTTAATAGAGCAATTGCTCTATATGAACCTGGATCTTCAAGGTCCTTATCCGTTTTGACATACCAAATCTCCGTAATCTTCTCAGGAAGTAGAGGCACTGATGTAGTTTATTTATAATTGCATCAGTGTGCTGGGTCCAGGAAAGATCTTCGAAAATATGCACGCACAGGAATTTGAAGTTTTTGACTCTCTCCACCATTGATGTAAACAGGATTGTGGGTCCTCATCCTTCCTCTTCCAAAGTCCAAAGTCCAATAGCTGAGTCTAAATGAAACAAAAGGATATCACCAGCCAATAAGTCAAAGGGCAACATTGAGTGAATAGCCAAAATTATTTTCACTTCTCCTTGATCAGATGCATCCTGTTTACTGACATATCCAGACACAGGATAAATTGTCCCATGAGCGTTGCTGTTGAGGCTGTTCTGTTACCATCTGATGGGTAGTTTTCTCCAGGACAGGTTAAAACAAAGCTTAACGTCAACAATAGAGATTTAATGCGTCTATTTTTACCACCCATATTTTGAATTAGAGTTATCAAGCAACATCAAGAAAAAATACCAAAAGTCATCCTCCTGCTTCAGACAGATTGCAATGGTAGTTTGTGCATAAAAACATAGAGATGGTAATTCTGCTGAGGGACAAAGATGTTTCGATAGATAAATGTACCAGTGGATGTTACACGATTGCCGGTAAATGGAGATGAAGCACATTGCAATCACTGACTGCTTTTATAGCTGGATGTCTTAATCCCCTTCCTTTAGTCCTCACTCTGCTGTGATTAAGTGGAAAACTCTCCTTGGAAATAAATGTCAGCCATTCTAGTGGGTAAATATGTTGTAAAGCTTGCAGTTAAAAACATGTAAGTAACTGCTGTTGCTGCATCTTGCAGCAGTAAAATCGACTCAGAGCAATCTTGATTAAAGGTGGCTGAAACGTTAAATAATAATATTAGAGTTTTGTTTTTTGAGTTTTACCCTGACTCAGGATCAGACGTAGCTCTGGGAAGCAGGCATGGAATGGTGATTAACTTTCACCATTCCTATGCTACATAAGTATAACTGGAGTGCTAAGTCCAGAGAGTATTGAACAGCTAGGTGCTATTGACCATCAGTGCATTAATAAACTAGCTGCTCTCACAAAGAACACTGGACTAAATTTTACTGTGTGTGTGTGTAACGGAGAAACATAATGCCGTGTGCATGCCAAGTAAATCTGCAAACAGCTCTCAAGGGGTGTTTTTATCTTATAAAACTTTATTAACTTGCACGCACTCATTAAATGTACGGAATCTTAAAAAAAAAATTTCACCTAAAGTCGACCCACTGGATAAGAGTAAAAGTTGGTTGGTTATCGCTCTGGATATGAACTGAGCTGAACATGTCAAACACACATAAACTCTACCACCAACACTATACAAATGATGTCAACGGATCCTGAGCCCCCCCCCCCCCCTTGCATGCATAGTTCTGATCTAAAACAGACTGAGACAAATGGGTGTTAAATAAACTCCGTGACAGCCTTGCTGACATCAGCATTCCATGCAGCTGCAAGCTTAAGTGTGCATCTGGGAGATCTTGTCTTCCAGCCCGAGCAGAGAACAGTAACAGCTCTGTACAAAAGAAAGTTTCTCACAGGAACATCAGAAAGTAGGAGCAGGAGTAGGCCACTTGACCCCCAAAGCTCGCCCTGCCATTTAATATCATTGTGGCTGATAGTTATGAATAAGGATAAGGCTGGACCTTGGGGGAAAGTACTAAATTGGGGGTAAGGCAGATCATAATTTTATTAGGGCAGGAGCTAGAAAGAATAAATTGGGAACAGCTGTTACGGGCTCGGTCCACACCAGACATGTGGGAGTCGTTTAATGATCAGCATGATCAGAGTTCAAGACCAGCATGTTCCAGTAAGGAGTGGAGATATGGATGGTAAGGTAAGGGAACATTGGATGACCAGAAAGGTTGTAAATTTGGTCAAAAAGAAACAAAGGAATCATATCTACGGTTTAGGATCTTTGAGGAACATAAACCAAGCAGGAAAGAACTCAAACTGTTGATTAGAAGGGCCAAAAGGGGCCATGAAATGCAATTAGCAAATGTAGTTGTATTAATGAAAATTCCAAAGGTTTTATATGTATATAAAAACAGAGGGTAACTAGGGAGAGGGTAGGACCATTCAAGCATAAAGGAGGGAATTTATGCTTGGAGTCATGGGATGGAGATAAGGTACTAAATTAATAGTTTGCATCTGCATTCTCTAAGGAGAAGGTTGTGGAGGATAGTGAGATCCCAATAGCGTATATTAATATTCTAGGGCAGTTGGAGATCAAGCATTAAGGTGGATAAATCCCCAGTGCATGATGGGATTTACCGCATGTTATTGACTGAGGCAAAAGAGGAGATTACAAGGGCCTTGACAAAGATCTTTGTATCCTGTCCAGGTGCACATGAGATCCTGGAGAACCCAATGTTGTTCCCTTGTTGAAGAAGGGAAGTAGATCATCCAGGAAATTATAGGGTGTTGAGCTTCACGTTAGTGCTAGGGAGGCTGTCGGAGAGGGTTTACTTGCATTCAGAAGAGAATGGGATAATTAGTGAACGTCAGCATGAGTGTGTATGGGGCTGGTCGTGTCTTACAAACACGACTGAAGAGGTGATGAAGGTGATTGATGAGGAATGGCAGTGGATGTTGTTTACATGGATTTTGATAAAGCATTTGCTATAGTCCCTCATGGTAGGCTGAGGTGAGTTATTAGCTTGGATTCAGAACTGCTTTACCTACAGGTATAGAACACAATTGGTAATGGTGGAAGGTAATTCTGGCTGGAGATCGGTGACATGTGATATACAATATTTCACTGGAATCTGCAGTGGGATTCCTGTTTATGACATATGTAAATCACTTGGATAAAAATGAAATAAAATAAAATAAAAAAGAACTACTGATGCTGGATTATATCAAAGATAGACACAAAGTGCTGGAGTAACTCAGTGGGTCAGGTAGTATGTCTGCAGAACATGTCCTGACCCAAAACTTCATCTATTCATATACTCCAGAGATGCTGCCTGACCCGCTGAGTTACTCCAGCACTTTGTGTCTTTTCCTGAGATACACTATTCCCTGAGAGAGAAATACAATCTACACACCACAGTTTTAAATGATTGTTTCCATATTTTAGATCCATATATAGTGACAGTCCCACTACTGAAGGGCCTAGATAGAGTGGATGTGGAGAGGGTGTTTCCACTAGTGGGAGAGTCTAAGACCAGAGGTCATAGCCTCAGAATTAAAGGACATTTCTTTAGGATGATGAAGAGACATTTATTTCATCAGAGGGAGGCGATTCTGTGGAATTCATTGCCACCGAAGGCTGCGGAGGCCAAGTCAATGGATATTTTTAAGGCAGAGATAGATAGATTCTTGATTTATGTGGGTGTCAGTGGTTATGGGGAGCAGGCAAGAGAATTTGGTTAAGAGTGAAAGGTAGATCAGCCATGATTAAATGGTGGAGTAGACTTGATGGGCCGAATTACCTACATAATTCCGCTCCAATCACTGATGAACTTGGTGGAAGCTGGCTAGATTTTAGAATACTCTTTCTTCACTGTAGTCGTAATCTAAAATATAGTGCTTCTGCTCTCTCTATCTTCTCCTTTACTTAATCTATTGTGCTTGAGTTTGACCTGATTGTATTTTTGTGTAGTATTATTTGATCTGTTTGGATAGCGTACCAAACAAAGCTTTACTCTGTACCTCCTTACATATGACAATCTTTATATTACTAAAAGTCTGATCTTGATCGCTTTTGGCTCACTGTGGTGTGATTTCCGAGAGAACGCCGCCACTTACAGCCGTCATTTTCGGTCAGCTCGCTCAGAGGCCCCTCCGCCTTCCTGGACCAGAGAATTTTTCCCATTGATGAAAAATCAGAGATATATTAATGCTTTTAAAAAAATCGCCATTCTCTCTGTTGCCCCTGCTGGAGGGAAGGGGAGGGGCTATAAAACCTGGAAGTGGTGTGCCTCACTCAGTCTCTGCAAGATGGAGGAAGCCAGAGGGTCACGTCCCTCTGAGCTCTGAATAGCACTGAACACATGTCTACTCAACTGTGAGTGCCCTTAATGTGGTTGTACAAATGCTTGCAAAAAGTGTCTCTATTGGTTCTAAAATGCTTGCAAAAAGTGTATATTGGTTCTAAAATGCAGAAAGACTGCCTCTACTAGTTCTAAAATGCTTGCAGTAAGTGTCTCTATGGGTTCTAAAATGCTTGCAGAAAGAGTGTCTCTATTGGTTCTAAAATGCTTGGAGAAGGTGTCTCTATTGGGTCTAAAATGCTTGCAAAAAGTGTCTCTATTGGTTCTAAAATGCTTGGAGAAGGTGTCTCTATTGGTTCTAAAATGCTTGCAGTAAGTGTCTCTATTGGTTCTAAAATGCTTGCAAAAAGTCTCTATTGGTTCTAAAATGCTTGCAGAAAGAGTGTCTATTGGTTCTAAAATGCTTGCAAAAGGTGTCTCTATTGGTTCTAAAATGCTTGCAAAAAGTGTCTCTATTGGTTCTAAAATTCTGCCAGGGTGAGTGACTGAGCTGCCAGCCCAAGAATCCATTCGGCCCACAATGTCCATACTAGCCCTCTGGAAACCAGTCCCTTTGACGCACAACACACATACTAGCGCTCCAGAAAGCCCCCCCCCCCCCCCCCCCCACTGTCGAGCAATATTGGATTTGGTGGAGAGGTGGAATATTGCATTGGGGGACCAGCCCTCCCATGTGGAGCTGTGAAACTTATTCTAGTAATAAATGTAAACCTAAAGTGTTGTTCCTTGATTTTGCTTGTTAACCCTAATTTCCAGTAGTAATAGATAGTTCTGCTTCTGATTTTCAATTGCAGGTTGGAATAGGTGACGTTTTGGGACAAGACCTTTCTTCAGACTGTCATACTCTTCAGAAGTGTCTCAACCCAGAAATGTTACTTATTCCTTTCTCCGAAGATACTGCCTAACCTACGGGGTTACTCCGGCGTTTGTGCCTATCTTCGGTGTGAACCAGCCTCTGTAGTTCCTTCCTACACATTTTGTTAGTTGGGACCTGGTTTAAATCCAACTGGAAGGGAAAATGATGAACCTTGTTTGCTTATTTAAAGACCCTGGTGGGAAGTAAGTGTTGAGGCTTCACATGGTCATACAATTACTGCCAGTGGCTGTCGTAATGTAAACAATTAATGTGCATTCAGCAAGAATCCAAACATTATTAGTCACAGAAATAATGTTGGACAGGTCAACACACTGTTTTTTTTTTCATGGACAGAGAGAACTGACTAAAGCAGGCAGATAGATTATCCTTCCAAAGTTCTATTTCAGTTCATTGTTAATTATACATTCAACATCTTTCGATGAGTTAAGGATGTTAGCAACTAATTTAATTCAACAAGCTTAAGAAGGTTTTATTTCATGTAGAAACAAGTAACTGCAGGTGTTGGTTTACACAAAATAATACAAAGTGCTGGAGTAATTCAACAGGTCAGGAAGACAGTCATGCAGTGTGGTAACAGGCCCATCTGCCCAACTTGCCCACACCGACCAACATGTCCCATCTACACTAGTCCCACCTGCCTGTGTTTGGCCCATATCCCTCCAAACCTATCCTATTCATGTACCTCAGGTTCCTATTTAACCTTACCCCCTCACCTTAAAAGAGAATGAGAACCAGAGAACCTCTGGTTCTTATTTGCCTACTCTGGGCAAGACACTCTGTGCGTTTACCCAATCTATTCCTCTCAGTATTTTGTACACTTTTATAAGATCACTCCTCATGCTCCTGCGCTGCAAGGAATATAGCCTAGCCTGCTCAACCTTTCCTTCTAGCTCAGGCCCTTGAGTCTTTGTAAATCTTCTCTGCACCCTTTCCTTCTGGACAACATCTTTCCTATAACACGGTGCCCAAAAATGAACACAATACACAAAATGTGGCCTCACCAACATCTTATATAACTGTAATATGTTCCCACAAGGTAGACACAAAATGCTGGAGTAACTCAGCGGGACAGGCAGCATCTCTGGAGATAAGAAATAGGTGATGTTTCGGGTTGAGACCCTTCTTCAAACTGATGTCAGAGGAGCGGGTGGGACAAAAATAGAATGTAGTCGGAGACAGTGTCTACCTTCGATTTAAACCAGCATCTGCAGTTCTTTCTGACGCATATGTTCCCCCAACTGCTATACTCAATAATTTGACTGACTGATTGTGGACAGGACTGTGAGGAATCTGGGAGGAAGGAGGTAGGGGGGAGATTTGTTTTGATGCCAGCCTAAGAGGAATATGCTGTCAATACTCATCATTGAGATTTAAGTCTCAGTTAAAATGAGTGGCAAAAAGATGTTAAAAGTGTACGTTTGAAGAATGGTCCCAATTCGAACCGCCGCCTTTCCATTCTCTCCACGGATGCTGCCTGACCCGTTGAGTTCCTCCTGCACTTTGTACTTTTTAAAGATGTAAGATTGCACTTACTTCAGGTAAATGAGAGCTGCATTTTAGAAGCTTTATTTTCTCACAAAAGATTCTTTACATCTTCATAAACCTTTTTCCACAAGCTTGGACGTTTCTTGAAAAGGTGACGTAGAAAATCCATCTTGAAATCTCTAAATTGGTGGAAAGTTAACAAAGCATAACGAGCAACCTCTTAGCAAATGAAAAAAGTCATGTATACAAACCCAATCAGGTCAGCAGATCCTTTGGAATGATTTCTGAAATCTCAGACATTCCAAGATCAAGATTAACATCATCTCTATGTTAAGTATTGCAGAGAGAAAGAATCTACAAGACCTAGATGGAGAAACATTAAAAAAAATGCATTGTACACACCAATTATTTTGAAACAAGCATGTTACAGATGCTAAGATGATCAGAGCCAAGTGAGTCTTTCTTGATTACGCTCCCTTAAGTTAGTGAGTAAAATGAAATTATCAGTTAGACCTAGAGTAAGTTAATTCAAAGTAAAGGTTAGTTTAATTTAGAGATAGACAGAAGAAACCGGCCATTTGGCCTACTGAGTGCGCACTGACCAGTGATTCCTGTACACTAGCACTATCCTACTCATTAGGGACAATTTATAATTTTTACCAGAGCCAATTAACGTGCAACCCTGTTCATCTTTGGAATGAGGAGGGAAACTGGAGCACAGGGTGAAAACCCAGACGGTCACAGGGGGAACGTACAAACTCTGTACATACAACAACCGTAGTCAGGATCGAACCCGGGTCTCTGCCGCTGTCACACAGCAAGTCTATTGTTGCGCCACTGTGCCGAGCATGAGGGTTGTTTATTGATGGTAGGTACCAAGGTTAGCACTTGGATGTTTGCCTTGATCTACATATTTGCTTATGTCTAAATAAGTTTGCTATTGAACCCGAGGAAAGAGTAAAAGAATTGTGAGTAGAAATTTGTAAACTTGAAACTTGACACCATGTTCCACAACTCTCAAAGCAGGATGTTCATCTGAAAAACAAATGCAGAAAAAAATCCACTGATTCCATTATTGTTAATAGGTCACCCTAACTGAGGTGACACCTACCGTTCTGGTCCAGATGACTCAGGTACTCCATTTTATCCACACACTCCATTGAAGGGAGGTTTCTGATAGAGAGGTTGCACAAATAAAGTTGGTGATTTCAACAATGTGTTTTAATTCCTGAAACTGGTCTCACACATTTTCAACCTTTTGCAACTGCAGTCTGAGATTGTCACTTGGTTCAGCAGGGCATCTATGTGAGGGATGTGACAACACGGTGACCTGCCTCAACGGCGACTGCCCTCTAACACTTACATCCATTGTAATGAAATGGTTAAATGGTTTCTTTATTACCACATGCACTAAGGTACTTTTTTACATACAGCTGAGCAAGACGATCACCATAGATATGCATAAAAACATAAAAACATAGAAAATAGGTGCAGGAGTAGGCCATTCGGCCCTTCGGGCCTGCACTGCCATTCAATATGATCATGGCTGATCATCCAACTCAGTATCCTGTACCTGCCTTCTCTCCATACCCCCTGATCCCTTTAGCCACAAGGGCCACATCTAACTCCATCTTAAATATAGCCAATGAACTGGCCACAACTACCTTCTGTGGAAGAGAATTCCACAGATTCACCACTCTCTATGTGAAAAATGATTTTCTCATCTCGGTCTTAAAAGACTTCCCCCTTATCTTTAAACTGTGACCCCCTTGTTCTGGAGTTCCCCAACATCGGGAACAATCTTCCTGCATCTAGCCTGCCCAGCCCCTTAAGAATTTTGTAAGTCTCTATAAGATCCCCCCTACAAAGAATTGTGTAAGTCTCTATAAGGTCCCCTCTCAATATATGCATATTTTCCTAAGATTTATAACAGAAGGGGATATGGGCAAAGATACATCACGAATCAGAAATAATCACTTTAATGGTGGAACACGTTCAAAAAGTTAAACAGCTCACTCCTGTTCCCATGTTTTCTTTCCTGCTATGACAGCGGCACAGTGGCGCAGCAGTAGAATTGCTGCCTTACAGGGCTTGCTGCCCCGGAGACCCGGGTTCGATCCCGACCACGGGTGCATTCTGTATGGAGTTTGTACGTTCTCCCCCTCGGCCACGTGAGTTTTCTCCGAGATCTTTGGTTTCCTCCCACACTCCAAAGACGCACAGGTTTGTATGTTCATTGGCTTGGTGTAAGTGTAAATTGTCCCTAGTGTGTGTAGGATAGTGTTAATGTGTGGGATCGCTGGTCAGTGCGGACTTGGTGTGCCAAAGGGACCTTTTAGGTGCTGTATTTCTAAACTAAACTAAGACATAGGTACATTTATTTGAAATCTTGTAATTCACTTTCACATGGACTTTGGTGTGATTAGAATTTACTTAAGGGCAATAAAACTAATTTATAGCTTCATGTTCAAACAGTATTATATTTTGCATATTATATTGTTTGTACCCATGTAAAGGAAATTTTGGAAGGTTATTTTTAAACCGGTATTTTGCTACCAAATACACCCACTGCTACCAAAACGAGAAAAAGCTTGACAGGAAATCCTGAGGGACTTTATTGTAAATTTTTTTGATTGATATGAAAATGAAAATAGTTTCTGCATAAGCTATAAATTCTGTTTCAAAATGTAAACAAATTACTACCAATGTAATAATACATGTTACTGTGATAAATGTGCAACATTGACATTTTATCAACTCCATCATTCATCTAAAAAAACATTCTTTGTAAAATCTGCTCTTGCACTACACAAGAAAACAAGATGTGATCATTCTTTCAAACCTTGGCCTGAAATTATACTTCATGTAAAAGCAGAAGGCACAGGTACAATCATTCTATGCAGGGGAACCATAGCATTTTATCCAGGTGCCTTGGTTGTGTTTCCATCTGCATGCCTCATCCAAACACACAGGCTTTTTGGAAGCACCCATTATGCTTTTATTCACCATTACTACATATTATTCCATGAATCCTGCTCGCAACCTGAGACTAACCTATGTGACACTATGGAGCAGACAAAATGTAGAAACAAAGAACTGCAGATGCTGGTTTATACCAAAGATAGATACAAAGTGCTGGATAACTAGTCAGCATCAACTTATAGTTGTCTCGGAGGGACAACTTTTTCACACCGTTGATGGTGGATGCACGGAACGAGCTGCCAGAAGAAGTTGTCGATGCAGGTACAATAGCACTGTTTAAACAAAACTTGGACAGGTACATGAACAGGAAAGGTGTGTAGGGATGTTGGCCAAACATGAGTAAATGGGACTAGCACAGACGGAACATCTTGGTTGGCATGGACGAGTTGTGCGGAAGGACTTGTCTCCGTGCTGTGTGACCTCCAACTCTACAACTTTTTATAACCCGGGCATTTGGCAAGTTGTAAATGCGGTTGCAAACCAAGTTCCCAAGCGGCAAAAGGCGCCAACAGCCCTACAACTGCTGGCATACCCATCTCGCTAAGCTCCCAAATGGTCTTTACACACAAGATGGGCGTTTGTAAAATGTACACACATGGAACTGCAGATGCTGGTCTGCCAAAAAAAAACACACAGTGCAGGAGTAACTCAATGGGTCTGGCAAAATCTCTGGAGAACATGAATAGACGACATTTTTCGGATCGAGACACCTCTTCAGACTTTCGCTGCCTGTAACTGGGGAGGACCTGTAATGAAAACCATCGATCAAGCCAAAATATTTTGGGCTGTTACCTAGTTTAGAGACAGCAAGAGCATGCTTGCTTTACTAATTGCTGTCATAGCTAGACTTGACTAATTCACTTCGCAAAGTGATTGTATTTCTGCCTGTCCTGAATAGTTCATGTATCAAATTAGATTAGCATTTGCTGCTGATCCTTTGGCGGGAGCTCATGTTTATTTCTCCAATGGTAGTTTCTCAGAGGTTGTGGCAATGATAAGGTGTTGGAGACTCACAGAGAGAACACCCACAACCTTCTAATATGAACCAGTGAGGGAAAAATACCTTGCAGTGGGCACTGGTTCCGAACTGATTATTCAACATGCATTTAGATGTTCTTAAATCTGCTGAAAATATATTCCCTACATTCCCTATATACTACATTCTATTTCTGTCCCACCCACTCCCTTGACATCAGTCTGAAGAAGGGTCTCGACCCGAAACGTCACCCATTCCTTCTCTCCAGAGATGCTGCCTATCCTGCTGAGTTTCTCCAGCATTTTGTGTCTACCTTCCCTGTTTCTATTTTCAAAAGCAACTTATAAACATAAATCTTGAAATGGAGACATATGAACATGATACACGTTAACTTCTAAAATTGTGTCAGTGACTTATCATTGGTTGTAACGCAACAGTCAGTTGGGCAATGATACTTCTTTCAAATATTTGATGTCAATGGAGCTGATTAGCAACGACCTACAATATTGACCAACATCAGTCACAAGGTTTCCTTTCTGCGCTGTGAATAGCTCCTGATGAAATCATGTAAAGGGCTTTGACCTAAATAAATGAGCTGTGTTGCAAACTGAATTATATTATTTGCTAAATCATTGTATTAGTAAACGAGACAGACACTGGTGTTCTATTTTTGCCATCGGGCACCGGCTGGGGCTGTTCAATCGCAAATGGAGATCCTGGAATTGTTTTGTGAAGCATCTGTTGGGTGGGATTGTGAGGAGGTACCTCCAGCAAGTGACAAGCAACAACCATCACAGCTCCCAGCCCCACAACATGTCTATTCTATGATGACGGAACACGATGATAGTTCCAGTGGGCCACTGAAGCTTACTACAGTAGAAATTGTCACTCTCCTCCTCTCGCCGACAAAAGTTTAGTTTAGTTTAGTTTAGTTTAGAGATACAGTGCGAAAACAGGCCCTTCAGCCCACCGAGTCCCTGCCGACCAGCGATCCCTGCACACTAAACACTATTCTACACGCACTTGGGACAGTTTACAATTATACCAAGCCAATTAACCCACAAACCTGTACATCTTTGGAGTGTGGGAGGAAACCGGATATCCTGGAGAAAACCTACTCTGGTCACGGGGAGAACATACAAACTCCGCACAGACACCACCCGTAGTCAGGATCAAACCCGGGTCTCTGGCGCTGTAAGGCAGCAACTCTGCTGCAGCGCCGCTGGGTCGAGAAAGTTCTGCAACACCCTCGCTTGCTTCATCCCCTCTGTGCTTTGATTTTCCTTTTGCATATCTATCATTCATTTGTTCCTTTCCATATCTCTCCTTTCCTCTCCCCTGACTCTCAGTCCGATGAAGGGTCTCAACCCGAAATGTCACCTGTTCCTTTTCTCCAGAGATACTGCCTGACCCGCTGAGTTATTTCAGCTTTTTGTGTCTATCTTCAATGTAAACCAGCATCTGCAGTTCCTTCCCACCCAATTAACATCCACTAGGCCTGAGTTCATATCCATTTATGGAAGACGTTATTAATGTGCGACATTGTGGTGCAGCGGGTAGAGCAGCTGCCACACAGTTCCAGAGTTTATACATTCTCCCTGTGCCTATGTGGGTTTTCTTTGGGTACTCTGGGTTCCACCCACATTTCAAGGTGTGCAGGTTTGTAGGTGAATTGGTTTCTGTAAATTGCCCAAGTGCTTAGGGTAGAACTAGTGTATGGGTGATCACTGGTTGGCACGGACTTCGTGGGCTGAGGGGCCAGAGAATCTCTAAACTAAATGGAGAATATTGGGCCAGTTGGAGCGAGCCGAGAATGCCTTTGTGGGGAAGACACGGCCGCTCAATTTGGACCAAGTTCAGGTTCCTTCCAAACTCAGACCCCGGTCTCCATATATAAGATCTGCACTACTTCTCAATAAAAATTCAAGACTACCTGATATGAAGCCTTAATGCTAGGAATGTTCCAATTTCAGTGCTTGGTCTGCATTGGATTAACTAATTTCAGTCGGGTGGAATGCAACAGCTGGTTTTAACATCCCTTGGGCTAATGTTCGTATGTTTGATTGACAATGTTCATTCTCCTAATTGCTAGGCATTGAGTTATGCTCCAGGCATATCTATATGGGAAAGACAAACATGGGCAGGCTGCAGTGTTCTGGGCAGTTCAATAGAATAGCACTATTTATTGGTTTACTGTAGTTTAGTTTAGTGGCACAGGAGTAGAGTTACTGCCTTACAGTGCCAGAGATCCGGTTTTGATCCTGACCATGTGTGCTGTCTGTATGGAGTTTATACTTTCTCCTTGTGACCACATGGGTTTCTCTGGGCGCTCCAGTTTCCTCCCACACTCCAAATACGTACGGGTTTGTAGGTTAATTGACTTTGTTAAAATTGTAAATTGTCCCTAGTGTGTTGGATAGTGCTAGTGTACGGGGTGATTGTTGGTCAGCACGGACTCGGTAAGCCGAAGGGGCTGTTTCTGCACTGTATCTTAAATGTCTAAAGTCTAAAGTTCGGAGATGCAGCCTGCAAACAGGCTCTATTGCCCATCGTATAGATAATTTACAGAAGCAACTCTATTGCTACGCCACTATGCCGCCCTGTGTATTTGACATTTTGGTCCACTGTTTACAGTGTGAAAGGGTTCCAATCTGGCCTCAGAAGGAAAATATCAAGAAAGAAAATAAAAATATTTCCGACATCATTAAATTCCTAGTAAGTGGAAGAAACTGGCCTTCCATTTGATACAGATGTGTTTCATTAGAACACTGTGGATTACAGCAATTAGTTTGGCTTCAAACCAAATCTGAAGGTATGCTGCATTGGTAGGTCGCTTGGATCCAGCTGTTTTACCAGCTTCATACCAGTCATTTCTTTCAGAAAACAGGCTTAACTATACAGATAAGACACTTTCTCATTAAGCCAGTCCAAGACAGTTGCAATTTTGCAGGAAATGTGTTATGGAGTTTCACGATTAAACCTAAACTTCTACAGATGTACTGTACAACGTATTTTGACGGATGCATCTCAGTGTGGCAACTGCTCAGCTCTTGACAGCCTGAATGTGCAGAGAGTGTTGAACAGAACCTAGTTCACCACAGGCTGGTCACATCCTTCCATTCTTCACAGCGCATGGTATCAGAAAGTCCCATTTCTCTCTGCTACCTTCTGGGAGAAGATACAGGAGCTTGAAAGCCCGAGGCCCTGACTTAAGAAAGGCACAAAGTTCAGGAGTAACTCAGTGGGTCAGGCAGCATCTCAGGAAGACATGGACAGACGACGCTTGGGTCAGGACACGTCTTCAGATGAAGAAGGGTCCTGACCCGAATCATCACCTATCCATCATTTCCAGGGATGTTGACTGACTTGCTGAGATAATCCAGATCTTTGTGTTTTACGCAAGATTCCAGCATCTGCAATTCCTTGTATCTCCAGAATAAAAAAAAACAGATTCTTCTCCACTCTTATCAGACCCCTGAACTATTCACCTCCTTTACTCCCGCTTCCTGGACATGCCGCTACATAGTCTTTCCTCATAACCTTTAGCTCTACCTCATTCAGTTATTCCATTATTATATTTCAGTACTTTGTTTTCATTTTCAGTTTGCCCTCTAATCTTTGCACCATTCTGTTGTTTTGCATCTGTTGGTGTACGTATTGTCATATCTATCATTACTAAATACTGTGTAGTCTATGAGATTCATGCAAACTAGGAATTTCATTGCACCCGGAGTTACACTTTGCACACAATTTAATTGTGTTCAGTTTTGATCACCCAGCTATAGGAAGAATGCTGTTAAGCTGGAAAAAGTGCAGAGAAGACTTACAAAGATGTTGCCAGGACCCGAGGTACTGGACTATAGGGAGAGATTGGGCAGGCTTATGGGCCTGACCCACTTAGGTGACTTTTTAGGTGAGTGCAGGAGACTGCGCTCGCCACATGGTCGCCACATGTTCGCCACATGTTCGCTGGTGGTATCTGGTGAGTCTCCTTCATGGTCGCGAGGAGTTCCCGCATTCTGGGAACTAGTCGTGGCCTCAGTATGGCCGCCACAAACTTTTCAACATGTTGAAAATTGGTCGCCACGGAGATAATCGATAATCCATTAGTTGTAGGTGCAGTGGTAGTGGGGTCGCCATATAGTTGGAGTTAGTCGTAGGTAGTTTCATTTCGAAGTCACGTGAGGCAGCTTCTGGTTCAGGGTTGCAATATTCCTCTCACTCGGATGAAAGGAGTGTTGGAGATGATGCCAAATAATATGCTCTGTGTTACGGAGGCATGCACAGGCAGTTCAAGCCATATGCCTGTAGAAACTTCTGGTTCAGGGTTGCAATATTCCTCCCACTCAGAATACTATCGGAGATGGTGTCACAAAATATGCTCGGTGTTATGGAGGCATGCACAAGCAGTTCGAGTCATACTCATGTAGCAACGCCTGGTTCGGGGTGCACTATTTCTCCCACTCTAGGGGATTGTCAGAGATCAGTATGGAGCTGACTCCGAACATGAGTATGTGCCTGAATCCCATGCTTTAATGCGTGATGTACGAGAGTCGCATAAGGAAGAGCTGTCTGCTCTTGCCTCTAAATTTGCTGTTCCCTCGGGACGGGCAAGCCACTACAAGAGGAGTTGGCCAGCGGCATCAGATATCTAATATACACCAGCTGAAGAAATGACAAGCATGACAGACAGGGTCTGGAAATGGAACTTCGCTGAAGCTCCAACAAGCAAATCGACCCGGGTTCAGAGACATTGGCAGGTAAGGTCTTGTTATTAACCTCCGTAAAGTTCCGAAATGGAGCAGTCTGTCAGCCCAGGTTTGTGTTTACTGGCAGCATGGGCTTTCTAGTATTTTTTCACTGTCTCTGGGATAGATCAGGTTGATGCAGAGACATTGGCAGGGTGCCTTGAATAGTAACCTCTGTAAGTTCCAAGTAGGAACGGCTTTGTTACCCTGGTTCAGGGTAGACCATCATGGAACTGGCTGGCTATATGGGTCATATTGACCAGGGAAGCACTGCCTCATCATCTGTGATTGAGGTTACCAGATTGCTCAGTAGAATGAAGTAGTTGAAGAATTCCTCAACACATTTCTCCTCATTTGGTAGAGTTGCAGGCTCATTGTAATCATCATTGCCATCCTCTCTGGGATAGGTAGCTACCAGCAGGAAGCTGGTCTGGCATATAATATTTTTTATCTGACCTGCAGGTTCAGGTTGTGAATCAACAATGTATTTATAATAATCTGTAGGCTCTCAATACCAGTATTCCTGATTGAATGGCGGGTGGAAGAGATTGTGCACTCTAGCGACTCAGACAAGTGGTTTCAGTCAGAGGACGGCGAAGCAATTCCTGATTCAGGCTTGCATTATGCTAAATTCCACTCTGAGGAAGAACGCTGAGTATTCGTGGTGACTCTTATAGTCAAGAGTTGACAGGGAACTCGTATTCCCACATCAAAGGGAGACTGTGTTTTCAGCTCTAGTCATAAGGTTCTGATTTTACTTCGGAGTCACGTGAGTGACTACGTGAAGACCCCGCCTGCACGCATGCGCGACATATCGTCGAACGCATTGCGGAAGCGACAGTCGGGAGGAGTGCCGCTCCTCCAGTGTAAGTTTAAAAAACTTATTGAGGTAAGTCTTACCATTCTGGTGAGCGTGGCGACTGCGCGTGTTTGTGTTTCAGGAACGCCATGGAGTCGTGCAAGTCTAGGAGAGGAGCGGCAAAAACAGCTGCTATGGAAAGCAGCCAGCAGCGTGCCGTTTCTCCAGAGCTGCAGGTGCTACCAGCAGCTCCCGAATTCCCGCCGCTACAGTCCGAAGGTACGCCGCGGCCCGGCGGCAAAGCCACCCGGAAGTCGGACAGGGCCGTTGACTCAGCTGGATCCGGACCAGATGACACCCCGTTCGCAGATAGCGACGGTGGGCGTCTTTCCCGCATGGAGCGGATGGTGGAGCAGTTGCTCCAGCGTGACCTGCTTATGCAGGGGCAGAGTCACGGTGGGTCTCCTAGCAGACCCACGGCAGCATCCTTGCAAGGACTGCCAAATGTCTCACCCTCTTCGCAGGGCAGCATTAGGGGTCAGAGCTGGGCTGACCCTGAAGAAGGGGCAATGGCTGAACAGTCATCTGTGTTAGGGGTGCCAGAAAAACTACTGGGCATGGCAAATAAACATGCTATGCCAACACAGAAAGGACTGCCTATACATCCAAAGCTGGCAGCCAGCATAAATTACATGGCTACAAACCAGCTGCAGGAGCAAGCCATAAACTCTACGGCTGAAAAATACCTTGCTCCAGAGAATTGCATTTCTCTCAATGTACCAGCAGTCAACAACCCCATCTGGGGCAACATGAGCCCATCTATAAGAAGCCAGGAGGTGAAGCTCCAGAGGATCCTTAAACTGCTGGCTGCAGGGATCACAGCAGTGACCAGAACAGCTGATGGGGTGGATTTGCCAGAAGAGCTACAAGATGCTTTAGTATTACTGTGTAATACTCAGTTTGAGATTAACAACTATAGGAAGAGCATCATTAAACCAGCACTTAATCCCAAATTTGCGGGATTATGCAGGACCAGTAGTATTCAGCCGCCAAATTTGCTGTTTGGGGACAACCTTTCGAAGCAGGTGAAAGAACTAGATGAATAGGCCAAGGTTATAGGCCTGATCAAGGTGCCAAACACCTCTAAACCTCACTATCAACAGCGGCAGCACCCCAACACAACCACCAGACATCGGTACAATGAAAGAACACCTGGTGGTGAAAGCTCGAGGGCCGGTCCACCTGCACAGCGGTCTTTTTTAGGCCATGGCCCAGCCCGGCCTTCTTGGAAAATGCGCCAACCCCACAACGAAGCAACACAACATCAGAAGAAACAAGGGCAGAGACAACACACACAACACCGGCGGTAACCATGGAGGTAGGTGGGTCTGGTTGCCTCAAAAACATTGCATGTTTAGGTTCATCAAAAATTGGTGGACGGTTGCACTTGTTTCATCACGTGTGGAGCACTTTTACATCTGATACTTACATACTCGGAAGTATTCAGGGTTACAAACTTGAATTTGTGAACAAACTCCCCATCCCAGTTCAGCATACGCCTAGCCGGAAGTTCATACTTTCACAAAAAGAGAGAACAACAGGCCATGCTGAACTGTTGAGATTAAACAATAAAGGGGTAATTGAGAAGACAATCAGAGAATCTCAAGAGTTCGTATCTAATATTTTTACAAAAAACAAAAAAGATGGCGGTTGCCGCATCATTATAGATATGACCGAACTAAATAATTCCATTCAGTATACCCATTTCAAAATGGACTCATCTGTCACAGCCACACAGCTGATTTCTGATAGGTACTACATGGCTTGCATCGATCTTAAAGATGCGTACTATTCAGTACCAATACACAAGGATCATCGTAAATACCTGAAATTTGTCTGGATGGGACAGCTATGGCAGTATAAGGCCTTACCCAATGGGTTGTCATCAGCACCACGGCTGTTTACTAAATTATTAAAACCAGCTTTAGCATACTTAAGGGAACATAACCATATCGTCATGGCTTACCTTGATGATATTCTCATTGTAGGTGAGAATTTGGAAATGGCTACATTGGCAGTATCAGCCACAAAACATCTTTTTCAAAAGCTGGGATTTATCATACATCCAGATAAATCAAAATTGGAACCCTCCACTATAATGGATTATTTGGGCTTCACTATTGACTCTGTTCGAATGTCTATCACCTTGCCACTACACAAAGTAACAGACTTGGTGGTAGCATGCAAAAGCCTCACTGGCATCAGGGAACCATCTATTCGGCAAGCAGCCAGAGTGATTGAGAAATTAGTGGCTGCGTTCCCAGCAGCACAATTTGGACCTCTCCATTATCAAAATCTGCAAAGAGCAAAAATGTCAGCTGTCAAAAATCATGCAGGCCATTTTGATAGGCCTATGAAACTACCAGGGAAAGCAAAATCAGAATTAAAATGGTGGATAGAAAATGCTCAGCATTGTTCTAACCCCATCACTATCATGAACCCCTCGGTTACATTACAAACTGATGCCAGTGCTAAAGGTTGGGGAGCAACTAATACCATCACAAGTTGTGGTGGCAGATAGAGTACACAAGAATTAACCCTGTTTAAAGCAGTAGGGATTAATTATTTAGAAATGCTGGGAGCATTTCATGGACTGAGGGCCTACTGCTCAGATATGCGCCAGTTGCATGTACGGTTACAAATTGATAATACCACAGTGGTGGCCTATATTAATCATATGGGAGGAATAAAGTCGATATCATGTGATGAATTGGCTAATAATATCTGGCACTGGTGTCTGGAAAGAGAGATTTGGATTTCAGCCACTTACCTTCCAAGTAAGCTAAATACTGCGGCAGACACCAGATCACGTAAATTCAACGACAACATTGAATGGATGTTGGATCGGAAAGTGGTTACAGATATTATAGAACGGTATGGGACACCAGATATCGACCTTTTTGCATCCAGACTTAATCACCAACTCCCAACATATGTTGCTTGGGAACCAGACCCAGGGGCAGCAGCGATGGATGCTTTCTCGCTGCATTGGGGGGATTTATTTTGCTATGTATTTCCCCCCCATCTGCCTCATCAGTCGGGTCTTACAAAAAATTAAACAAGACTCCGCAACGGGTATTTTGGTTGTTTCCGACTGGCCTACCCAACCATGGTTCCCAGCAGTACAAAAGATGGCCTCAGAACCCTGCATCCGGATGAACAAACGGCCGAGTTTGTTGGTACACCCCGTGACCCGTGGGGAAAGTCATCCGTGCCATGACCGCATGAACTTGTTGATTTGCAGATTCGGAACAGGCCATTCCTGGGATACGGACTCTCCGATAGGACGATCAATGCCATCTCAGCGTCGTGCAGGGAGTCCACGAGGAAACAGTACCTGACATATGTTAGGAAATGGGAAGAGTTCTGCACCAGGACGAACACTACATATGACTCAGCCACCATCACTGAAGTGCTGGAGTTTCTGGCCACCCTTCATTTCGATGAAGGATTGAGTTACAGTGCCATTAATTGTGCAAGAAGTGCCCTTTCTAATTATCTGGGCAGAGGGAGTGATTACCTGGCTATAGGATCACACCCACTAGTATCTAAACTTATGAGGGGTATATTTAACTCCAATCCCCCCAGGCCCAGATACACCCATACATGGGACATAGGCATAGTATTAACTATGTTACGAGGATGGACACCCATATCGGGGCTCACTCTGGACAAACTAACATACAAGATGGTAATGATAATGGCACTTGTAACAGCACAACGGGTCCAGTCCTTACACAAGCTAAATATGGACGCCATGTATGTCACAAGTGGCAAGATAACTTTTCTAATACAGGGGTTACTCAAACACGACCGACCGGTTCCTCTGGCCAAAAATTAGAGTTTCTGGCCTATCCTGCAGATAGTCGGCTCTGCATTGTGACACATATTTTGCAATATATAGAAGTCACCAAGACTCTTAGGGGCACGGAGAGAGCTTTACTCATAAGCCATAAACGCCATCACCATAAGGTCACAGTGCAAACCATATCCAGATGGTTAAGGGTGGTATTAGATGCAGCGGGGGTGGATACTAATGTTTTCAAATCTCACTCCACCATGGCAGCATCTACATCGGCGGCTAAGATGATGGAAGTTCCTTTGGACCACATCCTTGCCGCAGCGGGTTGGAGCAATGAACAAACTTTTCAATGCTTTTATAATAAACCCGTGGCCGCTCCTGACACGTTTGCAGGAAAAATTTTGAGTTCTGTAAAATAAATTACCCAACGTGGGGCATACTGTTTAGGTATGAATAAATACCTTTCTTTGTTTTTCAGCACGGTGGCATGACTGAATTACGTTCATCCTCTTTTTCCTAGCATGGCAGGGTGTAAGCATGGACTCGTTCGAGGGCATGAAATCACAGAGCTTTGAAATCTTCACGTAGTCACTCACGTGACTCCGAAGTAAAATAGTAAGATTAAATGAGAACTTACCAGTTTGAAGTTTGATCTTTATTTTATGAGGAGTTACGATGAGGGATTACGTGCCCTCCGCTCCCAAAACCCTCTATTATAAAGATCAACTGGTATGGAGGTTCTCTCTTATCTTACTATATTAGTCACTCTGGTATCTGTGATTTCACACCACTGCTTTGAAGAATGCCGCGCATGCGTGCAGGCGGGGTCTTCACGTAATCCCTCATCGTAACTCCTCATAAAATAAAGATCAAACTTCAAACTGGTAAGTTCTCATTTAATTTTACTATTATATGTTATCAGCGAAATGTATGAATAACTAAATAATGCAAGAGAAGCCAAAACATTTTCCGTCCGTATGGTCAATAGAGGAACGGGGGTTCCGAGTGGAATCAGTGACATCTCATCGGAGGATGAGTGGTCTGGCCAAGAACAAAAGGGGTATATTTCTGATACTTCTCAAGATTACAGAAACATGGAGCATGCCGAATCAGGTTAGCATTTGGCTAATCTGATCATGTGTTTAGTTACCCAGTTTAAGACGGATGATTGGCTTTCAGAGAATCGATATTGAAGATGCATACTTTGCCATATCTATACACATGAGGCACAGATTATCTGGTGTTGTGATAACAAAGCCAGTGGTGGAAGCTAATGCTGCCTACTCAGATCAAAGGGCATTGTGTCATCGAGTTTTAGCTAATATGCGAAATTTGCAGCTGATAAAACTTAGGGGTTATCAGTAGATACCTCTTGCGATATTATCAATGAGGCAACATGAAATTTAATAGTGCAATTTTGCCTATTCATTCAGGCCATGGTAAGGCAGCTGAGGCTTTTACTCGTTCACGAGTGATGGCTGGGGCAGCCTGTCTTCTCGGGCAGCTATCTCTGCACAATTGTATGGGAAGCTTGTGAACAAAATATGTGAGTTACCTTTAAACGGAAGTAACGGAGGTTTGTGTTGCTTTCAGTTTGAGCCTAGAGAAGTTTATGTGATGGCACAATTGACACTGCTTGTGCTGCTTTGTCATTCTCTAAAGAACCATAAGTGCGACAATAAATGATTGGTTATTCACCCGCTGTTCACTAACGTTATGCAGGGTGTCTTTTATTTGACCACTCTAATAGCCTACACTCATTGTAGTGTGTGATGTATATCAGTAAATTATTATGCAAATATTCTTCTACTGTATTCCTAATGGGAGCAGTATTTTTAAGATGATTATGCTTTCAGCAGCAGTCTATACTCAATCTCTGGCTTGGTCTCTGGGTCATAACTGACATTCAGGTAGCTTGTTATCGGAATGATCTCATAAGTAAAAGGAGCATGATTACGTACATTTGAAGTTGACAGCCTCCCACCAGAGCAGAGATTAGGAGTGTCATTAGGTATACAAGTGCACTGAGGTTCCTAGTGCCTATGAGATGGAAGATAGTTTCTTTATTGTTATTCAATAGTGTTAAGGTATTGCTGATGGCTCATTAACAGCCACTAGAATGGATATTACCCTTTCATCATACAGCAAGAGGCTTACATAGTGCGCGTTAATAAATTAAAACATTTGGTTGAATATGTCTGCATATTTGCAGATAGAATTCTGCATGGTGTTGCATGAGTTATTGTCCAACTCAAAGTCAATTCGAACTATGATCCGGTTAAGAACAATGGCCATGTATGCAAGTTAGCATCATGGTATTAATAACCCATGTTTTTCTACTATTAATGGTTTATCGTTTAAGTGTTTCACACACAGATTGGGTTATTGCATGAAACCACAGAGCTTTGAAGTCTTCACGTAGTCACTCACGTGACTTAGAAATGAAATAGAAAGATTAAACGAGAACTTACCGTTTAGAGTTTGATCTTTATTTTATGAGAAGTTGAAGTGAGGGAATACGTGCCCTCCACTCCCAACCCTACTCCTCATAAAGATCATTCTCATAAGGTCGTTAATCCTTCTATAACTTAGGTCAGCAACTATTTTGTGGTTTCATATAGCTGCTCTAAAGATTGACGCGCATGCGGACTGGCGGGCTCTTCACGTACTCCCTCACTTCAACTTCTTATAAAATAAAGATCAAACTTCAAACGGTAAGTTCTCGTTTAATCTTTCTATTTTAGTTAATTGCCTTTGCTGACCGGGCATTTTCATTGGCTTATTGGGGAAAAAAACGTAAGCAGGAGTTTTCAGAACTAAGGATAACCGACTGGTAATGTTAAATGTCTGCCAAACTTCACAGCTGTGTATCTCTGGCTTATTAAAAGTTGTCTCCACTCCTTTTCCCCCCTTCTCCCCCTTTCCCCCCTCTTTTAAAGGACTAACCATACACTGTGCTAGCCATCTTAATTACAGCGTCAACCTTCCTGTTCATCGCGGTGTGTGTCGGTATCACCTTTACACCGGTGTGAATTTCCCCCCGCTTGCCCTGGCCTTCTCCTTTGCGATGTGTTTGTGTGTGTGTTCCACTCTGACAGTCGCCATTCCAGTTCCCAGTTTTTCAGGCGACTGCCGGCAACTTGACAGTCTCCGGCAGTCCGCTGAAAAAACGCCTAAGTGGGACAGGCCCATTAGGCTTTATTCCATGGAGTGCACAAGGCTATGAAGTGACCTTACACAGGTGTACACAATTGTAAGGGAAATTGATAGGGTGAATCTTTTATTCAGTGCAGTGGAATCAAGAACCAGAGGATGTAGGTTTAAGGTGAAAAAGATTTAATAGAAACCTGAGTGGTTATATGGAATTGGATGCCAGAGGAGGTAGTTCAATAACACTTTGAAACACACTTGGTCAGGTAGATGAATAGGAAACGTTAGAGGGATATGGACCAAATGTGGGCAAATGGGACTAGCTTAGGTAGGGCATCTTGTTCAGCATGTATGAGGGGCTGAATGAGCTTTTTCCTGTGCTGTATAACTCAACTCTGTGATGTATATGACAATAAACATACCTAAATCTGAATCTGAATCAAATCCGTATGTGAAAACATGAGCACAGTGACTGCTGGAAAACAAGGATCAAATAGTAAGGATGCAAATTGAGTGTATGCTTAGGGCAAATCACTGATAACAAATTTCTATCACAATCTCAAAAATAAATTCCTTTTCCTTGTGGGATAGTGCAAATTAGATGATCTAATTACAAGCCTGAAGAAGATGATCAGACCCGAAGCGTCACCCATCCTTTTTCTCCAGAGATGCTGCCCGACCCATTGAGCTACTCCAGCACTGTGTCTATCTTTAGTCTAATTACACACAGATCTATGCTCTGATGAACCACATCCAAGACAGATGGAGAACCAGAGAAAAAACAGTTTCCACAATTAAGTTACAGTTTTCACCATATTACAATATATTGTTTTTCTTCTAAATAATGCATTACATTTTACTGCTAATATACTCTGCAAAAGTTGAATCTGAAGTCTTATGTGTTATAATATTAATACAACTACTTAATAGTATTATAGTTTCGACTAGTTCTTTTTTGCTGATTCATTCAAAGATACTCTCCTTGTGTGGAGATCGCCTCATTTGAATTACAAATCTTTGCAGAGTTGACTGAATTTTATTGAAAGGAATGCAATCACCCTGGTTAGAAATTGAGATGGAGATGCTGAGAGGAAAATTAAGTCATGATTGGAAATTTGTAATAGTTTTACAGAAAGGTTTCCTTTGTGGAACCAAGCTAACAGAGGGTAGGATCGGTTTGACTCTGTTGTCCCTTGTGACCCAGCAATTGCTAACATTAGGCTAATGAATGGAAAGCATTCACTGAAATGGAATATCATAGGATGAGAGTGAGCCTGGGACTGAGGCCCGGCATGAATTAGCACCTTTGAGAAGGGAGGAGAGAAAACTGGGCCCAGGATACGTTCTGTGCAGGTGCAGACAAGAATCAATGGGAAACACATCCCCTTCCACACTATGTGCAATGAATTTGTAAACCTGTTTATAAAGAGCTGCTTTACTTCGGAGTCAATTGAGTGATTCCGTGAAGAAGCCCCGCCAGTCCGCATGTGCGTCATATCGTCGTTCGCATGGCAAAGAACCGGACTGGCAGGGCATCGCTCCTGCCGGCGGTAAGTTTAAACCTAGAAGGTAAGTTTTGTATTACTTACCAGGGTTTGCTGTTCGAGCAGGAACCTCTCTTCACAGAGGTTTCCTGCTAGATTTATGGCGAAGGCCAGCGAGTGAACCGGCTAAGGGCTGTGGGGAGACCCCGGTTCCGACAGCGGAAGCGAATAGTCGGTAGTGTCGGGTTTGCGATTCCAGTCACTGACAAGGCGGTCAGTGGCTTCCAGCCTGCTGTGATGCCCATGGAGGGGCAAATCAAGCAAGAACGTGGTATTACCGCCAGTCGCTGACAGTACGGTCAGCGGCTCACAGACATATCGTCGTTCGTAGTGGTCCCCAGGCATGGGGTGAAATCACCAATAAATTGATCCGCCTTATTGGACTCGGGCTGCAAGGGTTCCCCTCTGGTAATAAGTATGTATTTGCATGGATGCTGTTGTCATTTTAACCCTTCACAGGTGAAGCTCCACACTCCAAAATTAATGACCCCGCTTGGAGAAGGACACCATGCCGGGTCAGTACACCTCAGACACCAGATCTGTAACAGCACGGGCCTATGGGACAGGCCGGACCAGCAGCGCATGGGACAGGGCTGCTTAATGTCTCCCTGTTGGAGGGGGAGACCATGATGGGTCAGTGTACTGCTGATACCGAATTTGCCACAGCGCCGGCCTAGGGAGAGCCTGCGCCAGCAGCACCTGGGACAGGGCCGCTTCATGTGTGACAGCGCCGGCCTATGGGCAGGCCGCACCAGCAGCACCTGGGACAGGGCCGCTTCATGTCTCCCTCTTGGAAGAGGAGAGCATGCCGGGTCAGTGTAATTCTGACACATAGTCTGAGGGTATAGCTGTGGAGCATACCCCAAGGGAAGAAGGGCACATGTCAGAGGTACCATTCCTGACAACAAAGTTTGCCATCCCAACAGAATGTTCCATCCTGGTATAGGTCCATTGGGGGCCGTATCAGCGCAGGTATCCTCAGGGACCTGTGGCAGCACCTGTTTAGGGTTGCCTATGAATCGCCCTCTCTGAAGAGGGGAGTGCGAAAGGTCAGATGTAACCGACTCCAGATTCTAAAGATGTCGGTGGAACATACTGGAGCACAAGCGTGGCGGCAGTGAACAGCGCTAACAAGGGGATATGAGAACCAGCCGCCGAATCTTCTATTCAGGTAAGGCCTATTCAACAGGGAAAACCTGGACGAAACAAAAACTGTCGGATCAATCAAGGCCAACGGCGGGCAAAGGTTCATCGTTTCGGAACGCACCCCAGGCGTTCATCGGCAGTAAGTGGTTCACTGAAGCTGGTGGCAGCATGACAGCTGGGCAGACGTTCCACGCACCCTACCAGTCCTACTCAACAAGGTGGGTCTGGCACTTCCGAAACATGGGTAAGTGGACCACTCACAAGTTGGTAATATTTACACTTGTTTGTACAACACACAAATGATAAAAGCATCTGCTTAGAGGCATTTAACCATGTAAAACTGCACAATACTAGCATTCCAAGCAAGTTTGGAATTATGGCCAGGATTGACTTTTAAGACAGGCTCGGAAATCGGGCCAGAGTTATCGTGCGAAGCACCCATGGAATTATGGCAGGACTGGCCTGTTCATTATGAAAAATTGAGATGTTGGTTAACTTGCATATGAACTTTCTGAATAGGAAACTTCTTTACTGACCTACAACGGATTCATAAGGGTCTCAAAGATCCATTCTATGCAGTTGCCATTACAGAGATCATCGGAGACATTGGAAATTATCAAAATGCAATGATAACTGTACTAATAACAGTAAAACATTGCAAAATGGAATAAACTATTTACCCAGGTTATTTAACTAATTAATAAAATCGGTGTTTGGACTCAGAATTTAAAAACACTGATATGTCCTGTCTGGATGATATTCTAATGCTGCATTTTGTTAAAATCATCTGTTTCAGCCTAAAAATATATTTGAGAAATTGGGCTCATCCATCCAGTTAACTTTAAGTTGTTACCAAATAGACTTGTTGGTCATAGGGATTTACTTTTAACTATTAATTAGCCTATGACTCTGCCCTGTGGCAAGAGATTGAAGTTAATAGAAACCTGTTATAAAGCTGACTTCTATTCATCAAGAGTAATTGGCAATATAGTAGCTGTGTTTCAGCTGTGCAAGTCGGGGAACTGACATTGTGCAAAGTAACAACCTCTCAAATGACATGTAGATCATTGTTAACAAGCGTATACTATTACCAGCTGAAGCTTCCTAAGTCACAATGATGAACAAACAATATTCAGCATTGTTCCAGTAGTTTGGTCAGTTATTTACAAACTGATGCTAAGTGCTCTAAGGTGGGAAATTGCAAATGTCATCTCTAGTTTGGAGGTGGAGGAGATTTGCATGAGTTGCCAATTCTTCAGTTGTTGGTATCAACTAACTATATACACTAGATGCACCCCATGGATAAAGGGCTATTGAGCGAATATACATAATCTACATGCTCAACTTCAAGTTGATACACTACGGTGGTGGCATATGTTGGTCACATGGCAATCAAGTAAAAGTATCCTGTAATAATTTACCTAATTTCCTTTTCCACTGGTGTATCATCAAGTTCAGATCGATGCCAACACAGAATAGGTATTGGATCACAAAGTATTATGAAAGTATGGTTCAATGGAACACCGAATATCGACATGTTGGTTCATGCTTATTCACTGATTGCAAAAATATGTGGCATAACAGTGGGGAGAGATACATTCTCGCTAAAAGAAGGAGGAATGTTCTTTTATGTCTTCCTACATCTTGCCTCATCAGTCGGGTCTTGAAATAAAGTCAGCAAGATCCCACTTTAGTTTTCATACTGTCTGTTTGGCTATGCAGCCATGCTTCCTGCTTCCGTCAGGCATAATAATACAACTGCATACGCTAATTCTAAAAAACAAAAACTTTGCTGGTTCAAACTGTGGTTCAGGAAACCAGCCTCTGTATAATAAAACAATTATTGACTTACACATTCTGAAATGGACTGCCTTACGGCTCAGGTTGTCACATCAATCCATGGATGTGCTCACTGCAGAGTGCAGGGATAGCACCAAAAAAGCAGTACATTTCCTATTGAGGAGATCGGAAGCAGTTTGTTTAATGTTAATGTTACATTTAATAAGGTACAGATTACTGACGTCTTCCAGTTCATTCTTAAATGGTCTTTGACAATAATTCAGTTATAGGACCACTAACTGTGCCCAACGTGCCTTCCCCACTCTGTCGGGTTTCAACCCCGGATATCGAGTTTGTAAAAGATATCTTTAACAAGTTCTCCCACTACAAGTATATGCAGTATTGGATATTGACAGTGTGTTAACAATACCAGGGGGTTCCAGCTACATCCTTAGTCATGACACTAGTATCAGCACAACGAGGGCAGACATTGCAAACACTGCGGCTAGATAGGATGGAAATGCCTGCAGATGCCATTACGTTTTACATTTCTGGTCTACACAAGCAGAGCAGACCTGGGGTGGCAGGATTTAAGATCATATTTCAGCATACCCCATGGACTCAAGTCTATGTGTGAGGGCAGGCTTGCTATATTATATCTAGGCCACCAGAACCCTAAGAGGTGTGGAATCAGCATTGTTTATTAGCGACAAACAACCACACAAGAAAATATCGGTTCAGACTATTTCAAGGTGGCTGAATAAGGTTCTGGTTTATGCAGGTATTAACACTGACAATTTTACATCTCATTCCACCAGGGCGGCATCAACGTCAGCTGCCAGGGCAATGGACGTTCCCATCGACCATATACTCGCGACTGTAGGATGGTCAACTGAATTGATTTTCATTTTTTTTATACCATAGGCCGATTGCTGACCTGGGCTATTTGCCCATTCTGTTTGGCATCCACTTTAGCCTCCCCTGAGATAGAGGGGTTGCTATTGATTTTCTTTATTAACGTAAACCATTAATACATTTGAATCAATGTCATGGTTAATGCATTGTTGATTATTCACTCATCCTGAGTCAATCGATGCAGTGAGATGCCGGGATTTGAATCTGCGGCATGAAATCACAGAGCTTTGAACCCTTCACGGAATCACTCACGTGACTCCGAAGTAAAATAGTAAGATTAAATGAGCTTACCAGTTTGAAGTTTGATCTTTATATTATAAGGTGTTATGTTGGTGATTACATGCCCTCCACTCCCAACCCTCACTCACAAAGGTCACCTGGTAGTTCTCAAGTTGCTGATCTTACCATGTTACTTCAATTACTGTTACCTGTGATTTCATACCGCTGCTTTGAACATTGACGCGCATGCGGACTGGTTGGGGTTCTTCACGTAATCATCAACGTAACTCCTCATATAATAAAGATCAAACCTCAAACTGGTAAGTTCTCATTTAATCTTACTATTTTACACTTGTGGCACATGTGTAGGGATTTGGAAATGCCCCACATTGCAAAATCACACTAGAGTCTTTGACACAACCAAGTAATGAAAATAAATTTGAAAGCATGTTATCTGACATGATTGGGTTAATAGTTATTAATGTGTAGGAAGGAACAGCAGATACTGGTTTACACTGAAGATCGACACAAAATGCTGGAGTAATTCAGTGGGGCAAGTTGCATCTCTGGAGAAAAGAAACGGTGATGTTTTGGGCCTAGTTTAGTTTAGTTTAGAGGTACCGTACGGAAACAGGCCCCAAGGCCCATTGCGTCCGTGCTGACCAGCGATCCCCACACACTTTCACTATCCTACACACACCAGGGACAATCTGCAATTTTACCATTGCAAATGTGCCTATAAACCAGTATGTCTGGAGTGTGGGAGGAAACCGGAGCACCAGGAGAAAACCCATGCAGGTCACAGGGAGAACGTACAAACTCCGTACAAACAGCACCATAGTCAGGATCAAACCTGGCTCTCTGGCGCTGTAAGGTAGCAACTCTACCACTGCGACACTGTGCCGCCCGTGATGTTACATGCTAATAATGATGACATCTTTTGCAGGCAGAATTCTCTTGCTCTAGTTGTGACTCGAAATGGATATCCACCGAACTATCCATCTGATTTATTTGCTGCTTTCAGCGCAGACATAGTCCTTGATTCGCACTTACGTAGGAATGTGATTCCTATGTCTCCCTAAAATAGAGGAGACCATTTAAAAGTGTTAATGGTGGTGTACAGCAAAGAGCCTATAGCGGAGCAAGATAGGCTACTCCTGCGAAATGCAATGGGCTGACGTGTAGTACGCAACGGAACGGAACATGGGCATTTATTTCATCCATTTCAGTAACCGGAACATACCCGACCCAACCCGACTTGCAGTGTAATCAACGTTGCGGGGGGGACAGTTTGTGTGTGTGATATAGGGCTAGATTCATAGTTCTGTTAGTTCATAATTCTGTGAATTCTTGTTAAAGAATAAAATTTGACTCTGGTAATTTTCTTTTTTAAATAATTTCTTTTTAATGGCTCATAAGCTGTGTTTGAGTTGGTTTTATGGTAACCATAGAAACATAGAAACATAGAAATTAGGTCCAGGAGTAGGCCATTCAGCCCTTCGAGCCTGCACCGCCATTCAATATGATCATGGCTGATCATCCAACTCAGTATCCCGTACCTGCCTTCTCTCCATTCTGAAGTTGCGAACTGGCCTCAACTACCCTCTGTGGCAGAGAGTTCAGGGAAGAAAGTCAGGTTTGGATTTCCCCCTTATCCTTAAGCTGTGGACCCCTTGTCCTGGACTTCCCCAACATCGGGAACAATCTTCCTGCCATCTAGTGTCCATAAGAATTTTGTAAGTTTTCTATAAGATCCCCTCTTATCTCCTAAATTCCAGAGAGTATAAACGAGTCTATCCAGGGTCGGTGATTCTCTGCACTCCCTCTATGGCATAATGTCCTTCCTCAGATGTTACTCCAGGTTGGTCTCACCAGACCCTGTTCAAAATCCTTTTTGCTATGAAAGCTAACATACCATTCGTTTACTACCTGCATGCCTACTTTCAATGACTGGTGTTACCATGACACCCAGGTCTCGCTGCATTCCCCTTTTCCTAATCGACCATTTAAATAATAGTCTGCTTTCCTGTTTTTGCCACCAAAAGTGGATAACCTCACATTTTATCCACATTATACTGCATCTGCCAAACAATTTGCCCACTCACCCAGCCTATCCAAGGCAGTAATCCTTGAAGTGTAATCAACGTCATAATTCTGTTCATTCTTGTTAAAGTATAAAATGTTTATAAATTTTGATTCTGGTAATTTTCTTGAATATCTGATAACGACACATCTGCAGCATATGGCACCAATATTGCCGTGGGCCAGTTCAAACTCCGCGGGCCGGGGCGCGGGCCGGGGAAGTCGAAGTTGCCGACCTCCAGTCAGGCGGACGAAGCTGTGCTCCGGAAAAACCAAAGATCTTTGCCTAGGAGCCCCGGGATCCGCAGTGCCTGCCCGCACAGTATAGCACAGCCCAGGAGCGCCCGCCCGCACAGCTCAGCACAGCACACACCGCACGGTTGAAGGAGCGCCCGAACCGCACAGCAGCGCAAAGCCCGCCCGCCCAGTGAAGGAGCGTCCGTCCGCCCACCCGCTCCTCGCAGCGCCAGTGTGGTCTCAGCCGCCGCCTCCTCTCCTCTCCTCGCCTTTTAAAAATAAAACCGGATATTCTTTGGCCTGAAAAAAAACCCACAAAAAGAAGGAGCTTTGCAGCCAAGCGGCGGGAGAGGAGGGAAAGGGAGAGCAAGTGAGAGGCGGCGGCCATGAGGCAGCAGCAACAGCGGAGGAAGCGGGACCGCTATAGGATCTTTGGCCTCAACCCCGAAGACAGAGGCGGAGCAAAGATAATATCTCTGGGCGGAAGCAAGATGGCGGAGGCAAGATGGCGGAGGCTGGTTGCTGAAATGGGTCCTATAATTACCCATGAATCTGCCCATGACCGTACTATGCATTTTCCGTCGGAGTAGTCCATCTCGCTATAGGACCTTTGGTGTACAGTGTGCTGCCTACCTGATTGAATTGTTAATTTGCGCCAGATAGTGAGATGGAGCAGGCAATGGACCAGTGTAATGTAACACTGTTTCCAGGTGGGACTTGGTATGTCATTGTGTACTTTTAAGAAATGCTTGAAATTTCAATCTTCATCTGCCAAAGGTGTTACACAGAATATATCACACATTTAGCAGGTTCTGGTCTCAAGACATACACTCTCAGCTTGTTACTTAAAAAATGCAGGTCACTTGAAGTATAGGGACCGTTTCTGCTGCATATTAATAAAGTGTATTAGTTTAGTTTAGCTTAATTTTGAGATACTGCGTGGAAACATGCCCTTCTGGTTCCACCCAGCCAGTGATCATCCATACACTAGTTCTATCCCACACACTAAGGACAATTTACATAAACCAATTAACCTAAAAACCTGCATGTTTTTGGAATGAGGGAGGAAACCAGAGCACCCGGAGAAAACCCACTCAGTCACGGGGAAAATGTATAAACTAGATACAGACAGCATCGTAGTCAGGATCAAAGCTGGGTGTCTGGCATCTGTAAAGCAGCAACTCTTCCGCTGCGCCACTGTGCCATCCAACAACATCAACATTCTATTTCAATGCATTTGTTTCATTAACAGTGAGATTCAGAGGCCAACTGGGCAGACTGTGACTGAGAACATGATTAATTTAAAAGAGGCACAAAATGCTGGAGTAGCCAGCGAGGCAGGTAGCATCTCAGGAGAACATGAATAGGTGATGTTTTGGTTTGGGACCCTTCTTTAGATCATTTCATTTCCAATTACATGAATTAATTTCCGGCCTACTCACATGGTAACCTACCTCTCAAATGCCCTTTTCCCGAAACTACCTGTTCAGCAGGGAAGTGCTACTAGCAGACCTGCTGCCTCACAACTCCTGCAACCTTAATGCAATCCTGATCTCTGGTGCTGATCCTGTGGAACTTGCACATTCTCCCTGTGACTGCAGGAATATGTGCAGATCGGCAGGTCTAATTGACCATTGTAAATTGGTCCCTTGTGTGGAGGTGAGTGGTGGTAACTGGGGAATCGTTGAGAATGTGGGGAGAATGGGACATGTGCGGGATTAGTGTAAATGGGTGTTTGATTGTAGATCCAAACTGAATGGGCTGAAAGGCCTACTTTTGTGCTGTCTCTCAATGACTCTACCGTCCACCCTCAATCATCACATGACATGACAAAGATTTAAACCTGATCGATGTTCCTCATAGTTACAATGATATATTACGATGATATATGTACAAAAGATATAATTATAGAATCAAAAACAACCAAATCTAAAAGCACCTAGATATTAAAAAAAACCTATCTCAAGCCAAAAACAAATAGCAATACATTTTTTTTGAATAGAATTGTGGGATGGAAAGGAAAGAACTGGTGTTTTTCTGATTGTACTTACCAGCATTTAGCATTACAGAATAGTATCACTTTCACTCATATTATCAGATGGAGAACAGCACGTTTCTTTTGGAAAACCACACACCACATTCTTGACTGACAATATTTCAAGAGTTTAAAGAGGCGTAATTTCTTAATGGAAAGAAATATACCAATAATCGTGGCCTCACATACTTAAACAGTGTCTGGAAAACAACCTTGATACAAGCAGTATGTAAAAACAACAAAACATACGTAATCTGCACCCTACACGGAAATGAATTGGGAAATAAAGATCATAGGAAGGAAACTGCATGCTTTGTACCTTCATCCCTCTTTGACCATAGCTATCAGGCATTCTTGAGTCATACGTTGGAAGCTCAGAAAACGGTCATGGATTGTTTAGACCTTTAGACTTTAGACCTTAGAGATACAGTGCGGAAACAGACGCTTTGTCCCACTCAGTCCAACGATCGCTTGCAGCATCCTACACACTAAGGACAATTTACAATTTTACAGAAACTAATTAACCTACAAACCAGAGCCGTGGTTAGGATCGAACCGGGGTCTCTGGTGCTGTAAGGCAGGGATGGGGGAGGGGGGTGTGGGTGCTGGAAAATAGAAGTGGGGGTGGAGCAAAGCCAGAGGGAGGGTTATGCGTGAAAGGGGATATGGGGGGGGGGGGGGGGGGGGGGGGGGGGGGGGGGGGGGGGGGGGGGGGGGGGGGGGGGGGGGGGGAGGGGGGGGGAACAAGGTGGAGATAAATGAGAAATATGGGACTCGGGCAAAGTTTAGGTCTCCCGGAGCTGGGGCCCATTGGCCACTGCACTGTCCCGGTCTCCCGGAGCTGGGGCCCATTGGCCACTGCACTGCTCCCGGTCTCCCGGAGCTGGGGGACAACAGGCGTGTCCTTTCCCTTTCCAATCTCCTCACCCATTTTCTTCGTCTGCCTCCGTCGTCGGGTCCTTGATGTCGACATCTTTTGACGAGGAGAGGTTGCTGCCGTCGGTCTGGGAGAGGACTCTTTTCATAGACTTGCCCGTTCTCTCTGGCCTTGGCTCTTTGGGCAGAACCCTCCAGTGTTTCTTCCTTTTCACCACCTGCCATGCCTATTCCTGTTCCCCCTTTTCCATCGACTCTCCCTCCTGCACAGGGGGCTCGGGGTCTGCGTCTGGCGGTTGGGGACTTGAGGTGGCCGGGCTGTCCTCATCCCAGTTCTCCTTTCTGCTGGGGTCATGGCAGTGGTGGGAGGTGTCCACCACTGCCCCTCATGTCGCCTGTGCGTAGGCGCAGCCTCTTTTAGGGCAGGCCCTGTAGAGCTGGCCTACCGCCCCTCACAGGTTGCAGTTCTTGCTGACTTGGCAGTCCCTTGTCTTGTGGCCTTCCAGCTTGCAGTTCTTGCAGACAACCATGCCACCCCATGCCCAGGCTTGTTGCATTTCCTGCACACCCTGGGTGGCCCCGCGTAGGTCATGTACCCTCAGTTCCCTCCGATAGCAAACACCGAGGGAGGGTGGATGATGGCTCCCTTCTCATCCACCCTCAGCTTCACCTTGACTTGCCGCTTGTTCATCTAGATCCAGAACAGGTCCTTCACATCCACACAGTTCCCTGCCCCCTCGACATAACCAGCAAGGAAGATGAGGACATCCATGACGGGCACATGTGTATTAAACATGTTCACTGTGACCATCCGTTCCTCCTGGGTGGGGAGGATGAAGAGAGGCTGCACCTTCAGCAGTGACAGCAGAGCTTCGTTCCCCTTCTCCCGGATGTCTGCAGCAGCGTCTGCCATCCCGCCGGGTACTTGAAGGCAACGTCGAAGTAGCCGTTACCTGGGATGGCCTGGAGACAGTAGATGTCCTTGGCCTCAAATCTGCAGGCCTCCAGCAAGACCTTCCTGATGAAGAGATTTCTTGAGAAGGGAGTCCCCTCACTGAGGTCCTTTACAAACACTCGCAGGGTATTGCTGATACCCTGTCCTGCCGCTCCACGCTGCCGCCATTCTGACTGGATGAGGTGTTAGGTTGGTTACCCAACCAGCATGGATCCACCTCTAAGCCAGCAACTGACGGACTCTTGGTCACCGACGTGACCTCCAGTTTCGATGTCCTCGACTGGTAAGAAAAGATACTACACTTGATCATAGCCAAAAGGCCGACACTTCGACAGGTACATGGACAGGAAAGGTTTAGAGAGATATGGGAGAAATACAGGCAAATGGAGCTTAGATGGGGCATCTAGTTTGGCATGGACGATGGGCTGAAGGGCCTGTTTCCTTGCTGTAAGACTCCATTTTTGTTTGAAGTGAAGCTGGGATGAATAACCTTCCGGTCTGCAAGGGTCAACACTGTACGATTATTTTGCTGCAAACCATTCTACTGTCACATTTGCACTATGAAATGCAAATGCCGTCGTGAGGAGGAGAGCAAGTCCAATGACCAATTTAAATACCTAAGATAGACACCATAGATAGAAGTAAACCAGAATCTACAGTTCCATCCTATACAATTTAAATGCCTATCTGGTTCTTCATCTTATCCATCCAATCTAAATATATAAATCAGCTGCAAACAGTAGAGATCTCAATTTTTAAATTTAGCTCTTTATTCAATTCTCTTCAGAAAATGTCCTTCCATTAAGCTCGCATTAAAGTGTGTCATCACAAAATGGAAAAATAATGCCTATTCCATCTGAACGCCTGCAATGTGTGTGCTTTATATGTCCACTGTGTGAGTGTGAGTCAGTGTGTGCAGTCTATCCAGGAAACATCATGTATTACCAAAATTATTAACTCTGCTGAGAAGTTTTGAATGTACAAAAAGGGTTTTTGACGCAAGAGTGACAGGATGGATCAATCATTTTATTTTGTTTTGCCACATCTGTGGTCTGAGTAGCTGTGGTTTACAGGCAGTGGGGTGTGACTCCTGTCAGTCATGTGGTTTTCAGGAACCCGACCTATCTGAAATGGCCTCTGTGTTGACACGGTACTGAGATGCTCTTTGCAACTAATGCGTTCTGCGCTGTTCCAGTCCTTTGTGTGAGCCGGATTAACAAGTGTGTAGAATATGATCCAACCTGCTGCTCACATCATTGTTAGAACAGTGAAGAACTCTACGTTATGGAATCACACAGCATGGAACCAGGCCACATCAGCCTAACTCCTCCATTCTGACCAAGAGCTCGTCTCATTTACTGGTATTGGGCCCATGTCCTACCAAACCTGGGCCTCAGGGCCTCATAGATGTCATAGCCTCAGAATTAAAGGACATTCTTTTAGGAAGGAGATGAGGAGACATTTCTTTAGTCAGAGGGTGGTGAATCTGTGGAATTCTTTGCCACAGAAATCTGTAGAGGCCGCCAGTGGATATTTTTAAGGCAGAGATAGATAGATTCTTGATCAGTACAGGTGTCAGAGGCTATGGGGAGAAGGCAAGAGAATGGGGTTAAGGGCCTGTCCCAATAACGCGACTTTTCAGCGACTGTCTTCGACCTTCAAGCTCGAAGGCACTCGCCTGAATAACCTTGAGCTGGATCGACCGTCAGCGATGAAACCGCGAGCCGGGTCGACCATCTGCGCGCACACACACACACACACACACACACACACACACACACACACACACACACACACACACACACACACACACACACACACACACACACATCGCAAAGGCGGGGAAAGCGGGGGAGTGTGGTAGAGAGGGGGAGAAGGGTGGAGAAGGGGGGAGAAGTGGTGGAGAAGGGGTGGAGAAGGGGGTGGAGAAGGGGATGGAGATACTTTTAAGAAGCCATACAACTTTTAATAAAGTTTAGCGGGCATTTAACATTACCAGTTGGTTTACTTACCTTTTTTTTCTCAACAAGCTTCAACTACCTTCGATTACCTTTGATTGCCTTCGACTTCCTACAATAGCATTACGACCTACCTCGACTAAACCTACGAGTAAAAAAAATGTTGAAACATATGCCGCGACCTAGCTGAGGCCCCGAGTACGCGGGGACTATTCTCGAGCATGAAGGAGAGTTACAAAGACCTCCTAGGACCTCGTGTCGACAATGCTGCGAGTACTAGTCGAGGGCAAACTCTTCTAAACTCGCCAATTAGGTCGCCACAGTGGGACAGCCCCTTTAGGAGGGAGAGATAGGTCAGCCATGATTGAATGGCAGAGTTGACTTGATGGGCTGAATGGTCTAATTCTACTCCTATCATCTATGACCTTATGACCTTTCCTATCCTTATACCTGTCCAAATGTTTTTAAAATGTTGTTATTGAACCTGCCTCAACAACTTCCTATGGCAGCTAATAAGAATATTAATTTTGTCTTCAATGTTTACTGTGTAAAATTTGAAATAGTTTTGTAGTTTTCTGCCAGGCACCTTGAATTTAGCGAGTTTAAAGACCAAGTGTAGTTTAAGGGTTTAAGAGCATTTAATTGTTATGTGTACTGACAACGAAACAATGAAATTCTTCCATTTTGGTTCGGGACCCTTCATCAGACTGCACTGCCTGCACTCAGGTACTACAGTCTGAAGAAGGGTTCCGACCCAAAATGGTCCAGAGATGCTGCCTGACCCACTGAGTTCCTGCAGCAGTTGGTGTCTAAATTCTTACTTGCAGTAGCATAACAGGCCTGCAAGGATAGTACTCATACACAACATGATAACCAAAAAAACCCCAAAACACATTAAAAACCCAAATGCCAGTGCAAAAAGCCCTAAGTCCTTAGTGGAACCAAATGTTAAAATGTTAATGCTAAAATGGAATGTGATGCACAGTTAGTCTGCACCTTCTGTTTCCAATGCAGGTAGAATGCCAACATCATGCTGCCCACTCATCTGTACACCAAGTATCAGGAGCTTGCTTGGCTAGTGGCGAGAGGGGCATCCCTGTCTGATACCTCATTCATGAAGAGACTACCATTGCACGCTGCCCTTGGAGGCACCGTGGTGGAGGTCAGGCTGCCAGGCTTCAGCTTGCAAAGAAAATTGAAATACATCGTCATAGAGTCACACAGCACAGTCAACAGACCCTTCTGCGACACAATGGCACAGTGGTTGAGTCGCTGCCTTACAGCGCCAGAGACCCGGGTTTGATTCTGATTCTGAATGTTGTCTGTATGGAGTTTGCACATTCTCCATGTGACCGCATTACCTTTGATTGCCTTCGACTTCCTACAATAGCATTGCGGCCTACCTCGACTAAACCTACGAGTAAAAAAAATGTTTTTTTGGGTTTACATGGGTTTTCTCTGGGAGCTGTAGTTTCTTCCCACATCTCAAAGACGTGCAGGTGTCTAGGTTAATTGGTCTCTGTAAAATTACTGCTAGTGTGTCGTGTATGGGTGATCGTTGATTGGCCTCCGACTCGGTGGGCTGAAGGGCCTGTTCCCACACTATATCTTTAACCCAAACTAAACTTACCCATGCCGATGAAGATGCTCCATCTATACATGTCCCCCATGCCCGTGTTTATCCCTTATCCCTATAAACCTTTCCTATCCATATACCTGTCCAAATGTTTTTTAAAATATTGTTATAGTACCTGCTTCAACTACCTTCTCTAGCAGCTCGTTCATATACCCACCACCCTCTGAATGAAAAAAATTGTTCCTCAGTTACCTATTAAATCTTTTCCATCTTAAATCAAGGTCCTCTTACCCTGGGTTAAATAGTCTCGTGATTTGACATGAAATGCGGCAGTCTTTGTTGAGGCTCATCCTAAGCAGCTGCACAACACAGGATGTCCTTGTGATGTACGCCACCGTTGCCAGTGACTCACATGGAGACAAGCATCAAGTGCTGCTGGACGGAGGATTAGCAGGTTGGCGAAAGACATCATTTGACATCAAAGACATCTGGCAAATTGCTTGCACAAAACCTGCTGCCTTTCCAGTGCAAGCAATTTTCCAGACTGAGCACTGCAGACTGGTGCATGCCTTAGCATAAGATGGGGTGCTGATGGGCTGCCTGAAGCTTGGTGCAGCCTCGGCAAAGCTACCACAGGGAACACCTGCTATTGTTTACTGAGGGGCTGGAACTTGTGCACAACTTTTCTTGACTATGGCAAAGGAAAAAAAAAGTCACGCTGATGTATTGCCCATCTTATGTGGAATGACCATCTGGTATACCAGGTTTTTTAGACCTTAGGCATTTTAGATAGAAAGCTGAAACTGGCCCAGCGGCCCACCGAGTCCCTGCCAACCAGCGATTACCCCATACACTAGGTACAATTTGGAGTGTGGGAGGAACCTGGAGCAGCCAGAGAAAACCCGTGCAGTAACAGGGAGAACATATAAGCACCCGTAGTTAGGATTGAACCCAGATCTCTGACGCTGTAAGGCAGCAACTCTACCGCTGCGCCACCGTGCCGCACCATTCTGTGCAGTATATAAAATGATGAAAGGCATGGATAGGGCAGGCCCTATCAGGGTGGAAATATCAAAGAATAGAGGGCACAAACTCAAGGTTAGTGGGGCAAAGGCTCAAGGAGATCTGTTGGGTAAAATGTTTACACAGAGTGGTGGATGGCTGGAAATGCGCTGCCAGGCATGGTGTTGGAGGCAGATGCAATCGTGGTGTTTAAAAGGCTTTTAGATAGACACATGAATATGCATGGAATTGGAAGGATATGGATCACGAGCGGGCAGAAGGAATTAGTTCAGCTAGGCATCATGTTCGGCATGGACATCGTGGGCCAAAGGGCTGAGATGGCTGATGTGGTGGGTATCTGGGAAGAGGTCACATCCATTGGGTTTTATACCAAGCCTTGCAGCAGAGGTAATGAGTTGGGAGAGCTGTCTACTTGCTTCATGCACCCAACATCTGTATTGCACAACACATCCAAAGCATTCTTGGTTTAGTTCAGGAATTCTGCACATTCTGCCCATACTGGACCAAGCGGGAAGCCATACATCTCCAGAAAGAACAGCAATTAATTCCAGAGTGAATTAACAACTTAATGTTTTCTTTAGAGAATAAATCATTGGAATAACAGTCCCACTCCAAGCTCCAGAAAGGCTCTGCCCCCGAAGGTGGAGCAACCCTGCCTTGTTCCATAAAAACACGAAGTGCTGGAGTAGCACAGCAGGCTAGGCAGCATCTCTAGTGGACATGGATCGGTGATGTTTTGGGTTAGGTTTATTATTGTCACATGTACCGAGGTACAGTGTCAAGCTCTGTCTGCATGCCATTCAAACAGATCAGATATACTATACATAAATACAATCAAGTCAAACTCATTGAATAGATGAAGCTTTACATTTTGCTCCTCTTCGCTCTTTATCTGACACCCTTTTGTCTCCTTTCAAACAATCCTTTGTCCCATTCACCCCTCCCCCTCCTTACTTGTATCCACCTATCACTTGCCAGGGTGTGTCCTGCTCTTTTTTAGTTTTCTCGTCCTGACTACAATCAGCCTGAAGAAGGACTCCAACCCAAAATGCTGCCTATCCATACCCGCCAGAGATGCTGCTGACCCACTGAGATAAAAAATAAACACACAAAGTGTTGGAGTAAGCCAGCTTTTACAGTTATGTCTTTGGATTATTTCCTTTCTGGGCTGAAGTGGTATTGAAGGAGCATAGATCTCATCCTTATGCTGCTGAGAGTGATCCCTTAGCTTTTTGTGGTGAATATAATTGTCAACTAGTAAATGCAGTAATCTCTTGAAACTTTCAGAATGTCACCTTCTGGTGGTGACCATTTCCCACAAAGGCCACGAGAATCTCTTGGGATGCTTGAGAGAAAGCTCTCATTTTTGCGAGGCTTGTGGCAAGGTTTTGCAAGTCATGTGGCAATTCACAAATTATGGGGTGGTACAGTGGCACTGTGGTAGAGTTGCTGCCTTACAGGGCCAGAGACCCAGGTATGATCCTGACTACGGCTGCTGTCTGTTCAGAGTATGTACGTTCTCCCTGTGACCTTTTCTCTGAGTGCTCCGGTTTCCTCCCACACTCCAAAAACGTACAGGTTTGTAGGTTAATTGGCTTTGATAAAGTTGTAAATCATCCTTAGGGTGTTGATAGTGCTACTATATGGGGTGATCGCTGGATGGCATGAACTCGGTGGGCCGAAGGGCCTGTTTTCACTCTGCATCTCTAAAGTCTAAAGTCTAGTCATGGGGAAATCTTTCCCTTATATTATATGAAATATTACCCATTAATAATCATGAGTGCATAAAATTACTTTGGTCATAATTTTCTAGAACATTATTGTGTTACATCCAAAGCAAAAGATAAATTTAAAATTGAAATCAAGGGGAAATTTTTTTTATATTCATAGATTCATAGAATTATATCGCATGAAAAAAAAGGCTCTTGTGCCCACCTCATCCATGTGGACCAAGATACCTAGGTATGCTAATCCTATTTGTCTGGATTTGGCCATATTCTTCTAAACCTTTCCTACCTGTGAAGTTGTCCAAATTTATTTTAAGTATTGTAATTGTATTGTATGTGCCTCTACCACCTCCAGTGGCAGCTTGTTCCATATACCCACCATCCTCTGTGTGAAAACCTACCCTTATGCCTGCCCCTCCAATCCCCTTTAAATCTTTCCCCTCTCACTTTAAACCTATATTCTCTGCTTTTAAAATCCCCAACAAATTATTTGTCCTCATCTGCAGAATGATTACCTGGATATATTACTGTATTTTGGTACACGTGTCAATGAAAACCAATAATAAGTAGTTTAGGTCAGTTAATTTTTGTCATGTGCAATGAAGCACAGTGAAAAGCTTTCATTTTCACACTATCCAATCAAAGAAAAGACTAAAGACAGACCCAAAATGCTGGAGTAACTCAGTGGGTCAGGCAGCATCTCTGGAGAAAAAGAACAGGCGACGTTTGGGGTGGGGATCCTTCTCCAGACTATGAGGCATTGGAAAGGGGAACGAGAGATATAGAAAGCACTTCGGACAAATGAACTGAAGATATGCAAAAAAACGTACGGAAAAAATGGATAGAGTAGATGAGGTTGGAGGAGGTGCAAGTGAACCTCTGCCTCACCTGAAAGGACTGTCAGGGTCCCGGGACAGAACTGAGGGTGAAAGTATAAGGACAGGTGTTGCATCTCCTCCGGTTGCAGGGGAAGGTACCTGGGGATGGGGTGGGTTGGGTGGGAAGGGACGAGTTATCCAGGAAGTTGTGGAGGGAATGGTTTCTGCAGAAAGCGGAAAGAGACGGAGATGGGAAGATCTGGAGGTGGTGAAAATGTTGAAGGATTATGTGCTGTATTTGACAGCTGATGGGATGAAAGGTGAGGATAACGGGGATTCTGTCTCTGTTGCGACTGGGCGGAAGGGAAGCAAGAGCGGAGCTGTGGAGTAACAAGGAGACACGTGTGAGGGCCTCATCCATGATGGGAGAAGAAGAAAACACTAAAGATTAATACAAACAAACCAATCACAGTACACAGGTAAAGGACAAAGGGTACAACATTTAGCACAGTATGTATAATTGAAGTTCGATAAAGTCCGATTAAAGATAGATCAAAGGTCTCAAATGATGTAGATGGGAGGTCAGGACCACACACTAGATGATGAGAGGACAGTTCAGTTACCTGATTACAGTTGAAAATAAACTGTTCTTCAATCTGCAGGTAGGCATTTTCAAACTTAATCATATTAAATTTCCAACATAAAATAAATATGTTTTTTGAAGATTATCCTGCAATTTAGATTGAACATTGAAACATAATCAGTATCATAAACAGGCCCTTCGGCCCAACTTGCTCACACCGGCCAACAATGTCCCAGCTACACTAGTCCCACTTGCCTGCGCTTGGTCCATATCCCTCTAAACCTGTCCTATCCATGTACCTGTCTAACCGTTTCATAAATGATGTGATAGTCCAGCCTCAACTACCTCCTCTAGCAACTTGTTCCATACACCCACCATCCTTTGTGTGAACAAGTTACCCCTCGGATTCCTAAAATCTTTTCCCTTCACCTTGAACCTATGTCCTCTGGTCCTCGATTCCCTTACTCTGGGCAAGAAACTTTCTGTATCTACCTGATGTATTCCTCTCATGATTTTGTACACCTCTATAAGATTTTCCCCTCATCCTCCTGCGCTCCATGGAATAGAGACCCAGCCTACTCAACCTCTCCCTATAGCTCACACACTTCAGACCTGGCAACATCCTTGTAAATCTTTTCTGAGCCCTTTCAAGCTTGACAATATATTTTCTACAACATGGTGCCCGGAACACCTTATACAACTGCAACATGACCTCCCAACTTCTATACTAAATACTCTGACTGATGAAGGGCAATGTGTCAAAGGCCTTTTTGACCACGTTATCTACCTGTGACTCGACCTTCAAGGAACCATACACCTGTACTCCTAGATCCCGCTGCTCTACAACACTCCCCAGAGGCCTACCATTTACTGTATAGGTCCTGTCCTCGTTAGAGGTCCCAAAATGTAACACCTCACACTTCTCTGTATTAAATTCCATCAACCATGTCTCAGTCCACAAGGCCAATCAATCCAGAGCCTGCTGCAATCTTTCACAACCATCTTCACTATCTGCAAAACCACTCACTTTTGTTTCATCAGCAAACTTGCTAATCTTGCCCAGTATGTTCTCATCCAAATCATTGATGTGGATGACAAACGGGCCCAGCACCAAAGCCTGAGGCACACCACTAGTCACAGGCCTCCAGTCCGAGGAGCAACCTTCCACCATCACCCTCTGCTTCCTTCACTGGAGCCAATTTGCTATCCATTCAGCTATCTCTCCTTGGATCCCTTGTGATCTAACCTTTCAGAGCAGCCTAACATGCGGAATCATGTCGAATGCCTCACTGAAATCCATGTACACAACATCTACAGCTCTGACCTCATCGACCATTTTGGGCACGCCTTAAAAAAATAATCAGATTTGTGACACATGACCTCCCACGTACAAAACCATGCTGACTTTCCTTAATCAGCCCTTGCTCATCCAAACGTCTGTATAACCTATCCCTCACAATACTCTCCAGTAACTTCCCAACTACAGATGTTAAGCTCACCATCCTATAGTTCCCAGCATTTTCCCTGCAGCCCTTCTTGAAAAGAGGCACAACATTTGCTACCCTCCAGTCTTCCGGCACCTCTCTTGTATTGTTGGGGAAGTCCAGGACAAGGGGTCACAGTTTAAGGATAAGGGGGAAGTCTTTTAGGACTTTCACACAGAGAGTGGTGAATCTGTGGAATTCTCTGCCACAGAAGGTAGTTGAGGCCAGTTCGTTGGCCATATTTAAGAGAGTTGGATGTGGCCCTTGTGGCTGAAGGGATCAGGGGGTATGGAGAGAAGGCAGGTACAGGATACTGAGTTGGATGATCAGCCATGATCATATTGAATGGCGGTGCAGGCTCGAAGGGCCGAATGGCCTGCTCCTGCACCTAATTTCTATGTTTCTATGTTTCTATGTATTTAAGGAATACTCAAAAATTTCAACCATATCTCCCGCAATTTCAACTCTAGTTTCACGTAATGTCCTCGGGTATATCTGATCAGGCCCTGGAGATTTGTCTACCTTCATACATGATAGTACTTACTGTACTTCTTTGACAGTAACACTGACTGCTCACAAGACACGTCAATTGACTGCCCAAAGTTCCTCCATCCTACTCTTTCTCCTCGGTAAATATAGAGGAGAAATATTAATTGAAGCTCATTTATGCTGGCATTTGTTGTAGTAAATGTAAAATGACCATATTTATTTTTTCTAAAATGACCATATTAATTTTCTATATCTGTAACTACAAACTCAAAACTCATTATGCAATTTTATAGAAGAATATTGTGTGAACAGCTATCAGTCACATCTTGTAGTTTCATTATTAGTCTTGTCACGCATAAGAGACATTAAGAACTTATGCAAACAAATACTTCTAAAGCATGTGTGAACCATGAAGTAGTTAAAGTCATATTTCAACAGAGGTTGAAGACAACCATCCTCTCCTGCAATGTCGCAATTAGTCATCGAGATCTTCCACCCGACGTACCACTTAATCCTCCCACTGACAAGCTGCTGAGTTCCATGGTTTTTCCGCATGCTTTTTTCACATAGAAAGTTACTAGGTCTACCACACTCTGGACAAAGTGCTGGATTCCTGCAGGGAGCCTGTGGGTGAACTATTTAGAATGTGGACTTCTTTCGACTTTAAGGGCCTGTCCCACTTTCACGACCTAATTCACGACCTCTGCCGAGTTTGCCCTTGACTCATACTCGCAGCATGGTCGTCACAAGGTCATAGGAGGTCGAAGGTAGGTCATAGCAGGCCATTATGCTAGTCGTAGGTACTCTTGTTAAATATTTTTATTAGACGTAAGTACATATTAATAGAATATACTTCTCACATACATTCACAATATTATTAATATTAACAATTATGTCTTATTTGTATTTCTATACTTTTTTTTTTACAGATAGGAAAAGATAGAGAAAAATAAAGTAAAAGTAGGAAATCAAAAATAAAGAAATGAGTGGAGTATTAAAAAAGTTATCCATCATTGGAGATATATCCATGATTTGTTATACATGATTCTTCATCCATTCAATTATTCAGGCTTCAGTCAGGCTCTCGTACCGAGCCATTTTGACCCTTTAAATATTCAATGTATGGAGACCATATTCCTCTGAAAAGATCCAACTTGTCCAGTAGGACAAGCCTTAATCTTTCCAGATGAAGTGTCTCCGACATTCCTGTAATCCACATTTTGATTGTGGGGGATGTAGGACCTTTCCAGAATTTCAATATTAATTTTTTCCCAATTATTAAACTGTAATCAATAAAAATTCATTGATTCGTTGTTATTAATTGATCTGTTTCTAATATTCCCAATATTATTAACTTTGAGTCAGGGATCAGATTCATATTAACAACATTCGAAATTATCTTAATTATTTCTGTGCAAAATTTAGTAATTTTTACACGATTTGTAAATGAATGCGTTAAGTTAGCTTCTAAGTGCTGACATTTATCACATATGGCAGATACATTTGAAAAAATACTATATAGTTTGGATTTTGAATAATGTAGTCCATGTAATATTTTAAATTGTATAAGAGAGTGTCTAGCATTTAACGAGCAGTGGTGTGTATGTTGTAAACTTTCATCCCATACTTCTGGTCTAATGATTTGACCCAATTCGTTTTCCCATGATTGCCTATATATTTCTGTCATTGGGATATCGTTTTCCAATAAAATGTTATAAATATATGATATCAAATTTTCTGTGTTCGGGTGTTTATTTAGACATTCATCTAAAATTTCTGTCTTTCTATTTCTAATTTCCTGTGTGTTTGCTTTTACATAGTCTCTAATTTGTAAATATCTAAAGTAATCCTTTGTATGTAATCCATAAATTTGTTGTAATTCTTGAAATGAAAGGAAGGAATTTTCCCTGTAGAGATCGCCCATCTTATTAATTCCATAGTTTTTCCATTGTAAAAAACTTTCGTTCATCATTGAGGATTTAAATGTAACGTTGTTTACAATGGTAAGGGCTAGTGGTATACATTCTGATTTTAATGTTTTCTTTATTTGTTCCCAGATACGTATCCCACTTTCTATTAAAGGGTTTTCACTATAGGTTTTCTTACCTAGTTTAATATTGGCGAATAAAATCGAACTAATTTCAAAAGGCGAACAATCTTCTTTTTCCATTTTTAACCAGATTGGTTGTTTATTTGTCTCTACTAACCAAAATTCATATTTTTAATATTAACTGCCCAGTAATAAAACATAAAGTTTGGCAGTGCTAGACTTCCATTTATTTTTGATTTACATAAATGTTTTTTTATTTATTCTATGGCTCTTATAATCCCAGATAGTCGTAGGTACTCTTGGCATCAAGTAGGTCGGGGCGTTTTTCTAGCATGATGAAAAATGTCCACGAGTAAAAAAAGTCATGAATTAGGTTGTGAAAGTGGGACAGGCCCTTTACTTGGTCACGTTCTTTTATAACTGACTGAATTTCAAGAAGATGTTCGAATCTTAATCCACACTGTTTCTGCATTAGGTGATGAATAATTGAAACTTATCATAGTTGGACAATTTCTTTCCTTTTAATGCTTAAACGTCCTTTTTGTTTTTTCACTGGTATTTCGCTTCTCTTTTCTCTCTAAATTTTCCTCTGTTACAGACCACTCCCTTTGCTTTTTTCCTGTCTCTTCTTTGTGTCTGGCTTCCTATTAGACTTAGGCTGTAGAGGTACAGTGTGGAAACAGGCCCTTCGGCCCACCGAGTCTGCGTCAACCAGCGATCGCCCTGTCCACTAGCACTATCCTACGCTTTAGGGCCAATTTACAATTTTTCTGAAGCTAATTAATCTACAGACTTGTATGTCTTTGGAGTGCGGGGGGAAACCGGAGCACCCAGAGAAAACTCAAGTGGTCACAGGGAGAACGCACAAACTGCACACAGACAGCACCAGTTGTCAGGGTCAAACCCGTATCTCTACACCTGCACCACCGTGCCGCATATATTAAATGATTTCAAATACATTAAATACATTGCATTTTGCCATGAAATGTTTCGGGACATTCTGAGATGATAATCATCCCTCTAGAAGACTGATTTAGGAGTGAAAGCCTCGGTTGCTAATACACAACAATGTGTGCAGGACCAGACGTGTGTCAGCTTGTGCCTTGTTGCTAGAATTGCTGGCTTCACTTGTAACATCAACACTTCAGGCTGTACATAGTGTCAGCTCAGGCAGTTACTGAATTGTTTCAGAGTGAATGGGAAACCAAAGGAAAGACAGAATCTAGAACATCAACAAGGCGAAAGAAAATAGATGGAACATTTAATTGATGATAGACTTAGAATCATAGTTATACAGCATGGAAACAGGCCTTCTTGCCCACTCTGACCAACATGCCCCATCTACACTAGTCCCACCTGTCTGCATTTGGCCCATATCCCTCTAAACTGATCCTATCCATGTACCTGTTCAAATGTTTTATAAACGTTGCAATGTTCCCTGCCACTACTGCCTCCTCCGGCAGAATGTTCCATACCCCCACCACCCTCTGTGTAAAAAAGTTGGCCCTCAGGTTCCACTTAAATCTTTCCCCCTTCATCTTAAACCTATGTCCGCTGGTTCTCGATTCCCCTATTCTGGGCAAAAGTCTTTGCACATTTACCCAATCCATTCCTCTCATGATTTTGTATAATTCTATAAGATCACCCCTCATCCACCTGCATTTCAAAGGATAATGTCCCAGGTTGCGCAGGAGGACAATAAAGTCCTCCGGCAGAACGTTCCGTACCCACAACCCTTTGTGTAAAAACGCCGACCCACAGGTTCCTATTAAATCTTTCCCCCTTCACCTTAAACCTATGTCCTCTGGCTCTCGATTTCCCCTACTCTGGGTAAAAATCTCTGTGCATTTACCCTGTCTATTCCTCTCATGATCTTATAGTGACGATTATTGTAGACATTTTACATCTTTGTTCCAGTAATTTGCCGTGTTGGTGAGTAAGAGAACTCTATATGATGGGAAATAATAAATATTAGCTTTGAATGATCTTTTAAACAGAAATACTGATGATCTATTTCCTACCTGCTTTTTGACTAATAGTGTGGTGAGTAGGGCGGATTTTCTAGCCTTTGGCTTACTAGCGATGCTGGCTAGCTCTTGCTCACTTTCAATGGAAGGTACAATCTGTATAAAAAAAAATGTTTTGGTTTCACTGGCTAATTGATGTCACATATTTATAAACCCAGAGATTAACCTCATGCCAGGAAAGAAGATGACTGCCTGACTGAATATTCCACTGCTACCTCGATCTTTTCTTTAGCAGTACTTTGGTCAACCCGAGATCTGAAGTCACTTGTGGGTTTGATGTCAAGATACAAAGTCACAGCTGAGCAAACCCATTCAATCTATTACAGCTCATTTGATACAGCATTTAAAAAAAAAGTATAGCTCCCTCCATTGTGCCATTTAGTTTTGTCCTGAATAAGCCTTTTGTTTTTTCGCCACAACGTCCCTTTCCTCTGTTCTTTCATCTCTTTCAAATGTGGTCTGCCTTTTTTGTGAAGGCATTTTTTCTCACATTTTCTCTCAACTTTCTTTTCATCAGGTTTGGACCAAGGTTCCTTCTCCTTAAGGTGGTGTTCCAGGCCAGGTTTCAACCCATCTACAAAGTAGTTCAGACTCACTCACCTGGCCTTTCTCCCAAATCGCCGAACTCAGTCACCAAGAAGGTCAAAGGCAGCAGGGACTTGGAAAGTCAACCTGCAGATTTCCCCCCTCATCAAGTCACAGGCCATTCTGACATATCACTGTTTAGTTTAGTTTAGAGGTACAGCATGGAAACAGTCTCTTTGGTCCACCAAGTCCATGCTGACCACCAATCACCCGTTCACACTAGTTCTACGTTATTCCATTTTCCCCTCTACTTCCGACACACTGGGGTCAATACACAGTGGCCAATTAACCTGCAAACCTACACGTCTTAGGCATGTGGGTGGTAACCGGGATAGCCAGAGGAAACCCACGCAGTCACAATGAGAATGTGCAAGCTCCACATACAGACCTCACCCGAGCTCAGGATCGAACCTGGATCCTTGGTGCCGTGAGGCAGCAGTTCTACCTGCTGCACCATTGTGCCGAGCGTCTTTCATTGTTGATCAGTCTAAATCTGGGGTACTCACCCTTTCCCACAACACTGTGGGAGAGACATCACCAGAAGGGCTGCAATGATTCATTAAGGCCGCACGCACCATTTACCTTGGCGTAAAGTGGGACAAGAAATAAAAATTGGCATTGTTAGCAATATGCGCATTGTGCAAGTGAATTTAAAAAATGGTCATTGTAAATGCTGTGGCACAGAAACAGGTTGATTCAGCCAGCAGCCTATGCCTGCGGTTTCCTTCTCTATGGCAACAATCTAATGTGTGAAGGGCCCCGACCTGAAACGTCAACTATCGTTTTTCTCCAGAGATGCTGCCAGACCCGCTGAGTTACTCCAGCACTTTGTGTCTATCTTCGGTATAAACCAGCATCTGTAGTTCTTTCCTTTACATCTACATCTAAATGTTTACTCACTTCCTACTGACTGCATTAGACATTTAATCAAATGACCACTCTATCTAACTCTCTCTTAAATCCATCCAGTGATTTGACCTCCACTGCCCTCTGTGGCAGGGAATTCCACAAATTCACAAGTCTCTGGGTGAAAAAGTTTTTTCTCACCTCAGTCTTAAATGGCCTCCCCTTTATTCCAAGACTGTGGCCCCTGGTTCTGGACTCACCCAACATTGGGAACATTTTTCCTGCATCTAGCTTGTGCAGTCCTTTTATAATTTTATATGTTTCTATAAGCCTCTCCCTCATCCTTCTAAACTCCAATGAATACAAGCCCAGTCTTTTCAATCTTTCCTCATATGACAGTCCCGCCATCCCAGCTCATGAACCTACGCTGCACTGCCTCAATCACAAGGATGACCTTCCTCAAATTAGGAGACCAAAACTGTACACAATACTCCAGAGCCCTATCCAACTGCAGAAGAACTCTACCTCTCTCATCCTTTTAAAACACGTCAAAACTACCTTTGATCGTTCTGATTTGTCTTTTTGAATAATGAGGTATGTGCATGCATTGTTCCTAATTTATAAAGAAGTCTTTGCTGAATATGCAAGCTAACTGGATGCAAAGGTGCTCAGGCAAGCTGCGTCAAGTTTATTCCAAAATTCTACTTAAAATTCCCCTCTGCACATAAACGCAAATATTACTTTTTCCACCATAAATGATGACACAAATATTCACGTAATCTAAGTAAATTTCTCCTTTCTGAAATGAGTCTTGAAATGATTTATTATTTAAGAGGTGCGCTATCATTGCAACCTCTTGAAGTTGGTGTACACAGCAACATCCTTTAAGGATGAAGCATTTTTGGCATAACTTAAATTTAGTTTCTGGTTAATGAAATGTCCCCATTCCAAGAATCTCATTGCCAAATTGAAGCTGGTTTGCAATGGTTTATTTCCTGCTAGATTTTTTAAAACTTTTGTTGACTTGTAAGGAGGTACACGTAAGGACAGGATTGTGGAATGAATTGGGACTGCAGTATTTTATTTTGATTCATTATCATATTTGCACACATAAATTAGACCATTTGGAGTCTTATCTATACATACTATTATATTTATAGATATATATATATATATATATATATATATATATATATATATATATATATATATACATATATATAATATCTATACTATCTATCTATCTATCTATCTATCTATCTATCTATCTATCTCTATCTATCTATCTATCTATCTATCTATCTATCTATCTATCTATCTATCTATCTATCTATCTATCTATCTATCTATCTATCCTGATCTATCTTTCATAATATAGAACCTACAGCAGAATTTGAACAGGAATGGCGCTCAAAGAAAGAAAGATGTTTTGATGAGAAATTGAAGGCTCTGCAGGCTAAGGCAGAACAGACAGGAAAGGCTGGCGAAGATGGTGAGATTGGTTGAGTAATTCAGTAGATCAAGCAGCATCCTTGCAGAACATGGAGTGGTGATCCTTCTTCAGTTTGATTGTAGCAGGGTTGGAGAAGGTATCTGGGGAAGGTGAGAGGCAGGATAAAGCTTGGGACAGTGGTGGAGCAGTGAGAGAGGGTCTCATGGAACCAGAGAGAGGAGGAGAACTTCTTCCAGCAGTTCATTCTGAAACAGTCTACTCTTGCACTCTAACCTGCACAAGCTGGGCATTTCTCTGTTATCATTCCCCTCATAAATTTCCATTCTTAGATGGTGACTTTAGAAATGAGTCACGTTTCTTCATTCTTTTCAAAGGGACCTCAATACCCACAGATGAAAAGCGACAGTGTTGCAACCTGATCAGGGTTGCTGCATCTGGGGAACTTACCTTCTAACTCTCAAACAGAAGACAGAGAGATATTTAACAAAGTACCATTCCATTGAATTGTTTGAAGTGTGGAAGGGGGGAGAGGAAGTTAGGGTCATTATGTTTAATTCCAGTCCAAAAATTGATTTCAATTGTATCACAAATTCAATTCATGCCCAACTCTATCAACCTTAGTTTAAGAAATAGTTTAGTTTTAGTTTTTGAGATACAGTGTGGAAAAAGGCCCGGCAGCCCACCAATTCCACGCCAACCAGCGACCCCCATACATTAGCACTATGCTACACATTAGTGACAATAGACAATAGACAATTGGTGCAGGAGTAGGCCATTTGGCCCTTTGAGCCAACACCGCCATTCAATTTGATCATGGCTGATCATCCCCAATCAGTACCCCGTTCCTGCCTTCTCCCCATATCCCCTGACTCCGCTATTTGTAAGAGCCCTATCTAGCTCTCTCTTGAAAGCATCCAGAGAGCCCGCCTCCACCGACCCCTGAGGCAGAGAATTCCACAGACTCACCATTCTCTGTGAAAAAAAAAGTGTTTCCTCGTCTCCGTTCTAAATGGTTTACTCCTTATTCTTAAACTGTGCCCCCTGGTTCTGGACTCCCCCAACATCGGGAACATATTTCTTGCCTCTAGTGCGTCCAAGCCCTTAACAATCTTATATGTTTCAATGAGATACCCACTCATCCTTCTAAACTCCAGAGTGTACAAACCCAGCTGCTCCATTCTCTCAGCATATGACAGTCACACCATCCCGGGAATTAACCTTGTAAACCTACGCTGCACTCCCTCAATAGTAAGAATGTCCTTCCTCAAATTAGGGGACTAAAACTGCACACAATACACCAGGTGTGGTCTCACTAGGGCTCTGTACAAATGCAGAAGGACCTCTTTGATCCTATATTCGTTACCTCTTCTTATAAAGGCCAACATGTCAGTCACTTTCTTCACTGCCTGCTCTACCTGCATGCTTACTTTCTTAGACTGATGTACAAGGACCCCCAGATCCCATTGTACTTACCCTTTTCCCAACTTGACGCCATTTAGATTGTAATCTGCCTTCCTGTTTTTGTTACCAAAGTGGATAACCTCACATTTATCCGCATTAAACCTCATCTGCCAAGCATCTGCCCACTGCCCCAACCTGTCCAAGTCACCCTGCATTCTCAGAGCATCCTTCTCACAGTTCACACTGCCACCCAGCTTTGTGTCATCTGCAAATTTGTAATGTTACTTTGACAAATTACAATTTTTACCAAAGCCAATTAAGCTACAGACCCGTTTGGAGTGTGGGAGGAAACCGGAGCGTCTGGAGAAAACCCACGCGGTCCCGGGGAGAAAGTACAAATTTCGTATGGATAGTACCCTTGGTCAGGATCGAACCCAGGACTCTGGCACTGTAAGGCAGCAACACTACTTCTGCGCCACCATGTTGCCCTTTGTGCTGTGTATGATCTCATTCTTATCCCCATTTGGAAGGCATGGCGGCACAGCAGTAGAGTTGCTGCCTTACAGCGAATGCAGCACCGGAGACCCGGGTTGGATCCCGACAACGAGTGTTGTCTGTACGGCGTTTGTACGTTCTCCCCGTGACCGCATGGGTTTTCTTCTTCTTGTAAAGACTCTATCCCCTACGCCCAATTCCTCCGCCTACGCCGCATCTGCGCCCAGGACGAGGTTTTTCATATCAGGGCATTGGAGATGTCCACATTCTTTAGGGAACGCGGGTTTCCCTCTTCCATTATAGATGAGGCTCTTAGGGTCCTCGATATCCTGCAACTCCGCTCTCACTCCCTCTTCCCCCTCTCATAACAAGGACAGAGTCCCCTTGTCCTCGCCTTCCACCCCATCAGCCGTCGCATACAACACATAATCCTCCAACATGTTCGCCACCTCCAACGGGATCCCACTACTGGCCATATCTTCCCTTCTCCACCTTTCTGCTTTCCGCAGAGACCGTTCCCTCCGTAACTCCCTGGTCAATACCCATTCTCACCCAAACCACCCCCTCCCCAGGCACTTTCCCCTGTAACCGCAGGAGAAGCAACACCTGTCCCTTTACCTCCCCCCTCGACTCCGTCCAAGGACCCAAACAGTCTTTCCAGGTGAGGCAGAGAGGTTCACTTGCACCTCCTCCAACCTCATCTACTGCATCCGCTGTTCCATGTGTCAACTTCATCACATCGGCGAGACCATGCGCAGGCTCGGCGATTGTTTCGCTGAACACCTCTGCTCAGTCTGTCTTAACCAAGTTGATCTCCCGGTTGCTCAGCACTTCAAATGCCCCTCCCATTCCCAATCTGAGCTTTCTGTCCTGGGCCTCCTCCAATGTCTGAGTGAGGCCTGGCGCAAATTGGAGGAACTTACTCACACTGCTGCGTGCATTGGGCAGCAAGCTTTCGCCATTCTGTTCGGTTATGTGTGTCGTCTTCCACCCTCAATTGGGGGAACAGCACCTCATATTTTGCTTGAGTAGTTTACACCCCAGCGGTATGAACATTGACCTCTCAAACTTCAAGTAGCCCTTGCTCTCTCTCTTCAATCCCCCCCACCCCCCCTCCTCACTTCCCAGTTCTTCCACTAGTCCCACTGTCTCTGCCTACATTCTTTCTTTGGCCTACCCCCTCCCCGACGTCAGTCTGAAGAAGAATCTCGACCCGAAACGTCGCCAATTCCTTCTCTCCAGAGATGCTGCCTCACCCGTTGAGTTTCTCAGGTATTTTGTGTCTACCTTCGATTTTACCAACATCTGCAGTTCTTTCTTAAACATGTAGGTTAATTGGCTTGGTAAATGTAATAATTGACCTGAGTGTGTGTAGGATAATGTTAATATGCGGGGACAGAAGGGCCTGTTTCCGCGCTGTATCTCTGAACTAAACTAAACTAAACTAAATTCCACAACTTGATATTGAATTAATTTAAATAGATCTGAAAAGACTTAGAATGGAGAGCCTGATGGACTCTGAACCTATCCATGTTCTCCAGAGATGCTGCCTATCCTGCACCTAGTGTCTTCTCTGGGCAGGATAATAGCTTTCAACAAATTTGGTTTTGCGAATGATCTCAAGAGAGTGAAAGTAGTCAATAATGTTTGTCATTTGCACTGACAATGGAGCAATGAAATTCTAACTTGCAGCAATATAACAGGACTGTAATCACAATACACCCAGATAATATTTAATATACGATAAACAAAAATTCAAAACTTTTAAAATAAAATAAATAAGGGCAGCACAGTGGCGCAGTGGTAGAGTGGCTGCGTTACAGCGCCAGAGACCCGGTTTCGATCCTGACTCCAGGTGCTGTCTGGACCATGTTTGTATGTTCTCCCTGTGACCGTGTGGGTTTTCTCCCAGTGCTATGGTATCCTCCCACACTATAAAGATGTACAGGCTTGGTGGTTAATTGGCTTCGGTAAATTGCAAGATTGTCCTTAATATGCAGGTGTACGGGGTGATCGCTGGTCATCGTGGACTCGGTGAGCTGAAGGGCCTGTTTCCACACTGTATCTCTAAAGTCTAAAGTTTAAAATCAATAAATTAATAACCCCTGTGCAGATAGCTGCCTGGCAGGTTAAGATATGTTTAGCATTGGTTTTCCCCCTTGCTAAAATATGAATTTAAAGCAAAGTCAAGTGGTGACAGAAGAGTATCCATTGAATTGTAGAACAGTGAGTCTACACAAACAAAAATAGGAAGGGGTCAACTTTGGAGGGGAGTGCAAAGACGGAAGAAAAAACTTTTTATTCCTTTTCTATCTTGACCATTTCTTTATTTCTCTATTGCACATTAATGGATAATTTCTTACTCAGGTTGTAACATTGACAATGTACAGTACTTTAAAAGGTCATGTTAATCCCGCTACACATCAGTAACCTTGACTGACAGTCGAGATCTATGGATTGTTTAATATTCTGGCCAAAACGTTGTTGTTTAGTTTAGCTTAGAGATACCAGCTCGGAAACAGGCCCATAGGCCCATTGAGTCCACACCGACCAGCAATCCCCATCTAGCACTAGCACTATCCTACACACTAGGGACAATTTCCAATTTTTATCAAAGCCCATGTATGTTCCTTGGAGTGTGGTAGGAAACCAGAGCACCCGGACTAAGAATCCATGCGGTCACGGGGAGAGCGTACAAACTCCGTACAGACAGCCCCCATAGTCAGGATCGAACCCGAGTCTCTGGCCCTGTCAGGCAGCAACTCTACTGATGAGCCATCATGCCACCCCATGGTTTGAACCAAGACAGCAGAGGAAGCTGGTTTATATCATGTAATGACATATGAACAGTTAGGCCTGGATACAGTGAATGTGGAGAGGATGTTTCCACTAGGCAGGATAAGGCAGGAGATTGGGGTTGAGAGAGAAAGCTAGATCAGCCAAGATTGAATACCGGAGTAGACTTGATGGGCTGAAAAGCCTAGTTCTGCTCCTATAACTTATGAACTTATGAATGACCACATACCTTGTTGTCACAGGTTGTGCTACAGCAGTAGCTCGGTTGTAGGCCTGGGTTATTTTAACTCAGACTTCATCCACAGGGTTGTTACCTGCCTGAAAAAGGATGGCATAAGATGCATGGCTGCTGCAGATGAACAAGGGTGGGACTTCTTATCCATCTTCTTCTTAGCAGTGGCACTCCTGTTTCCCTTTGTCCCAGAAGTTAGTGTTGAGTTCGTTCCCGAGATTTAGTTCACGTTGCTGTGGAAAAGCAGCCAACATAATCAGAGCTGCAAAGTGCTGGAGTAACTCAATGGGTCAGTCTCATCCACTCCACACATACTAGGTACAATTTACCGAGACCAATTAACCTACAAACCTGCACATCTTTGGGATGTGGGAGGAAACCGGAGCACCCAGAGGAAATCGTTATTAACTGCAGATTCTTTGAGGTTAGAGTTGTGGGTTACAGTCACAGGGAGAACGGGCAAACTCCACACAGACAGCACCCCAGGGCAGGATCAAACCCAGGTCTCCGGTGCTGTGAGGCAGCAACTTGCGCCATTTTGCCACCCATGGGTGCACTGTTTTGGATACGATGATTTGAAAAATGATAGCGAAGAATCGAAGGCAGCTGAGGAGATCACTAAATAGATAGTGTAGGAAGGAACTGCCGATGCTGGTTTCAGAAGTCTGAAGAAGGAGCTCGACCCGAAACTTCACCCATTCCTTCTCTCCAGAGATGCTGTCTGTCCCGCTGAGTTACTCCAGCATTTTATGTCTATCTTCACTAAATGGATAAGTCTGTAATATCCTGCATGTTCAACAGCAAGTGTTAAAATAGGCAAACCCAACCAGCAGTACTATCTGTTCATCAGTTAAACAAATGGCAATTGAAACTAGCACCATACAAACAATATTCCATTACATAACACTGATGTCGAGTCACTGGCCTCCACTCCGTTCCTTTCTTGCCTTTTAACAAATACAAGGGCAGACTGTGACAATGGGGAGATGGACCATTCTTTTTGCACTTTCTTACAATCATAAGAAATGTTATTGTGTGCGCGAGATGATTTAAGGGACTGTTAGGCAGCGTTGCATGACATTATACCCACAACTCTAACCTCAAAGACTCTGCAGTTAATAACGGTTTCTGGACTACTAAATCTGCCTTCCATATGTTTCACAATCCTGAGCTCGCTCGGATATTCCAAGGACTTGAGGCAGGGTTTTTGATCTATTTTCGGTTTCCACTTGGATGATTTGTCAAAAGTAAAGCATTTCAGCCTTTCGTGACCGCAGTTTCCTGGCTGAGGTGTAACGGCAAATTTTGAATCCAAGAAGCCAACCGTTAAAGAGAGTGATATTGCCTAAAAACCGGTGCTGGCAACAACAAATATAATACCATTGGCAATATATCATCATATATGTTTCATAACACTTTGCCACAACGTCTGCTGTTTGGCATTTGTTATTTTTAGTTTTAGTTTAGAGATACAGCATGGAAACAGGCCCTTAGGTCCACCAAATCCAGGCCGACCAGCAATTGTCAGATAGGACTCTTAAAAATAACGGAGTCAGGGGATATGGGGAGAAGACAGGAACGGGGTAATGATTGGGGATGATCAGCCATGATCTCATTGAATGGCGGTGCTGGCTCGAAGGGCCGAATAGCCTCCTCCTGCACGTATTGTTTATTGTCTATTGTCTATTGTCTACACTAGCACTATCCTACACATGCTAGGAACAGTTTACAATTTTAACAAGCCGACTAGCCTACAAACATGTACGTCTTTGGAGTGTGGGAGAAAACCAGAGCACCTGGCCAAAACCCACACAGGTCACAGGGAGAACGTACAAACTCCATACAGACAGCACCTGTAGTCAAGATCAAACCCGTGTTATTGGTGCTGTAAAACATCAAGAAATTATTATGAAAAGCAGAGGTACAAAGAGACCCTTCTTCAGACTGATGTATGAGACATGATGACTGATGACAGACATCAGTCTGAAGAAGGGTCTCGACCCAAAACGTCACCCATTCCTTCTCCCCAGAGATGCTTCCTGTCCCGCTGAGTTACTCCAGCATTTTGTGTCTACCTTCGATTTAAGCCAGCATCTGCAGTTCTTTCCTACATACAATGCTTCTTTGCCGAGTTATGATTTTGAACATGTATAGGCCACGGGTCTGAATCTGGTAAGCTACATTCGGGCATCTTTGTCATTTAGGCAGTTTGCCAATTTTATGCAAGGGAGAAAAAAATACATAAAGTGCTGAAGTAACTCAGCGGGTCAGGCAGCATCCGTGCAGAACATGGGTAAGTGATATTTCGGGTCGAGGCTTTTCTTCAGACTGAAAGATGACCTTTCTTCAGACTGAGGTAGAGTCCCAACCCGAATCATCGCCTATCCATGTTCTCCAGGGATGCTGCCTGACCTACTGAGTTACTCCAGCACCTTATGCCTTTTTTTTTGTAAACCATCATCTGTAGTTCCTTGTTTCTTCCATTATACAACGAGGCCCAGGTATTGGAATGGATATGGTTATTTTGACTGAGCTGGAGTGTCTACTGGTTAATCACCTCAAATATGAAGCCACGCACTGCACTCTTTGGATTTCCTTACTGCACTCCATGATTGTATGACTGTTGTAGGGTTGGAAGCATTAACTGCTCCAGTGAACATACAGACTTGTGATTAAACCAGGATTCACCCTTATGGGAAACAAAAGAGACAGTAGATGTTCAAATTTGGAGCCAAAAATAAACTGCTGAAAGAACTTTGCAGGCCAGGCAGCATCTGTGAAGGCAACGTGGTGATCAACGTTCCAAATTGAGTCTCTGCATCAACTTGGAGACCCTTGACCCAAAATGTCAACCATCCCTCTGCCTTCACAGATGCTGCTTGGCCTGCTAAGTTTCTCTAGCAGTTTGTTTTTCATCTTTACAGCCTCTGGTGCTGTGGTGTATTGAGAAGACTTCCTTTTGTTGTCTGAACTTTAGAAGGGAGAGATTGATGTTAAAATATTAAAATAAAATAAAATGGTGGCACAGCAGTAGAGTTGCTGCCTTACAGCGCCAGAGGCCCGGGTTCGATCCTGACCATGGGGGTGCTGTCTGTATGGGGTTTGTACGTTCTCCCCGTGAGCTACTTCCATTTCCTACAGGAGCTCCGATTTCCTCCCACACTCCATAGATGTACAGGTTTGGAGGCTAATCGGCTTGGTAAAATTGTAAATTGTCCCTAGTGCGTGTGGGATAGTGTTATTGTGCGGGGATCTCTGGTCGGCGGTGGCCGAAAGGCCTGTTTCTGCGCTGTGTCTCTAAACTAAACTGAAAAAAAACGAATACAGAAATGACTGGCAACAATCATAAGGCGAATCAGGCCTGTACACTTCTACCATGTACCAATTATCACAGGAACTCAATACGTCATGCAGTGCAGAACATGAAACAGGCAGGAAGGTTTTATGTTTAGAGCTTCTTACCTGAAACCTCGCTGATCTTATCAATCACATGGAACAAAGATGCTGTTAAATATATCACTGAAGTTCCGGCAGATCTATTTTCACTGATAACTTTATTTTACAGCCTAACTGAACCTAAAGGAACTGCAGATGCTGGTTCAAACCGACGACAGACTCAGAAAACTGGAGTAACTCAGCGGGTCAGACAGCATATCCAGAGAAAAGGAAAAGGTGGCGATTCGGGTGCAGACCCTTCATCAGACCTAAATTATAATGAATTGCAAACTGAATCTCCAAACGTTGCACCGGAATTATATTTGGCACTTTGTTAATTTTCGAGCTGCAGTCCATGCTTTTGTGTGATTGCAACAGATTGTAAATTGGCCATCAATCTCCATCCAATGCACTTGAACTAGATATGAATTCAGACCTTCAGCAATAAAACATCCTGACTAACTAATACTGTATGAAGCCTCATACCTTAAATCAAGTAACCCAGAGTGAAACATAGAAACATAGAAATTAGGTGCAGGAGTAGGCCATTCAGCCCTTCGAGCCTGCACCGCCATTCAATATGATCATGGCTGATCATCCAACTCAGTATCCCGTACCTGCCTTCTCTCCATACCCTCTGATCCCCTTAGCCACAAGGGCCACATCCAACTCACTCTTAAATATAGCCAATGAACTGGCCTCAACTACCCTCTGTGGCAGAGAGTTCCAGAGACTCACCACTCTCTGTGTGAAAAAAGTCTTTCTCATCTCGGTCTTAAGCTTGGTCACAACATAATCTGGCTTCAATGTGTGTTCAAGGACAGTAGAACATAGCATTCTGAACTGGGCAGCAAGGCTTCCTTCATCCTTGCTGAGGCATGAAGTACTAGATACAACCATCAGTAACCACAAGCTCATTCTTAGTTCATGTTCTCTACCGCTGTGACGTCCATTCAGTCAAATCTTGCAATCTCACTGAAAAGGGAGGAAGAGCAGCAAGTGCATTATGCTGGGGATTGAAATCTGGTGATATCACCTTCCTCTGATTAAAAATGTTAAAACCAAAGCCTGATAAAGACTGAAATAGCAAAACAACTTAAAAAAATACTTAATGAGCATGTTGGAAGATAATTTCTTCTGATGCTTCATTGGAACGTTGACCGAACTGGGCATCTACTCGCTGGAGTTTAGAAGGATTTGGGGCTGAGGGACGTCCTCATTGAAACTTACCAAATAGTGAAAGGCCTGAATAGAGTGGATGTGGAGAGGATGTTTTCACTAGTTGGAGAGTCTAAGACCAGCGGCTATACTGTAGCTTCAGAATAGAAGGACGTACCTTTAGAAATGAGATGAGGAGGGATTTCTTTAATCAAAGGGTAGTGAATCTGTGGAATTCATTGCCACAGATGGCTGTGGAGGCCAAGACAATGGATATTTTTGAGGCGGTGATTGACAGATTCTGGATTAGTAAGAGTGTCAGGGGTTATGGGGAGAAGGCAGCAGAATGGGGTTGAGAGGGAAAGGTCGATCAGCCATAATTGAATGGCGGACTAGTCTTGATGGGGCTAATGGCCTAATTCTGCTCCTATAATCTATCAATTTATCAATGATCACGTAGCCTGTTGTCACATGTTGTGCTGCTGTAGATACGTTGCAGGCCTGACTTATTTTAACACAGACTTCATCCACAGGGTTGTTGCCTGCCTAAAACAGGAACATTCAGCATCCATCGTCAGGATCAAACCTGGGTCTCTGCCACTGTAAGGCAGCAACTCCACTGCAGTGCCACTGTGCCACTGGTATCCACCTGTCACTTCTGAGATTTTACCCCATCCCCATCTCTCTTTTCCAGCTTTATTCCCAAACCCCATCAATCTGAAGACCCAAACCAAAACGTTGTCTGTCCAATGTTTACATAGATGCTGTCTGACCTGCTAAGTTCCTCCAGCACTTTAGATCTTGTATTAATGTATGGTGTGTGTTGGATCAACACATGTTCTTACAGAGCCTCTTCCCAATTAGTTTTGCAGAATGTGGCACCTTTGGTCAGTGTGTAGATTTTTAAAATGTGAACCATTTTCTCAGAGATTGCGAGAACATCTTCATCATTATCTAATGCCACATTCTTCAAACATTCCCAGAAGGCGAAAAGCAGTGCAGTGCTAGTAGTACAAATATTGGACATAATGAAACTGGATACAACATGATATTGCAACTTCTGCAGAATCATTTTCAAGTTCATCACAGTATGTTGTATGCCCCGCGTGTTCACAAGTTTAGGATGGCACGGTGGCGCAGCAGTAGAGTTGCTACCTTAATGTGCCAGCGACTCGGGTTCGATCCTGACAATGGGTGCTGTCTATGGAGTTTGTATGGTGTGTGTGCGTTCTCCTCATGACCGCGTGGAGTTTCTTTGGGTGCTCCGATTTCCTCCCACAATTCCAAAGACGTACAGGTTTGTAAGTTAATTGGCTTTGGTAAAATTTGTAAATCGTCCCTAGTGTGTAGGATATTGCTAGTGTACGGGAATCACTGGTATGTAAGATCACGAGTGTAATAGTGCAGATAGTCAAAAAAAAATTCCCCTGGTGGAGATATCAAAAAACAACAGGGCACAGGTTTCATATGAGTGGGAAGGAGTTTTAAACTGTATCTGAGAGGATTTTCTTGTACACAAGGAGTAGTTGATATCTGGAATGCGCCATCAGAGGTGAAGGGGGCGCCGTCCTGTAGGGTATGGCTGCCCAGCCTGCAGCTGTCCGTTTTTTCACCTCTTTTTTAAATTTTCAGTTAGTTGGGTATTTTTGTTTTTCGGAGCTCTAGTCTTTTTTATGTGGGGGGGGGGTGAGGGGGGGGCAGGGGGAAACTGCTTTTCAGGGTCCCTACCTGGTCGGAAAGGCGGCTTTTCTCCGAGCAGCACCTTCGAGCCGTCCTTGCGGCCTACCAGTGGGCCTGGAGCGGCGTTTCATGAGGGGACCGGCCAGAACCTCGGCTTTGGCGGCGGCACAGCGATGGAGCGCTATCGCGGAGCGGGCGATGCCTTGCCCGGATCGCCGCGCTGGAACTCCGGTGTGCTGGGACCGCCGATGAACATCACAAAGCTGTGGTCTGTGTAGCGGCCAGCCGTGGGCGGCGGTGCTGACTTTAACATCGGGAGCCTGGGATCTCTTGCCGAGATCGCCAGTGGTGGAGCTCCATCCAGCGTGGCCTGTCGGCTTCGGAAGCCGCGGACTCCGGTAAGGAAGTGGCCGTTCCAGGTGTTCCAAGCCGCTGAGTGGATTCTCCTGACACCGGAGCACCATCATCTGGCGAGAACTGTCTGGAACATCGGGCCTCCGTAAAGGCGACTGCGGAGGCCTCAACAGGCCCGACTATGGGTGGACATGGGGACTGGACTTTGTGCCTTCCCTCATAATGGGAACCATTATGGGGGGATGTTTTTAATGTTTAAATTTCTTTATAAAGTGGCTTGCAAAAGTATTCATACCCTTGAACTTTTCCACATTTTGTCACGTTACAACCACAAACGTATTTTGATTTTATGTGATGGACCAACACAAAGTGGCGCATAATTATGAAGTGGAAGGAAAACGATACATGGTTTTCAAATCTTTTTACAAATAAAAAACTGGAAAGTGTGGTGTGCAAAAGTATTCAGCCCCCTTTACTCTGATACCCCTAAATTAAATCCAGTGCAACCAATTGCCTTCAGAAGTCACCTAATTAGTAAATAGAGTCCACTTGTGTGTAATCTAATCTCAGTATAAATACAGCTGTTCTGTGCAGGCCTCAGAGGTTTGTTAGAGAACATTAGTGAACAAACAATGTTCCTTGGGCATCATGAAGCCCAAGGAACACACCAGACAGGTCAGGGATAAAGTTGTGGAGAAGTTTAAAGCAGGGTTAGGTTATAAAAAAATATCCCAAGCTTTGAACATCTCACGGAGCACTGTTCAATCCATCATCCGAAAATGGAAAGAGTATGACACAACTGCAAACCTACCAAGACATGGCCTTCCACCTAAACTGACAGGCCGGGCAAGGAGAGCATTGATCAGAGAAGCAGCCAAGAGGCCCATGGTAACTCTGGAGGAGCTGCAGAGATCCACAGCTCAGGTGGGAGAATCTGTCCACAGGACAACTATTAGTCGTGCATTCCACAAATCGGGCCTTTATGGAAGAGTGGCAAGAAGAAAGCCATTGTTGAAACAAAGCCATAAGAAGTCCCGTTTGCAGTTTGCCACAAGCCATGTGGGGGACACAGCAAACATGTGGAGGAAAGTGCTCTGGTCTGATGAGACCAAAATTGAAGCTTTTGGCCTAAATGCAAAACGATATGTGTGGTGGAAAACTAACACTGCACATCATCCTGAACACACCATCCCCACTGTGAAACATGGTGGTGGCAGCATAATGCTGTGGGGATACTTTTCTTCAGCAGGGACAGGGAAGCTCGTCAGAGGTAATGGGAAGATGGATGGAGCCAAATACAGGGCAATCTTGGAAGAAAACCTGTTAGTGTCTGCAAAAGACTTGAGACTGGGGTGGAGGTTCACCTTCCAGCAGGACAACAACCCTAAACATACAACCAGAGCTACAATGGAATGGTTTAGATCAAAGCATATTCATGTGTTAGAATGGCCCAGTCAAAGTCCAGACCTAAATCCAATTGAGAATCTCTGGCAAGACTTGAAAGATGCTGTTCACAGATGCTCTCCATCCAATCCGACTGAGCTTGAGCTATTTTGCAAAGAAGAATGGGCAAAAATTTCAGTCTCTAGATGTGCAAAGCTGGTAGAGACATACCCCAAAAGACTTGCAGCTGTAATTGCAGCGAAAGGTGGTTCTACAAACTATTGACTCAGGGGGGATGAATACTTTTGCACACCACACTTTTCAGTTTTTTATTTGTAATAAAATTTGGAAACCATGTATCATTTTCCTTCCACTTCACAATTATGCACCACTTTGTGTTGGTCTATCACATAAAATCCCAATAAAATACATTTACGTTTGTGGTTGTAACGTGACAAAATGTGGAAAAGTTCAAGGAGTATGAATACTTTTGCAAGCCACTGTATGAATACTTTTGCAAGCCATTGTTATGTTATATTATTGCTGCAATGGCAATATGCATTTCACTACACCAATTGGTGTATGTGACTAATAAAGAACCTTGAACCTTGAACATGCAGTCACATGTAGTGGACAATTGGACAGATACTTATAGAGGCAAAGTAGAGAAGGATTCAGACTTATTATAGGTTTTATTAGAGGTGGACAAAAATGTTGACAGGGACATGGCGGGCCAAAGGGCTAATTTCTGTGCAACTTTGACTCTTTGACTTTATTTCCATAACATCTGAGTCCAAACTATTTTGAAATATTGCAGGCCCATCAAAAATGAGATTGTAAAGCAGGAACATAGAAAGGATTAGTCGATAATACAATTAAATCATCAGAGCACTGGGTAGTCAGTCTTATGCAGTGGAAAACCATTCCCCACCACATTAGTGCTTCATACAATCTGTGTAAAAAGAATAGCAAGCCACTCGCATTTATCGTGTTGATGCATTCACAAGAACAGTGTGTACCAATGAGCTTGACGCCACTCTTCAACACATTCACTTAAAACTGCAAAATGAGGGATCTATGTGACCAGGCTGTAAACTGCTGATGCCTTATTATGTTGTGTGAAAAGAGGCAACAGGAAACCAACTAGCAATCGTTTTGCAAAAACACAACTGACATTAAATATGAGCTAACATTAAATAGTTCTGAAAGAACGATCACCATTCAAAATGTTTCACTCACAGCAGATTTTCCGCACTTCACATTGCTCTTTGATGCTATGATTGTTTTTCTTGAAGCAAGAAGATATTATGTTCTATTACGAGCTACCTACTTCGAATATATTTCCATCTTTCAACAAGTAAAGCAGACATTTAGATTTTTTTTGACGTTGTTACTGACTGCCAAGTCTACAACGGTGTTGTAGTGTTGGCAGTGCAGTCAGTGCAGTCACTGAGCCCATTTTCCCTTCAACCCTCTGCAATATTCCTGTAGCTCAAAGATCACACACAACTGCCAATATCACAAATAAATCACAGCAGACAAGCCCTATTTCAATGGGACGAGGCAGCACAAGGTTGCTACTTAACTTCGCCATTTCTGCAAACAATTTCATGCATAAACCTTTCTGTAAACCTTAAAACCAATCACCATATATATAATCAGATTACTACATCATTGCTGGTGTCCTGTTCTTAAAGTAGAAAATAATTGATATATTTAAACAACTTGTGGACACATCTACTTAAAACAAGCAAGAGATCAGGTCTATGATAGACATAAAATGCGGGAGTAATTCAATGGATCATTCCAGCATTTTGGGTCTATCTTTGGGAAAAACCAGCATCTGCAACTCCTTCCTACACAAGAGCCTCTGTCATTTGACACAATCAGGTTTTAAGTAAATGTGTCTATGTAACGCCTGGAAACTGTTTTGCTTTGTAAAGGGATCCCTTTTTTCTCATAAATCCATAGAATCTTTCCATTTCTGCATTTTGAATAAATCCTATTCTGTCGAAAAGGTCTGAAATATAAAAAAATCTGGTTCTGCATCTTTCTGCATGATATAATTCTTTAATAAATTCAAGTAGATTGACTATTATTTTAATTTGCTGGCCCGTTGGAAGTTATTGTATTACATGTGTAATTATAACATGACATGACTTCAAATTCTCTGATTTACAAAGTGCCAACTGATACATGATATGTGCTACTATTCTTCCATTTTGCTCTTTCTTGGTGACTCAACGGTCCCAATAACTTTATTGTTATTATGGCATTAGTATACATATTGTTTTAAATATGACTAAATATTGCATATTTATTCAGAGGAAAGTTCTCCATCTGAAACATTGCCTTCTTCAGCAAGGCCTTTGATAAGGTTCATAAGTAGCCTGTTCTGGAAGGTTCGATCCCATGGAATCCATGGAGGGCTAGCCGACTGAATACTGAAGATAGACACATAAAGCTGGAGTAACTCAGCAGGACAGGCAGCATCTCTGGAGAGAAGGAATGGGTGATGTTTCGGGTCGAGACCCTTCTCCAGACAGATGCCAGGTGGGAGGGAGATACATCGATAAGGAAGTGTAAAGTGTAAAAACAAGACAAAGGGGATGGAGATCAAGGTAAATGTAGAGCAGATCAATGTTAACTGGGAGAAGGTGACAACAAAGCAAACAGAGGTAAAATGTGTTAACGAAGAAACTGCAGATGCTGGAGAATCGAGGGTTACACAAAAGGCTGGAGAAACTCAGCGGGTGCAGCAGCATGTGAGGAGCGAAGGAGATAGGCGAACGTTTCGGGTCGAGACCCTTCTTCAGACGTCGGAGACAGTCAGACTGGTCTGAGAACTGGGAAGGGGGAGGGATGGAATGAGAGGAAAAGCAAGGATTACTTGAAGTTAGAGAAGACAATGTTCATACAGCTGGGGTGTAAGCTGCCCAAGCAAAATATGAGGTGTTGTTCTTCCAATTTGCGCTGTGCCTCTCTCCGACAATGGAGGAGGCCCAATGTGGGAATGGGAGGGGCAGTTAAAGTGTTTAGCAACCGGGAGATCACGTAGGTTTAGGCAGACTGGGCGCAGGTTCAGTGAAACGATCGCCGAGCCTGCGCTTGGTCTCGCCGATATATAGTCCTCACCTGGAACAGTGGATACAGTAGATGAGGTTGGAGGAAGTGCAAGTGAACCCGTGCCTCAACTGACTGAATACAGCGTTGGCTTCATGGAAGGAAGGAAGGGATGTTGGTGGAAGGTTTTTCGGACTGGAGGCGTGTGAGTAGTGGTGTGCCTCATGGGTCGGTGCTGGACCCTTACTGAAGAGTTGGTGCTGGGCCCTTACCGGTGCCATTACTGTTTGTGATTCATATCAACAATTTTGTTAAGAAAACGCAAGGTATGATTAGTAAGTTTGCAGATGCCACTAATGTGGGTGGTCTCGTAGATAGTGAGGATAGTTATCAAAATTTACAGCAGGATCTTAATCAGCTAGGCAAGTGGGCTGAGGAATAGTTAATGGGATTTAACGCAGATAAGTGCTAGTGTTGCATTTTGGGAAGTCAAATCAGGGCAAGACCATGACAGTGAATTGTAGGGTATGGAAGTGTTGTAGAGCAAAGAGGTCTAGAAGTACAAATACATAGTTCCCTGAAAGTAGTATCATAGATAAGGTGTTCACAAGGCTTTTGGTACATTGGCCTTCATCAATCAGGGTATTAAGTATAGAAGTTTGGATGTTACGTTACAGTTGTACCACACATTGGATTGGCAAGGCTGCATTTGGAGCATTTTGTTAAGTTTTGGTCACCTTGCCATAGGATGGATGTCATTAGGCTGGAAAGAGTGCAGAGAAGATTTTCTACGATTTTGCCAAGACCAGAGGGCCTGAGTTATAGGGAGAGGTTGGGCAGGCCAGAACTTTATTCCTCGGAGTGCAGGAAGCTGATCTTATAGATGTGTATAAAATCATGAGGGGATAGGGAGAATGCACCAATTCTTTTATCCAGAGTAGCAGAATCGAGAACCAGAGGACGTACTGTAAGTTTAAGCTGAGAGGGAAAGACAGAACCCAAGAGCAGCTTTTGCCAAGAAGGTGGTGGGCATATGGAATGAGTCGCCACAGGAGGTAGTTGAGGCAGATTCTATAACAGCAATTAAAAGACATTTGGGCTGGTACATGGATAGGAAGGTTTAGTGGATGTGGGCCAAATGCGGGCACATAGGACTAACGTAGAATGGGCATCTTGGTTGACATGGACTAGTTGGGCTGAAGGTCCTGTTTCCATGCTGTATAACTGTGTGACTATGTCTCTATCCATGTCCTTGTAATTTTGTTGGTGTTCTATACGTGGCGACTCTTTGCATACTGTGAGTATGGTATGCAAGACAAAGAATTTCACTGTGACATGTCACGTGTGATAATAAAGTATCAACCAATCAATCAATCAATGTTTTCCATAGATTCTGGATGTCCCGCTGAGTTATTTGTTTTTTTACATCTTTTTTAATGTTTTCATTTTGCAGCGCAGAAACTGCGACAAATTTAAATACAGATTCTACTTCTGAACTGTTTGGACTGAAATCTCTAACTTCAATTCCCGTTTTGGGAATTTCCAATATGGCTACCAAGGAAAATACTGCTTCATCCAAATTGACACAAGCTCGACCATGCGGGATGGAAGTGGTGGCTGAAATCCAATCTTGGTGGTAATGACATTATGGAAAATTGTCTTGTTTAGTACACTGGGAATTGTTAATTGCTGAAACCACAGGGATACAGTGGAAAATGGCTGTCAGCATTGCATGTGTGAAGGCTACAATGATGGCATATTGAAGTAAGCGGAAATTGCCATTCCTGTGGAGATTAGCAGGCAAGCACCGAGAGCAATCAAAGTGCAGAAAAGCTGTATTAATCCTGGCTTGTTTCCGTCAATACCTCAGAGGGGTTAAAGCGTATCCATGGATACTTGATAAAGTTTATCTCTGTGTTGCGGGTAACCATGGGTTTGCTCCAGGAAGCAGAAAGCTGTGGAGGAAAAACAATAGGAGCGGTTATGGAGAATCCACTAAGGTATGGTACGGGAACATGGAAAGATTAACAGAGAGCTACGATGTTCGTAATGAATATTGTACATATATTGTTATGTTACATCAACGATGCAGGAAAACACTACTACACGTCATGTTATTTAGCTAAATTGCCCTTGAAAGATGTATTGGTATTAAGTTCTTTGGGAAAACTGCAATGGATTAATCCTCTGATTTTCTGGTGCACAGTATGTATGTAGTTGTGAAAGACTAGATGTGTATTATCACAGACATTTTGAACAGTCTATTGAACTGTGGAGGGTATAAAATCCAAACCCAAAGTTTGTTATCAGGTTACGAGCAGAGATCAATAGTATTCCCAAAAGGGGATTCTTCTGTCATTCTTTCTCACTGCAGGAAGCCATGCATTACCTGAATGGCTGCATTTGATGAGATTATGGTGCTAATGGCCCCGGTGATATATATGGGTATTGATTTTTGTGGCACCAAAACGGACCTGTGAATTAACAAATTTACTATCATCTGGGATTACCAGACAAGTGTCAAGTCCATGGACCTAAAAGAGGAGTCAAGGGTGTTTTATTGTCGTATGTCCCGAAACGGATTAAACCAGCATTGACAGTTCCTTCTTACACTTCGTCTGCTGCACTGTGAAATCTCCTCAAGGTATGTCTACTTTGAAGAAGTTCTCCTCCTCTCTCCAACGAGAGTTATCTTTCATTCATTGTTCATTATCTCTCCACATCACCGTCTATGTCTCTCATTTCCCTTATCCCTAACCAGTCTGAAGAAGGGTCTCGACCCGAAACGTCACCCATTCCATCTCTCCAGAGATGCTGCCTGGCCCACTGAGTTAGTACAGCTTTTTGTGTCTATCTTCAATGAAAATTCTTCGTTTGTAAGAATGAACAACAGATGCTGGTTTAAATCGAAGATATACTCAAAATGCTGGAGTTACTTAGCGGGTCAGGCAGCATCTCTGGAGAAAAGGAATAAGTGACGTTTCGGGTAGGGACCTATTACTTCTCTCCAGAGATGTTGCCTGACCCATTGAGTTTCTTACTTGCAGCAACACAACAGGTATGTAAACAAGGTACTCTGTAGATACAATAATAAACTACGAAATGAGGTTCAATAAATTATTAAAAAAATACAACATAGTCTAAAAACAAAAAGCAAAGCAAGTCCCTAATGCGATCAAAGCAGTTTGTAGTTTGGATTTTGGTTGGAGTTTGTTGTGTTCAATGGTCATTGGGAAAAAAGTTGTTCCTGAACCAGGATGTTACAGTTTTTAGGTCATATTCAAATCAGTACAGAACTAAATCAAATATGTTGTGGTCAGGGATGACCATGCAGTCCAAATCGTTGAATTTAAGTCACGGACTCTACAGGAGGTATGGGTTTGAATCCCATTCCTGACAAATAGGGATTTTCAAATCACTATCCTCCTTCTCGGTTTACTTGGTTTCTTCCATTGACCCCGGTCCTTCCAATCAATCACAATTTTTAGGGGGGCACAGTGGCGCAATGGTAGAGCTGCTCTCTCGTAGCGCCGGAGCCCCGGGTTCGATCCTGGCCTCAGGTGCTGTCTGTGTGGAGTGTACACCTTCTCCCTGTGACCACATGCGTTTCCTCTGGGTGCTCTGGTTTCCCACCCCATCCCAAAGATGTACGGGTTTGGTCGGATAATTGGCCTCTGTAAAAGTGTCTCCAGTGTGTAGGGAGTGGATACGAAAGTGAGATTACATAGAATAAGTGTGATCGGGAGATTGTTGGTTCAATGGTTCTTTATTGTCAGTTATACACAGCTAAGTGAAATTCTTTATCACAACCCACAAATGCACAGTTGCCATCTTTCGGCGCTGTTTACAAAGGAAAAGAAACAGTCAAATGTCCAACATGCAAAGTTTGGCTCACATGTTGGAGGTACGGGAGCGCCGCCGATCCAGGTAAGCCCAGGTAACCCCAGGCTGCTGCAGATCCACGAACCAACATCCCTCTCCTCGCCTGAATGCCTCTGTGTCCTGAGGGTGGATTGAGGAGTGAATTGTCACCGTGGGCTGGGAGGGCTGCAGGGCTTGTTTCCATGCTGTATCTTTCAATCGATCAATCAAACTCATTTAATGATACTTCATGTGTTGGAAAGAACTGCAGATGCTGGTTTAAGATAGACACGAAATGCTGGAGTAACTCAACGGGACAGGCAGCATAGCTGGAGAGAAGGAATGGGTGACGTTTTCGGTCGGGACCCCTCTGCCGAGATGCTGCCTGTCACTCCAACATTTTGTGTCTATTAATGATACCATACATGTTGGAGAATTATGCTTCACAGAATTTTAGTTGAGGGCAAGTTGAATGTCTTTAAAAGAATAAATACTGAATTTGAAGACTGCGCTTTGAATTGATAATAAAAAACAGAAAAAAATGAAACATAACACTGAATGGATTTAAAACAAAAAGTGAAATAAAGAGGAAAAAAAAACTTCAAAAATCCTGCAAAGAGGAAAGGGAAAGTATTCTCTAAGGTGACAATCTCAAACCACTTAATGGTCATTTATTTTTTCTTTGGAATGTGGGAGGAAATCGGAGCATTGAGTAGAGACGTTGGGTGGCCATGTTGAGCAACTGCCTCACAGCGCCAGAGACCTAGGGTTCAATCCTAACTAAGGGTGCTGTCTGTACGGAGTTTGTACCTTCTCCCCGTGACCACGTGGGTTTTCTGTGGGTGCGTCGGTTTCCTCCCACATTCCAAACCCGTGCAGCTTTGTAGGTTAATTGGCCTCTGTAATTTGCCCCTGGTGTGTAGGTTGCGAGACACAGAGGCATACATCGTGGAAACAGGCCAAGTGACCCAACTTGCCCACAATGACCAACATGTCCCATCTACACTAGTCCCACCTGCGTGTGTCTGGCTCATATCCGTCTAAATCTGCCTTATCCATGTACCCATCTAAATGTTTTTTAGATGTTGCGATAGTACCTACCTCAACGGCCTCCTCTGGCAACTCGTTCCATATATCCTATGTGTAAAAAAGTTATGCCTCAGGTTCCTATTAAATTATTTCCCCCACATCTTAAATCTATGTTCTCTGTTTACGATAGTTTGGAGATACAGCACAGAAACAGGCCATTCAGCCTACTGAATCCACACCAACCAATAATTCCTATACACTAATACTATCCTACACGCTAGGGACAATTTACAATCTTTTATATTTTGTATACTTCTGTAAGATCACCCCTCATCCTCCTGCGCTCCACGAAATAGAGTCCAAGCCTGCTCAACTTATCCATATCGCTCAGAGTCCTGGCAATATCCTCGCAAATCTTCTCTGAGCCTTTTCCACCTTGACAACATCTTTCCTATGACATGGTGACCAAATACTCCAAATATGGCCTCACAAACATCTTACTTAACTGCAACATGACTCCCCAACTTTATACTCATTTGTCCTTTAGGCACGTCCTTCATGACTTGTGGAAGAGTGTGCAGTTCTCACATTATTATCACCAGTTACATTTTATCCTGTGGAACTGGTTTGGAATCAAGTCAACCTTCATTTTAAGGCAATGCCCAAAATTAAGAGGGTCACTCCATTGAGGAGGGTATTCTTGACTGCCATCTTTACTGTAAGTAGCCTAGAGAGCATTGGGCCTTCATAGACAGCCATCCCTCGCACCTGATCTTAAAATGGTGCAATAATGTAGGTTTGAATAGGTGATTCCCTAATTTGCATGTTTTTTCCACACACTCATTTATGTACCAGAAATCATACTCTGTACTGCAGGCTTCAGGAGAAAACATGCCAAATGCATAAGGGCACTTTCTCACATGGAAATGCAAAGGGAAATGTACTGGTTTGTGGCCACACACCTTTCCGGAGACGTCTACACGGAGATGAATTGGCCAAAACGTTAAGAAACATTAACAAAGATGCAGGAAGCAGATGAACAGACTTCCATTTTACATCCCAAGATGATGCAATTTTCATTGCTCCATCTGAAATAATGGTCAGAGCAGATTCAAAAGGATATGATAAAAAGCAAGAGGAACAGGGGAGTTGAATTAACTAAATCCCACTCTTGCTAGGTTTGGGAAGGAACTTCAGATGCTGGTTTATACCAAAGATAGACACAGAATGCTGGAGTAACTCAGCAGGACAGGCAATATCTCTGGATCAAGTGATGCTGTCTGTCCCACTCAGTTACTCCAGCAATTTGTGTCTATCTTGGAGGTTTAGTTTAGTTTAGCTTAGTTCAGCTGAAGTATAAGCATACGTAAGCAATGCTAACCAATAGACCACTATTTGATTGGATCTTTTGCATCTCAGCCTCCAATCCAGCCACGATGACAAAGGACGTCTGTCAAATGCTGTTGGATGAGTAAGTGAAATATCATTTGGATGCTTAAGTGAAATTTGGGCAGCATAGTGGCGCAACGGTTGAGCTGCTGCCTCACGGCGCTAGAGACTCAGGTTCGATCCTGAATACGGGTGCTGTCTGTGCAGTGTTCTTACACTCTCCTTGTGACAGTTTGGGTTTCCTCCGGGTGCTCGGTTTTCCTCCCACATCCCCAAGACGTGCAGATTTGTGTTTTACACGTTTTTATGCCAGAACAAACATTGCCATATCAGAAGTTCAGTTGCAAAGATCAATGTTCTTAGTAAAGCTTAATCTGATTTCAGCTCAGGGCACCAGTTGGGTTTTTGATATTTTGTATCTATTTTCATTTCAACAATATGAACGCAGTGACCTATTTCACACAGAATAAAGGCTTCGCACTGGTTCACACAATATGCACAATTGGCTACTTTTCTGAAAAGATTTCAAATTTTGTGTGAAACACATGACTATGACATTTTTAATTAATAAAATTAATTAAAGAAACTATGAGCGAGATAAGGTTTGGAAGGTGAAGATGGGCTGGTTGGAAAACATCCTTTAAAATGGTCAGCAATCTGTTATTAACACAATACATGTGAAGGTTGGAAGCTAGTGCATTTCCTGGTATGTGGTCAGGCCAACTGTGGTCAGACTGACTATAAAAATCTGATGAAAATCACCTGGCTTGCAAAAGGAACCCACCTAATTATCCTTTAATTAATTCAATGAAATGAATGACTGAATGAATACATTACTGGCCAAGTATTCACATACAAGGAATTTGCCTTGGTGTTCCACCCGCAAGTGACAACATGGCACACAGTGACAGTTAGGAATGACACGTCACACATTCCAACAATAATAAAAGATTAAGAAAAAGAAGAAATAAATATTCCTTGACAGTGGCTGTCACAGGTAGATAGGGTGTTCTAAAAGGCCTTTGGCACATTGGCCTTCATTTATCAGAGTATTGAGTAGAGACGTTGGGTGGCCATGTTGCAACTTATATAAGATGCTGGTGAGACCACATTTAGAGTATTGTGTTCCGTTTTGGGCATCATGGTATAGGAAAGATGTGTCAAGCTGGAAAGGGTGCAGAGGAGATTTACGAGGATGTTGCCAAGTCACGAGGGACTGAGCTATATGGAGAGGTTGAGCAAGCTAGGACTCCATTCCTTGGAGCACAGGAGGATAGAGGTGTAAAAAATCATGAGAGGAATAAATTGGGTAAATGCACAGAGTCTTTTGGCCAGAGTAGGGTAATCGAGAACCAGAGGATATAGGTTTAAGGTGAGGGGGAAAAGATTTAATTGGAACCTGGAGAGTAACGTTTTTACACAAAGGATGGCAGGCGTATGGAATGAGCTGCCGGAGGTGGCAGTTGAGGCAGGTACTATTGCAAATTTAAGAAACATTTACACAGGTTTTCATTCCCATACTGACCTTTCTGTCCTGGGCCTCCTCCACTGTTAGAGTGAGTTGAAATGTAAATTGGAGGAACAGCACCTCATGTTTCGTTTGGGCAGCTTACAACCCAGAGGCATGAATATTGATTTCCCTAATTTCAAGTAACCCTTGCATCCCCTCTCTCTCCGTCCCTCCCCCACCCATGTCATTGTACTCATTTCACTGTAGTCCTGCTGTTTCAGTGTTTGTATTCCTCACCTTCCCCACAGCCAACAATGGACCATTGTGGGCTCCACCATTCCTTAATCATTGTTGCTGGCTTTGATCTATCTTTTTGGATTTCTTTCATTAATTTGTTCTATACACCTTTTCATATCTCTCGGTTCCCTCTCCCCTGACACTCAGTCTGAAGAAATGTCACGACCCGAAACCTCACCTATTCCTTTTCTCCTGAGATGGTGTCTGACCCGCTGTGTTACACCAGCTTTTGGTGTCTATCTTTGGTGTAAACCAGCATCAGGAGTTCCTTCCTACTCACCATACTGTTCTATGTTCTACATAATGAAACCAAATATGAACAGGACCATGCTTGGTAATTAAGATGTTTAATATTTTAAGGTAACCTCTTGAAGATGCATCAACCCATGCAAATGCAACTATTGTAGCTGGCTAGATAGGAAAATAGGAGTTCAACCGATTAGAAGATAATAATTTCACTGTTATTCACTGTCCTTGAGAAAGAGGAGAAGATACCAGGCTACACAGTTTATTTGCATTGGATAAGGTAAGCAAAAGACTCACTCATGCATGTATGTTTGTATTACAAACCAAATAAATGTGGTAATTTTGTAAATTATTTGCTGGGGCTTACAGCATTAGATGTTATCTGTCCTGCTGTCTCTGCCAGCCAACTCACTTTGAGACAGCACCATAATTTATATGCTTTATAATTAAAGTTAATGGAACATTTTACTTTGCCCTTGTGCTCATACCTGATGGCTCAAAGGATTGGTGTGGGTGAATGCTCAGCTATAGAGAGGGGGAAGCTCTCAGATAAATATCTGATGTACTAAAACTGACCTTCTGGAGGCGTTTAAATCAGCCAAGGTTTTCACTCTGAATTGATATCTAGTATTCATGCTGTAGGTTCATGTGAAAGGATATTTAGAGGATGGAAGAACTGGTGAAGAGGGTATTTTTAAAGCAGACATTGACAAGTACTTGATTAGTAAGGGTGTCAAAGATTACGGGGAGATGGCAGGAGAATGGGGTTGAGAGGGAAAAAATAGATCAGCCATGATTGAATGGCGGGGTAGACTCGCTGGGCCGAATGGCCTAATTCTGCTCCTGTGACTTCTGAACTTATTGTCACTGTTTACGGGAATTAGCTTTTAAACACCCACAATTTAGCAATATGCTTAAGAGCTGACATCACATTTTTTGGCAGTTGTTCATACTGGGAAGTGGGGGATGATGGTAATGTTAGGGTGGGGAGATTTGAAATTTCTCCGAGGGGAACCTTTGCTTTTGCTTCTATCTTATAATCCACAGATATCTTCATAAATGCTCATGTGTCAGAGTTTGCAACGTGGCAGCCAATTTGACACAAACAGTGTAGGAAGGAACTGCAGATACTGGTTTACACCAAAGATAGACACAAAATACTGGAGTAACTCAACAGGTCAGGCAACATCACTAGAGAAAAATAATAGGTGACGTTTCGGGTGATGTGTTAGATGGCCAGTCAATCTCTTTGGTGACGTGGTTGAGAAATAAACACAGATCAAGATATCAGAAGAACTTAACCACTCCTCTTCAAAATGTTCTAAGTAACGTTAACTTCACCTGGGTGATCAACACGCACTTTGTCAGCACCTCTGACAACATTGGACACTTTAGCACAGTGCCAATATTGCTTATGTATTCAAGCTTCTTGACTGGGGTGTTGGTCCAGGGCTTTCTAACGCTGAAATGAGAGTGGCTTTAATATGTTTCTGCTGGTAGTGATATTTTCATGGCCATTCCTCATGTGTGAATCTGGTCGTGGAGTCCCAGAACCGTACAACACAGAAACAAGACCTCCGGCCCAACTCATCCACACCAACAAAGCTAATCCATCTAAACTAATCTTTAGGCTTTAGAGATACAGAACAAAAACAGGCCCTCAATCCCATCGAGTCTGCCCCGACCAGCGATAAACCTGTACATGATTCTACACACTAGGGACAATTTACAATTTTACCAAAGCCAATTAACCTACAAACTTGCATATCTTTGGAATGTGGGAGGAAACCGGAGCACATGGAGAAAACCCATGCAGTCACAGGGAGAATGTACAAACCCTATACAAACAGCACCCTTAGTCAGGATTGAACCTGGTTATCTGTTGCTGTAAGGCAGCAGCTCTACTGCCCTCATTTCCCATCTGCCCTCATTTGGCTCATATGCCTCCAGACATCTCCTGTAATATACATGGGTCATTCCATTATTTGATCATCTAAGTGTCTTACAACAAGCAGTAAGTAATCCATATAGGATTGTCCTCACATGGTTGGAGTAGAGAATGTTGGCAGGGTGTAGGAAGGTATTGCAGACATTGGTTTATACCAAAGATAGACACAAAATGCTGGAGTAACTCAGCATCTCTGAAGAAAACGAATAGGTGGCATTTCGGGTCGAGTCCTTGAGACTGACAGTCGTGAAACGAGAGATATATGTGGTAAATAGAATAAAATAATGAAAGATATGCAATCTTTGCAATGAAATATAGGCAATGAAAGATATGCATATCTTTCATTTATTTGTTCTACTTACCTCCTATTCTCCCGTTTTCCGTTCCCCTGACTCTCTGTCTGAAGACGTCTCGACCCAAAACGTCACCTATTCCTTTTCTCTGGAGATGCTGCCTGTCATGCTCCAGCTTTCCCCCCTCTCCAGCTTTCCTCATGCTCCAGCTTTTTGTGTCTATCTTCAGTCTAGGCAGGGTGATAGACAGCAAGCACTGCAGCAACACACAGGAAGTCTTCATTATCTTGCAGACTGGGTGCGTAATTTGCAAATTAATTTCCATATCAATATACCTTGGGTGTTACATATTAGTAAGAAAGATTATTAAGTCCACATTACAAAATTGAGATAGAGAAAGAGTAGTACAGACACATAAATCATTCCAAATAATGATATGTGAATTTCACCAAGACATTGGGGCACATTTCCAGAGGAATAAATTCAACTAAGCAAAGTTATGTTAAACATATTAAATACCTAAAATGTTATGGAAAATGTTGGTCTTTGTAACCTATTAAGGTCAAAGAGGACTGGGGAGGCAGATGAAACATATTAGAAAGATATCTGAACTTAAGGTTACACATATCAAGAAAGAATAGATGGCACCTTTTTCTCTAGAAAAGAGATAACTGAAGATTGATCTGATAGGGATTGTTAAGGTGTAGGCAGGGAAATGTTTCCATAAAAAGGTCATAAAAATAGGATTCTCAATATTAAATTCATTGGAAATTCATAATGTATTTTCCTGGAAGGTAGATAAAATATAGAACCTGCAATTATAATGCAAAAAAAAAAAAATGGGGCTTATGGCATGGTGATGTTATTTTCATCTCTTACAACCTCCGTCCACTTCACCATTCTTAATATCTGGCAATTTTCCTGTTATTCCATCTTGCTCTCCTTTCTTTTTCCTTTGTTGCGGTCTGCTGCCACAGATGCCAGTTTTGTCATTTTAATCAGTGGTCAACTATTCTCGTACACGAGGTTATGTTACCGCATCCAATGTCTTCTTGTGGTTAAAAGAGACAACATAGTTGGGGAAAGGCCAGGTTGAAGTTAGCAAGCATGCAGCTTCTGACCCAGACTGTCCTCTTTAGTCTTTAGAGATACAGTGTGGAAACAGGCCCTTTGGCCCACTGAGTCTGCGCCAACCAGGAATCACCCCATACACCAGCACTATCCTACAGACAAAGGGCAATTTACAATTCACATAACCCAATTCACCTACAAACCTGTACTTTTCTGGAGTGCTGGAGGAAACCGGAGCACGCAGAGAAAATCCACACAGACACAGAGAGAAGGTACAAACTCCCTACAGTTAGCACCCATAGTCAGGATCGAACCCGGGCCACTGGCACTGTAAGGCACCACTGTGCCGCCACTAAGTGCACTTTTTTCTCTTTTACACATGGTAGATTTAAGAGAATTTGAGTAGACAGTTCTGGAAAAGTAAATGAATCATTATACTACGAAATGAAGTTCTGTTCTTGAAAATCTGACAGCTATTTGAATTTATCATTAGTTTTACAGGGTTCAGGTGATGGGGGACCATGGGTTAAATACTTACTGTGATGCTGTTCAAAGGCCAGGGTGCCAACCACTAAAGCTATTCTGTGTGGCTGTAGTATGCGTGTCAGAGGTTATGGGGAGCAGGCAGGAGAATGGGGTTAGGAAGGGAGAGATAGATCAGCCATGATTGAATGGCGGAGTTGACTTGATGGGCCAAATGACCAAATTCTACACCTATCACATATTATCTTATGATCTATCATACCATTGTGAATGGCCATCCTCAGCCACTTCCCTCAACACCTTCCCATCACTCCCTTAACCCTCAACCAAGTCCTGTTATTTCTAATAGGCCAGAAATCTGGACAATTCTGTCTCCTGGTTCGGTTGAAAGACAACAATATTAAACCCTTCATTCTGAGTCTTCTAAACTGCCTATTTGTTATTAGTGAGGTGACACAGTGGTAGAGTTGCTGCCTTACAGCACCAGAGACTCGGGTTCGACCCTGATTACCAGTGCTGCTTGTATGGAGTTTGTACGTTTTCCCTGTGACCGCGTGGGTTTTCTCCGGGTGCTCCGGTTCCATACTGTATCTCTAAGCTAAAGAAACGTCACCTCACTACGTCCTCCAGAGTAACTGCCTGATCTGTTGAGTTACTCCAGTACTTTGTATTCTTTTGCATATTAACCAGCATCTGCAGTTCTTTGTTTCAGGATAATACCGGTGATCCTGAATATTTGGGATCAATATAAAGGATTTATTCCCCTTATTGAGATAATTTTATTGCAATTCGGGGAGCGAATATTGGCAAAGTAATTGTAATATTCTTTCAGCAGAATGTTCATAGACCAAACTAAAATATTACGATAACAAAGACACACATGGCATCGAGTCAATAATTTAGAATTAGGATCATTTTATGATTTATTTCATTTAACTGAGAACAGCATTTATGTAATTTGGATTTCTCACTTAATTGGAAATAAAATGGGAAAAATAATCAGCCCTGCCTTTCTGTTGCTCTAGCTCTCTATTACCATGGCACCAATAGTTATGGGAGGGAGAGTCTGTGGGGCAGAGAGTTGAAGGAGAAAACCAAAAATGTCCAGAATGAAGAAAGCTCTGGTGGATTTAATGACAGAGGTTCGCTCTCACCTACTCTGTGCTCTCTGAGTAGACTTTGGACTTTAGACTTTAGAGATACAGGGTGGAAACAGGCCCTTCAACCCACCAAGTCCATGCCGACTAGCGGTACCCCGTATACTGGCACTATCTCCCACATGAGGGACAATTTACAACTTATAGAAGTCAATTAACCGACAAACCTGTAAAGTCTTGGGAGTGTGGGAGGAAATCGGAGCACCTGGAGAATACGCACATGTTCACAGGGAAAATGTACAAGCTCCGTACAGATAGCAGCCAAGCTCAGGATCGACTCAGGGTCTCTGGCATGGTAAGGCAGCAGCTCCACTGCTGTGTTACTGTGCCACAACTTTCCAAGTTTAGGGTGGAGACTTTGTGAAACTATATTTCAAGGAGCTTTGGTGAAGTTCTTCACCTATTCATCGCAGTGCCTAAGGACTGCTAAACTCTTGGAAGAGCCTGCTTTTAGCTTTAAGGGCCTGTCCCACTGTACGAGCTAATTCAGGAGTTCTCCCGAGTTTCCCCTGATTCGAACTCGGAGGATTACGGTAATAGCCGCTTGTAGGTACTCGGGGCTCTCGTGGACATTTTTATCAACATGATGAAAAATTTTCACGATTCTTCACGAGCTTACCGCGTTTCCCGAGTACCTGCCGTTAGCGTTACGAGCCGCTAAGAGATCCGTCCTGAGCTCCGACGTACCCGCTACGTACAATCTACATGCTTGCCACGAGTTTGATTTTCTTTTAAACTCGGGAGAGCTCCTGAATTACCTCGTACAGTGGGACAGGCCCTTTAGATTGAGAGCCCACCCACTCTTCAAGGTGGACAAAAAACTTCCAGAGGCACCAGATCAAGAAAAGTAATGAATTTATCCTCAGAATCCCGCACAATACTTACCTCAAATCCAATGTCTTAAAATAGATTATTTGGTCATTATTAAATTGGGTGCTTGCTATGTGTACAACACCACCATTATGAATTGGTTAGAGCTGCTCAGAAAGGAATGTGAAAGGTGCCATTTAATTATAACTCGTTCTGGTTATAAGTAAAATAAATGCAAACAACCTTCCCTTGTGAGTTTCTGGATTGATGTGACTGGAATTTATTGGGCTCGCGGTTACAAGTGAGTCATTGGCTAGCTTCTACAAATGAAAATATCGGCCAGCATTCCTTTAGTTTAGTTTAGTTTAGAGATGCAGCGCGAAAATGGGTCCTTTGGCTCACCGAGCTCACGTCGACCAGAGATCACCCCATACACTATCACTATCCTACACACAATTTACAATTTTACCAAAGCCAATTAACCTACAAAACTGTATATCGTTGGAGAAGAAATTGGAGTAACCGGGAAAATCCATACGGTCACGGAGAAACGTAGAAACATAGAAAACAGGTGCAGGAGTAGGTCATTTGACCCTTCGAGCCAACAGCACCATTCAATATGATCATGGCTGATCATCCAAAATCAGTACCTCGTTCCTGCTTTCTCCCCATATCCCTTGATTCCGTTAGCCCTAAGAGACATATCTAACTCTCTCTTGAATATATCCAGTGAATTGGCCTCCACAGCCTTCTGCGGCAGAGAATTGCTGGGTGAAAAGGTTTTTCCCCATCTCAGTCCTAAATTGCCTATCCCTTATTCTTAAACCGTGACCCCTGGTTCTGGGCTCCCCCAACATCGGGAACATTTTTCCTGCGTCTAGCCTGTCCAATCCCTTAAGAATTTTATATGTTTCTATCAGATCTCCTCTCATCCTTCTAAAGTATGTACAATCTTTATACAGACAGCACCCGTGGTCAGGATTGAACCTGGATCTCTGGCGCTGTAAGGCAGCAACTCTACTGCTGCACCACCGTGCCGCACATTGCTGTTTCATTCTCTAAATATCTTTCCCAAAGCGTGATATTTGTCGACATCCAATGTGGTTACAAAACTTCCACGATCATATAATCCTACTGGCACCCAGTGTGTCACCTTAAATTTTCACGGATCATTCAATATAATAGGAACCAGTCAATCCAAAACAATTTTTAAAATATATATTTCGGTCATCCAACAAGTTTAAATTTTAACCTTGGATTAAAATATAATTCGTACTCCTGCTTTTGTCTTTCCTTCCAGTTTATGGAAACTTCTCAGCTCTGTATTTGCGCAGTTAAATATATATTCAGCAAATGAGAGTCAGCAGTCGATATACTTATTTCAACATTGTCATTGCCACCTTTATGGTAATAGGACATTAATGCCACAAAAGCCCTGTCTGCAAAAGGTTGAACTGCCATGTCGGGAGGTAATTTAGAACAAAAAAGTATTTTTTTCTCTCAAGCGCCTCCTGTTTATCAAATCAGTCGAGTTGTTCTCTTGTTGCATGTCTGGGTTTGTGCCATTACGAAGATGAGCACTTTTCAGATGTTTTGGAAGATTTTGCATATTTCAGCTCTTACTTGATCATATCAGTTGTGCTTTCAGCCTGCTCTGTGTACCTTCAACCCACAACAAAGCTGCTTGCTGCAATAAGAAACAGCTGACAGTGTGCATCGGTGGGAAAGAAGGCAGACTTTCTTTTCTCGACGCTGAGGCGAGAGGTTGGTGGATGACGCAGGTCGGATGCTGCCAGCATTGGGTGCAGTTCTGATGGGTGCCCGCCACTGCTGGCTTGCGGCTCGATGTTCCATCAGATACCCTCTCATGAGGATGCAAAACAAAACATGAAAGGAAATGCTCCATTTGCAACTGAGAGCAAAGCCTTAAAAAAATATTCCTCTGCGGTACATTTTTCTTTCCACGCATTTACCTGAAGTAACTAGCAAAATAGAAAATATTAAGTGCAGGCAGGTGACAATGCAGCCTGAAATTATTTTGTTACATTTTAGATGCAGGAAATTTGAAGTAAAGATTTGGCAGATTAGTGCTTAGGGTGTGAACTCTTAGCAGAAAGATTACATTGTTGATTTGAACACCTACCTTGGGCTGATAGTTGTTTTAGGTGTTACTTGCTCTGTGCTTCCTGACCTACAGACTTCAAGCAATGCAGAAATTGGTGAACTTCACAACCTTCACAGCTAGCATCTATGAAATCAAGTATTGAAAGCGACCCTATTGGCAGGGTAGAAACAATTTAAATTGCAAGATTAATATTTAGATGGGAATGCAGAGCTGATTATGTTAATACAGTTTGATCCTTTGCTTAGTGAATGAAAGGACTGACTTTGAATATTATATTTTCTAAGTCATGTTTCAGCACCTAATAAGTTGTTTAATTATTTTTTGTTACATTCTTTTCACATCCAGGATGTGCAAGTAAGATGGAACTTTGTATTTTGTTCAGAAAGATGGTTGACAAAAAAAGTATTTTATGTTTTATTTTTTCGTACAGGATACACGAGGTATATACGTGAAATCTACCTTTCTCACAGATCTGTTGCAGTGCAATATGCTGGCAACACACTGGAATAATTTAATGTGGTTTGTGTTGTTTAATGAGCTGCGTATGCAGTTATAGGTGAACTTCAAGTTAAACGAGAGAAGATGTGCACAAGTGAAATGATATAAGTGTCTGGAGTTAAATCTGTGAAATTAATTTGGTCCAGACACAGGTTTGATCCTGAGCTTGGGAGCTATCTGTGTGGAGTTTGCACGTTCTCCCTGTGAATGCGTGGGATTTGTCTGGGTGCTTCACTTTCCTCCCACATCCTAGAGATTTGAGGGTCTGTAGCTTAATTGGTCTCTGCAAAATTGCCCTTTAGTGTGGAGGGAGTGGATGAGAAAGTGGGATACCATAGAACAAGTATGAAAGGGCAATCGATGGCTGGCATAGACTCGGTGGGCCGAAGGGCCTGCTTCCACACTGTAACTCTATCGCCAATGTAATCGGGACTGCAGAATTTGGTTCAAAAGATGCAAAAGTCTGTATTCTGCATAATTCTTAGTGAATGCTTTGGAAGAGAATGCTGTTAAATCATTGCCCTTAAATTGCCATTCCAAAGCATCATTAACGTTTATCGCAGAATATGGCCTAGTAAATTAAAATACTTGTTTTCTATGGTGCTATTCAGAATCAGCCAATTTGCATTTGGCACGGGCCAAGTAGCATCAACATGGTACGGAATGGAAGATAGACAAAAAAAGCTGGAGTAACTCAGCGGGTCAGGCAGCATCTCTGGAGAAAAGGAGTAGGTGACGATTCAGTCGAGACCCATCTTCAAACTGAGAGCCAGAGGAGAGGGAATCTGGAGGTATGGAAATGTGCAGAACAGATCAGGGCCAAAGAGCCCACTGATGACCAAAGAGCCCACAATTGTCCATTGTTGGCTGTAGAGGAGGTGATAATGAGAGGATACAAACAGTAAAATGAGCAGGGCGACTAGGGTGGGGGAGGGACAGAGAGAGAGGGAATGCAAGGATTACTTGAAATTAGAGAAATCAATATTCATGCCGCTGGAATGCAAGCTGCCCAGGTGAAATGTGAGGCGCTGTTCCTCCAATTTGCGTGTGGCCTCACTCTGACAGTGGAGGAAGCCAGGACAGAAAGGTCAATATGGGAATAGGAAGGGAAGTTAAAATGCTTGGAAACTGGTTAGTATGACTAATTGAGGTTTTACTATAAAATTGGACAATATATTGTGTTTTTTTGTCAGTATTTCAATTCAACAGAGAGCAGTTGATTTCTCAAATGTCAAACATACATTTTGCTGAATTGATTTAATGGACATAAACAGGGTTTTTGGAGGCTAGATGTTTGCCTTCACTGCCAGGCATATTGGATCATCCACGAATTATAGTTTAGAGCCTGTCTGATTTTCATCCCATTGTACTTGGATAGGATCTATGATGGATGGGTGGACAAACTGTTCTGGCAGCTGACCATCCAGATAGTGAACATGGGAATGCAGCCATTTAGTTTATTAGTGGCTTGTTACATTTGTAATTGAGTCTGTCTGTGGTCTGAGATCCCTCCGCTTCATAGGTGTTCTATTGCATGTTGGAATTTTTGTCAATCCTCTCCTCCAGGAGTTGATACTTATTAGACTAAACTCCAGCAACATTTAGCAGCTGTTACCTTATTTAGTTGACCATTTCCCTACAGGGAGAAGCTGGGAATCCCTGAAGACCAGAGGGAGGCGCTGGTAACGACGGATATGAGGAGTGATCCGGAAGGAGAGGGACCGGGGTATTGGCTCCAGCGCCCTCAAGGTCAGCTGCTGGAGGTGCCCACTGGGACACAGAGGTGGTTGGGCAAGGGGAGGGATGTTGGATTGGGGACCTGTAGCAGCCTGGCGCTTACCTGGTTCGAGGGCGCTCCAGTATTTCCAGCTTACGGATCAGACTTTGGACTTGGACTTTTTCTTTGTAAACAGTGCCAAAATATAGCGAGTGTGCATTTGTGGGTTGTGCAAAAGGATTTCACTGTGCTGTGCACACGTGACAATAAAGATCCATTGAACCGTTGGCATGAGCATAGTTTCTGGATTAGTATTAATACAGGGGATTCATGAGGCAAACTCAATCTCTTCTTCACCTAGCATTTCCATCAGGAATCATGGGTTACCTACCCATCCTGTCTGATAGTTTTCCCATAAGCAATCTCAGATCCTGAGGTCAACTATGTATCTTTTCTGCACCGCATCTCAAATCAAACAGCTCACCAAAAAACACGATGAATCACAGTGAAAAGGTTCGATCTTCGAGTAGGTATTGGCCCACGAGGAGCATTTCCTCACCACAAATTAGAACGAATGAATGAATGAATGAATGAATGAATGAATGAATGAATGATACTCTATACTTTATTTTCACATGTACCTAGGTACAGTGAAATGCCTTGTTTTGCATAAAACCTGAACAGTACACAAGTGTCGCCACGTGTCTGGCCCTGACAAAGTTACAAAGTATTGAACAGTCCAATCTACTGCCCTCTGCAACACATGGCAGCAGACCTAATCCCCCTCCACACCACCCCACCGGTTCCCCCTTCATTCTCGAAGCCCCCTACCCCCCCCCCCCCCCCCCGCCAAGACCCCCATCATAAGGTCATAAGGAATAGTAGAATTAGGCCATTCGGCCCATCAAGTCTACTCCGCCATTCAATCATGGCTGATCTATCTCTCCCTTCTTACCCTATTCTCCAGCCTTCTCCCTGTAACCTCTGACACCTGTACTAATCAAGAATCTATCTATCTTGGTCGATCGGGTCAGGGAAATTTGGCCTTACAGAATTCAGAAATCACTGTCCCAATAAAATTCACTCTCACAGGATTTATATGAAAAACAGTCAATACACGTACACTAAAAGTATTTATTTTCAACTTATGTTTCTCAAGGCGTGCACAGTTAATGCAATGCAACAAAAATGAGATTCAGCCCATTTTCTAGGATCTCAACCGCTTCTCACATCCCATGGGGCATTAGCAATGCATGGGAAATTAAATGTAAGTATGTAAATCGATGCCATTACTTATATGCATTTATTTGCAATCATAATTATCCATGAAGCATTTCAATCTTTAGATTTTAGACTTTAGAGATACAGCACCAGCGATCACCCCGTACACTCGCGCTATTGTGCACACTTGGGACAATGTACGATTTTTACAGAAGTCAATGAAGCCACAAATTTGTACGTTTTTGGAATATGGGAGGAAACTGGAGCACCCAAAGAAAACCCAAGCGGACACAGGGAGAATGTACAAACTCCGTACAGACAGCACCCACAGTCAGGATTGAACCCGGGTTTCTGGCGCTGTAAGGCAGCAGGGCTAATGCAATGGCACTGTGCCACCTGAATCAGTCAAAGCCAGGATAGAACTTAAAATATTCTTCAGATGCAGATTGCTCCACATCAGGGAAAATTCCAACAATGACATAGACACAGAAATGTCAACATCTGACAGCAAGGATGATTGGTATTTACTAATATGTAGAAATAAAGAACTGCAGATGCTGGTTAATACACAGAGGGACACAAAGTGCTGGAGCAACTCAGTAGATCAGGCAGCTGAAGAAGGGCTCGACCCGAAAGGTCACCTATGCATGTTCTCCATAACTGCTGCCTGACCTGCTGAGTTACTCCAGCATTTTGTGTCCTGCTGCTATTTTCTGTTGTTTGACAATCTACAAATATCTTGAAGCAAAATTCAGATTTTACTTCGGAGTCACGTGAGTGACTACGGGAAGAACCCCGTACAGCCGTTGGTGCGTCAATACGTCAGATGCATTGGTGCAGTCGGCCGGTTGGAGCAGCAGAGCTCCTCCAAGCGGTAAGTTTAAAACACAAGGTAAGTTTCAAACTTTTCTTGCGTTCATTTTCTGTTGCAGTGGTAGTGGATACACCGTTAAAAATGTTACAGAAGCTGTCGGCGAGGCGATCCGCAGCAAAAAGGGTCGATGACCAGTATTGTTAGCGGAGGCACGCTTAGCACACCAAGTCCGATGCCAGCAATAGAGCTAGCGACACCGGAGCCATGCCGGTAGGGCATAAGGCTACAGTAAAATCAAATAGGCCCGTGGACCCAGAGTCGGGCCTGGAGGTTTTATCCTCAAAAGGAGAGACCGTTTGCTCACGGCTCACCCAGGTCAAGGTCTTATTGTAGAAGATGCTCGATAGGGACGAACTCCGTAAGGAGGAGTGGTGCCCACGCCAGGCTAGTGGAGAGCCTGTGCTAGCAGCGCCTATAATAGGGCTGCAAGAATACCCAACCTTTGAGGAGGAGGGTATACCGGTGCAGTTTACTGACGCCGAGTCAGTGGCTGGGGAGAGCCACAAGGGAGTGGAACTTGAAATTATTCTGAATATAGCGGAGAAATTTGCAGTGCCAAGAGAGGCAGGAGAGCCGTTAGGGGATGAATTGGCATCAGCCATGTAATATGTGCTCACTCACCAGCTGCAGGAATTGGCCATGGATGAGGCGGCTAAAAAGTGTGAAGCCCCTATCAATTGCGGTTTACTAAAGGTACCTATGGTAAACCATCTTATATGGACACAGTTGGGGGTGTCAGCAAGAGCCCAAGAATTAAAATTCCAAAAGGTATTGAAATTACTTTCAGCAGGGCTTACGGCATTTGCCGTTACAGTAGACAAGGGGCATATGTCAGAAGCCCACCAAGATGCACTGGGACTTCTGTGTAGTGCCTATTTTGAAATCAACAATATTAGACAAAGTGCTATTCAGTCAGTTATTAATCCCAATCTGGCATCTTTGTGTAAACCGCCCAGCGTACAACCGCCCAATCTTTTATTTGGAGGAGATCTCGCCAAGCGAGTTAAAGAGCTTCATGAGGACGCTAAATCTATGGGCCTCATCAAGCCAGGTGCCAAACAAGGAAAGAGGATTTTTCCTTACCGGCGGGGTACCTGTTCAGACGCTGGGGAAGGGACCAGCCACTCAGCTTTGCAGTCTCGGAGCTGGCAGGCTGCCACAGGCGTGAGGGGAAGGATGACTTTCCCTACATAGGGCCGGGGGCAACAAGGGCAGCCAGGACGTATGCAGGTGAGAAAAATTCCTCTTAAAGAGAATGAATCAAGTGAAATAGATGTTCAAAATTGGGGGCAGATTACACTTGTTTCTCAAACAATGGCAGGAGATAACATCAGATTCATTTATACTTAGCAGTATAGAGGGGGTTAAAATTGAATTTTACTCTACTGTGTGTCCACCTAATCAGCTTGTTCCAAGTCGAAAACTTATATTTTCAGAAGAAGAGAATGTGCTCATACAAGCAGAACTTAACACATTACAGAAAAAAGGGGTTATTGAGAAGTCAGTTCATCAGTTTATTAGTTCATCAAATCGTCAGTTTGTGTCAAGTACTTTTCCTAGGTCTAAAAAGACTGGGGGATGTAGAATCATTCTGGACCTGGCTATAGGCATTTCAAAATGAAAACTTTTTCTACGGCTAAACATCTGGTTTCCAAAGGGTGTTATATGGCCAACATTGATTTAAAGGATGCATATTACTCAGTGTCTATTCATGGTGATCATAGGAGGTATTTAAAATTTATCTGGATGAGTCAGTTGTGGCAATTCATAGCATTGCCTAATGGGTTAACTTCAGCTCCTAGATTATTTACTAGTTCAAGTTCAAGTTCAAGTGAGTTTTTTGTCACGTGTCCCTGATAGGACAATGAAATTCGTGCATCAGCACACAGAACATAGAAGGCATTTACTACAAAACAGATCAGTGTGTCAATATACCATATATAAATATATACACACATGAATAAATAAACTAATAAAGTGCAAATAACAGATAATGGGTTATTAGTTATCATAGTTTTGTCCGAGCCAGGTTTAATAGCCTGATGGCTGTGGGGAAGTAGCTATTCCTGAACCTGGTCAATACAGTCTTCAGGCTCCTGTACCTTCTACCTGAAGGTAGCAGGGAGATGAGTGTGTGGCCAGGATGGTGTGGGTCTTTGATGATACTGCCAGCTTTTTTGAGGCAGCGACTGCGGTAAATCCCCTCGATGGAAGGAAGTTCAGAGCCGAAGATGGACTGGGCAGTGCTTACTACTTTTTGTAGTCTTTTCCTCTCCAGGGCGTTCAAGTTGTTGCCGAACCAAGCCACGATGCAACCGGTCAGCAAGCTATCTACTGTGCACCTGTAGAAGTTGGAGAGCGTCCTCCTTGACAAACCGACTCACCGTAATCTTCTCAGGAAGTAGAGGCCCTTCTACTAAATTGTTGAAATCTGTTCTAGGATTACTCCGAGCTCAGGGGCATGTTGTAATGGCCTACTTAGACGATATTTTAATTGTTGGGAAGACTCGGGCTGTAGCTGAATCATCTGTTTCAATTGTTAAACTCACTTTTGAACAATTAGGGTTCGTCATTCATCCAGATAAATCCAAATTATCACCAGTTCAAATCATTGATTATTTGGGCTTTACCATTAATTCAAATCACATAATAGTAACTTTGCCTAGGGACAAATGGCAGCAGTTAATTGAGGATTGTGTTAAGCTCCTTAGTGAACAACGACCTTCAATTAGACAAGTAGCCAGTTTAATTGGTAAATTGGTGGCTGCTTTTCCAGCTGTGCAGTATGGACCTCTGCATTATCAACAATTACAATGAGCAAAAGAACAGGCACTGATGACACAAGTGGGTCATTTTGATAGGCCTATGCAATTGCCAGCTGGGGCAATTTCAGACATTTCATGCAAGTCAATGGTGGATCATAAATGTTTCAAAAAGCTATAGGGAGGTTTTAGTGGACCACCTCCCATAATATTACAGACGGATGTCAGTGCGCTGGGTTGGGATGCTACAGATATGTCTTCCAGTTGTGGAGGCAGATGGAATACTGATGAGACATCCCTTTTTCAATTAAGAGGGATCAATTATTTAGAGCTGTTCGGAATCTGGTATGGGCCTAAAGCTTATTGCTCTGCCAGGAGTGACTTGCATGTGCAGGTTCAGATTGACAACACTACAGCAGTGGCATATGTAAACCACATGGGTGGAGTCAAGTCACAGTCTTGTGATAGACTGGCTAATCAGATCTGGAGCTGGTGCATTGACCAAAATATCTGGCTTTCAGCAATATATTTACCAGGTAGATTCAACACAGTAGCTGACATTAGGTCACGCCAATTCAATGATAACATAGAATGGATGTTAAATCAGGACATATTTAATCAAGTGATTGCTCAGTATGGAATGCCGGATATTGACTTGTTTGCATCTAGATTAAACCATCAGTTTCCCAGATATGTTTCATGGGAACCAGATCCTAGTGCAGCAGCGGTGGATGCTTTCTCGCTGCATTGGGGTGGAATGTTTGTATATGCATTTCCTGCATTCTGTCTCATCAGTAGATGCTTGCAAAAGATCAAGGAGGACTCCGCTTCAGGAGTATTGGTAGTGCCAGATTGACCTACACAACCATGGTTCCCTCTCATGTTGCAAATGGCTAGTCAGCCTCACATGATTATTCCCAAACATAAAAATCTACTGGTAAATCCAGTAACTGACGATCAACATCCTTTACATGACCGTATTGATCTGATAATTTGCAGATTTTAAGGAGGCCATACCTGGGGAGAGGACTGTCTGATCATACTGTGGATGTTCTCACGTCGGCCTGCAGGGATAGTACTCAGAAGCAGTACATCACCTCGATAAGGAAGTGGGAGGTATTCTGTCTACAGCAGAATATCTCGTATTAAACTTCAGGCATCCCAGACGTACTGGAGTTTTTGTCCGCTCTTTATTTTGATCAAAAATTAAGCTATAGTGTGATCACTACAGCCAGACGTCTGTCTTCTTATTTACCCATGAGTTCAGAGTTACATTCAGTAGGGACACATCCATTAGTTTCTCGATTTATGAAGGGAGTTTTCAATTCTAATCCTCCTAAACCCAGGTATGCCGGTATTTGGAATGAAAGTGAAGTTCTTATGCTTCTTCGCCAGTGGGCTCCTGTTGCAAGCCTGTCTCTAACCAAACTAACCATGAAGGTGGTCATGCTTATGACGTTGGTATCAGCCCAACGTGTGCAAACATTGCAAAAGCTACGGCTAGACAGAATGCAGGTATCGGCAGATGCCATTACTTTTTATGCCTATGATTTGCTCAAACATAGTAGAATAGACATGACAGGATGTAAGATTGTGTTTTCAGCATACCCCACAGATGCTCGCCTGTGTGTAGTTTCACATTTGACTCGTTACATTGAGGCCACGAGAGTCCTACGAGGAACAGAGTCTGCATTATTTATTAGCCACAAAAAAACACACAGTAAGGTGTCGGTGCAAACAATTTCAAGGTGGCTAAAACAGGTTCTGGGAAGTGCTGAGATTGATACTGATAAATTCAAATCTCATTCCACCAGAGCGACATCAACATCCGCGGCAAGGGTGATGGATGTGCCTGTAGACCATATCCTCGCGGCCGCAGGATGGTCCAGTGAGTTGACCTCCCAAAGATTTTATCATAAGCCAATTACAAGGCTGGGGGTGTTTGCTGATTCTGTTTAGAGTTCTGTTATAGTTTCCCCCTGAGTTAGAGGGGTTGTTATTGTTTAGTTTGTAAATAAACCGTTATTCATTTAACAATGTTATGAATGATGCATTATTGATTATTAACAACTTTTTGGTTCAATCAATGCAGTGTGAACGCCGGATTTGCGTCTGCGGCATGAAATCACAGAGCTTTGAAATCTTCACGAAGTAAAATAGTAAGGTTAAATGAGAACTTACCAGTTTGATCTTTATTTTATGATGAGTTACGATGAGGGATTACGTGCCCTCCGCTCCCAACCCTCATAAATGTCATCTGGTAATTCTAGTCTCTGTTATCTTACTATTATACTTCAGTCATTATTACCTGTGATTTCACTCCGCTGCTTTGAAGATTGACGCATCAACGGCTGTACGGGGTTCTTCACATAATCCCTCATCGTAACTCCTCTTAAAATAAAGGTCAAAGTTGAAACTGGTAAGGAGAGGATATGGTACGGACGATTTGTTAGAGGAAATTGTAAGCACAAAAATGCCTCGGAATATAGTCCCAATATGCTGGAGTAACTCAGCAGGTCAACACCGAAGATAGATATAAATGCTGGATACAAATAATTGAACGGGTCTGAAGAAGGGTCTTGACCCGAAACGTCACCTATTACTTTTCTCCAGTTGCTGCCTGACCCGCTGGGTTACTCCAGCATTGTGTATCTGTCTTCCATTCCGTATCTCATTGATGTTACTTGGCCCTTGCCGAATGCCCAATGGCTGATTATGAAGCATCTCTGGTGAAAAGGAATAGGTGACTTTTCTGGTCGAGACCTTTCTTCAGACCCGCTGAGTTACTCCTGTATTTTGTGTCTATCTTCTGTGTAAACAAGCATCTGCAGTTCCTTCCTACACATCTCGGAATATAGATTTCTATAGATGAGATTAGATACTTTGCAAGGATACCAATGTTATAAAATCAGTTGTCTCAGTTTATTGTGTTGTAGGTGAGGAAACACACTGACTAAAGTCTATCTAAAATTATAATTTATTGACTCACTAAATGAATCCTTCCAGACATAACGATTTCCTTTTGGTCATGTGGCATTTTGGTTAAAATTCAATGAATCGTCATGAGAAAAAAGATGTATGTGCTTTATGTTTATTTTCTCAGGACATTTGTGTTACCCTCATTCAAAGTTGCTACATCATTAACTCTTTTGGCCCAATTGATCAGTGCAGGACAGTAATTACTTCCAAGGCGACTCCCAATTGAGCAATTGTCTGAATTGTCCCCTTCTATGTTTGACCACCGTTAGGTGTTATTTCACGCTGGTCAACTGACAGGATGAGAGGATCAAAGTGCAGATCATTAAATCCAGACTGGGAACTCACCATGTAGGGAGGTGATAAGTATAGTCCTACCATACTGCAGCTCTAAACCTTGAAATTGTAATGTGTTGTTTAGTTTAGTTTAGATTAGATTAGTTCACTTCAGTTTAGTTCAGTTCAATTCAGTTTAGTTTAGTTTACTTTGGAGTTTATTCCAGTGTGTTAATAGGCCCTTTCACCCACCGAGTCTGCGCCGACCATCGATCACCTAAACACTAGTTCTACATTCTGCCACTTTCGCATCCAATGCACTAGACGCTATTTACAGAGGCCAATTAACTTACAAACCTGCACATCTTTGGAATGTGGGAGAAAACTGGAGCAGCCAGAGGAAACTCACGGGGCCACAGGGGGAATGGTCAAACTCCGCACAGACTGCACGCGTAATTAGTATTGAACCCAGGTCTCTAGCGCTGTAAAGCAGCAGCTCTACCATCTGCATCACTATGCTGCCCTTTTGAATGCAACACCTCACTTCATTAGCAGTCCATTCATTGAGATCTTGCTCTGAGCACAATAACACTGCTCGTACAATTACAGCAAGTGGAAACTATGGTTAAGCTGCAACCAGCAATTGCAAATGTGGAAGTCCCATTGCAGGCTTGACAAGCCATGCAGGTGGGGGAAAGGCCACGGTTTGCTTTCAACCACAAGGTTGTTCAATCCTTATCAAGTTTTCACTTTTCTTTCACTATATCTTGTTCCCCATTGGAGGTCAATTTAAATTTAGCCACACATGGCCTTGAAATCCTATGGGTCATTTGTGTTTTAATTTTGAAGCGTGAATTAGTTTTTTGTGCCGAAATAAAATAGAAAATGCTGGAAACACTCAAGAGATCTTCGACCTAGAACATTATCTTCCTGAGAGGAAATGGATTTAATAGGAAACTGATGGGAAACTTTTTCACATTGAGGGTAGTCGGTATATGGAATTAACTGCCAGAGGAAGTAGTTGAGGCAGGTAGAACACAACATTTAGAAGGGTTTGGATAGAAAGTTCTAGAGGAATATGGCCAAAGATAGAAACATAGAAACATAGAAAATAGGTGCAGGACACATACACGTACTATTAATATCACTATCTTATCTAACTTTCTCTATTTTTCTTTTTCTTGTTTCTGTTACTTTTCTATTATTAAAGTTTAAAACAAGAAGTGGTACATGAAATATATTATGTTATTTTTGGTTTATACTATTGTACATTACTTCTAATAAAAAAGTAAATTACAAAAAATAGGTGCAAGAGTAGGCCATTCGGCCCTTCAAGCCTGCACCGCCATTCAATATGATCATGGCTGATCATCCAACTCAGTATCCTGTACATGCCTTCTCTCGATACCCCCTGATCCCTTTAGCCACAATGGCCACATCTAACTTCCTCTTAAATATAGCCAATGAACTGGCCTCAACTACCTTCTGTGGCAGAGAATTCCACAGATTCACCACTCTCTGTGTGAAAATGTTTTTCTCATCTCGGTCCTAAAAGATTTCCCTCTTGTCCATAAACTGTGACCCCGTGTTCTGGACTTCCCCAACATCGGGAACAATTTTCCTGCATCTAGCCTGTCCAACCCCTTAAGAATCCCTTAAGGATGAGCTTTGAAGGAGGCATTTTGGTCAGTATGGATATGTTGGACCAAAGGGCCTGTTTCTGGGCTGTATGACTATCTGACTCAAAACAAGATTAAGACTGCTCACAGCCAATGTGGCCACTAATTGCAGCTGACACCTTAAAACCTTACCTGGTTGCAACCGTGGGAACACTAAACGGGCATAATAGTAACTTAGAGTCATAGAGTTATGCAGCATGGAAACAAGCCCTTTGGCCCAACTCATCCTTGCCAAAGAAAGTGCCCATCTAAGCTAGTGCAATTTTCCAACATTTGACTCACATCTCCCCAAAACCTTTCCTATCCATGTTTTTACTTATACTGCTGCTCAGTCTCCTCTCTGAAGCCTCACAGGCCAAAGCCTCAGCACTTACCACTCAATCAACGCACTTCAGCCTCAGACACAGATACTCTCACAATGGCGGCTCCAAAATGGCCACCCAACTAGTGTCCAGTGCCCCAGCCCACTTAGTATAATTTAATCTTCTATTTGCCATAGGACAGCTTTGAGAGAGGAAAGCAAGTAACCTTTTAATTTAATCATTGAGAAATTTCAACAGCATACATTTCCACAAACTTTGAGGTAAGATGTTTTTATTGTTAATTTGACTCTCTTATATGAAAGTTGTTTTATATGAGATAGTTGTTCATTCATGAGAAGTGTAGCATGGAAAATATTATGCAGTCGCAAATTCAGTAACTCTAAGCAGGCCTGTGGGTGTCAAGAGCTATTTTTGGCACCTCAGAGGTAAGCAATAATATCTATATTTATTTTCTTGACTAAAAAGGTAATAATCAGGAAAGAAATTCAGATCTGCCTCATCATCATCCAAATCTATACAAGGTTACACATTTTATTTCATGGTTTACATTGGAGTGAGTGAAAAGGAACAGGCAGCTGTTTATGCAGCCAACCTGAACACTCATCTCATACCATAGTCTGTGACTCATGGGATTATACATGTGCACCCGTTCATTCTCCTGACATCCCTTCCTCTGGTAAGATCGCTCTTTCCTAACTTTTACAATTTACGGACAAGCCGTGCCTTAACCATGAAGTGAAAATAAGGAAGACGTCAGATTTCAGTGGCCTAAAGTATTATTTATTCAGCCACCGCCTGTTCCACACAAGGAGAAGACAAACCCAAACAGGAACTTCAGGGAGACTCAGATCTGTAACTTTATTTAAGGTACAAGTCCTTACACTCACAATTTTTCAGAAAATTGCTCAGTGGAATCTATAATGCTAATTAATCAAATAATAAATATAGAAGCCATTTTTCCCCCACTGCAACTTCTCCTGCCTTTCTCCAGTTTAGCCATTTTAATTGCTCCGCTAAACCTTTACCTTCTGCCCCAGAACCAGACCAGTTTAGTTTAATTTAGAGCTACAGTGTGGAAACGAGCCTTTCGGCTCACCGAGTCCACACCAACTAGCGATGTCTATACATTAGCACTATCCTACACACCAGGGACCATTGACTGGAGCCAATTACCCTACAAACCTGTATGTTTTTGGAGTGTGGGTGGAAATTGGAGAACCCCGGAGAAAAACAAAGGTTATAGGGAGAAGGTATAAACTACTTACAGATTTATGCATTGATGGGCTTTTAGGTACGTGAGATCCAATGTGGAAGTGTGAAATTTTATTAATGTATCTGAACGGAATTCCTAGCCAGCAATTAGAAAGCCCATTAAAATTACACAGCTATGTGGTAGGCTTCTGTTTTGTTGGAAGTCACAGAGAGAAACAGCATCGAAATGGACCCTTTGGTCCACTGAGTCCGTGCCGACCCATTTACTCTAATCTTACATTAATCTAATTTTTTATTCTCCCTATATTCTCATCATATGCAGTGAATTGGAAATAGGAACTGTTTGTTACATAGGCAGGTGCACTTTTGACAACCCTAGTTGGCCACAGGCAATAGGAGTGTTCCCAACTTCTCAAGAAAGTCTTTGTCCTCTCTTTGTTGGTTAATACTCTCTGTCCCACAGACCTGAGCATGGACAGAAGTGTGAAAATGCACACCTACAGATTAAGGGACAGTTTTGTCATAGCTGTCAGCAGGCAACTGAACCATCCTATCAACAACTTGAGAGAGGTCCTGAGCTACCATCTACCTCATTGGAGACCCTCGGACACTCTTTAATCAGACTTTACTGGACTTCATCTTGCACTATACGTTAATCCCTTTATCATGCACCTGCACACTGTGAATAGACACACAATGCTGGAGTAACTCAGTGGGACAGGCAGCATCTCTGGAGAAAGGAATGGCTGACGTTTTGGATCGAAACCCTTCAGATTTTCTGAAGAAGAGTCTCGACCCGAAATGTCACCCATATCTTCTCTCCAGAGATGCTTGCTGCCTGTCCTGCTAAGTTAATCCAGCATTGTGTGTATATCTTCAGTGCAAAACAGCATCTGTAATTCCTTCCTACATATTTTGTCCCTACACTCTGGACGGCTCAATTGTAATCATGTGTAGTCTTTCTGCTGACTGGATAGCATGCAACAAAAAGCTTTTCACTGCACCTTGGTACATGTGCCAATCGGATAAACTAACTATAACAATTTATTGAAATAAGATTGCCCAGACCTGCATCTCCAGTTGTGGTAGCACCCTGAGATTGTGCACATCCGCTTTGATAACAGATGAGCTGTTGCTCCACAGTGTTCACTGACCTACATGCTCTTCAAGATCACACATATTGAAAAAATAATCTAGGCAGTGGGTCTCGGGTGTTGTCAGGGGCAGGATGTAGGGGATGTAGGGACTGCAGAGGCGAGTTTCAATAGCTCACCCGCCACCGCCTAAATTAACATCTTGATGTGGGATTAACAAGCGGGCGTAGGTGGCTTCATGTGTAGCCAGTGCACCGTACTGCCTGCCACCAGCACTAAGCATTGTCAACTGATTCATAAACATATCAGCAGTGACTCACACCATTCAAAGCCGGACCTGCTGAAAGCCAGCCTGTGCCTCTTAAGGAGAAAGTGTATTGAGGTTGCCTAAAGTTTTGGGGGGTTTTTTATTTTCAAAAGTCAGTCAGGCTTTATGATTTTATTTTGAGCAGAGCCGCTGCGTGGGAGAGAGAGGACTCTGGGGATGCAGCCCCACGAGGATTTTGATGAATTTACATGAACCCTTAAGATCGGTCAATGCATTTTCAGATGCCACATCCCGCTGTCTGTGCCTCTAGTTCAAGAAGCTGCACAGTTAACCGCACCTTCCACCACACCTAGCGGCAATCTGATTTGATCAGTACGCACACTTTATGGAATGCTGGAGTATCTGGAACATGCTGACATGGGTGATAGTGGAGGCCGATTCAACAGTGACATTTAAGAGACTTTTGGATAAGCACATGACTATGCAGAGAATGGAGGGATGTGGATTATCAGCAGGCAGATAAGAGTTGGTCTTCGCATCATGTCCAGTACAGACATTGTGGGCCAAAGGGCCTGTTTAGTTTAGTTTAGAGATACAAAGTGGAAACAGGCCCTTTGGCCCTAGCAATCACCCACACACTGGCACTATCCTACACACGATGAACAATTTACAGAAGCCAATTAACCTACAAACCCACATGTGTTTGGAATGCGTTAGGAAACCGGAGCATGCGGTCACAGGGAGAACATGCAAACTCCGTACAGACAGCATTCATAGCCAGGACCCAGGTCTCTGGCGTTGTAAGACAGCAGCTCTGCCGTTGCACCACAGTGCCAAAGTACAGAGAGAATATTTTGTTTGTCACCAATAAAAAGGATTTGTCTCGAGACACGCCTGCTGGTCTTGCAGTGTGTTGCAACAATTGGAGAGGAAGCAAACCCCAGTTATTTATAAAGTCTGCATCCTTTCTGGAATCAGTACTCTGTTTGAGCTCAGAGCTAACCAACAGGCCTCAAACAAGAAGTGCTGGTTAAAAGCCACCAAGCTGCAACATTAAACCCTTTGATGTGACCCCATGCACAAATGAACCCTTTGAGTGGAATCTATTAGTGGGCTGTTAATGCTGAAGGAAGGTGTGCTTTCACCCACAAATCTGTGTCTATGGCCTGTGGAGTGCCGGCATGAACACAATTGTTGGGCAGGGCCGCGCAGATGTTAAATAACGCCGATCGCTGCCACAGCAGTGAGAGGAAATGTGAGGAGGGCCCAATTGAACGCTCATAATCTCCCTGTCAGCCTCGTTTTATGGGTGGTGCAAATGCCATCAGCTGCTAACTCGCCTGTGACAGACACAAACAGGAAATTAGCACCCTGCTGGTGTGCAGTCTGAGCCTTGAGGGGGTTGAGCTGTTGTTTATCTATAAATGTAATCACTTAGCCTAGTTGCACACATGCACACATACAGACACACATTGTCAGAGGCAGAGGGTGGGAGACTGGCAGATCAAGAATGTCCTATTCTCTCACAAAGCTGACAAAATGCGAGCTTTATTAGTAAGCCCCTGAATGCATGAAAAGCAGGCACTGAACAGATATATTTTGTTGTTGACTCATTACTTTCTCGACAGTTATTTTCTGTCACTATAATTTTTTGTTCAATTTCCTAATCAGTTTTGTTTCTCTTCCTTGTTGTAATTGCTTTCCCAATATTGTTCTTTGAGTTAAGTACAGGTTACTGAAGTGCAGATAATTACTTAATGCTTTTCGTTAATGGTGCCTTGGGACTCAGATTAATTTACAAGGTATTTAAACTCATTTGTATGCATTACAAGTTGTCTCTATGTTTGTGCAGGTAGGCATAATAATATCAGGGACCAATTAAATATTTAAACATTCTCCGTGGATACTATTTCTTGAGAAAAATTCTTGGAGGACTTGCCTTTGCTTCTGTAATGATAGTCATAATGTTTTGTGTCAGACGGTGCCATTTCATCTGCTTACCTCTTCCTAATTGAAGAAGGGTCATCGAACCTCATTGAAACACTTGTCACCAACCAGATAACTGCTGGTACCATTGAAGTTACTCTTAATTAGGGAAATGAAAACACGTTATTCTGCATTGTTGTTCATCACGTGAAATTTCATTTCTCAGTTGTCGGTACATACGACAATTAAACACTCATGACTTCCACAACTTACAAAAGTCATACAATTTTCCAAAAGACAGCACCAGTTGGCAAGGTAGCTTAATCTTTATGTTTCTGTGACAGGATTCAGCAACAGTTTTACTTCTTTAGTTTAATTTAGTTTAGAGATACAGCATAGACATCGGGCCTTTGGCCCACCGAGGCCACGCGTCCATTGACAGTAGTTCCCTGTTATCCCCCTTTCTCATCCACTCCTTCAATACCAGAGGCAATTTATAAGGGCAAGTTAACCAAGAACCCTGTACGCCTTTGGGATGTAGGAGGAAACCTGAGCACCTACGGGAAACTCATGCAGTTACAGGAAGAATGTGCAAACTCCACACAGACAGCAACTGAGGTCAGGATTGAACCTGGATCCCTGGCGTTGTAAGGCATCAGTTCTATCAGTATGTCACTGCGCCATTCTAATCAATGCTGTTGATCAATAGCGGTTGACGGGAGGTTTTCGTGCAACAATACCAACAAAGTACACATCATGACCAGTATGGGAAACTGTTCTAATTTAAAGTCTATTGCCAAGTCCATTGTAAAAAATTGAGATAGAAATTGAGAACCTTGTGCCTGGTGTGAAGACAGTAACCTTTCTCTCAATTAAAATAAGACAAATGAGATAGTGAATGACTTCAGGAAGCAAAGTGGTACACACAGTGATTGCAGTCCAGACCATCACACAAACCAGCATCGACACGGTGGGCTGAAAGGCTTTTTCCATAGTGTAACTTTAAATTTAAAAAATGAAACTAAATTTGAGGTTTAGAATTTGCTGAGATTAAGCTATCTTTGGCTACTTCCCTAAATACCACTGGACACAAAAAGAGGATCTTAGACATGCTTGTTGTGGTTCAAACATGATCAGGCATCTGCTGGGATCTGCGCAGGATGAAACTATCTGCACTAAAGTCCAATATTAATAACTATAAAGCAGAAGTTACATAGAGCTATGTCATCAGGTTCATGCAGAGATGACTTTAGACTTCAGACTCTAGACTTTTGAGATACAGCATGGTTACTGGCCCTTTGGCCCGCCAAAACTGCAAAGACCAGCGATCACCCCGTACACTAACAATATCCTACTCACAAGGGACAATTTACAATTTACAGAAGCCAATTCATCTACAAACCTATTTATCTTTGGAATGTGGGAGGAAACCAGAGCACCCGGGGAAAATCTATGTCAGAATTGTGTTTAGTTGGTAAAAGGTTACTTTGTATAAGACTTTTATAAATAGCTCGTTCTAAGCTTCCCCCCAGTCTAGTTTCAGTCAATAAGATATTGAGTCAAGCACTTGCGCATCTAAACTTTATTTTGGAAAAACACAATAACAGTTCCCCACTACTATACCTAACCGCCGCGGGTTTGATACAATACAAATAAATTTCGAAGCACTCACACCTATTCAATACTTGCTCCTTCCTTTCAGATTCTAAGGCCACTGAAATTGCTCGCACACTAACGTCTAATACAGGGTGGGGAACCTTTTCATGTTGGAAGGCTGCATTAAGTTAGCTGTAATCTAATAAGGCCGCATTCCAAGAAACTTCAATTAGATATAGGATTATTTCGTTGAATCTTCTTTTACTCTTTGGTATTTTAAATACATTCATTTTAAGATTAAAATAAAATTAATAAAAGACGAACAAAAACATATTAATAAAAATAAAAGGATTTGTTCTGCAAAATTTGGATTCATTCAAAAGGCCGCACTTAATGGCCTAGACGGCCGCAGGTTCCCCACCCCGGTCTAGCAGATTCACACCTCTCACACAATTGTTCCTTCAATCTCTCCCAACTGTCATTCAATCATTCTACTCAATCGCTCCTATTCAATTATTCGGATCAATTGCTCTTATTCAATTGCTCTCTCAACTTTCATATCAGCTAGATCACAATCACTTCATTCAACTGTCAGCGCTCAAACAAAGAATCTCCGGTTCCGCAAACTAAGGCTCTGGCTCTTAATAGCAACCTCTCCCAAGCAGCAATCTCTCCCACTCAAAACACTTTAAGTTCACACAGCCATACAAACCCAAACCACGCAAGTAAAACTACAATCAAACAATAAATTATTCCCCCGATTACAAGTAAACCAATATAAACTACAAGCATCCACTCATTATGCCAATAAATCACACTCTAATAAATCCTCCTCGTGGCGTACTCGGTCAACGGAACGACTCCTCCCTCGACACAGCGATCAAAAGAATACGAACCATGATCGAACCACCACAAATCAGATTCTAACAATACTACGATCCCGATTTAAACAAATACAAATATTCAATTCGAACACACTTCTACTCCAATTATCTAACACCTAAAATCCTTAAGCACTCACACAGACAATACAAGTAGCGGTCCGTGAACTTAACACACTCTAAATATTTTTACATACACAAAGTATTTATACAATTCAGATCCGATAAAGATGCTAAAAAAGACGATGCTGGATTTCTACAATTTACAATAATAATTTAACATGCTAGCGCACAGTTTTCAAACACTCGATCTCAATGTCGCGTTGCGCAGTTATCAATCAGTGAACCTGTCCCTCTCATACTGAAGATTTTCCCCTTCCTCGGGTACTCTTTGCTGAGGGGTACTACTTTTTAAGTGGACTACTTTTCCTCCTAAATATTACTTTCCCCTGCTAAGACTGGACTTCTATAGGGCAGAGAAGGTCATGCAATCCTAAGCGTTCTCCCAGAAGGTCGACACAGGACTTCGTGGGACCTGTATTTTAACGGTCCCCGAACCTTGAGGGGCCGAACCACATGGGGGTGGTCTCTATACAGTCCAATAACAGATATCAATTAACACGGTACATGATAGACATTTCCCTAACCCAATAATACAGTGACTAATACCATGTATCTGATGAAGTTTCTAGATGTAAGTTAACAGAGATTAATTTTGCAACATGTGCTTGGATATTCAAATAATCCAGACAAGGCTCAACACTTAACCCAATCAACATCCAGCAAAGTAAAGCTTTGCAACAATATTTACAATGTGTATGTTTGGTTTCCATTCACCCAATCCGTTTCATGCAATTTACACCTAATTGTAAGAATCTGCAGATATCCCATTCTTTCCCTGTTACTTTTATCTAGACTCCAGACAAGCTGGCACCATTCTGCCGCTTGTCCCACTTTGTCAGAAGGCACATTTAAATAGACCAAATGGCCGAGCAGCCCAGAAGCCTTTACTCAATTTTAGTGTCCTAGCATCTCCAATTTGGCCACAATTAACACTTTCAGAATTATTTTTGCTGCATCTTTGGAAATCACTTTTGCGATTGTTTTCCTTTTCAGATATTGTGCCTAAGTTGAAAACAGAAAGTCGAAAGATTGCTATTTTCCCCTGGAGATGATTAATTTAAGAATGTATGCATTGAATGGTGTACGACAAAAGGAGCAGCAAGCAACTCACCAACTCCACCACACAAACGCCCCACCAGAGGAGATTCACACATCAGCTTCCTGCGTGGATGTGTCTGAAAAATCCTCAAAACACTCAGAGAGCCCATGGACATAGGATGAAATAACAAGTAAATACGGATGCTTGTTTATACCAAAGTAAGACACAAAAAGCTGGAATAACTGAGCGGAACAGGCAGCATCTCTGGAGAGAATGAATGGGTGACCTTTCGGTTTAAGATCCTTCTTCAGACTCCTTTCCTTCCTCCACACCACCTTCCTTGCTTCCAGCCTTTGTAGTGGAGTGGAAGATTGCAACCTTCACGTGGTCCGACTAATGCAATCAACTCGACGTGCACAAACGGAAGATCAAATAGAACAAGTTGTCCAACAACTTTAGGCTGTGCACGCCACACGAAAGAAGAAGAAGCTTTTATAGTGATAGGAAGAATGAGAAACATAGGGTTGCCTACTATAGAACATAGACAACACAACCCAGAGGGGCCCATTGCCCTACATGGTTTGTGCCGAACATGATGTATGAAACTGGTTAAACTGGTGCCTAGCTACACTTTCCTTTAAGGGTCAAGTCAGAGTCACCTCAGAGTAAAAGCCTCAAGGAATTGGCAATCTTTCATCACCCAGCAAGAACCAAACCATCAGTGGGTGCAGACCTCTCTGATATTGGCACAGCTGGTAAAGACTTGGGTTCGATCCCGACCTCAGGTGCTGTCCAAGTGGGTTTCCTCTTGGCACATCCCAAAGGCATGTGGGTTTATAGGTTAAATGCCATCTCTAAATCATCCCTAGTGTGTGGGGAGTGGATGAGAAAGAGAAATATATAGAATTAGTGTGATCAATGGTTGGTGCGGACTTGGTGGGCCAGTGGGCTTGGTTCCATTCTGTATCTCTAAACTAAACTAAACTTTCATCCAGTGCTAACTGAGTGTCCCCAGGACTTTTCATGCCATTAATTCAGATGCCCTGGAATAACATATGACATAGATTGCAGACACCTCAGAAATGCTATGAAAGCTTGTGGAACTTGAAGAGCAATGTGACATAGAATGAAACATAGGTATATTAAAGGAAAGAATCCATTGCATTAAAGGAATGCCATCCATCCTACCTCTCAAGGAAGTTCACCTCCATTGTCAAGACTGCAGTCGACATCCCATCCCAGGCAGATGTTCAGCTGGCACTGGAGGTCATCTCCAATGATGCACTCGCAAAGAAAGCTCAACAACCCCTCTACATCCTCACACGTGTGAGGAGATTTTGTATGTTACTTTATACTCAAGATTTGTCAAATTTGAAGCCAATATTGAACTTCAAAATGTGTGCAGTGGAGAGCCTGCTGATTTGGTGCATTACGGCATGCTTTGGAAATTCGAACATTTGAAAATGAAAGAGGCTGCAGAAAGTAGTGGATATTGCCCAGTCCATCGTGGATCTGAACTCCTCACCATCAAAGGGATCAACTCCTTTCCTTGTAACTCTTATCTAGCCTAATGATGGCAGCAGATATTACCAAAGACACACCATCATTACCACGGTCTCTTCTCGCGTCCATTGGGAAGAAGGTACAGGAGCCTGAGAACCTTTACCTCCAGGTTCAAGAATAACTTCCTCCCATTCACTATCAAGTTATGAACAACCTTGCATAACCCAAAGCACAACCCTTTCTCAGCACCAAACCACTACGGAGTTTGCACTACTATGGTTGTTCTATGCACTTTGGTTTTTGCACTATCATGGTCAAGTTTACTTTAGACTATACTTTAGACTTTAGAGATACAGCACAGAAACAGGCCCTTTGGCCCACCAAATCTTCGTCGACCAGTTAACACTATCTTAAGGGCCTGTCCCACCAGCATGCGACTGCATGCTAACGTGGTCGCTTGAACCGTGTGGCCGCGCGGGGCCGATCCCACTTCGATCACCGGAGCCATATGGAGTTGTGCGGGGCTGGCCCGACATCGCGCGGGGGTCCGAAAAACTGACACTTTCCAAAAATCCCGCGCGGCAAAGGCCTGTCGGCCCGCAGCTGCATTGAGGCCGTACGCAGCGTCTCGACGTCGTACACAATGTCTTGACACCGTACGCAGCGTCTGGACGCCGTATGCAGCGTCTTAACGGCGTACGCCTAGCGCGTGGCGTTGCACGATGACGTCACCGCCCGGTGTGCCGTTGCACGATGTCGTCACCGCCCGACGCCGTGCGCCATCCAAATTGAGTCAGCCCGCCTCCTGCCCAGCTGATTGGTGAGTATGATGTTGGGACCAGCTCCATACGGCTCCGCGGTTGGAAGTGGGACCGGCCCCGCGAGGCCGTAGGCCTCAAGCCACCGCGTTTGGTCGCGCTCGCCGCATGCAGTCGCATGCTGGTGGGACACGACCCTTTACAAACTAGGGACAATTTACAATTTTGCTGAAGCCAATTACCCTACAAACCTGTACGTCTTTGGAGTGTGGGAGGAAACCAGAGTACCCGGAGAAAACCCACATGGTAACGTAGGGAGAACATACAAACTCTATACCCATAGTCAGGATTGAACACGGGTGTCTGCCGCTCTACCACTGCACCACTGTGCCGCAGTGACTTTGAATAACTGATGATTTATTGCCTTTTTATTGTTGTTGTCGTTGCATTGAACGTGCCTGTAAAGTTGCTGTACGTAAGAATTTAAATGTTCCAGTTCATATCTGGTGATGCATACGAAAAATGAGCAGTCTTTAACTTTAGAATCTCACACATTATCTCTTTGTTGAATATGTCAATCCATCGCAATGGCGATGATACATGGTATATCATTAGATGGGGAAATCTCATACAAAGATGATCTCAATCATTGTGATTGTGTTTAGATGTTGGTTAAAGTGATTTGAGTAAAATAAAGCAGTATTACGCTCCCTCGCCCTACAATAGATAAAGAAAGCTGTTTAAAAAGCTCTTATATGTTAGCCGTTTTGTGTGCAGGGGTTTGCAGTTGCATTTTACACAGTAAAAAAACTGTGTAAAACTGTGAAACCACGGGGAGAACTTCGGCTTGCTTGCCTTGTATCAGCAATGCGAAGGCACTTCCTGTTCAGCATGAAATGGTAAAAGATACCAAAACCTCGCGCGTCTCGTAAAGTACCACAAATACGTTCATACATTTCTGACATGAATTGTTGTTTGTCTTCTCCTATCACAAATAAACAAAGAAATCACTGGACAGCAATTAAACATGCTCATAACCTCAAATAAATAGCACTGACTTTTCAAGAAAGGAACATTTTGTTCACAAATTATCCTTAGTCAGTAACGCCAACATGAAACCCAAAACTCGGCTCATTTTCAAGTCGCTAAAAATGAATGGAATGCACAACCTTTGCTGGAATGAGTGCGCATTTTGTGGGTTGACTGGGGATGATTTTATATGGGGACGTTTCACGGTGTTAGAACATCCAAGGCACTTTACAGGCAATAAAGTTCCTTTGAAGTGTATTCACTGCAGTCGGGGGAGTATTATATCTGCCAAGGGCTAATCCTCCAAAATGGCACTGTTTAGTTTAGTTTAGAGATGGAAGACAGGCCCTTTGGCCCACCGAATCCATGCCTACCATCGATCACCCATTCACACTAGTTCTACATTATCCCACTTTCTCATTCACCCCTGACACTTTGGGGGCAATTTTACAGAGACCAACTAACCCACAAACCCCCCGTCTTCTGGAATGTGGGAGAAAACCTGAGCAAACCCACACTAAATTCCCATTGAAGTCACAAGCTGAATTCAATGTGAGGTTGAAAAAATGTATCCTGTCTTAGGAGGAGGGGAATCGAGAACCAGAGGTTATAGGTTTAAGGTGAGGGGAGAAAGATTCAATATGAACCTGTGAGGTAACTTTTTTACACAAAGGGTGGTGGATGAAAAGAAAGAGTTGCTGGAGGAGGTAGTTGAGGCAGGGACTTTTGCAATGTTTAAGAAACATTTAGATAAGTACATGGATAGGACAGGTTTCGAAAGATATGGGCCAAACGCAGGCAGGTGGGACAAGTATCGATGGGACATGTTAGTCAGAGTGGGCAAGTTGGGCCGAAGGGCCTGTTCCCACACCATATGACTCCATGACTATCCGTTTTTTATTCCTTGACATATTTTCCAATATTTATGTTTAATCAAAGACCGGGATGCTGTCTTAAAACACAATGTGCTGGAGGAACTAATTCGGCTGAGGCAGAATCTATAGAGGAAATGGACAGAGAACGTTTTGGGTTGGGACCCTTCCTCCCTCCAAACATGCTGCCTGCCCAGCTGAACTCCTTCAGCACATTGTGTTCTGTTCAAGATTCCAGCATCCACAGTTCCTTGTGTCTCCAGCCTGAGTGAGTTTGTGAAACTCTGGCAAAGACAAAGATTTAGATAAGTTTAGTTTTGTTTAGAGATACAGTGTGGAAACAGGCCCTTCGGCCCACCGACTCCACAGCGACCAGCAAGCCCCATACATTAACACTATCCTACACACTAGGGACAATTTACAATTTTACCGAAGCAATTAACCTACAAACCTGCACGTCTTTGGAGGAAACCCACGCGGTCACGGGGAGAATGTACAAACTGCATACAGGCAACACCAGGAACTCAGGATCGAACCTGGGTCTCTGACGTTGTAAGGCAGCAATGCCACCCATGTTAGTGAGTTGGTTTAATTTGTTAACGATGAATTGGTTTACTGCAATTGAAATGCTAAAATGACCAGAATTGGTGTAAATATTTTCTTTTCTTTGCTCTTGATTGACAGGCTGCCACATATTCTGCACCTCCTTCAGTTCTGTAGCTTGGCAGATATATTCATGCATGTATCGCTGAACTGTAGGTACCTACACTGGATGGATTGTCTCAGCATCTGCTTCCAATACTTACACAATAATAATAATAATAATAATAATAATAATAATAATAATAATAATAATAATAATAATAATAATAATAATAATAATAATAATAATGAGATACTACTGAAATTGGAGGAATTGTAATTAACTTAAGAAATTTGGACAATCCCAAGGTAATCTGAGAAAAGATGTGGTGGAAACGAACTTTGCATTCATGTTTATATGAACATAGGAACCAGCGTTTCAGTCGGTTGGATCTGTTCTCTTCAGTTTGATAGCAGCTGATCTGATTCCTCATTTTATCCATCTCTTTCATCCAAGGTATACCTTTTTCCATTGACATTGCCTAACGCATCAACAATGATGGATTTGCTGGTCAAAGCTGAGCTGATCTCGTTACAAATAAAGAAAATAGACCAACACCAAAGTAGTAGTAGAGTAGGAAGGAACTGCAGATGCCGGTTTACATGGAAGATAGACACAAAATGCTGGAGTAACTTAGCAGGGCAGGCAGCATCTCTGGAGAAAAGGAAGAAGTTACGTTTTGGGTCGAGACCCTTCTTCAGACCTAGAGTCTGTAGGTTGTAGTGTGGAAGCCCTCCTTTCAGTTATCATACTGGCATGAGTATGATGGGGGGAAATAGCCTCCATCTGTGATGGAGATTTGCAATGTTTTTATAATTCTACTTTCAAGGCTATATTAAAACATATTACATTTGGTTCCTCCTGTGCAGAATTGTTAACATTTTTATTCAAACACGGCATGGTCCTGTTTGTATGAGGAATCTAAATAAACACATTAATAATTCATCGAAGGTAACACACTTACATTGTTGTTCTTCTTACGTATGGTGTGCACAGCCTGAAGTTGTAGGACAACTTGTTCTATTTGATCTTATTTGATTGTGCACACCGGGTTGATTGCATTCGTCTAAACAGGGCAGACCACGTGAATGTTGCAATCTCCCAGCCCGCATTGTTGTTTGGATTGTGGGTATGTCCATTCATCTTCTCCAGGTTCACTCGTTCTCTGAGTCAGTTTATCAGTACTCACTTATTTAAGTGAGTATTATTTTTTAATCAATAAAGACAAAGGAAAGCCAAACATAAATCCTTACAGATGGTTGACCTTTAAAAGAATTAATGACAAACCCATGTTGATGAATGCTGACAATTCCCTATCTCATTTGTCAAACTGCATTATATTATTGTCCCCTTCCAATTTTCTCTCCACACTCCTTGGATGTGTGGCCTGTGGGTCATTGACTTCTGGCCTGCGCAGCTCATTTAATGAACAAATGGCCCACTTTGGATAGAGCAAAATCACATTCGGTGGAGAGTATCATAAACTGGAAGTAAAAACAGTGACTTCAGAATGTGCCATCTCATTTTGTTATCTGATCACTCATTCGACAATTCATCGTAAGATACTGAGAAAAACGCAATCAAAACACTAAAATTCGCTGTAACCATCTGGCAGGGGTTGGTTGTTGATTGGATCAACTAAATGCAGTGGACTGAGCAGCCTTTCTGCCTGCAACAGGATTCTGAGCTTCATGTTGTACTTGGATCAGGAAATTTACACAATAGGAGGATTGGCTTGTCTGACTGGAATTCCAGGCTTGGATCAGAGTTATTCTTGGAACAAATATATGTTTATCTAGACTCAGATGGAATAGAGTTCTCACACTAAGACAAAAATTAAAACAGGATTCTGATATCTCTTAACTGGACACTGGCAAGGATTTTGCTATGGTTCTCCGACAGAATCAAACACATGCTTTATTTGCAATTTATATTTATTGGCGATCCTGAAAGATCATTGGTTTTTTGCTGTTGTGAGATATGTTCATGCTGATTTGTCTATAGCACTTTGGAATACCAACAGCTGCAAGAAAATAAATCGACCAAAGTTATTGATAGAAAATGTACTATTTGGTTTGTGGAACTTGAGCAATATAAGGTCAGAATTACTCGGATCATAAGATACTAAGACATAGGAGCAGAATTTGACCATTTGGCTACTATTGTTCACTATTCGATCATGGCTGATCTTTTTTCCTTCTTGACCCCATTCTCCTGCCCTTTCCCCATAACCATTGAGGCTTCACTAATCAATCTCTGTTTTAAAAATACCCGTCTGTGGCAATGAATTCCACAGATTCACCAACATTCTGGCATTTTGTTTGCCATACGTGGGTCGGTGTGGCATGAATCTAGTTCCTGTTGCAATTGTATTGCTGTTACCAAAGACGAGAATACCAATTACAAAAACACATTGCAATCTGCAGCGGAAATCCCTCTTCCAAAATAATGGACAGCACAGCAAACAACGATCATACAGCTCTTCGCTTTCATCAAACATTAAACAGGGCAAGACTAATGCACCAAATGACTAAATCAGAAACCTAGCCAGTATAATGATGCTTGGTCAAAGTGATAGATTCTTGGATGCAGATGCCAGTGAATTCCGTTTCTAATGGCACGGCAGCTGAGGACGTGGCTGCCAATGGTGGAGGAACAAGGATCAATGATGAACAAGATGGATGGATGGATGGATGGGTATGCGGATATCTTGAAGGGTTGTGGGGCTGGAAAACCCCAGCAACAGCTGGCCAACATCTTAATGCAAGCTGGCACTTCCTGAAAAAGATTAGACAACTTGAGAATGACTGGACTGGAAATGTTCGATGTTGGACTAGAAATAGAACTATAAATAGCCATGCTATAACTAAAGATGCAGATATACTGATCAATCAACCGGCCTTATTTCAGAGAGATAGAGGCACAAGGAACTGCAGATGCTGGCAAAAAAGACACAAAGTGCTGGATTAACTCAGCGGGTCAGGCAGTGTCTCTTGAGAACGTGGATAGGTGATATTGCAGGCTGGGACTCTGCAGACTTAATGTGCTGGGGGGGGGGGGGGGGGGGGGGGGGGTAAGCGATGTGGGTCAAAGCCAGGCAAGTGATAGGTAGACACAAAATTCTGGAGGATCTCAACGGGTCAGGCAGCATCACTAGATAAAAGGAATGGCTAACGTTTCGGGTTGAGACTCTTCTTCAGACCCCGACCCAAAACACCCCCTATTACTTTTCCCCACTGATGCTGCCTGACCCACGGGGTAGCTGACTGTCTTCGATGTAAACCAGCATCTGCAGTCCCTTCCTGCACAAACCACCATGGTAAACACCTGAGATTGCAGTAGGATAACAAGATGATATTATTTTTGAGACATGGTCCTTTGCATGAGCCATAACTCAGTCTTGTCTTGGGTTTGAAACTATGGTTCAGTGCACATTCAAGCATTTGTTGTGACTGCAAATCTGTCTTTCAAGCCAAAACTAAGCAATGCTGGAAAGATTACAGTTATTGTAAGTATGTGTAAAGCATGAGCAATGCAGATTCAGTTCCTTCTGTTTAAGATCAAACCGATTTACACCATGCTGATATATGAACTGAGACTTCCATCCCAACTAAAATAATCCCGATTCAGAAGTCAAACCACAGTCCAGATTCCAACATTTTACTCAATCTGAAAGTGATTGTTGTCAGTGTCACCTTTCAGAGGAAACATTGAACCACACTCTCATCACCCTCTCCTGTGAATTTTTAAGTTTAGTTTAATTTAGTTTAGAGATGTAGAGCGGAAACAGGCCCTTCAGTCCACCGAGCCCGCACCGAGTCGTGATCCCCGCACGCTTAAGGGCCTGTCCCGCTAAGGCGATTTGTTTCAGCGACTGCCGGTGACTAGACTGTCGCCACACAGTCGCCGTGGTGTCGCCTGTATGATCGTAAGCAGTCTCCTCAGTCGCCAAAGACGCATAGCGTTTTTCTGGCCGCCGCGGGATTTTGACATGTTCAAAACTTTTCGGCGGCAGTCGTAGACTGTGGACTCGTAGCTTGTCTTGTCCTGTCGTTGATGCTGTCTTAGGTTTTTGCTAGGATGCCTAGGTTGTCACTAGTAGCGACTTTGTAAAAACACACCCGCAGCTCACGTGATCAGGTAAAAATATGCATGGATGCTGATTGTTTTGTTTGAAACTATGATGGGACCACCACATCAAAATGCTTACCAGATATATACATTTATAATACTTTTTGTGAATTGGACTTGAAATTCTTTGTCACACACAGCTTGTGAAAAGTTTTAATGTATTTGCCTTACACTTAATATTGATGTTTCTGTGTTGCAGCCACAGTCTCTGATGGGACCACCACAGATGCCACCACCAGTGATGTCATGCTCACCGATGGACTCCTCACACATAGGCAGGTCACCCAGTTCCACAGGACATCAGGTAGCCATAACTCCCACATACACTCCCTGGCAGCCATCTATCTTCTATCTATCTATCTATCTATCTATCTATCTATCTATCTATCTATCTATCTATCTATCTATCTATCTATCTATCTATCTATCTATCTATCTATCTATCTATCTATCTATCTATCTATCTATCTATCTATCTATCTATCTATCTATCTATCTATCTATCTATCTATCTATCTATCTATCTATCTATCTATCTATCTATCTATCTATCTATCTATCTATCCATCCATCCATCCATCCATCCATCCATCCATCCATCCATCCATCCATCCATCCATCCATCCATCCATCCATCCATCCATCCATCCATCCATCCATCCATCCATCCATCCATATATCCAGTGCACTCACTGTTCTCCTCTGCTGCGAGTGCACCAAGTTTTGTTCCGATCGGGGGTTTAATGTAAAAGTTAGCAAGGTTTAAAAACCACGCGTGCGCAGATCGATCTCCTCTCCTGCCAGTCGGCGCCACGTGGATTGGTCTTTTCTCCCATCACTCAGCAGGACGGTCCACCCCTTCCTGCGCCATCGCGTCTTTACTGGAGCTGAGGGACGCTCTGGATGGCAGGCGGAGGTCTCCAACCACACACAATTTTCGGAGGGACCGGAAGCAGCCCTGCCCAACCCAGCCCAGCACGTAGATGTCGCCGATGTCGCCAAATGTAAAACAGAGACTCTGCTGGAGCTGAGGGAGGCTCTGGATGGCCGACTCTGGATGGCCGGCTCTGGATAGCCTGGTCTCCAACCAGACACAATGTTCGGAGGGACCGGAAGCGGCCCGGCCCGAACCAGCCCAACCCAGCCCGGTCTAGCCTGGCCCAGCCCAGGGCGGAGTCGGAGAAGTTGCCTATGATCCCAGCGGAGGAGAATGTCCAGCGACAAGCACCCGCTGTGAGACCACAGCGCACCGTCAGCAACAGCCCCTTCCCCTCTGGTCCCTCTCGCTGGCTCCAGCCCCCCTCCCCCGTGATAGCCTCCTCTACCCCGTCTTTTCTCTGAACTCTCTTGTCCCCCCATCCACCCCCCCCCTCACACACCTCCCCGGCCTACACACCCACTCTCCCCTTCTCCCCTCCCTCCCCCTTCTCCAGCTCCACAACTCTCGCTGCCCCACCACAACCCACAAAGCTAGGAGTGTGTGAGGCAGGAGGCAGAGAAGGGAAACACTCAGACCCAACATGTAGGGGGGAAAGAAGAATAAATTAATAAACAGAGAATAAGAGGTTACACAAAAAGCTGGAGAAACCTCAGCGGGTGCAGCAGCATCTAAGGAGCGAAGGAGATAGGCGACGTTTCGGGTCGAGACCCTTCTTCAGACCCGAAACTCGCCTATCTCCTTCGCTCCTTAGATGCAGCTGCACCCGCTGAGTTTTCTCAGCTTTTTGTGTACCCTCGATTCTCCAGCATCTGCAGTTCCTTCTTTAAAACAGAGAATAAGAGGTGGTGGGTTTCTTAAATGTGTGAGCAGAGAGACAGAGGGGCATAAAATGATGGTAGAAGCAATAGGTAGCAAGGTGAAAAGTAAAAGTGGCAGGCAGACAAATCCAGGGCAAAAATCAAAAAGGGCCACTTTTCAACAAAATTGTATAAGGGGTAAGAGTGTTGTAAAAACAAGCCTGAAGGCTTTGTGTCTCAATGCAAGGAGCATTCGTAATAAGGTGGATGAGTTGAATGTGCAGATAGCTATTAATGACTATGCTATAGTTGGGATCACGGAGACATGGCTCCAAGGTGACCAAGGCTGGGAGCTGAACATCCAGGGATATTCAATATTCAGGAGGGATAGACAGAATGGAAAAGGAGGTGGGGTAGCTTTGCTGGTTAGAGAGGAGATTAACGCAATAGAAAGGAAGGACATTAGCTTGGAGGATGTGGAATCGATATGGGTAGAGTTGTGAAACACTAAGGGACAGAAAACGCTAGTGGGAGTTGAGCCCAGGCCACCTAACAGTAGTAGTGGAGTTGGAAATTAGAAAAGCGTGCAACAAAGGTAAAACAGTTATAATGGGTGACTTCAATCTACATGTAGATTGGGTGAATCAAATTGGCTGGGGTGCTGAGGAAGAGGATTTCTTGGAATGTATGCGGGATAGTTTTTCAAACCAACATGTAGAGGAACCAACGAGAGAGCAGGATATTCTAGACTGGGCATTGAGTAATGAAGAAGGGTTAGTTAGCAGTCTTGTTGTGCGTGGCCCCTTGGGCAAGATTGAACATATTATGGTTAAGTTCTTCATTAGGATGGAGAGTGACATAATTAATTCAGAAACAAGGGTTCTGAACTTAAAGAAAGGTAACTTTGAGGGTATGAGACGTGAATTGGCCAAGATTGGCAATTGATTCATAAAGGGTTGATGGTGGATGTGCAATGGAAGGCATTTAAAGACTGCATGGATGAACTACAACAATTGTTCATCCCAGTTTGGCAAAAGATTAAATCAGGGAAGGTAGTGCATCCGTGGATAACAAGGGAAGTCAGGAATAGTATCAAAACAAAAGATGAAGCATACAAATTAGCCAGAAAAAGCAGCCTACCAGAGGACTGGGAGAAATTCAGAGACCAGCAGAGGAGGACAAAGGGGTTAATTAGGAAAGGGAAAATAGATTATGAAAGAAAGCTGGCAGGGAACATAAAATCTGACTGCAAAAGTTTTTATAGATATGTGAAGAGAAAAAGATTAGTTAAAACAAATGTAGGTCCCTTGCAGTCAGAAACATGGGGAACAAGGACATGGCAGACCAATTGAATAACTACTTTGGTTCTGTCTTCACTAAGGAAGACAAAAATAATCTGCCGGAAATAGCAGGGGACTGGGGGTCAAATGAGATGGAGGAACTGAGTGAAATCCAGGTTAGCCGGGAAGTGGTGTTAGGAAAATTGAATGGATTAAAGGCCGATAAATCTCCAGGGCCAGATATGCTGCATCCCAGAGTACTTCAGGAAGTAGCCCCAGAAATAGTGGATGCATTAGTGATCATTTTTCAAAACTCTTTAGATTCCTGAGGATTGGAGAGTAGCTAATGTAACCCCACTTTTTAAAAAGGGAGAGAAAATGGGAAATTATAGACCAGTTAGTCTAATATCGGTAGTGGGAAAATGCTAGAGTCAGTTATTAAAGATGGGATAGCAGCACATTTGAAAAGAGGTGAAATCATTGGACAAAGTCAGCATGGATTTACGAAAGGTAAATCATGTCTGACGAATCTTATAGAAATTTTCGAGGATGTAACTAGTAGAGTGGATAAGGGAGAACCAGTGGATGTGTAATATCTGGACTTTCAGAAGGATTTCGACAAGGTCCCACATAAGAGATTAGTATACAAACTTAAAGCACACGTTATTGGGGGGTTCAGTATTGATGTAGATAGAGAACTGGCTGGTAGACAGGAAGCAAAGAGTAGGAGTAAACGGGTCCTTTTCAGAATGGCAGGCAGTGACTAGTGGGGTACCGCAAGGCTCAGTGCTGGGACCCCAGCTATTTACAATGTATATTAATGATTTGGACAAGGGAATTGAATGCAACATCTCCAAGTTTGCGGATGACACAAAGCTTGGGGGCAGTGTTAGCTGTGAGGAGGACGCTAGGAGGCTGCAAGGTAACCTGGATAGGCTGGGTGAGTGGGCAAATGCATGGCAGATGCAGTATAATGTGGATAAATGTGAGGTTTTCCACTTTGGTGGCAAAAACAGGAAAGTAGACTATTATCTGAATGGTGGCTGACTAGGAAAAGGGGAGATGCAATGAGACCTGGGTGTCATGGTACACCAGTCATTGAAAGTAGACATGCAAGTGCAGCAGGCAGTGAAGAAAGCCAATTGTATGTTAGCATTCATAGCAAAAGGATTTGAGTATAGGAGCAGGGAGGTTCTATTGCAGTTGTACAGGGTCTTGGTGAGGCCACACCTGGAGTATTGCGTACAGTTTTGGCCTCCAAATCTGAGGAAAGACATTCCTGTACAGAGAAGGTTCAACAGACTGATTCCTGGGATGTCAGGACTTTCATATGAAGAAAGACTGGATAGACTAGGCTTGTATTCGCTAGAATTTAGAAGATTGAGTGGGGATCTTATAGAAACATACAAAATTCTTAAGGGATTGGACAGGCTAGATGCAGGAAGATTGTTCCCGATGTTGGGGAAGTCCAGAACAAGGGGTCACAGTTTAAGGATAAGGGGGAAATCTTTTAGAACCGAGATGAGAAAAACATTTTTCACACAGAGAATGGTGAGTCTCTGTAATTCTCTGCCACAGAAGGTAGTTGAAGATAGTTCATGGGCTATATTTATGAGGGAGTTAGATGTGGCCCTTGTGGCTAGAGGGATCAGGGGATATGGAGAGAAGGCAGGTATGGGATTTTTAGTTGGATGATCAGCCATGATCATATTGAATGGTGGTGCAGGCTGAAAGGGCTGAATGGCCTACTCCTGCACCTATTTTCTATGTTTCTATGTAACCCACCCACTCCCCCCACTCCCCCCACTCCCACACCACTCTCCCCACTAGCCCCACTGCCCCACAACCCCACCCTTACACCCCTCTGCCCCACAACCCCACCAATGCCCACACACCCTTCCCCTCCACACACACCCACCCACCCACATGCACCCCTCCCCCCACACCCCCTTCTCCCCCTCCAACATCGTCCCTCCCCCACACCCCGCATCATACACACACCTCCTCACACTCAATACACCCCAACTCACACTCCCCCTCCCACATCCCAACTTCACCCCTCCCACACCCTTCCCTCTTCCCAGCCCACCAAAACACCCCTCCCAACTCCTAAGAGATCTACTCACTCCCGCTTCACACCCCCTCGCCTCACAACCCCCCTGGCCTGACACCCCCTGCCTCACACCCCCCCCACCTCACAACACCCTGCCCCTCCCCCTATATCCCCCTACCTCCACACAACCCTCCTCCCCACGCACCATATCTCCCCCCCCTACACTCCCCTCCCCACACAACACCCCCCCACCTCCCACCACTCACCTCCTATCCCTCCCCTCGCATATCCCTCACACCCCTTCCCACACACCCTCCTTCCCTCCCCTCCCCCACACCCCCCTCCCAATTGAAGAGGAGGTGGGAGGGAGTGCTGGGGGGAATGAGGGGATATGAGGCCGCATCTGCACAAGTTAGAGGGATTTTTGGGTGACTGGTGGAATATTGCCGTTGGGGGAAAGGGTTGGGTTGGGGGACCAGGCCTCCCGTGTGACGTGGACCCAACGGGTCCCACTTAGTCTAGACAAATTCTAGTGACCTCTCTGGACTCTCAGCTGCATTCATAACCTACCCCAGCCTTGACACACTCATACATGAACCAGTGACACCAGGGTGTACCCTCAGAACAGAGACCTAGGACGCGAGTGGGCACTTGCGTCTGAGTTACACTGGATTAATGGACGCAGATCACCACCGAGTGTAATGATGTTAAGTCCTGTATGTTTTTTATACTTGTGTTATGTTTGAAGTTTGAGGTTTAAAGTTTTATTGAAGTTTGAAGTTTATTGAAACTCGAAGACCCTCGTTGGGGTATGGGAGTACAGTTTTATGTGATTAAATTATATAATATATTATATATTTATTTTTGTATGCACAGTTGTATGTTCTTATAAACCTTTTTTGGTTGTTAAAACTTTTGTTTGTTTAAATATCAATAAAGGAAAATCTTAGTATCAATAAAAATATATTTCAGAAAAGAGTCTCATGGCATTACTTTAAAATATTTAAATTTCATATTTTTTTGGGCAATAAAACAAACACAAACATAAGTATTGCACTGCAATGAAAAGCAAACTTCTTTAATATTTTTTGATCGATAAAACAAGAACAAATACAAGTATTGAACTGCATTGAGAAAATTACTATATTTGGGAGGATGTGTGTGGCAACTGTTTTGGAGGCCACATGTCTTCAGTTGTCTTCAGTTGTCATGTCGTAGCTTATCGTAGGTGGACATAGGTTATGTAGGTGTCGTCGTAGGTTCTCATAGGTGTGGAAGTACTTAAGGGCCTGTCCCACTTAGGCGAGTGCAGGAGACTCTGCGCTCACCTCATGATCGCCACATGGTCGCCTCATGATCGCCACAATGTCGCCACATGTTCGCTGGTGGTCTCTGGTGAGTCTCCCTCATGGTTGAGAGGAGTTCCCGCATTCTGAGAACTAGTCGCGGCCTCAGTATGGTCGGCACAAATTTTTCAACATGTTGAAAATTTTTCTGCGACCAAAAATTGGTCGCCATGGAGAAAATTGATACTTTTGTAGTCTTGGGTGCAGTGGTGGTGGGGTCGCCTTGACATTGTAGGTAGTCAAGGTAGCCGTAGGTAGTTTTAGTTAATCTCCTTTGCTGACTGTTGATTTTCATTGGTCATTGGGAAATATATACGTAAGCACGAGTTTTCAGAAACCAAGGAAAACGACTGGTATGTTAAATGCCGCCGAAACTACTCTCAGCTGTGTACTTCTGCTTATTAAAGGTTTGTCTGCTTCTTAAAAGTGTATCCACTCTTTCTCCCCCCCCTTCTAAACCCCCCCTTCTTCACCCACCCCTTCTCCCCCCTTCTCCCCCCTTCTCCACTCCCCTTCTCCCCCTTCTCCCACTCCCTCCCACTCGCCCCCTCCCCCAGTCTTTTGTCTTACCGTACACTGTGCTAGCCGTCCTTAACCTTCCTGTTCATGGCGGTGTGTGTCCGTATCACCCTGGCTTTGCACTGTGGGAATTTCAGACAGCGCTCCCCAGCTTTCCCTGGCCCCCACCTTTGCGATGTATTTGTGTGTGTGTGTATGTGTGTGTGTTCTGCTCTGACGATCGCCGTTCCAGTTCGCGGTTTTCCAGGCAAGTGCCGCGAGCTTGAATGGCACAGTCGCCTAAGTGGGACAGGCCCTTAACCAACAATGATTAGGTGGCCAGTTGTCAGTGGCTTGATGTCGATTCAGAGGTAGGTTGTTGTAGTTGTTGATGTAGAGGGAGGTTCAGTCGCCGATTTTTCGGCATCCTGCTACGATTATGACAGTCGCCGGCGTCTCCTAAAAAATCGCCTTAGTGGGACAGACCATTTACAATATCCCACACACACTAGGGGCAATTTACAATAATATGAAGCCAATTAACCTACAAACATGTACGTCTTTGGAGTGTGGGTGGAAACCAGAGATCCTGGAGAAAAACCATGCAGGAACGTACAAACCCCATACAGTCAAGCACCCGTAGTCAGGATCGAACGACAGCAAGGCAGCTGTGCCACCAGTGCCGCCCCAGTTTTCCCACATTAGACCAGTTCCTATGGTATTTTTTTGAAGAAGAGAATGGAAATTCTCGCCAATGTCATGGCTTACATACATTAAGAACTTGAAATGCTTTGATAAAGGATTGCTGCTTGGTCAATGTGTGGCACTTTGACAAATATGTTGGTCAGGAAGCTGCCAACGTTTGGAGTGCTTTGGGTTTATGTAGAAGTATTGTACAATTTATGACGAAAAACAGGTTCTCTGGGGCCAGGGACAACTGCAACGTTGGGCTGGGGTGGGGAACAGAGGCTGAGGCCGCGACTAGTTCCCAGAATGCGGGGAACTCCTCTCGACCATGAAGGAGACTCACCAGAGACCACAGGACAAATGGTAGTAAGGAATGGTTCAGTTTAGTAAACAAGTTGGGGATGTATGAAAGGTGGAGTTATTTTTTTTTTTTTTTATATGGGACTCCATGAATGACACCATGAGGATTGGAGGATTTAGAACCTCAGGGATGAAAACCATAAGGGCATCAGGAGAACCCAGATGTTTGTGACATTTGTGAGGTTGGGGATGGAGTATGTGGTGGGGGGAGAGGATGGGGTGGAGTGGGAGGTATGTAGGGGTAACTGTTCTGATTGGCTGAATGGGATCAAATCCATGGCTTGATCAGAGTGTTTGGGGGAGATACATGGCACAGATGATAAATGGAATCAATATCTCTCCCTCTTCTCTCACCCCCTACCCTTCGGGCAAGAGGCACAGACGTGTGAAAACACAAACCTCCATATTCAGGGACAGATTCTTCCCAGAGTTATATCGGGCAAAACTGAACCATCCTGTCAACAACTAAAGAGTGATCCCAGAGATACCATCTACTTCATTGGAGAACCTCACGTGTATCTTTAATCTGACTTTACTGGACTTTATCTTGTACTAAATATTATTCCCTTTTATCCTGTATCTGTACACTGTGGGGTGGCTTGATCACATAAGTCTTTCCGCTGACTGACTAGCATGCATCAAACGATTTTCACTGTAATTCAGCACATGGGTCCAAATAAACTAAACTGAAAGCAAACCCTGAGTGACCATTAATGCTGCAAACGAGACAGCTGTTTTAGTTTGGAGTCATGTGAGTGATTCTGTGAAGAACCCGACAAGTCCGCCACGTGCATCATTAACGTCCTACGCATGGCATACCTCAAGAAGGATAACCGTAGAACGATCGGATTCCAGGATGGAGCTCCTATTGGAGAGGGGATGCTCCATCAAGCAAGAGCGCCGGCCTCCCTCCAAGAGCCTGTGCCAAGCAGCACCTTCAGGGCTGCCTAGTTGTCTCCCCTTGGAGGAGGAGAACATAACGTGTCAGTACGATTCTGACCGCCGAATCTGTGGGATTAATAAGCAATTTGGAGGCTGCCCATGGGATATGATAAGGGCACGAGCCAGAGGTCCCATTCCTGGTGGCCAATAGACTCCGGGAGAGCTGCTGGGGGAAGAGATGGCTGCTAGTATAAATTACTTGGCCTCCTCGCACCCAGCTTCAGGAGCTGGCCATGGATAACTACAATGGCCAAAAAGTATGAAACCCTGGTGTATTGTATCCTGCTTAAAGTACCCAGCCATAACCCATGCCATCTGGGGCCATATGGGATAGTCAGCATCAGGAGATAAAAGTGCAAAAAGGGAGCAGGAGATAAAAATAAACAAAGGATGCTGAAGCTGCTCGCATCCGGAGCATTACGGCTTTTGGTAGGTTGGGTGATGGTGGGCACCTGACCGAAGTTCAGCAGGATGCCCTGGCTTCTCATGTGCAATGTGGACTTTGAAGTAAACTGCCTTAGGAAGAGCACCAACTGCCCTACCATTAACCTGAGGTTCTCTACCCTGTGTAAGCCTAGTAACATCCAGGCCACCGAACCTGCTGTTCGGGGAAGACCTCGCTAAAACGGGTGAAGGAGCTGGATGACGAGGCAAAAACCGTTGGGACTCATCAAGGCGCCAGTGACCAGCAGAACCCTTCGGATGCAGTGCCCCTACAAGCGGTTTTGCTGAAACTGGGTCCGGTCACGGACCAAGCCGGGGCCATTTTAATGTGCGCAGCCTGACGCACATCTCAGCAGGAGCACGGGCAAACATGCCCTTTTCCCCTCCAGAACCAGGGGACAAGAACTCCACCGGTAACCATGGAGGTGGGTGGGTCTGGTTCTTGTCGAAACATAATTGAGTGAGAATTACCTAACAGTTAGGGGGAGGTTACACTGAAAAGAATGGTATGAAATAACATCAAACTTGTTTATTACTGCAGAGTATACAAGGGTTTTTAATTGAATTTATTCCCCAATACTTGTATCCTCTACCCACACCAGCACAAAGCCAGTGCGGCACTAAAATTTCTCACAAAAAGAGAATTTGGAGATTCAAGCTGGAACATTTGCTACGCCAAGCAATTGGATTCCAGAGGGTGGTTATATGGCACGTATAGACTTTCAGGATGCTTATTACTCAGTGCCTTTTCATAAAGAGGAATCGGAGATATTTGAAATTTAGCAGGATGGGACAATTATGGCAATTTAAAGCACTGCCTAATGGGGTTAACCTCTATCCCTAGATTATTTACAATAGCGCTAAAACAGTACTAGGGGTTACTTACGCGGGCACAGGGTCATATTGTAATGGCTTATTTGGATGACATCTTAATTATTGGAAAAACAATTGTGGCAAGCTGAAGTTACCAGTTTCAGTTGTTAAACTCATGGTTTGAGAGATTGGGGTTTATCATCCATCCAGCTAAATCAAAATTGGTAGCCGGTTTAAAGTATTTGGACTATTTGGGATTCACAGTTAATTCAACTCACATGTCCTGTGACTCTACCCAAGGGCAAGAGATTATATTAATTGAAGCTGTATCAGCTCTTGGGGGAGGCAATCACCTTCAATTTAGCAGGTGGTCCAGCTTGATTGGCAAATGGTAGCTGCCTTTCCAGCTGTTACAAAATAAGGACCTTTACATTACCAAAATTTTACAAGGGCAAAGGTACAAGCACTCAGAATATATGCAGGTCAATTCAAAACCGCCCATGCAATTACCATCTGAAGCCATTGCTGAATTACAGTGTTGGAATAAGAAACAATTCAAATTGTTCTAGCAAAATTCTGATGAAACACCCTTCAGTTGTTTTTGCAGACTGATGTTAGTGCCCTATTTGGGGTCTACAGATACCAGTCTAGCTGTGGAGGCAGAGGGGATTAGCATGAGGCGTTTTATTTCTCCAATCACAATGGAATTAATTATTTTAGAGCTTTGGAGCATTTTACAGGCTTAAGGCTGACTGTTATCACTAAACTAAGCAACACTTACATGTTCAGCTTCATATTGACAACACCAACGCAGTGGTTTATGTAATCACATGGGTGAAACAAGTCGAAATCTTGGTATGATTGCTACCTTATTTGCACTGGTGCATTGGAAAGAAACATTTGAATTTAAACTGCCTACTTGCCAGGCAGGTTCAATATGGTGGCAGACACCAGGTCACGCAAATTCAATGACAACACAGAGTGAATGTTGAATCATGAGGTATTTAAGGAAATTGGTGTTCAGTGTGGGATGCCAGTTATCGATTTGTTTGCATCCAGATTCAGTCACCAGGTACCGAAGTTTCATGGGAATCAGATCCAGGGGCAGTAGCAGTGGATGCATTCTCGCTGCACTGTGGCGGAATGTTTTTATATGCATTTTCCCCCCTTCTGCCTCATCAGTCGGTGCTTGACCAAGATCAAGCAGGATTCCGCTTCAGGAGTTTTGGTGGTACCCGACTGGCCTACACAGTCATGGTTCCCTCTCATTTCGGACATTATTACACAGCCTATTATGGTGGTTCCACAACATCATGATCTATTGGTGCACCCTGTGACTGGAGATCAACACCAGTTGTATGATTGTGTTAATTTTGTTAATTTGCAGATTTTAAGAAGGCCATACCTGGGTCTGGGACTATCCAATCGTACCGTGGATGTCATCACATCAGCCTGGAGGGATAGTACGAAAAAGCAGTACATCTCTCAAGTCAGGAAAATGGGGAGGAGTTTTGTTTACATAGGAACATTATATAACCACCACAGCTTCCATCCCAGATGTCTCAATTTCTGTCCAATTACATTTCATGAATTTGAGCGGGGGGGGGGGGGGGGGGGGGGGGGGGGGGGGGGGGGGGGGGGGGGGGGGGGGGGGGGGTGTGGGGGGGGGGGGGGGGTGTTGTGTTGGGGTGGTTGTTGGGGGGGGGGGGGGTGGTGTGGTGGTTGGGGTTGTGTTGGTTTTATGGGGTTATGAGAAGATGGATGAATTGGGAGGAGTTTTGTTGTACATAGGAACATGATATACCAACAACAGCTTCCAACATCCCAATGGTGCTCTCGAATTTTAATTTATAAATAAACATCCCATCCGACAAAACATACCACAAACAAAAATAAAACACCATTTATAAACTGCCAGCCACTGAGCCCCTCAAGTGAGCATTATTGCCATCAAAAGGGCCCAGGAGTAGCACTGTCCACGTACCTCTCCCGGGGGTTGTAACATTCAGACATTAGGATCTCCTCTGTAAATATCCCGATAATAAGAAGGGTGATTTTTAAATCCAAACCCTCCCATGCCTAGATTTATCTGAAATCTGGGGATGTGAGCATAGTACTGACGTTCCTTCGTCAGTGGGCACAGCCACAACCTTAGTCCTTGCCAAATATAACCCTAAAGTATGAGGCTTCTAAGATCAAGGCGCTTGGTATCACGCAAAGGTTATCAGACATTGCACAAAACTCATCTGACCCAGGATTGTGTCCATCAGGAATTACGTATATATTTTCATCTATGACCTAATTAAACAAAGCAGAACCATGGTGTCAGGATTCAAGCTGTACATTGTCAGCATATCCCACGGATTTATACGGCTGTGTGTGTAGGGTCCACTTGAGCGCTATATCGGAGGTCACCAAGTAGCCTCAGAGTGCTCTAAGTAGCCTAGATTTATTTAGCCACAAAAAGCCACATAGTTCAAGGATTGTACTGTTAAGAGAAAAATGGAATATTGCTATACAGCCAAACATTACAATGATGGCTGAAAACAAGTGCTGGGTTGTGCAAGGAGCACTACCGACCATTTTAAATCTCACTCCACCAGGGCGGCATCAACGTCAGCAGTGAAGGCAAAATGGACGTGAACAATCCAATCCTCGCAGCGCATGCTGTCAAATTAACTTAACTTTTATCAGAGGTTTTATAAAAACCACATTGAACCCGGGGTGTTTCGTCCCATTCTGTTTTAATTTTCTGTTTTCATAGCTTCTCCCTGGTAGAGAGGAGTCGCTATTGTGTTTCTTTTGTTTTATTTGTGAATTAAAGCATCAAACATGTTAATCAGTACCAAGTTTCAATGTATGGCTCATTATTCACACCCTCCTGAGTCAACTGATGCAGTGTGAGACGCCTGGATATTGGATCGGCGTGAAATCACAGACCATTTGAAATCTTCACGGAATCCTTATTCTTTAAAAACTGTGGTCCTTCCTGGTTCTGGACTATTTTTCCCCCCCAACATCGGAAACAACATGCTGTCCTGTAAGGAGTTCTACCCTGTGACTGTGGGTGTTCTCTGTTCTCCTCCGTATGCTCCAATATCCTTCCACCACACTCCACAAAAGAATGTACAGGTTTGTAGGATACTTGACTTTGGTAAATTGTAAAATTGCCTCCTAGTTTTTAGTAAGTGTCGTGCACTGTGTTGGTTTGGTCGGCGGACCGAGGTCCGTGGGCCAAAGGCCCTGTTTCCAAACACTGTATGAAGAAATTAATGATTGTTTGGAACAAGTGTTGTTGAGTGTCCTAACTTTACTCGCTCCTGGCTGCAGCATGGAATCTACAGAGTGTGGCGGCCATACATTTACCGATCATGCTCATGCTCCCCTACCAGATCACCAATAGTTAGTGGAGTATAGTTTTTTTTCCCCTACGTACCTGCCTTCCGTTACCCTTATTCTCTTAAGAATGTCAATCATATCCGCCCTTTCAAACAAAACGTCCTAGATTGTCAGTGAACATAATTACATCAATCAGAACATGACTATTAACGGAAATAAGTGAAATGGAGTAAAAATGAATTCTTCCTCTCACCTCCCCTTTGCTGGCTGCCATTCCTGGAAATTCCGGGATTCAGGCCAATTTACATTTGCTCAGTATATCTGAGAGGGGAGGAGTGGTAGTGTAGTGATACTGTGTGCTCAGGTTTTCAAGAGTAGAGTCAACAAGTCATGCAGTGTGGAAACAGGCCCCTGGGCCTAACTTGCCTGTGCCGACCAACTTGCCCCATCTACACTAATCCCACCTTCCAGTGGTTGGCCCATGTCCCTCTAAATCCAAGTACCATGTTTCTTAAACCTTGCTATAATAAACCTTGCTCAATTACCTCCGGCAACTCGTTCCATACACTCACTACGCTTTGTGTAAAAAAAGTGACCACTTAGTTTCCTATTAAATCTTTCTCTCCTCACCTTAAACTTATGTCCTCTGTGTTCTCTTTCCTCCTCGATTTTTCCCATTCTTTGGAAAAAGATATTGTGCATTTATTTAACCCAATCGATACTCCTCTCATGATTTTGTACACCTCTATAATAATACAAAAAAGGATACAAAGCTCATACAAGGAGATACAAAGGACATTAATTTGAAGTAGTGGAATTTTGACTTGCCATTGCAGCATCACACGAATAAAAGATAAGACACACAAGTATTAAAGAATTTAGCAGAATTTAACAATAAATATAAAAACACATCCATATGCCCACAATTCTTCCCATTGTGGGGGAAAGGCAGCAAAAGTCCCGTCCCGTTCCACTCTCACACCATTTCCCATATTCGTAGGGCCTATTGAGGCCACCGCAGAGTTGCCGTTACACGGCAGCCCAATGCATCCTGCCCGCGATCACTACTGCCGATGTTGTGTTTCAGGTGTATGGGTGAACACTCTCATCAATGAGGCGCTCTAGTGTCCTGGAGCAGCCGCTTCCCCTTCCGGAGACCCCCGCGGAGACGCAGCTTTCCTGAAGTCCGGATCGACGGGCGCGCCGGCTGGTGTCGAGCTCCGACACCAACTGGCGATCTATATCCCCGTCGGCGTGAGAAACATAAGAAATACATTTAATGGATTTGCTTGTACACATTTGAGATGTATGTAATGTAATCCTTTGGCCTCCCAGGCTTTATGGAATGGCCAAGAGAGGGAATCAGCCTCCTTGGAAATGACAAGTAGAAGTTAGTTTCTGCCGCAATGATGTGCATGTTGAGATACCTGAGTCAGCGAGGATCAATCTCTGGGTGTAGACAGTCTTCCCTGACCCACTTCAGCAGCGAGTTACTGTGAATTTGACCAGCTTATGATCTCTTCATATCCCCACACATACATGTGCCCCCGATTTTTATGATCTTATCTTAAACAGGCATTGCATGCCACAAGTCTGGTAACTTGTCTGAAGGCGGCACGGTTGTGCAGTGGTAGAGTTGCTGCCTTGCAGCACCAGCACCAGAGACCCAAGTTCGATCCCGACTACGGGTACTGTCTGTATGGAGTTTCTACGTTCTTCCTGTCACCAAGTGGGTTTTGACCAGGATCTCCGGTTTCCTCGCACATTCCAAAGACGTATAGGATTATCGGTTAATTGGCTTGGTAAAATTGTAAATTATCCCGAGTGTGTGTAGGATAGTTAGTGTGCGGGAATCGCTGGTCAGCGCGGACTTGGTGGGCCGATGGACTTGTTTCCACGCTGTAAATCTAAACTAAACTAAAGTAAACTAAACTAACGTAAACTAAACTGAAGTAAATTAAGGGGGCTGACAAATGCTTTATGAAGCCTGGTTTTATGAATCACAAGATTCACGGGGGATTCACCCATAGGTTTCATTTTCTTCCTTCAGGCAGATCTTTGCTGACCACATTGGCAAACTGTAGATCACACGTCGAGTTCACCCACAGAAGATTGAGTGATTGGAAGTTTTTTTTTTGCTTAAGTTTTCGTGGACTCAAAATGAGAATGAGTGACACCTTTCACCTCAATATCTCAGCTCAGACTTGCTATCCAACCGTGGACCTGCACCCACCTGCTACCCGAGAGTTTAGCCATGAGTCATCTCTGTATTAATGTTGGCCAGCCTTGCCAGGGACCCATAGATGAGTGAGTTGCAGTGAGGCACTCACAAGGTGGTCCCATGAATTAATGTGGTTGGAATTTGAGGCTGCATTTGGAATGAACCCTGGGCGGACATGTACTTTATGAATGCATGTTCCAACTGCACCACCCTGTTATGGGTAATCCATGTAAAAGTAACTGCTTGCTACTGAGTTAGAAACAGCAACTATGAACAAGCAGTAAACAGTTAGTGCACTCTGCCACGTGGTGCTTGCTTTTTAAATAAATTGCAAACATAGGAAGAGGCTGTTTATCCTCTCTGGCCTCTTTCGCTATTCGATGAAATCATGGCATATCTATGATGTAAAGGCATATGTTTGTCTATTTCCCATATCCCCTAATGCTTCCGAATATTAAAATCTATAGATTAGCAATTGACAAAAGCAGTGCAAAGCAGTTGCCACACTGAATATTGAGTGTTTCCTGACGTTACTCCAGAAATGACTGCAGCAAGGAAACCACAGAGATGTGGCCTCATTTACAGACCAGACACCTGCTCCCAGATCTAATAGTTGGAGGAAATAGTTCCCTTACATCCTCCTTTTAATTTCCCTTATTCTCTTAAGAACTTCAATCAAGTCACACCTTAAACTTCTAAATTGCAAAGAATGTAATGTGAATTTGAAAAATCACTTGTAAGTCAACCCTTTGAGGCCAGATATGAACCAAACCGAAATGTCACCTCTCCATATTCTCTAGGGATGCTGCCGGATCTGCTGAGTTACTCCAGCACGTTGTGTCTTTTTTTTGTAAACCACCACTGCAGTTCTTTGTTTCATCATTCTGATAAACATATGCTGCATTCTTCCCTTCTTAAGATCTTATGTCCAGAATACTCAGCGTCCTTAAGTACAAACTATCATTGGATTAGCAGCGTCCTGGCAAATTTGTCTCTCCACTGTAATTAAAGAGGTATTATAATGTGCTCTAAAGTAGTACGTGCATTATCTGCAGAGAGATTTGTCTCTGCTCCCTAGTGGCTGTTCTGTGACGTTACTCTCTCGAAGGGAAACCACAGAGAAATAAAATACAGTGGATACTGAAAATCTAAAATAAAAACAGTGAATGATGGAAATACATGGGCCAGCCGATTTCACAGGTAGCAATACAGGTTGATAAACTTTCGTCAGAATATGTTGTGCAGTCCAAGTGATACCTCCTCACCCTCACCCCCTCCACTTCATCAACCCTTTTAATATGCGTTTTTTAAATGTCTCAACAGGGTCCACCTCTCTCTCCTCTCAAACCTCTGGACAAATACACTACTCCATTTACCTCCTAAGCAAACCTCAGTCTCTTATGGGCCTTATGCAGCCTTTTTCGGCGACTACCGGCACCCGTAATAGGTCGTTGCAGGTTGGCGAAAATGTTCAACATGTTGAAAATTCATGGGCAACTGAGGAGACTACTCACGACCATCCAGGCGACACCCTGGCGACATGTTGCGGGGTGAAGCCTGTATGGTCATGATTAGTCGCCAAAAGAGTCGTGGCTTGTTCTGGTCGCCGCTGGATTTTCAACATGTTAAACATTTTCAGCGACCTGTAACGACCTATGATGGGTAACGCCAAAAATGTGGGACGGACCCATTACTCTCCAACAACACTTTCACTTGTCTTGACATAGTCCCTCTCTGGGGTGGGAGATTGCAACCTTCACGTGGTCCGCCCTGTTTTGCCGAATGCAATCCACCTGGTGTGCACAATCAAATAAGATCAAATAGAACAAGTTGTCCTACAACTTTGGGCTGTGCACGCCATACGCAAGAAGAAGTCCCTCTCTCTGAAGAAAATGTATCTCCTTTCCCTCACCATGGAGTCTATAATCTGGTGCATGTTAAAATAATAACCCTAGAACTTTTTTTTTGTACCATCAGCATTACTTTTGAAAATAAATGAATTTAGGTTAAATAAATTGCTGAATAAGCTTCCGAGAACCTCAGTCAATGGATCGACAAAGAAACAAGACATTAGATTAGGTCCATAATTGTTGCATTGGCCTACGGTTTAAGGTGGTGAAAAATCATAGCTCTATCGTGTACCATTTTTGCGCAAATAGAAAAAACTGGAAGAGCACAACATCAGCGTTTTAGTTATGTATAGATAGATTTAGAAGATGCTTGAATAGGCACAGCATAGAAAGATATGGATGTAATGCAAACAAATGGGATTTATGTAGATGGACAAAATAGGTATGCTGGAAAGGGTACAGGGAAGATTTCTGAGGATGTAGCCAGGATGAGTGGGTCGGAGCTATAGGGAGAGGTTGAGCAGGCTGGGAGTCTATTCCATGGAGCGCAGGAGGATGAGGGGTGATCTTATAGAGGTGTATACAATCATGAGAGGAATAGATCTGGTAGATGCACAGAGTCTCTTGCCCAGAGTAGTTGAATCGAGGACCAGAGGACATATGTTCAGGGTGAAAAGATTTAATAGGAATTTGAGGGGTAACTTTTTCACATAAAGGGTGGTGAGTGTATGGAGCAAGCTGCCAGAGGAGGTAGTTGCGGCAGGGACTATCCCAACATTTAGGAAACAATTAGACAGGTACATGGATGGGACATGTTGGAGACATGGGGCTAGAATAGCTGGGACAAGTTGGCTGGTGTGGGCAAGTTGGGACAAAGGGCCTGTTTCCACGCTGTATCATTCTATGGCTATATAGTGGGCCAATGGGCCAATTTCTGTGCTGCCCAACTCTTTGACTATGACAAATCAGAGTGAATCCTCCATTTTTCCATAGTGATATGGTTTGTTGTCATTGTGCTGCAACTGCACAAACTATCAAACTAGTTTAGGCATTCAGCCTTTCCACTAGCAATTGCCTGAATTACTTCTTGGGCTCATGAAGAATGAGATTCTCAGACTGTTGGAGGACTCCAGGCAAATGGGTGGAGTTGTGGTATCTGGGCTCTGTCTTATTGATCAAGTTTTGAGGCACCAGATTAAAAGCGATTTATCTTTTATGTTTTGGAGGTGCTTCCTGCAGGCAATTAGAGATAAACTGCAGCTCACTGCTGGAGCTTTTGAGTCCGTTGATGCAATGCAATTTGGCCCACCGAGTCCATGCCAACCATCGATCACCTGTTCACACTATTTCTATCTTTGTAATGTGGGAGGAAACCGGAGCATCCTTTGGTAACCCATGCAAGTCACAGTCTATCTGTACTTTTTTCTGTTTTGTTATTTTAAGTACATGTTAAAGAGTATGTTTTAGTGTTCTCTGGTTTGTTTTATGGTGGGGGGGGGGGGGGGTTTGGGGGAAACTTGTTTTCAATCTCTTACCTTGCCGGTGATGCAATTTTTTTCTGGATCGTATCTCCAGTCTCTCTGCGGCCTAACATCATGGAGCTGGCGGCCTTGCTTGAGACTGACTTTGAGCCCCACCGCGGGGGGCCGTGGACTTACCATCAGAGCCTGCGATCCCTTCCCTGGGATTGACACTCCAACCTGTGGATTTCGACATCGAGCAGCTCGCAGTCTCGGGTAGAGACTGATGTCAGGAAGCTCCAAGCCGCAGGAGGTTCGACCAGCCCGGCGGCGGGGAGCTGAGATCCCTCCGATGTGGGAGCTTGATCGCCCTGATGCGGAGGGCTCGACCGCCGGTTGTTGGAGCCAAGATCGCCCCGACAATGGGAGAACAAAGAAGGGAAGAAGTTTGAACTTTTTTTGCCTTCCATCACAGTGAGGAATGTGGGGGAGTCACTGTGCTGGATGTTCATGTTTAAATGTATTTGGGTGTCTTGTTGCTCTTTATTGGTATGACTGTATGGCAATCTGAATTTCACTGTATTGGCCCGTGACAATAAACAAACCTTGAACTTTAAAAATCCGCACAGCAGCATCCATAGTCAGGAATGAACATGGGTCATAAAGTCATAGGGCCACAGAGTCATACTGCATGGAAACTGGCCCTTTGGCCCAACTTGTCCTATCTATACAAGTCCCAGCTGCCTGTGTTTAGCCCATATCCCACTAAACCTGTCCTATACATGTATCTGTCTAAATGTTTCCTAAACATTGCGATAGTACTTGCCTCAACTATCTCCTCCAGTAGCTTGTTCCATACACCCACCACCGTTTGTGTGAAAAAGTTACCGCTCACAACCCTAGTAAATATTTCCCCCATCACCTTAAGCATCACCTCTGGCGCTGTAAGGCAGCAACTCTACCGATACTCCACTCTGCCGCCCTGCTCATGTATCTTGCATCTTCATGAAAAGCTCCACACTCATCATGGAGCCCTTGGTTTGTATCTTCCCAGGCAGTCCTTTGATCAATTGAGCCATAATGACCATTTTTTTAAATATCTGTGGGAGGCAGGTAAGAGATGGGATGATAGGAGATGATCGTTGCCGATTCTCCTAAAATTTCCCTCTGAACATCATTGACTGCGCTCAATGGTTGGAGTTACACAAGGAAGCCACTCTAACGGCAGAAACACTACCAAAGAGTTTCCTCCTCAAATTAAATATCTTATTTCAATAAAACCAAGTTCCTGATCTGGGTAAGCCTGCACAGACTCTGGAACTTAACGATGTATAAACCAGAGCAAATATAAAGAATATCGAACTTCTTTTTAAAAAAACAACAGTCTTGGGGAGGTTCTTAAAGGGCTTCCTACAAATGTTTTGTAAAATGATAGTCGAAGGGATAGTTTCAAAGAGATTAAAGCGGTGATGTGATTTGGAGAGTGAGAAACCGGTATTAAATAAAGATGTTGCAGTAGCTTCTACGACAATCTGCAATCAAAGTAGACCATTTAAAACTGCACAGACTACTCGAAGTAACCAAACAAGTTCTATGATAGGCAAATTAAGTCTGACAGTGTGTAATGGAGCATTTTTCGGGCTTGTTCATACTTCTAGGCTACCCCAGCTTCTTTCCCTTGTGTTCTTGAATGTGTCAGCCATGACTCAATAATCAGAGATACAGATTGGAAACAGGCCCATCAGCCCATCAAGTCCTCGCTGACCATCGATTGCCCGTTCAACGTTATCCCAATTTCTCAGCCACTCCCCACACGCTAGAGCAGGGGTCAGCAACCTTGTTCTGCATAGGAGCCACGAGCCAGGACCCATGTCTGTGAGCAGATGGCAGGCCACATCTATCGCCATAGTTAATAAATAATTAATGATAGTTTAAAAAAAAAGTGACAAAAATGTAACAAAAAGATAATTACCCTCGCGCCAAACTGCTACTAAAGTGCACCACTGTGGCCGGAGCGGAATTCCTCACCGACCCTGCTAATGCTTCACTTTCCTCCAGCCTGCCTGCCGCTGGGCTCCCGAGGAAACTGCTCCTCGCCAAAGCCCTTCTCAGCCCGCTTCAGTTTCACACATGCCGCAACACCAGGGTGGGGGGCACTTTTACTCCGGGTGGTCAGGAGGATGGAAGGGTAGGGTCAGAGAGAGAGAGGGAGTTGACAGGTGTTGTGATATGGAATTGGCTGTGTGTGTGTGAGAACTACTCTTGAATAAGTGTTGTGTGTTACGCCTGCGGGCCGGATGATTTCGGATTACTGGTCGGATCCAACCCGTGGTTGCCAACCCCTGCGCTAGGGGTTGGCAACATTCAGGGGTCAATTAACCCAGAGGGCAGCTTGTCTTTGGGATGTGGGAGGAAACTGGGGCAGCCAGAGGAAACCCATGCGGTCACAAGGAGAATGTACTAACCCAACACATACAGCACCTGAGGTCAACATCGAACCTGAGTCTTTGACACTGTGAGACTGCACATCTACCAGCTGCACTGCTGAGCCACCCACATGGATATGGGACAAGTCTGAAATTCAAAGATAGTGCTCAGGACTTAGTTCCAGTGCACTGGGGGAAGATCGCACTCTTGGGCATCCTGGTAAATCAAGATACTGTCAATGCTATGACGGGAGACTATACAATGCTAAGGCATTCTTGATAGCTACCCTGGTGCGCAATGTCTTTATAAGGGGGGGAGAAGGGAAAAACTGATTAAAAATAGGAGTGTTTTGCATTTTTAAAACTATTTATATTCCAAGATGCTCCTGATTTGACATCTCTTGTTCTCAATAAATGGGATCATCCAAAAACTCTGCTTCTGATGCCCCAAATGACACATCTGCAACTGAACACTCACTTAATTTAACAGGTGGTTGATAATTTAATTAAAAATGTTGTTTCTGTATTTTCAAATGTAGCCATGGTTTCGTCCTTCTTAGTTTGTGATCTCCACCTCTTAAAACCTTTGAGATGTCCGATTCCTCTGCTTCCAGAATTGTACACTTACAAATGTAATTGATTTGCCTTCGTTTGCCATTCTCTCAAGCCTTGGAATTACCTCCTTTAACCAAAGTCACTGAATCATAGTGCACAGAAACAGGCCTTTCAGCCTACCAGATCACTGGCAACCATAAAGCGCCCGGTACCCGGACGCGGCACCGACAGACAAGAAGCCAAAGCAAAGAAGTCGAAGCGAAAGAGCGGAATGGAAACGAGGCCGAAACGCCAATAAACCGAAAGAATTCGAAGACGAAGCGCCTACTGACCGAAAGGGTGGGACGCCTAAATGCAAACTAACCGAAAGGGCGGGACGCCTAAAAGCCAACGAACTGAAAAGCTGCGTCGCCTAAAAGCAAACTTACCGAATCGCCGCTCTGTTGAAACGCCACCTACACGAAAGGCGGCGCCATCTACAGGCCAACAGACCGACTGCCGCTCAACAGGAAAGTCCAATAATGGGCATGACGTTGCCGGAGGGCGGGACCTCCGCGTCCATCACATCACTGTGAAGGCATGAACAATGTCCCACACCTCTGCTCCACCCGACCCACGGTCCGTCGTCCGTCGGCGCCACGTCCGCACACGAAGCGCCCACCACCCTCATCTTACACCAATCCTATTTTATTCTCCACATTTTCACATCAACTGCACTCCCACCCACCAAGAATCTACCTCTCAGCCACACTCTTGGGCCAAATTACATTGGCCAAGTCATCGAGCAACCCACACGTCAGAGAGTCATTGAGTCGCACAGCACAGAAACAGGCCCTGCGGCCCGATTTGCCCATGCTGACTCAGATGCCCCATCTACACTGGTCTCACCTGCCTGCATTTGGCACATATCCCTCTAAAGTGTTGACAATGTGGGAGGAAACAATAGCAGCCAAAGTAGAAACATGAAACCGCACACCTCCAGATTCAGGGACAGTTTCTTCATAACTGTTTTCAGGCAACTGAACCATCCTACCAACAATCAGAAAGCGATCCAGAGCTACTATCTTCCTCATTGGAAGCACTTGGACTATATTTAATTGGACTTTACTGGACTTTGTCTTGCACTAAACGTTATTCCATTTATCATGTATCTGTACCTGGGGCTGTACCTTTGGTTGGGTTGATGGTAATCATGTATTGTCTTTCTGCTGACTGGTCAGCACGTAATAAAAGCTTTTCACTGTACCTCAGTACACATGACAATAACCTAAGCTAAACAAAACTAAACCCACGTGGTCAAAGGGAAGTTGTGAAAACTCCACCCAGACAGCACCCGAGGTCAGGGGTCAGGATTGAACCCTGGCTACTGGAACTGCGAGGCAGCAGCGTTACTGGATACATCTCTGTGCCCCACTAACTTTGCTCCTCCACCTTCCTTCTCTTCTAAAATGATTGTCCTTAATATGTATATTTATAATCAAGCTTTTGATCAGCAGCCCAAGTATCTCCTTAAGAGGATTACTGTCAAATTTAGTTTGCTAATACTCCTGCTTTGGCATGTTTAGCTACATTAAATAGCTGATTTAAATGCAAAAACGGATGTTGTTTTTGTATTTACATCAGCTTCTGGCTAACTGCTGTCTTTTAACCAGATACAATAATAATTCATGGAAAAACAGTGATTAATTGGCACCGATATTGAATGAGCTGTGCCAGAGGAAGCAACCAAGACAGATACAATTGCAACACTTAAAAGACATTTGACAAGCACATTGAAAGGAAAGGTTTGGAGGAGTATGAGCCAGTTGCCTAATCAAGCAGGCGGGGCGATCGTGATTAAGCAACTCGCTTGGCATGGACGAGTTGGGCTGAAGGGCCTGTTTTCATGCGGTAGAGCTCTGTGAGTTACAGTCATAGCGTCATAGAGTGATGCAGTCAGTGATGGAAATGGGTTTTAAGAATTAGGGCTACTCTAAGGTCCGTGAGGCTGAGGTTGGGAAGGAAGGAGGGCGGGGGGGATTTTTTATGTGCGGTCATACCATGTTAGAGCACAAGAATGCATAACTTGTTTATTATGTATTTTTAATATAGTTTATTGTTATTATATGTCACAGCTGCTTTCTTGCATTTCTCTCTCTCTCTCTCTCTCTCTCTCTCTCTCTCTCTCTCTCTCTCTCTATATGTGCTGCCATCGTCTGCTTCTGTGAGGGAAGCAGGTCGGTGATTGATCAAAAGGCCCCTCGGAGACTGTGTCTAATTGGCCGAGTGACCAGTGCATTATGTGATTGGACACAATGCCCTTGGAGACAGCAGCTGATTGGACAGGAGGAGACCGGTTTGTTGATTGGACAGGAATTTTAAGGGAAGCTGGTCGGTGATTGGACGCAACCCCCTTAGAGACAGCGGTTGATTGGCCGCCAAATAATCAGGCACAAAAAATTGACAAATAGGAAAACAATCAAATCGGAATTCCAATTTAAATCGGAAGAATAACATGCCTGATCTGCAGCAAAGATATTAGTATCTGCTCTGGTATCTTTGATCTGCAGTTCCTTCCTATTGAAGAAGAACCCTGGCCCGAAACAACTCTTAATCCATTCCCTCCACAGATTCAGTCTAGCCCGCTGAGTTCCTCCAGCACTCTGTATTTTTTAATTTAACTCTTGAAATTGAAGTTAGACATAAAGCTGGAGTGATTCAGTGGGGCAGGCAGCGACTCGCAAGAGAAGACCCTTCATCAGACTGAACTGAACTCTCGTCGGTGAGAGTACTTGTGATTGTCTGCAGAAGGGTCTCGACCTGAAATGTTACACACTCCCCAGAGCCACCGCCCGTCCCGCTGAGCCACCCCAGCCCCCCCCCCCCCCCCCGTGTCCACCTTCAACACCAGAGCCAAACAAAAAACACAGAGTGCTGGAGGAACTCAGCAGGCTGGGTGGTGGGAACAGACCAGGAGCCGCCACGGACCAGGGTTCCCCTCACCCCCCCCCCCCCCAACAGGAAGGAACCGCAGATGCAGCCATCGCCACAAAACACCAAATTATTCCAGGAATGCGGTGGCGAGAGGGTGAGAGAGAGGGAGTGAGGGTTAGTTAGCAGTCTTATTTTGCGTCTTGGGCAAAGTGACCATAATATGGTTGAGTTCTTCATTAGGATGGAGAGTGACATAATGAATTCAGAAACAAGGGTTCTGAACTTAAAGAAAGGTAACTTTGAGGGTATAAGACGCGAATTGGCCAAGATAGACTGGCAGTTGATTCTTAAAGGGTTGACGGTGGATGTGCAATGGAAGGCATTTAAAGACTGCATGGATGAACTAAAACAATTGTTCATCCCAGTTTGGTAAAATAATAAATCAGGGAAGCTAGTGCATCCATGGATAACAGTCTCACTGACTGCAAAAGTTTTTATAGATATGTGAAGAGAAAAAGATTAGTTAAAACAAATATAGGTCCCTTGCAGTCAGAAACAGGTGAATTGATCATGGGGAACAAGGACATGGCAGACCAATTGAATAACTACTTTGGTTCTGTCTTCACTAAGGAAGACATAAATAATCTGCCGGAAATAGCAGGGGACCGGGGGTCAAATGAGATGGAGGAACTGAGTGAAATTCAGGTTAGCCGGGAAGTGGTGTTAGGTCAATTGAATGGATTAAAGGCCGATAAATCCCCAGGGCCAGATAGGCTGCATCCCATGGTACATAAGGAAGTAGTCCCAGAAATAGTGGATGCATTAGTGATAAACTGCTGGAGTCAGTTATTAAAGATGGGATAGCAGCACATTTGGAAAGTGGTGAAATCATTGGACAAATTCAGCATGGATTTACGAAAGGTAAATCATATCTGACGAATCTTATAGAATTTTTATAACCAGTAGAGTGGATAAGGGAGAACCAGTGGATGTGTTATATCTGGACTTTCAGAAGGCTTTCGACAAGGTCCCACATAAGAGATTAGTATACAAACTTAAAGCACATGGTATTGGGGGTTCAGTTTTGATGTGGATAGAGAACTGGCTGGCAGACAGGAAGCAAAGAGTAGGAGTAAACGGGTCCTTTTCAGAATGGCAGGCAGTGACTCGGGGGACATCGCAAGGCTCAGTGCTGGGACCCCAGCTATTTACAATATATATTAATGATTTGGATGAGTGAATTGAATGCAACATCTCCAAGTTTGCGGATGACACGAAGCTGGGGGGCAGTGTTAGCTGTGAGGAGGATGCTAGCAGGCTGCAAGGTGACTTGGATAGGCTGGGTGAGTGGGCAAATGCATGGCAGATGCAGTATAATGTGGATAAATGTGAGGTTATCCACTTTGGTGGCAAAAACAGGAAAGTAGACTATTATCTGAATGGTGGCCGATTAGGAAAAGGGGAGATGCAATGAGACCTGGGTGTCATTGAAAGTAGGCATGCAGGTGCAGCAGGCAGTGAAGAAAGCGAATGGTATGTTAGCATTCATAGCAAAAGGATTTGAGTATAGGAGCAGTTGTACAGGGTCTTGGTGAGACCACACCTGGAGTATTGCGTACAGTTTTAGTCTCCAAATCTGAGGAAAGATATTCTTGCCATAGAGGGAGTACAGAGAAGGTTCACCAGACTGATTCCTGGGATGTCAGGACTTTCATATGAAGAAAGACTGGATAGACTCGGCTTGTACTCGGTAGAATTTAGAAGATTGAGGGGGGATCTTGTAGAAACTTACAAAATTCTTAAGGGGTTGGACAGGCTAGATGCAGGAAGATTGTTCCCGATGTAGGGGAAGTCCAGGACAAGGGGACACAGTTTAAGGATAAGGGGGAAATCTTTTAGGACCGAGATGTGAAAAACATTTTTCACACAGAGAGTGGTGAGTCTCTGTAATTCTCTGCCACAGAAGGTAGTTGATGCCAGTTCATTGGCTATATTTAAGAGGGAGTTAGATGTGGCCCTTGTGGCTAGGGGGATCAGGGGGTATGGAGAGAAGGCAGGTACGGGATACTGTGTTGGATGATCAGCCATGATCATATTGAAAGGCGGTGCAGGCTCGAAGGGCCGAATGGCCTACTCCTGCACCTATTTTCAATGTTTCTATGTTTCTATGTTTCTATGAGGGAGCGAGAGAGATCCAAAGGACAGATTCGGATCCCAACTACACCTTGCTGAGACCTCGGCTGAAGTTTCAAACCTAAGGCCCCCTCCAGTTCGAGCCACGAACCAAGATACCACGTTGTAAACAACCACGTTCGCTACTTTGACTGGGATTTCGCGTTCCGCCACAATCCCGCCAGCTTACAGCTGTTTACAGCTGTTTGATATCCGCTTCATGAAGGAGCGGGTGGTCCACGAGTTGAGCGTCCAGGAGGTGAACTCCGTTTACTGCGGAGAGACGCCAGGTCTGATGAGGGCCAAGTTCTTAGACAGTAATTATGGAATTGGGAAAAGTTCCAATGAGCTAGTGAAAGACGTGGACTGCCCTTACAGCGCCACTTTCCTCCACACTCTCCATCTCATGGAGACTGGAAACCAAAGACCCTGTGCTTTGGTCATGGCTTCTCAGCTGCAGGTGATCGTTTTGATAATCCTGCCTAGTCCTCCTTATAAACTTTGAACATCTATATAATTAAAAGTCTCATGTTGACCACTTCCTGTCTGCGCTGTATATTGATTTTAGAAAAAACGCTACCTTATATGGCTGTGATTTTTGGCCATCTTACTCACAGTCCGCCTCCGCTGCGCAGGCCCTGAGGATTTTTCCGATCGATGAAAAATAAAAGAGTTATGATTGGTCCAGACCCCCACATCCATCACATCACTGTGAAGGCATGAACATTGTCCCAAACTTCCGCTCCACCTGACCCGCAACCCGCGAGGGTGGCTGTGGGAGAGTGGCAGCTGCCCCGAGCGATGCACACCTTCGGCCGCTTTCAACTTGGTGCTTGGGTTCAGATTGCCCAGTCACCTATGGCTTTAAGATGGCGCCTGCCTGCGGCGACTTTTGCGGAGCACCAGAACAGAAAATAATTACCCACAACTTCTATCAACTCACCTGCATCAGTCCTGTCCAGCTCCTGCTCTCCACACCTCGAACATCTGGTGGTGAAGTGTCGTCCCTTCTACCTCCCAAGAGAATTCACCTCCATCATCCTGACTGCGGTCTACATCCCACCCCAGGCAGACGTCCGTCTGGCACTGGAGGAGCTGCACGCCGTGGTCAACAAACCTAGACGTCTTACCCCGAGGCATTTACCACCATTGCTTCAATAAGGCAAACCTAAAGAAATCACTCCCCAACTTCCACCAACATGACTCCTGCTGCATCAGAGGACCAAACACCCTCAACCACTGCTACACCACCATCAAGAATGCCCACCGCTCTCTCCCTCGCCCTCACTTCGGTAAATCCGACCATACCGCGGTGCTGCTTCTTCCTGCCTACAGGCAGCAATTGAAGAGCGCGCACCCAGAGGTGATGACAGTACAGAGCTGGTCGGGGGGGGGGGGGAGGGGGGGGGGGGGGGGGGCAGAGGAACAACTCCCGGACTGTTTGGAGGCTGTAGACTGGGCAATGTTCAAGGACTCGGCAACGGACTTGAACGAATACGCCACAGTCGTTACAGGCTTTATAAAGAAATGTGTGGAGGACTGCATCCCTACAAAAACCTTCCGAGTGTTCCCAATTAGAAACCTTGGATGAACTTTGAGATTCTGAAGTTGAGACACCGAGCATTCACGTCTGATGATACAGTGGACTACAAGAAGTCCAGATACGACCTTGGTACGACCATCAAAAAGGCCAAAAGGGACTTCTGCTCTAAACTGGAGGATGAGACAGATGTTCGGCAGCTGCGGCGGGGCCTCAATGCAATCACCTCCTACAAGGCGAAATCAGGAGGCAGCTCGAATGTTGGCGATACATCACTCCCTGATGAGCTCAATGCGTTTTACGCACGCTTTGATAGGGAGAATACTGATGTCCCTTCCCAAGCCCCCATTCGCTGTGATGGTATTTCAGTCTCAGGCACAGAGTCTGACATCAGGAAATCCTTCAGAGGGGTGAACCCTCGAAAAGCACCTGGCGCTCATGGTATACCCAGTCGTGTTCTAAAAACCCGTGCGGACCAACTGGCTGGATTTTTTACGGACATTTTCAACCTCTCACTTCCGAGGTCTGAGGTCCCCACCTGCTTCAAAAGGGCATCAATTATACCAGTGCCCAAGAAGAGCAAGGTGACGTGCCTCAATGACTATCGACCAGTGGCACTAACGCCTGTGGTGATGAAGTGCTTTGAGAGGTTGATCATGGAGAAAATCAACTCCTACCTCAACAAAAACCTGGTCCCCTGCAGTTAGCTTACTGCCACAACAGATCAACGGTGGACGCGATCTCGCTGACCCTCCGCTCCGCTCTAGACCACTTGGACAACAAAAACTCTTATGTCAGGCTGTTATTCATCAATTACAGCTTGGCATTTAACACAATCATCCCCTCCAAGCTGGTTACCAAACTCGCAGAACTGGGTCTCTGCGCATTCCTCTGCAATTGGATCCTCGATTTCCTCATTCACAGACCACAGTCTGTTCGTAATGGTGGAAATGTGTCAGCCTCGATAACAATCAGCACAGGAGCACCTCAAGGATGCGTGCTCAGCCCCCTGCTGCACTCACTCTATACTCATGACTGCGTAGCCGGTCACAGTGCGAACTCCATTATCAGGTTCGCTGCTGACACCACTGTTGTGGGACGTATCTCTGATGGGGATTAGTCCGAGTATAGAAGAGAGATCGAGCAACTGTCCATATGGTGCCAGCACAATAACCTGGCCCTCAACACCAGCAAAACCAAGGAACTGATTGTGGACTTTGGAAGGAGTAGTATGGGGACCCACAGTCCCGTTTATATCAATGGGTCAATGGTTGAAAGGGTCAAGAGCTTCAAATTCCTGGGGGATCCTCTGAAGATCTTTCCTGGTCCGAGAACACTAATGCAATTATCAAGAAAGCACATCAGTGCCACTACTTCCTGGGAAGTTTACGGAGAGTCAGGTAGAAGGTACAGGAGCCTGAAGACTGCTATGACCAGGTTCACGAATAGCTACTTCCCCACAGCCATCAGGCTATTAAACCTGGCTCGGACAAAACTATGATAACTAATAACCCATGATCTGTTATCTGTTATTTGCGCTTTATCAGTTTATTTATTCATGTGTGTATGTATTTATATAATGATATATGGACACACTGAACTGTTTTGTAGTCAATGCCTACTATGTTCTGTGTGCCGAAGCAAAGCAAAAATGTCATTGTCTTATCAGGGTCACATGACAATAAACTCACTTGAACTTGAACTTGAACTTGTGTGGGAAAATGAACTCCTCGCTCCCGTCTTCCCCTTCTCTCTCCCCTCTTCTCTCTCTCCCCTCTCTCTCCTCTGTCTCCCTTCTCTCTCCCCCTCTCTCTCCCCCTATCTCTCTCCCTTCCTCTCTCCCTTCTCTCTCTCTCCCTTCTCTCCCCTCTTTCCTCTCCCCTCCTCTCTCTCTCCTCCTCTCTCTCCACTCTTCTCTCTCTTCTCTCTCTTCCCCTCCTCCCCCCTCTCTCTCCCTCTTATCTCTCCTCCTCTCTCCACTCTTCTCTCTCCTCCTCTCTTCCCTCCTCTCCCCCCTCTCTCCCCCTTCTCTCTCCCTCCCTTCTCTCTCTCCCCCTTCTCTCTCTCTCCCCCTTCTCTCTCCCCCCTCTCCCCTCTCTCTCTTTCTCCTCCGCTCTCTCCCCCCTCTCCCTCCCTCCTCTCCCTCCCTTCTCTCTCTCCCTTCTCTCCCCTCTTCTCTCTCCCCTCTTCTCTCTCTCCTCCTCTCTCACCACTCTTCTCTCTCTTCTTCTCTCTCTTCTCCTCGCTCTCCCCCTTCTCTCCCCCCCTTCTCTCTCTCCCCTTCCCTCTCTCCTCCATCTCCACCCGCAGGAGCATCCCACAGTCACTGAACGCAGTCGGAGGTGGGAATCACCCTGGTGTGGAGGTTGGGGTCCGATGGCTGTGACTGTGGGACACTCCTACGGGTGGAGACGGAGGAGAGAGAAGGGGGAGAGAAGGGGAGAAAGAGAGAGGGGGGGGGGTTAGAGAAGGGGAGAGAGAGAAGGGAGGGAGAGAGAAGGGAGGGAGAGAGAAGGGAGGGTGAGAGAAGGGAGAGAGAGAGGGGGAGAGGAGGGGAAGAGAGAGGAGGAGATAAAGAAGAGTGGAGAGAGAGGAGGACAGAGAGAAGAGGGGAGAGAGAGGAGGAGAGAGAAGGGAGAGACATAAGGGAGAGAGAGAGGGGGTGGAGAGGAGAGGGAGAGGGGGAGAGAGAAGAGAGTGGAGAGAGAGGAGAGAGAGAAGAGGGGAGAGAAAAGGGAGAGAGAGAAGGGAGAGAGAGAGGAGGAGAGAGGGGGAGAGAGAGAAGAGGGGAGAGAGAAGGGGGAGACGGGAATGTGGGGTTCATTTTCCCACACAAGCCATAGGTGACTGGGAAATCCGACCCAAGCACCAAGTTGAAAGTGGCCGAAGGTGTGCATCGCTCGGGACAGCCCCCACTCTCCCACGGCCACCCTCTGCGGGCTGGGGGTCGGGTGGAGCGGAGGTTTGGGACAATGTTCATGCCTTCACAGTGATGTGATGGACGCGGGGGTCTGGACCAATCGCTGACAAGTTCCGCGCCCCCGGCAACGTCATGTCCGTTATTGGACTTTTCTGTTGAGCGGCAGTCGGTCCTTTGGCCTGTAGGCGACGCCGCCTTTCGGGTAGGTGGCGTTTCGACAGAGCAGCCATTCAGTAAATTTGCTTTTAGGCGACGCAGCTTTTCAGTTCCTTGGGTTTTAGGCGTCCCGCCCTTTCGGTTAGTTTGCATTTAGGCGTCCTATCCTTTCAGTTAGTAGGCGTTTCGTCTTCGGACTCTTTCGGCTTATTGGCGTTTCGGCCTCGTTTCCATTCCGTTCTTTGGCTTCGACTTCTCTCGTCCATCGGCGCCACGTCCGCACGTGGTAGGATGGTGCTAGTGCACGGGGATCGCTGGTCGACATAAACTCAGTGGCCAGAAGGGCCTGTTTCCACACTCTGTCTCCAAAGTAGGGTCTAAAGTTTAAATAGCACAAATTGATTTGGAGTGTTTCGAGGAATTTTATTATACCCGAGTTTAAATTTGTTAAAATACCAGAGCTGTTTAATTATTCAACTCAAGTGTGTTTGCACTGAGAGTGGGATTTCCCATCGGTTGCTGTCTACTTGTCATTTAAAGCTTCAAGTTCTGCCTCGGTAAAAGTGAAGTGATGCAAAATAACTAACCAGTAAGTAAGGATCTGACTCTAATTGATCCACTTCTTAATGACAAGGAACATGTTGGCACTAAGCTAAATGGTGCATTGATGGGGAAGGACCGTGGCACTTCAAACAGAAGTCCATTGCTCTCTCCCCAGTGGGAGGGAAAGAGTATTACACGTGACCTTCCCACCACATTCCACATCCTATAAACAAATACATCACAAGCACTAAATGCAGAGCAGAAGCACACAATTCAGACATACAAAGGAATAATCGTGAACACCTCATGCATACTGGCAAAGGAGGTCCATGAGTTGGTGGAACAGATCAAGTCCCTACTCCACTGTAACAAAGACGGACAAGTCACTGGAGATGAATTGAGTGAACAGCTCTAAGTTCTGGTGCGCTGCTGATCAGGGCAACCAGTGAAATGAAAGCTCCGACAATGGAAACACATGGTGCAGTTTAAGAATCTAGAAACAAGGAACTGTGAATGTACACGTTTGCACAAACGGACACAAAGTGCTGGAGTAACTCAATGGGTTAGGCGGCATTTCTGGAGAACATGGATAGGTTATATTTAGTGTCAGGACCCTGCTTCAGACTAATTGTAGGGGGATGGGGGGGGGGGGGGGGGGGGGGGGGAAGCTGGGAGAGAGGAGAGGCAGGATAAAGTATGGTGGGTAATAGTTGGACACAGACAGGGGGGTGGGCATTTAATAGGTAGATGATTGGAACAATGACCAGAGCTTAAAGCAGAAGGTGTGAGACAGAGGATTGAAGAGTTGCAAATTATGAAGCCAGAAGAAGGAATGTAGGAGGAGGTGGAGGGGGAGGTGGGGGAATGTGCATCCAGGTGGACCCAAAAATAATACATGTAAGAACAATGTTAAAACTGTATGCTGAGAGAATGGAGCGGCTGGGCTTGTATACTCTGGAATTTAGAAAGATGAGAGGGGATCTTATTGAAACATATAAGATTATTAAAGGTTTGGACACGCTAGATGTTGGAGGAATCCAGAACCAGAAGCCAGTTTAAGAATATGGGGTAAGCCATTTGGAACGGAGATGAAGAAGCACTTTTTCACACAGAGAGTTGTGAGTCTGTGGAATTCTCTGCCTCAGAGGGCAGTGGAGGCCGCTTCTCTGGATACTTTCAAGAGGGAGCTAGACAGGGCTCTTAAAGATAGCGGAGTCAGGGGATATGGGGAGAAGGCAGGAACGGGATACTGATAGTGGATGATCAGCCATGATCACATTGAATGGCGTTGCTAGCTCGAAGGGCCAAATGGCCTACTCCTGCACCTATTGCCTATTGTTTATTGTCTATTGTATCTGGGATGAACCTCAGATTAAAATTAATCCCTGAGTTTTCAAAGATAATGTTCACCTATGGATGTGAAAATTAACTGAAATGTCAGGAATGATTTAATGGCTCTGTTGAATTTTTTTTATTTTTGGGAAAGTACTAAAAGTGCAGAACCTTCAATAAGTATAGTTTAGTTTAGCAATACAGGACAGAAACAAGCCCTTCAGCCCAGCAAGTCCAAACTTACAAGCGATCCCCGTACACTAATGGGCCTGTCCCACTTAGGCGTCTTTTTAGGCGACTGCAGGAGACTTTGCAGTCGCCACATGGTCACCACATGTTCGTGGGTGGTTGCCGGGGAGTTGGCTTCATGGACGTGAGGAGTTCCCACATTCACAACATATTGAAAAAATAACGGCGACTAGAATGAAGCCGCCATGGAGAGCAGCGAGAACTCTCGAGCCGTAGGTGGGTAGCCAGGAGGTCCTAGTGGGGTGCCAGGAGGTCGAAGGTTCTCTTAGGTTCTCATAGGCTGTAGCCGGTGCTGACTGGTGAATTTCATTGGCTCATTGGGGGGGAAAAAAACGTAAGCAGTAGTTTTCAGAACCAAGGCTAACCGACCGGTAATGTTAAATGTTGTCTGGCTTCTTAACAGTTGTCTCCACTCCTTCTCCCTCCTTCATCCCACTTCTCCCCCTCCCCTCCCTCTATTAAAGGACTTACCATACACTGTGCTAGCCATCTTAATTACAGCGCCAACCTTCCTGTTCATCGCAGTGTGTGTCTGTATCACCTTGGCTTTGCACTTGAATTTCACCTTGAATTTCAGACAGCGCTCCCTCCGCTTGCCCTGGACCCCACCTTTGCGCTGTGTGTGTGTGTGTGTGTGTGTTCCACTCTGACACTCGCCTGAAAAATCGCCTAAGTGGGACAGGTCCATAATACTACTCTTTTCACGGGAGACAATTTACAATTTTTACCAAAGCCAAATTAACCTAAAGACCTGAACATCTTTGGAGTGTGGAAGGAAACTGGAGCACCCGGTGAAAACACACACGGTCACGGGGAGAACGTGCAAACTCCATACAGACAGCACCCGTAGTCAGGATCGAACCCGGGACTCTGGCACTGTAAGGCAGCAACTCTACCGCTGCGTCACCATACCACTCTGAGCCTTTCTGATGTATTTGTCCAATTAGCACCTGCTGCACCTTGTTAGAGGTGGCAATCCAACTTGACCCTTACAATGGCTCTGGTAGGAGAAGGGCCTCTTTACAGTCAAGGACAAAAGTGCTGGAGTAAGGCAGCATCTTTGGAGAGCATTTTTTTTTTGTTTTAATTTCAAAATAGACTTTATTCAAATCATAAATATATACAATACATGAACCTTGCGGAAAATCCATTCGACATTTTCGAAGGCTATACAAATTGATCAATACAGTTTATCCACTTCTTTTCCCCAAATTTCACAAATCTGTCCCCCATCCGTGCCACTCATGTGGCACACTGGCGTGGGATACCTTCCCTTATTTTGAGGGGCTTCTCCATCATACCGTGCCCCCCATGTCCAGCAGCGGAAGGACCCTAGACTGTGGCCCTCCCCCACCGAGCCTTGGTGTTGGCTGCACCGAGCTTCAGTGCGTCCCTCAGCACGTACTCCTGCAGTCTGCAACGGGCCAGTCGGCAACATTCCTTGATGGACATCTCGCTCCGCTGGGTGGTGAACAACGCTCGGGCAGAACAAAGAGCGTCTTTCACCGAGTTGATGACCCTCCAGCAGCACTCGATGTCATTTTCTGAATGTGTCCCTGGGAACAGTCCGTAAATCACAGAGTCCTCTGTGACGGAGCTGTTCGGGATAAAGCGTACCAGGGACCCTTGCATTCTTCTCCAGACTCTTTTAGCAAATCCACACTCTGCAAAGAGGTGGGCAACTGTCTCCTCTCCATAGCAGCCGTCCCGAGGGCAGCGTGCGCTGGCAGTGAGGTTCCGACGGTGCAGGAAGGATCTGACTGGGAGGGCTCCCCTCACCGCCAGCCAAGCCAGGTCTTGGTGCTTGTTGGTGAGTTCTGGCGATGAGGCATTTTGCCAGACAAGCTGGGCAGTCTGCTCAGGGAACCACGCCACCGGGTCCATCGAGTCCTTTCCCTGCAGTGCCTGCAGGATGTTCTGTGCTGACCACTGCCTCTTTGGAGAGCATGGATAGGTGATGTTTCAGGTCAAAATCCTTCTTCAGACTCTTTACTCCAGACTCCTGCTTTACTCTTTATCCTGCCTCTCTGTTTTTGGTGCCACAGAGATCTTGTTGCTGGTTTTGGAAGGGTCCACATGGTGAACACTGTGGTGTTTCAGGCCTGGAAGGTAGTTTTGGTTCCCATAGGATCGTCCTTTGGGACCAGTGCCTGTAGAATGATTAGTATTTGTTTTGAAGGATGGCTGTTACTTTAACAGTTGTATCATGTGACAACTACCTCTTTTTGTATTCCAGCGAAAGTCTGTGAGCAGCCCTAGAATAAACTACACAGCCTCTGAGCACCTATTGTCTCTCCTGTAATAGTCTGTGTTGTCACCAGAGGTGAAGAATCCACCAAGCTCATATACTTTATAGTGTTCATATGAAATCTCCTGTGGTTGTTTGCAAAGCTGCTCGGGAAGCTATGACAACCCTTCCATCCTGGACTCAGTGCAAGAGAGAGAACTTCACAGAGACTTGTAATAAATCTAAGTTCCTCCCATAGTGGGTCAGGCACATACTTAATTAGGTTCCACTTTTATCAGTTGGGTCAGCATTGGTAACCATGGCACGAGCTTCGATCCCATGAAATTATATCGCCGCTGTCTTCAGAACTTGAACTACAAAGCCCTCAAAGTTATTTTATTCTGAGGAAAGACCGACACATCACATCTCCCCGTCAGCTACTTCTGAGTGATTCAATAGATGGATAGAGCATGGAAAAAGGCCCCTCGGCCCAGAGTCCACGCCGACCATCGATTAACCGTTCACACTTGTTCTATGTTATCCCACTTTCACATCCAATCCCTGCACATTCGGAGCAATTTTACAGAAACCAATTAACCGACGAACACACACAACTTTGGGAGGAAACCAGAAAGCTCGGGGAAAGCTCACGCAGTCACAAGAAGAAACTTCACACAGACAGCAAGTATAAATATATACATTTCAGATATAAATAAAATTATATTGGGGTACAGAAATGGATTGGAAAGACAAGAGAGCAATCTGAATTTGGAAGAGGAAATGTCTAACAGCTGTGGTCCATGTTGAAACCTATGGCGAAGACAAGATTATTACCTAAACTTCTGGCAAATGAGCAAAGGATAAATAAGGCCAGAGATGAACGAATGACTCAGAAACTGGTTTGGGAACATAGGAAAATCACAGGAACAGGTCCTTCGGCCCACATTGTCCATGCCCAACACGATGCCAAGGAGAAATGAGTTTTGGTTCATTGGAACCATGGCAACAGTATTTGGAAAAAAGGATGTTTCCCTTGAAACAGGCTTCTCTTGAACCAGGCTGACTCTGGTGTCTGAGGGAATTGAATATCTAGGATTGTGGATAATGCTGCAAACTGCATTGTTGCAGTGTTGGAGGGGGTGGGCGTTGGGGTAGTAGTGAGAGTTGCTGTTTAGAAGAACATTTTGGAGACAAAGTCCACAGTGTTCTTACAAAGTAGCAAATTGGCTAGATTAAATTAGATTACATCAAAGATATAGCAAGGAAACAGGGCCTTCGGCCCATTGAATCCACACCAACCACATTAGATCCATGTTATCTCACTTCCGCATCCACTCCCAACACACTAGGTGCTAATGAACCTGCCAACTCACATGTCTTCAGGATGTAGGAGGAAACCGGAGCAGCAGAGGTCTGGGATTGAACCTGGAGCTGTGATGCAGCAACTCGACCCGATGTACCACATGATAATGTTAGCAGAATTAAAGATAGAAAATGCTGAAAATACTCAGTAAATCAGACAGTATCTGTGGAAGGAGAAAACAAGTTAAAGTTTCAGGTAATGAACGGAAAGGTAGACAATAAATGCTGGAGAAACTCAACGGGTGAGGCAGTATCTATGGAGAGAAGGAATAGGCGACGTTTCGGGTCAAGGCCCTTCTTCAGACTGATGTCGGGGGGGCGGGGGGGCGGGAAAAATAAAAGGAAGAGGCGGAGACAGTAGGCTTTGTGGGAGAGCTGGGAAGGGTGAGTGGAAGGAGGGAGAAAGCAAGGGCTATCTAAAATTAGAGAAGATAATGTTCATACCGCTGGGGTGTAAACTACCTAAGTGAAATATGAGGTGCTGTTGAATGGAAAGGGATCAGAGAGCAGGTATAAATGGATCTGAAGTAGGGTCCCAACCCGATACAGCATGCTTCCATGTTCTCCAGAGATGTTGTCTGACCTGCTGAGTTTCTCAAGCATTTTGTGTCTTTTTAGTTTAGTTTAATTTAGAGATACAGCGCGGACACAGGCCCTTTGGCCCACCGAGTCCACACCGACCAATGATCCCCACACATTAACACTATCCCACCCATACACGGACAATTTATATGTACACCAAGCCAATTAACCTACATACCTGTACGTCTTTGGAGTGTGGGAGGAAACCGAAGACCTTGGAGAAAACACTGGCAGTGACAGGGAGAATGTACAAAGTCCGTACAGACAGCACCCATAGTCAGGACTGAACCCGGCTCTCCGGCCCTGCAAGCGCTGTAAGGCGACAACTCTACCCCTGCGCCACCATGGCCTATGTATAAATGGGTCGCTCACAGTTTGGATAGCCCGTGCAAGTGGGTCTGTACAAGGGATTGGAGCAGCAGCCCGGGATGTTTGTAATTTATATCCATGATCTGAGATAATGTGCACTACATGCAAAGCTTCATAGTCCGGCATTTTACAAACTGTCATGCTACCCCAAACAGCATTTCACAGGGAGCAGCCAGCCTGATGGAGAGGCAGCGTCAAGGCAGAAATTGGGCTGAAGAGGGGGCACTTGAAAGGGAGCTCTTGATGAACCAGCATATTTGATTAACTGCTACCTCAAGAGTCAACAGTGTATTATTGTCATATGCCCCAAACAGAACAATAACATTCTTATTTACAGCAGCACAACAAAATATGTAAACATTGTATATTTATGTGTGTGTGTGCGTGTGTGTGTGTTCATGTATATCTATAAACACTACAATCTCCAAATAAGCTCTGAAATACATAGATCTGGGTGCATTGGTTTTGCCTTTTTGCACTATTATTGTTTGTTTGTTTATTTTATGTGTATGTATGTATATATATATATATATATATATATATATATATATATATATATATATATATATATATATATATATATATATATATACATACATACACATAAAATAAACAAACAAACAATAATAGTATATATACATACATACATACATACATACATACATACATACATACACATAAAATAAACAAACAGACAATAATAGTGCAAAAAGGAAAAACCAATGCACCCAGATCTATGTATTTCAGAGCTTATTTGGAGATTGTAGTGTTTAATAGCCTGATGGCTGTAGGGAAGAAGCTGTTCCTGAACCTGGACGTTACAGTTTTCATGCGCCTGCAGCTTCTTCCCAATGGCAGGGGTGATATGAGAGTGGTCAGGATGTAGGTCTCTGATGATGCTGGCTACCTTTTGGTGGCAGAGACTCCTGCAAATCCCTTCAATGGTGGGGAGGGTATTGCCCATGACGGACTGGGCAGTGTACACCACCTTTCGCAGTGTCCTGGGCATTCAAGTTGCAGTGCCAGGCCGTGATGCAGCCAGATAATATGTCAAGCATGGCACATGGTGGACAAAAGATTTTTCACTGTGCGTCAAAACTTGCTGATGATACAACACTGGGTGCTAGTGTGCTCTCTGAGAAGGATGTGGAAAGACTTCATGAGTTTAAGAAATGGGCATGGACATGATAAATGGAATATAATGTACAAAAATGTGAAGTTGTTGATTTAGGTAGAAAAAAAAGGTTTTTTTTAAATGTGTGAATGATTGAAAGATATTGATGTTCCGTCAGGCCTGGGCGTCCATGTACAAGAATAATTGAAAGTTAGCATGCAGACAGGGGAAGCAATTAAAAAGACATATGGTATGTTGGCCTTCATTGCGAGAGGATTTCAGTACAAGAGTAAAGACACCCTGGAGACCCAAGGAATTGCAGAAATGGGAACTTTGAGCAAAGTACAAAAAGCTGGAGTAACTCAGGGGGTCAGGCTGCATTAGTGACATAGATGCTGCCTGACCCGCAGAGCATTTTATGTTTTGCGTAAAGACACCCAGCCCAATGTCTGAAGAAGGGTCTCGACCCGAAACATCACCCATTCCTTCTCTCCAAAGATGCTGCCTGTCCTGCTGAGTTACTCCAGCCTTTTGGGTCTATCTTTGGTTTAAACTAGCATCTGCAGTTCCTTTTTACACAACCCAATGTTATACTGCCGCACTGAGACTACGCCTCAATTATTGTGTACATGTCTGGTCTCTCTGTCCGAGGAAGGATATATCCGCAATGAGGAAGTATAGCATACATTCACCAAATGGAAACTTAGAATGGAAATTGTATCATATGATGAGAGATTAAATGTAATGTTCTCTAATATTCTCCCATCAGGCAAAAGGTACAGAAGTGTGACAACGCACACTTCCATATTCAGGGACAGTTTCTTCCCAGCTGTTATCAGGCAACTGAACCATTCTCTCAACAACTAGAGTGTTGTTGATAGGATCAACTGTGTTGACTTGACTTGACTAGAGAGTGAGCTACGATCTACCTCATTGAAGATCTTCGGACTATCTTTAATCGGATTTTACTGGACTTTATCCTGCACTAAACATTATTCCCTTTACCATGTTCTGCATACTGTGGATGGCAAGATTGTAATCATATATTGTCTTTCCGCTGACTGGTTAGCACGCAACACAAGCTTTTCATTGTACCTCAGTGCACTTGACAATAAACTAAACTAAACTAAACTAAAATGGGAGCAAATTTGTCAAATAACATTGGAAAAGTAATTAATAAATATTATTGGAGAAATCTATGAACATTCATGTCATTACATTCTACAGCTTGGAAAAAAAAGTTACTAGGGCGAGAGTTACTTTGCCTGCTTAATGGTGTGATTTGTAACAAATTAGTGTTGTCTTTATGAGAGCAGAGAAATATGATTTTGTCACAAATGTGTTGAGCATTTGCTGGATAATATAGCTCATGGTAATTTACAAACGTATATGCTGCGTGATCTTATGTTCTTCCAGGGTAAGTGGTCTGTTGGAAGAATTCCTACAAAGCCATTAGGATCATTGTGTGTGACATTCAGTTGAGTAAACAATCATATCTTGTGGTTCTTGGTCTTGGTTTCAGAGGGCATTGCAGAAAACACAGAATCTAGCAGTACATCTAAGCCTGATTACAAATGAAGAAAGAAAAGAAAACAAAATACCACTGGGTTCTAGGCTATCCTGGCAGAATATGAGGTGTTGGCTCTATAGTTTGGTCTGGGCCACGCACTCAAATGATAAGTAGAGCCAGCCTGAATGATGATATCTCTGTCACAGTCTAGTCCCTTTCGGAAGCTCGATGGTTCATTTGCTCCTGAATGGTTGTGAAATTGACTGAGAAGAAACAATGGACACTCCTGCTCAGTGAAATGTCAACAAGACCTGAAAGCAAATCTGGTCGGTGCATGACATTGTCAAAGTGATCTGTGTCTGCATGCACATTTGATGCCAAAGTGTTTGAGACTGGTCTTTCACCTTGAGGTCTGTTGAAATAAACAAAAAATTGATACTTCCAAGTATACATGTTATGATTTTAATTTTATCAATAAATCAAGGCTTTTTGCGAACATTTTGAGTTGAGTTGAGTTGAGTTTATTGTCATTCAAAAAAACTTTTTGAATGAAATTGGGTACCTTGCAGTCATACAGAAAATAAAATAACAGAACAGACAAGCTTACACAATTTAACATCCACCTCAGTGAGTCTACCAGGCACCTCCCCATTGTGATGGAAGGCAAAACGTCTTAAAGTCTCATCTTTTCCTTGCTTGTTCTCCAGCTGCGTTGAGCGATCCAGGCTTTCGATGTTGGGCCCCCACCGGATGACGGTAAGTCCTGCGGCCGAATCCGATCTCCGCGAATGGGCCAATTCAAACTCCACGACCCGGGGCGGACGAAGCTGCCACCCTCCAGTCCAGCGGACAAAGCTGTTGTTGCTGGGAGCTCTGGAGAATCGGTCACCAACCTGGGACCTGCGAGCTCCCGATGTTGTCGTCCACTGGGCCAGCGGCCGACGCCTCCGAGGCCCCGAAGTCGGGCCGAAGCCGCAGCACCAACACAGCCCCGAAGTCGGCCCGCTTCACAATTAGTGAGTCCAGGCTCTGCCTCCGGAGCCACAAGGTCAGTCCCAGTTGGAGGCCGCCAGCTCCACGATTAGGCCTCAGCACACGCGGGATCAGAGACGGAGACAGAGATACGACAAAGAATAGGTTGCATTCCCCAAAGGAAGAGACTAAAACAAGTTTCCCCCACACATCTATATAATTAAAACTCAAACCTTGACCACTTCTTATTTGCACTGCATATTGATTTTAGAAAAAATGCTACCACTTACGGCTGTGATTTTTGGCCATCTTACTCAGAGTCCCCCTCCGCTGCGCTGACAAGAGGATTGTTCCCATCGATGAAAAATAAAGACATATTAATGTTTAAAAAATGTTGAGATTCTATCTCATGTCAATCACGCCATGCAGGCCACGCCCCTTCCGATGGGAGGGGGGAGGGTCTATAAAACCCGGAAGTGTGGGCGTGCCTCAGTCACTACAAGATGGGGAGCGAGATGTCACAGCTCTCTGTCTGCGCTGTGAATCAACTGAACACTGAACACAAGTCTATTAAACTGTGAGTGTGGTTTTATGACCTGTGAGTGCCCTTAATGTGGTTTGAAAATGAAAATTAAAAAAGCAAAGCAATTGGTGATGGTTGGTTTGAAAAGGCAAAGCAAATGGTGGTGGTTGGTTTGAAAAGGCAAATGTTTAAAAGTCTAACTTCACCACTTTCTGTTTGCATTCTATATTGATTTTAGGAAAAGCGCTACCACTTACGGCTGTGATTTTTGGCCATCTTACTCAGAGCACCCCCTCCGCTCATCAGGTGCAGAGGATTTTTATCCCATCGATGAAAAATAAAAGAGTTATTAGCATTTCAAAAATCTTGAGATTCTCTCTCCTGTCGGTTACGCCATGAAGGCCACGCCCCTTCTGGTGGGAGGGGGAGGGACTATAAAACCCTGAAGTGTGGGCTTGGGTCAGTCTCTGCTAGGGAGGGAGAGGTCACGAATCTCTGTCTGAGCTGTGAATCAACTGAATACACTGAATGTCTACTGAACTGTGAGTGTGGTTTTTATGTGGTGTTTTGTGGTGTTTTGTGTGGTTTTAAGGTGGTTTTATGGTGGTTTCACCCTGCTTGAAATGGTATGAAACTGCATTTGAATTTAGTGGCCTCGCACCCTGCTTGAAATGGTATGAAACTGCATTTGAATTTGGTGGCCTTGCACCCTGCTTGAAGTGGTATGAAACTGCATTTGAATTTGGTGGCCTTGCACCCTCTTTGAAGTGGAATGAAGCTGTACTTGAATTTGGTGGCCTTGCACCCTGCTTGAAGTGGTATGAAACTGCACTTGAATTTGGTGGCCTTGCACCCCGCTTGAAGTGGTATGAAACTGCACTTGAACATAGTGGCCTTGCACCCTGCTTGAAATGGTTGGAAACTGCACTTGAATTTGGTGGTCCTGCACCCTGCTAGAAGTGGTATGAAACTGCACTTGAATTTGGTGGCCTTGCATCCTGCTTGAAGTGGTCGGAAACTGCACTTGAAATCGGTGGCCTTGCATCCTGCTTGAAGTGGTCGGAAACTGCTCTTGAATTTGGTGACCCTGCACCCTGCTTGAAGTGGTATGAAACTGAACTTGAATTTGGTGGCCTTGCACCCTGCTTGAAGTGGCATGAAACTGCACTTTAATTTGGTGGCCTTGCACCCTGCTTGAAGTGGTAGGAAACTGGACTTGAGTTTGGTGGCCTTGCACCCTGCTTGAAGTGGTAGGAAACTGCACGTATTTGGTGGCCCTGAACCCTGCTTGAAATGGCATGAAACTGCACTTGAATTTGGTGGCCTTGCACCCTGCTTGAAGTTGTATGAAACTGCACTTGAATTTGGTGGCCTTGCACCCTGCTTGAAGTGGTAAGAAACTGCACTTGAATTTGGTGGCCTTGCCCCCTGCTTGAAGTGGTAGGAAACTGCACTTTAAATTGTTGGCTGTGCACCCTGCTTGAAATGGTAGGAAACTGCATTTGAATTTGTTGGCCTTGTACCCTGCTTGAAATGGATTTTCAAGGAATGAGTCAACTGCCAGCCCACCAGCCGTGAGTGAGTTGCCAGCACACCAGGCTTGATTGACTGAGCAGCCAGCCCAAGAATCCATTCGGCCCGCAATGTCCATACTAGCCCTCTGGAAACCAGTCCCTTCCGCCCACAACACCCATACTAGCGCTCCAGAAAGCTCCCCCCCCCCCCCCCCCACTGGCCATCAATATTGGAATTGGTGGAGAGGTGGAATATTGTTTTGGGGGACCAGCCCTCCCGTGTGAACATGGGACCCAACAGTCTAGTACACAACTAAAAATAAACTAAAACATACGTCTGACAAGCCAAAAGAAACAAAATAAAACGAAAAGACCGACGGACTGCAGGCGAGCCGCAGCTGCTTGGGAGTGCCGCCCTTCGGTCTCTTAGTCAACCCTTGGTCAAAGTTATCGTGAGGAATATTTGGACGTGTGGTATTACATTTATCATGAATTTACATTTAAGCTTGTCAAATATAAGAAGTATTTTCTCTCAACAACGAGAGTTTACTGAAAGAGGTTAAGTTGTTTTGTCACATCATGACGAAGTTACTGTGATATGATTGCACAAGAAATGATTTTGGACGTTGAGTACTAGGCACGGACTATCTCCTCTTTTGCTCTGATCTGAGATATCAGGTTTTATGTCAGATAGACCTCTTATGGGTTGCAAAAACCACAGATATCTGTGATTCTTCACAGAAATCCAAGGTCATAGGATGAATTCTAAGCCTGCCAGCCATCTGCCCATGTGGAACTCCTCCCCATTCAGGATGTGCATTTAAGACCAATTGCATTCATTGTGACAATTCACCACTCAGATACTGTTTGTTATGACAAGATGCTGAGATCAAAAATAGATTAACATGGTCTCATCTGTAGAAGCGGTAACAATTTACAATGTGCCATCGTAGTCTCAGCATACCAAACCTGTGAATGAAATTGCGGGCTGAAGGGTAAGCTCATTCACTTTTAGTCTTCATTTATGTTCTATTGTATGAAAAAATACAAGATTAGTCAGGTTAAAACCTTCACACAGTTCTTAAATAAAATAATCAAAACACTTGATCATTACTCTGTGGGCTTAGTGCCTTAAATTAATCCCTTATGACAATCAACATACATATTATTTACATTTTCAAGTATAACTTAAAGGGGCAGGATATTTCACATAGTTTTTATCCAAAATAGGCATTACTATTGAATAGAAGAGGAAAATTGTTTCATTTGGCAGAATCTTAATAAATTGGCATTTATTACATCCACATAAACAGAAGTCTTACACAAGATGTAGTTTTGCTTTGATCGAATCACTTCTAAGTATTGAAAGCACCTAATACTGCAACCTGATAACTTAATGTCATACAGCTTTGAACATAACCTACTGTTAATCACCAGTACAGATTACAAAAGACCAAAATGCACAAGGCCTCAAGTCATCTTTAACTCTTGCCTTTCTGAAAACTCTATTGCTTCCTCTGGGTTCACAATTTGCACTCTGATGAATATTTTCTATTAGTTGTAAATACATATTAATAGAAAATACTTCTTACATACATTCATAATATTATTAATATTAATATTAACATTCAAGACATTATATTTCTATACATTTTTTTTTTAATTAAGTAAGAAAAGATAGAGAAAAATAATATAGAAAATAAGGAAGTGAATGGGGTATTAAAAAGTTATCCATCGTTGGAGATATATCCATGATTTATTATACGTAATTCTTCATCTATTCTATTATTCAGCCCTCAGTCAGGCTCTCGCACCGAGCCACTTTGACCCTGTAGATATTCAATATATGGATTCCATATCCCTCTGAAAAGATCCAACCTGTCCATTAGGACAAGCCTCAATCTTTCCAGATGGAGTGTCTCCGACATTCCTGTAATCCACATTTTGATTGTGGGGGACGTAGGACCTTTCCAGAATTTTAATATTAATTTTTTCCCAATTATTATACTATAATCAATAAAAATTCTTTGATTCGTTGTTATTAATTGGTTTGTTTCCAATATTCCCAGTATTATTAACTTTGAGTCAAATGTCAGGTTCATATTAACAACATTCGAAATTATCCTAAATATTTCTATCCAAAATTTTGTAATTTTTACACAATTTGTAAATGAGTGTGTCAGATTAGCTTCTAAGTGCTGACATTTGTCGCATATGGCAGATACATTTGGAAAAATATTATGTAGTTTGGATTTTGAGTAATGCAGTCTATGTAATATTTTAAATTGTATAAGAGAGTGTCTAGCATTTAACGAACAGTGGTGTATGTGTTGTAAACTTTCATCCCATACCTCTGGTCTGATAATTTGACCTAATTCGTTTTCCCATGATTGTCTATATATTTCTATTAATGGGACATCATTTTCCAATAAGATATTATAAATGTATGATATCAATTTTTCTGTGTTCAGGTGTTTATTCAGACATTCATCTAAAATTTCTGTCTTTCTATTTCTAATTTCCTGTGTGTTTACTTTTACATAGTCTCTGATTTGTAAGTATCTAAAATAATCTTTGGAATGTAATCCATAAATTTGTTGTAATTCTTGAAATGAAAGGAAAGAGTTTTCCCTGTAGAGATCGTCCATCTTATTAATTCCCTTATTTTTCCATTGTAAAAAGCCTTTATCCATCATTGAAGGTTTAAATGTAACATTATTTACAATGGTAAGGGCTAGTGGTATAGATTTCAATTTTAATGTTTTCTTTATTTGTTTCCAGATACGTATTCCACTTTCTATTATAGGGTTTTCACTATAGGTTTTCTTACCTAAATTAATATTGACAAATATTATTGAGCTGATTTCAAAAGGAGAACAATCTTCTTTTTCCATTTTTAACCAAATTGGTTGGTTATCTGTCTCTACTAACCAAAAATTCATATTTTTAATATTAACTGCCCAGTAATAAAACATAAAGTTTGGTATTGCTAAACCTCCATTTATTTTTAATTTACATAAATGTTTTTTATTTATTCTATGGCTCTTATAATCCTAAATAAAGTTAGTAACTAGAGAGTCCACCTTCCTAAAGACATTTTTAGGAAGATATATCGGAATTAATTGGAAAAGATATAGTAATTGCGGAAGAAAAATCATTTTTATTACATTAATTTTACCTAACATTGAAATGGGTAAAGTTTTCCAATATAAAATGTGCTTATTTAATTTATTCAATAATAGTGGGAAGTTGGATTTAAATAAAGAATCAAATCTTTTTGTTACATAAATTCCAAGATATTTATTTTTTCGTTTGTTATCTTAAAAGGAAATTGTTGTAATATATGTTGGTTATTAACAATTATTGGCATAAGTTCACTTTTATTCCAATTGATACTATATCCTGAAAAAGATCCGAATTCAGTTATTAATTTTAATAAATTTTGGATACTAATTTCCGGTTTTGTGATATAAAGTAATACATCATCCGCATATAAGGAGATTTTATTTTTAGTATCTCTGGTATCATACCCATATATATCAGGATGTGATCTCACCCGCTGAGCTAATTGTTCTATTGCAAGTGCAAATAGTAGTGGAGATAAAGAGCAACCTTGTCTACAGCCTCGAGATTAACTGAATTTAGTTGATAGCATTTGATTTGTTATTATTCTGGCTGTTGGGTTAGTGTATAATAATTTGACCCAAGTAATGAACTTCTCTCCCAATTTAAAAGTTTCCATAAACGAAAACAAATAGGACCATTCCACCTGATCGAAGGCTTTCTCCACATCTAACGAAATAACTACTAGATCTTTTTTAATACCTCTTTTCGAATATATAATATTGAATAAACGTCTCAGGTTATATGAGGAATATCGTTTTGGTATAAATCCTGTTTGATCGGGATGAATGAATTCGTTAATAACTGTGCTTAGCCTTTGTGCTAATATTTTAGTTAGTATCTTTTGATCAGTATTTAAAAAAGCTATAGCTCTAAATGATCCTGGTTCATCCAGATCTTTGTTTATTTTAGGTATAAGTGTTATAATAGATTCATTTAACATTTCTGGTAGTTTCTGTTGTGTATATATATATTCATATAATGTCTTCAGGCGTAGTGCAATCAGATCATAAAATGTTTTATAAAATTCCGAGCCAATACCATCTGGTCCCGGTGTTTTACCGTTTTTTAATGATCTAATAGATTCTTGGATTTCTTTTACTGAAATTTCAGCATTTAATGATTCTCTATTTTGTGAATCCAACCCATTCAGATTACATGTTTTTTTAAATGCTTCTATTCCTATCTTGTTTTCTTTCGTTTTAGCGGTGTATAAGTTTTTATAATATTGCAGAAATCTCTCATTAATATCTTTAGGTCATATTAAAAGTTCGCCATTATGTGATTTAATCCTATGGATTAAATCACATAATTGGTGCGCCAATAATTTTTGAGGTTTTGAATTTATCGATTTTAACATTTAAAAGTAAAGTGGATAGGTATATGGACGGGAAGGGAATGGAGGGGTATGGTCTGAGTGCAGGTAGATGGGACTAGGGGAAAACAAATGGTCGGCACGGACTTGAAGGGCCGAGAGGGCCTGTTTCCGTGCTGTAATTGTTATATGGTTATATAGTTATATGGTTTATCTCCAAATTCAAACTGTAATTGTTTAGTGTATTGATAAAGTTTTACAACTTGATCTGAATATATTTTATTTAATTTATATTTCAGTGCTACAATTTTATTATGTATTATTATGGATGGATTAGCTGCATTCTCGGTGGCGCTAGCGAGGGCTAGAGGATAACGCCAGCCAGCTCCTCGCAAAAAACGGGAAAAAAATGGGGATTAACAGACCTACCTGCTGCCTGCTGCCTGCTGCCTGCCGTCTCTGCACTGATTGTTGTGAGTGACGTCATCAGGCACGTGACTAGTTATGTCTACACAGCGCAGAAAAATCAAAAAGTCGAACTACCAGGCAGAGACTGGGAGAAGGCCTGACTGAAGCCTCGCTCAGGTAGGACATCATCCCAGGAAGATGTGATGAAAAGAACAGCGAAAAAAACGGAAAGTGAAGAACTTAAAACTTTTATTTCAAGTGAAATTGCTGGTTTAAAGGAGGAAATAAACCAGATGAACACTGAAATGAAAGAATTGCAACTTGAAATTAAGTCCAATATTAATACCAAGACCAAGAAAATATTGGAAGATTTGAAGAAAGAAATCGCAGAAATGATGAGTGAAATGTCAAAGGAGATGAATGATAAGATTAAAAAGGTGAAAACTGATTTTGAAGAAAGGCTGAATCCTGTGGAGAAGGCACTGGACCAACAGACGGCTGGTATAAAAAGCCTTGAAGAACTAGCCGAGATAAGTGCTCGGACTACACCAAAGCTTGTTACAGAAAATGAACGTCTCACGGATTTATTGACCAAAATAACAGAGAAATGTACTGAACTAGAAGGTTGCCAGAGAAGACAAAACCTAAGAATTGCGGGTATTCCTGAAGGGGGAGAGAAAGATGAAGATCCCCGATAATTTACTGCGAATCTACTGCAAAATGTTTTATCTCTGGAACAAAAGCCTTTGCTAGCCCGAGCACATAGAATGATGAGACGTCAGACAAGACCAAATGCCCCCCCAAGACAAATGATAATAAAGGTACAATACGACTATGTCTTGGAGGAGATAATGCAAAAAACATCGAGAAACAGAAACCCTGTATTTGAAGGACACAAGATCAGGATCTATCGAGATTATCCAGCAGAAGTCTCCAGGAAACGAAAAGCATTTAATGAGACTAAAAGTCTCCTGAGGGGGGTGGAAAACTTGAAATATGGCCTGATTTACCCAGCTACTCTAAGAGTTACTTTTAACAAGAAGGAATATTTCTTCTCCAATCCTGTGGAAGCGCTGGACTTTGCCCTGAAGATTAAGACCTGAGAAGGCCTCATCATCAAATACACTGACTTTCCAGGACTTTACAAGACTTTACAAGACTTTGCAAGACTTTACAAGATTTTGCAGGACCGGATGGAACTGGATAGTGCTGGATGGAAGCTGGAGAAAGATGTGGATCGGAAACCCTCACATGGAAACTAACAATTAGTATAACTACATTACCAATACAAACAACTAATAAATATTAAAATTATACCGTGGTATTTTCACTAATCAGAGCTAATTATTATGACATTAACTACACTACTAATATAATAACTAATAAATATTAAAATTATACCGTGGCATTTTTACTAATTAGAATTAATCATTATTACTAATGACTAATGTTCATTTATATTGGAATGATTAGAGTCAAATATAGAGCCTGATTTCATTTGTCCCCTTTGGAAACTTTTCTTTTGTACCAGTAATTTTCTTTTTATTTTTTATTTTCCTTTCTTTTCGTGTGTTTTTTTTATAATTAGATTTTCAAATAAATTTTAAATATATGTATTCTCACATTTTCGATTATTATAATCCGAATATTTTTAAATTTAATATTCCCGGTAAAATATCATTATGGAATAATAATTCCAAAAATCCAGGGAGCTGGTTAAGTTAGTAGCATCAACTACGGAAGTCGGTAGATGGTCAGCCATGCTAGTATGGCTAGCACTAACTACAATAATACTAGATGTAGTTTTTTCCTCCTTTGTGCACTATACTAACCTCTTAATCTATCCTCTTAATCTATCTATTATAAACTATTATTGTTTTTTTTTCAGTTTGAATGGTTATATATTGGATCAAAGGAGATATACACGTGAGAGGCATTCAAGGCTTAAAATTCATCTATTCGGTGTTCGGGTGTAAGGTCGGGTCTGTCGGGCTGAACCATTTGCTCTTTTACAGACCACCATAGACAAAAGATGAAAGACTTAAAAATGCGGGGAATGAAGGAATAACGTTTTGCAGCTGGAACATTAAAGGTATTAATGAACCAATTAAGAGAGGTAAAGTATTAGCACATTTGAAAGCAATTAAAGCTGATGTAATTTTTATTCAAGAAACTCATTTAAAAAAAGATGCTGAGCATAGGCTGAAAGCTAAATGGATAGATAAAATGTATCATTCTTCGTTTACACACAAATCAAGAGATGTAGCAATATTATTTCATAAAGGCATTTTATTCAAACATACATCTACTATAACTGATAACGATGGCAGATACATTATTGTAATAGGAGAATTAAATGCACAAAAAATGATTTTTGTTAATGTATATGGACCAAACTTTGATAGTCCATTGTTTTTCAAGAAAATATTTAACAATATCCTGGAAATAACACAATATAACCTAATAATTGGAGGAGATTTAAATTGTACATTAGATCCTTACTTAGACAGATCTACAAGACAAAGGAAAATTAAATCCCATTCCAGTGACTTATTAAATGCATATATGGAAACTACTAATATTAAAGATGTTTGGAGAGTAGAAAATCCAACTGGACGAGAATACTCCTTTTATTCACCGGTACATAAAACCTACTCAAGAATAGATTACTTTTTGGTCGATGCCAAACTTATTTCACTCACTTATAATTCTAAATATCACAATATTATAATTTCAGATCATGCACCTTTAACATTAAAAGATTAAAATAAATGGTAAAACAGAAAAACGGGGACAATGGAGATTTAATCCACAAATTTTAAAAAACAAAATAACTCAGGAATATATTACAGAACAGATCAAGATTTTCTTTGAAATAAATGATAAACCGGAAATATCTTGTTCCTTATTATGGGAAACTTTTAAAGCATATCTCCGTGGAATTATTATTTTCTCTCAAGCATTTTCTAATAAAAAGAATTGATGGGATCAACAGGAACTGGAAAAGGAGATTAAACAATTTGCACCTCTACTTGTCAAGGTAAATAATACTTGAGTACATCAGGTAGTGGAAAAGAGAAAATAAACAGAGCGCAGAATATCATGTAACAGTTGTAGGGAAAGTGCAGATAAAAAAATGCACATCCCCAGCAAATGAGAAGAGTGGGGAGGAAGCTGTATTTTAAAAATCTGGTGGTAAGTGCTTTCAAGCTTTTGTATTTTTTGCCTAATGGGAAAGGGGATCTCCCGGTTGCCAAACACTTTAACTCCCCTTCCCATTTCCATACTGACCTTTCTGTCCTGAGTCTCTTCCGCTGTCGGAGTAAACACGCAAATTGGAGGAACAGCAACTCATATTTTGCTTGGGCAGCTTAAAACCCAGATAATGGATGCAAGGGTTACTTGAACTTAGAGAAATCAATATTTATACCATTGGGTTGTAAGCTGCCCAAGCTATTTCTAGTTTACCTCTCCCCTGACTCTCAGTCTGAAGGAAGGTCTCGAATAGATGTTTAACAAAAAAAGGGGGGCCAGCGATCGCTCCATGTCCATGTCGGGGGGGGGGGGGGGGGGGGGGGGGGGGGGGGGGGGGGGGCGGGGGGGGGATGGTTTGAGTGGGTGCAGGATTTTCTGGAGCTCCTTCCTAATGACAATATTTTGTACTAGACTAAGTGGGACCCATTGGGTCCCATGTTCACACGGGAGGGCTGGTCCCCCAATGCAATATTCCACCTCTCCACCAATTCCAATATTGGTGGCCAGTGGGGTGGGTGGGGGCTTTCTGGAGTGCTAGTATGGGTGTTGTGGGCCAAAGGGAATGGTTCCCAGAGGGCTATTATGGACATTGTGGGCCAAATGGATTATTGGGCTGGCAGCTCAGTCACTTAGGCCTGGTGGGCTGGCAGCTGACACTTGGGCCTAGTGGGCTGGCAGCTCAGAAACAGCCAGAAATTCTGCCCAAAACTCTGAGAGACTCTGTGAGAGAGAAGGGGGAGAGGGTGGAGAATCAATTTTAGGCATTTTCCATCTTTATTCTGCAGATCACAGCAATGAAGGACAAAAGTCTATCCTGGCCTGGATCTCACAGGGAGCCAATGAAGGGAGGGAGAAAAATACTGGGGTGTGGTTTAATACTTGCAGGGGGAATACTTACTGATGGGCCAAAGGGACTCCTCCTGGGCTAGTATAGGCCTGATAGGCCGAAGGAGCTCTTTAAAAGAAAAATCAGAGTGAAATCTCAGTGAATGCCACATTTTCTGGACTTTTCCTGGTCTGGCACGGGCCTTTTGGGCCAAAATGCTCCTCCTGGGCTAATACGGGCATTTTGGACAAAAGGGGCTGGTTTCTCGGCTAATAGGGGCCTAGTGGGCCGAAATTAGTGGTTTCAGCCAGGCCAAACAACTCATTTCATTTAATTTCCATTTCAATTTCAAGCACAGGGCAGGCCAAACAGCTCATTGCATTTTCATTTAATTTTCATTGCCATCGCAGTTTCAAACACAGGGCAGGCCGAACAGCTCATTGCATTTTAATTTAATTCCCATTGCCATTGCAGTTTCAAAGCACAGGGCAGACCAAACAACTCATTTCATTTTCATTAAGGGCAAACAAATCATTTATTCAAATACATTGCAGACTTACAGTTCAGTTGATTCACAGCAGAATGAGAGTCGTGACGCTGAGTCACGTCCAGGCGTCCGGGGTTTTATAGTCCTGCCCCCCACCCTTGGCAGGGGCATTACCTTCATCGCGGTGATTGACAGGAGAGAGGATCTCAAGGTTTTTTAAACACTCATAACTCTTTTATTTTTCATCGACCGGAAGCAGAGGAGGACTGTGAGTAAGATGGCCAAAAATCATAGCCATATAAAGTAGCATTTTTTTAAACTAAAATCCATATACAGCGCAGACAGGAAGTGGTCAAGATGAGACTTTTAATTATATAGATGTCCAAAGTTTATAAGGAAGACTAGGCAGGAATATCAAAATGATCACCTGCAGCTGAGAAACAGAAAGATGATTTGTGCATGAAGAAGCCATGACAAAAGCAAAGATACTAGAGTGGAGACGGAAGCCAGTTACGGAAATGGTGCTGAAGATTACCCATGACCCTACTAAGGAGGGAGGCTATGACATAAAAATACATAATAAACAATTTATGCATTCTTCTACACTTACATGGGTATGAACGCACATAAAAAAATCCCCCCCGCCCCCCTTCCTTCCCAACCCCAGCCTAACGGACATTAGAGTACCCCTAGTTCTTAAAACCCATTTCCATCACTGACTGTATCACTCTATGATGCTATGACTGTAACTCACAGAGATCTACCGCATGGAAACAGGCCGTTCAGCCCAACTCGTCCATGCCAAGCGAGTTGCTTAATCACGATCGTCCCGCCTGCTTCATTAAGGGCCTGTCCTACCAGCATCCGACTCCATGTGGTGAGCGCGCCCAAACCGGCAGCGGGGGCCGCGCGGACGTTGGGTGATCCCTGTACAGGGCCGTTCCCAACAGCATGTGCCTGCATGCGAAGAGCGTGACCAAACCGGCAGCGAGGGCCGTGCAGAGGTTGGGTGAGCGGCGCAATGCGGCGGGTAGTGAGGGGAACTTGGAGCAAAGTCTGAAAGGTAAGTTCGCCAGGACAGAGAGGGACACACAGAGAGGGGCACAGAGGCACACACAGAGAGGGCCATGGAGCCACACACAGAGAGGGTCACGGAGGCACCTACAGAGAGGGTCACGGAGGTACGACGTCGAAGGCGGTGTGTAATGCGTCGAGGCGACTGCAAACCGACAAGCCGTTGCCGCGCGGAATTTCTGAACATGGTCAGTTTTTCGGAGCCCCGCGCGATGTCGGGACGAACTCCGCACAATTCCGCACGGCTCCGGCGATCGAAGTGGGACCGGCCCCGCGACGCCAGACGGCTCAAGCGACCACGTTAGGTTGCGCTCATGGCATGGAGTTGCATGCTGGTGGGACAGGCCCTTTAGGCAACTGGCTCATACTCCTCCAAACCTTTCCTTTCAATGTGCTTGTCAAATGTCTTTTAAGTGTTGCAATTGTATCTGTCTTGGTTGCTTCCTCTGGCACAGCTCATTCAATATCAGTGCCAATTAATCACTGTTTGTCCATGAATTATTATTGTATCTGGTTAAAAGACAGCAGTTAGCCAGAAGCTGATGTAAATACAAAAACAACAGCAGTTTTTGCATTTAAATCAGCTATTTAATGTAGCTAAACATGCCAAAGCAGGAGTATTAGCAAACTAAATTTGACAGTAATCCTCTTAAAGAGATACTTGGGCTGTTGATCAAAAGCTTGATTAAAAATATACATATTAAGGACAATAATTTAAGAAGAGAAGGAAGGTGGAGGAACAAAGTTAGTGGGGCACAGAGATACCCAGTAACGCTGCTGCCTCGCAGCTCCAGTAACCAGGGTTCAATCCTGACCCCTGACCTCGGGTGCTGTCTGGGTGGAGTTTTCACAACTTCCCTTTGACCAAGTGGGTTTAGATTTGCTTAGCTTAGGTTATTGTCATGTGTACTGAGGTGCAGGTAAAAGCTTTTATTATGTGCTAACCAGTCAGCAGAAAGACAATACATGATTACCATCGACCCATCCAAAGGTACAGCCCCAGGTACAGATACATGATAAATGGAATAACGTTTAGTGCAAGACAAAGTCCAGTAAAGTCCAATTAAGTCCAAGGGCTTCCAATGAGGAAGATAGTAGCTCAGGATCGCTTTCTGGTTGTTGGTAGGATGGTTCAGTTGCCTGATAACAGCTGGGAAGAAACTGTCCCTGAATCTGGAGGTGTGCGGTTTCACGTTTCTACTTTGGCTGCTCCTGTTTCCTCCCACATTCTGTTGAGCGTCAGTCGGTCCTTTGGCTTGTAGGCGACAACCTCTTTCGGGTAGGTGGCGTTTCGACAGAGCGGCCATTCGGTAAGTTTGCTTTTAGGCAACGCAGCTTTTCGGTTCCTTGGGATTTAGGCATCCCGGCCTTTCTTTCCTTCTTTCTTTCTTTTCTTTTAAAATCTTTTTATTGTTTTTTTGTTCCAAAGAAAACAAAAATAAAACATAAAAAACAGAGCAAAAAGATTAATGATAAACATAACAATGATATTGATACATAGGGATCAGGATTACATTAATAACGTATAACCTGATGTGAGACCAGTGTCAAAATACACATTGAATATAGTCCTCCCGGTCTCTATGTAAATATAGTTAAATCTTTAAAAGAAAACTTATAAATGTAGAAAAAAACACAAAAATAAAAAGACAAAATGAAAAGGAAAAAAGGAAAAAACAAAACCCCCCAAACTAAAAATAAATGAATAAATTATTAATAATAAAATAAGAATAAAAATTAAAAAAATAAATAAAAACTAAGCAAAGCATAACAGAATCTGAACTAAAAGTTTCAACAATTTAAGTCTGTTTGTCGTCAAGTCAGTTCCACCATATAGAGGCAAAATAATTTTATAACGGTTAAAGAGGGAGCAATTTATATTATATGAAAGTGTTCAATACATTTTCCCCAAATCTTATCAAATTTAACCAAGTGTTCAACAATGTCACTCCTAATTTTTTCTAAATTTAAACATGATATCAGCCGGCCTCTCGGTTAGTTTGCATTTAGGCGTCCCATCCTTTCGGTTAGTAGGCGTTTCGTCTTCAGACTCTTTCGGTTTATTACCGTTTCGGCCTCATTTCCATTCCGTTCTTTGGCTTCTTTGCTTCGGCTTCTTGTCTGTCGGCGGGGGGAGGTGAAGGGACAAGTGTAGCATTTCTTGCGGTTGCAAGGGAAAGTGCCTACGCTTGTCCCTTCACCTCCCCCCTCCACTCCTTTCAGGGACCCAAACAGTCCTTCCAGGTCCGACAGAGGTTCACCTGCACCTCCTCCAACCTCATCTACTGCATCCGCTGCTCAGATGCCTGATGATCTATATTGGTGAGACCAAGCGGAGGCTTGGCGATCGTTTCACCGAACACCTCCGCTCGGTCCGCATTAACCAACCCGACCTCCCGGTGGCTCAGCACTTCAACTCCCCCTCCCATTCCGTATCCGACCTCTCGGTCCTGGGCCTCCTCCACGGCCAGAGTGAGCAACACCGCAAGTTTGGAGGAACAGCACCTCATATTCCGCTTGGGGAGTCTGCATCCTCTGGGCTTGAACATTGAATTTTCTCAATTCTGTTAACCCTTGCTGTCTCCTCCCCTTCCCACCTCTCCCTCAGCCCTCGGGCCCTGGCATTCCCTCTATCTCTATTTCTCCCCCACCCTAGTCGCACTAGCTTCTCATTTTTACACTACAAACAGCTTACAATGGCTTGTTCCCTTTATCATCGATGCGTTTTTGCATATCTTTCATTTTGTTCTTTATCTCTCCACATCACCGTCTATATCTCTTGTTTCCCTGATCCCTGACCAGTCTGAAGAAGGGTCTCGACCTGAAACGTCGCCTATCTCCTTCGCTCCTTAGATGCTGCTGCACCCGCTGAGTTTCTCCATCCTTTTGTGTACCCAATCATCACTTGACAACTTATTAAGTCCAGCTTAATGAATAAAAGCTTTATTTTCCCCACACTCAGTAAGGTTGATGCGACAAATTGAAATGTTTATTCCCAACATTTCTGCTGCTCCCATTTTCAGATCTTCTGCGCACAATACTTCGTACTTTCTGAACACGTCACTATTTTCTAAAGGGGTTAAATTTGAAAGGCCAAGAAACACCCATTTTCAGAATTTTAGTTCTCCTCTCCCCTGACTCTCATAATTGATGAAATTGATTGTTTGAAAGATATCGCGTGGTTCCAGGTCCTTCAGCCCATCCGTTTTCATGAGATCCATGTTATCCCACTTTCACATCCACACCCTACTCGGGGCACTTTACAGAGACCAATTAATCTACAACCCTGTACGTCTTTGGGATGTGGTAGGAAACCAGAGCGCCCAGAGAAAATCCACGTGTTCACAGGAGAACGTGCAAACTCCACACAGACAACACCCGAGGTCAGGTCTAACCTGAGTCTCTGACGCTGGGCAGCAGCAGCAGCTCCATAGCAGATGTGCCACCCTGAAATGTAGACAATTTACACTAAATATGAAGCATGTTATCTCAGAGCAGAGAATTTAAAACCCAGGGGACATAGATTGGTGGAAGTAATTGGTGGAAATATTCAAGGGAAGAGAAAAAGGGAAAATAAATAACTCAGTGGGTAGAAGGGGTTCTGAAATTAATTGACTGAAAGGGTATGAAAAGCCATAGTTTTCAACACATTTTACAAATAACATACAGCGCCTTCCATAATATTTGGGCCAAAGACCCATTGTTTATTTATTTGCCCCTATACTCCACAATTTGAGATTTGTAATAGAAAAAAGCAAATGTGGTTAAAGTGCACATTGTTAGATTTTATTAAAGGCCATTTTTATACATGTTGGTTTCACATGTCGAAATTACAGCTGTGTTTATACATAGTCACCCCCATTTCAGGGCACCATAATGTTTGGGACACATGGCTTCACAGGTGTTTGTAATTGATCAGGTGTGTTTAATTGCCTCTTTAATGCCGGTATAAGAGAGCTTTTTTCCAGTCTTTCCATCACCTTTGGAAACTTTGTGCCAATGAAAGTCAAAGAAGCCATTATGAGACTGAGAAACAAGAATAGAACTGTTAGAGACATCAGCCAAACGTTGGGCTTACCAAAGTCAACTGAATATCATTAAGAAGAACACTGATGAGCTTACGAATCGTAAAGGGACTGGCAGACTTCATGAACTGGTTAGCTGCAAAAATAGGATGGCCAGGTTACGGTTTGCCAAGAAGTACTTAAAAGAGCAACCACAGTTCTGGAAAAAAAGTATTGTGGACAGATGGGATGAAGATTAACATATCAGAGTGATGGCAAGAGCAAAGTATAGAGGAGAGAAGGAACTGCCCAAGATCCAAAACATACCACCTCATCTGTGAAACACGGTGGTGGGGGTGCTATGGCCTGGGCATGTATGGCTGCTGAAGTTACTGGCTCACTTATTTGCATTGATGATACAACTGCTGATGGTAGTAACATAATGAATTCTGAAGTGTGTAAACACATCCTATCTGCTCAAGTTCAAACAAATGCCTCAAAAGTCATTGGTCGGTGGTTCATCCTACAGCGAAACAATATTCCCAAACATACTGTTAAACATATTTCTCCCCGTTGGATTGCAACCTTGTCATGGCCGGGCAGCTTGTGTGTCTCAGTGACCCCTACAGCTATGCCAGTGGGAGATTCATCTCCTGTTAGGGTCTCCCATGCTGGACAGGTCGAAGGGTAGAGGCGAGATGAAGAGCGATCCACTGGTCCTCCAGGTTGGAGGTTGAGCACAGGGCTAACAACCCTGTCTCGTAAAACAAATATGTTACAGAAACAGCAGCTTAAGGAATCCACACTCCTGGGCATATCAGGAGTGGAGGACCTTTGTTGCAGCCCTACGTGCCAGGAGGCATAAGAGGCAGTAAGTAAGTAAGGTACAGCTAAACAACAAAGGAGTTTTTCAAAGCTAAAAAATGTCAGTCTTGAGTGGCCAAGTCAATCACCCGATCTGAACCCAATTGAGCATGCCTTTTATATACTGAAGAGAAAACTGAAGGGGACTAGCCCCCAAAACACGCATAAGATAAAGATGACTGCAATACAGGCCTAGCATAGCATCACTAAAGAAGACACCCAGCAACTAGTGATGTCCTTGAATCGGAGACTTCAAGTAGTCATTGCATGCAAAGGATATGCAACAAAATACTAAACATGACTACTTTCATTGACATGACATTGCTGCGGCCCAAACATTATAGTGCCCTGAAATGGGGGGGCTATGTATAAACAATGCTGTAATTTCTACAAGGTGAAAACAAAATGTATAAAAATGCCTATTAAAATCTGACAATGCTCTCTTTAACCACATGTGATCTTTTCTATCACAAATCTCAAATTGTGGAGTACAGATGCAAATAAATAAACGATAGGTCTTTGTCCCAAACATTATGGAGGGCACTGTAAATACCTGGAGGTGTACCTGAAATACCATGACCAACTGGGCTGCAGATCCAGCGCCAGATTGCAGTCAGGGTGGGTAGATTATTTTTACCATCACAAACACAAATGGGAAAATTGCTGCATGTTTTTCCAATGAGTTTACAATAGTAGGAGATGTATTTGCAGAGTCACTACTGCCTGGTAGTAATATCTTGCAGCAGGTGCTGCAATATGCTGCAATATGGACATATGATGGTGAGTCAGAGAATGATCAGCTGACCCTTGATTTCTTTAGCACCATTGGCATGTTTGATGAATCATGACTAGTGGCTATTCATCTGATTAGAGTCATATAGTCATAGTCACACAGCGTGGAAACAGGCTCTTCGGCCCAACTTGCCCACACTGACCAACCTGTCTCATCTATGCTAGTTTCACCTGCCTGTGTTTGCCCCATATCCCCCTAAACCTGTCAATATGAACAATGTAGACACATGGATTGCAGATGCTGGCGTACAAATAAAATATACTATTGGGTTCACTCAGTGGGTCAGGCAGCATCTTTGGAGAACATGCATAGGGGCCCTTTTTCAGACCAATTGTAGCAGGGAAGAGAAAAGTGGGAGGGGGCGGGGAGATGAGACAAAGCCTGGCAAGTGATAGGTGGCTACAGGTGAGAGAGGTTTTTATTGGCAGATGGTTGGACAAAAGATAAAGGAGAGAAGAGAACAAAAGGCTGAGAGATGAGGAGAGAGGAGACGCACAATGTGAAGCCAGTGGAAGGGCGGCATGGAGGCACAGCGGTGGAGTTGCTGCCTTACAGCAACAGAGAACAGGGTTCGATCCTGACTATGGGTGCTGTCTGTATGCAGTTTTTACGTTGTCCCTGTGACTGCATGGATTTTCTCCATGTGTTCCGGTTTCCTCCCACATCCCAAAGATGTGCAGGTTTTTAGGTTAACTGGCTTTGGTAAAAATTGTAAATTGTCCCTCGTGTTTAGTGTGTGTTAGCATTATGGGGATCGCTAGTCAGCACAGACTCGGCTGGCTGAAGGGCCTATTTCCGTGTTGTATCTCTAAACTAAACTGAACTAAACAAAAGTTGGAAGGGAGCAGGGAAAGGGGAAATGGGGGAAAGGATTGTGGAACTCTGGAACAACTTTTATCCTGCATACTAGGGCCAATTTAGAGAAGCCAATTACCCTACAAACCTTTGGAATGTGGGAGGAAACAAGAGCACCCAGAGAAAACCCACGCGGTCACAGGGAGAATATACAAACTCTGTACATGCAGCATCCGTAGTCAGGATTGAACCCGGGTCTCTGGTGCTGTAAGGCAGCAACTGTACCGCTGCGCCACTGTGCCATCACAATAATACAACTAAACTTAAACCGTCTAGGAAACAATTTAGCAGAGTAAATCTTGTTTATTTAAAAGGCAAAGACATCGCATTTGCAGAGTTTGCTGCTTTATCATTGTGTCATCCAGTTGAACATTTTCCCTCAAAGATTTGCAAAACACATCTTTGTAACAATGCAATGGAGGTGATTTCCCGGTTGTTTCACCTGTTGAGTGCTCAGATATTCAATGCATGACAAACATTAGCCCACAATGTTGGTGCAATATCTATTGGGCCTATGTCTGCAGTAAATGCACATCTGAGTTAGAATGCCCCCCAAGTGGGTGGCACGGTGACGCAGCTGTAGAGTTGCAGCCTTACAGCACCAGAGAGACACAGGTTCGATTCTGACTACGGCTGTGGTCTGTACGGAATATTTTATGTTCTCACCATGACTGCGTGGCTTTTCCCTGGGTGCTCCAATTTCATCCCACGCTCCAGAGACATACAGGGTGTGTAGGTTAATTTGACTTTGTTAAACAAAATTGTAAATTGTCCCTAGTGTGTAGGACAGTGCTAGTGTGCGGGGATCGCTGGTCAGCGGGGACCCGGAGAGCCGAATGGCCTGTTTCCGCGCTGTATTTCTAAACTAAACTAAACTAGCAAGAGAGCATGCCACCCACCAGCCCAGGTGCCTTCCTGTTTCCCTGATGCTGCTCTACCTCGTACATGCAACCTGGCTCCAAAATCAAAGGAACTTTTAGGATCAACATTTTGTTGATTGCCTTTTAGCACAAAAATGTACTTCTAGCACAAAAATTATGTGCTGGCACAGAGAAAATATATGGTTTTATCTATGTTTCTCAACAAGTGCAGGTTGCAAAACACTGCTCTGTGCGGTGCAGGATCCATGGTAATGTAAAAAGCATTGGTTTGGAGAACCAGATGTCATTTGATCATAGGGTTTCCATTACAATAAACTTACCTTCCTTATAATCTACATTTGACATTTTCATGACATATTAGCTATTTCCTTTGCTGGCAATCTTTTCATTACGCATTCCTTTCATCCAATCATGTTTTGTGCAATCTTCTTACCACGTCCATTAATGTATGAGGTGATAATTATCCAGGCAGTTCAGCAAAATATAGCACTTTTCTTGTCAAGATTATTTCTTGTGAATTCCTTTATTATTTTATGCAGTTTGCACTTTGGAGTTGAAGATTGGGCTTTCTTGTGGCTTTGGTTATGGTTCCATTTAGATTTAACCTTTATTACTAAAGGTATTGTCTGCTGGATTCAAATGAAAAGATTAACTGGCTCATTTCCTGTTATTAGAGTACCAGACATCAGAATAATCTCAACCATTTTGCTACTGGTAGTAAATGATTGTACAACACTGTGGAAATTATAAAACTGACTTTGTGCCAAAATGTTTTAACACGTCATGGACTGATATAATTTCAGGATGCATTTTGATGTCAGTATTTCCTTAGCCATTGTAGTTACAATTGTGATGGTGTGTGGTAAATGCTTATTTTGCTGTGGATTTTAACCCTTGCTTGTGCAGCAAGTAGTAATTAGGGCGGCACAGTGGCGCAGCAGTGGAGTTGCTGCCTTACATTGCTTGCAATGCCAGAGACCCGGGTCCGATCCTGGTTACGGGTGCTGTCTGTAAGGAGTTTGTGCGCTCTCCCTGTGACCTGTGTGGGTTTTCTCTGAGATCTTTGGTTTCCTCCCACGCTCCAAAGACGTACAGGTTAGTAGGTAAATTGGTTTGATAAGTGTAAAAACTGTCCCTAGTGCGTGTAGGATAGTGTTAATATGCGGGGACTGCAAGTCAGCACGGACTCGGTGGGCCGAAGGGCCTGTTTCTGCACCGTATCTCTAAAACTAAAAACTAAAACTAATCCATGGACTATCATTGCAAAGCTTCTGATTTGCTTTCAACTTAGCAGGTGCAAAGCAGCTGAAAATGAAGTATATTTTTGTATGATTATTTTCTTTGAGTTGTGAGCACCACTGGCAAGGTGAGCATTTAATACCAATCCACAAAGAAAGCAAAAAAGTGGAGGCGCAGGAGACTGCAGATGCTGGAATCTTCAGTAAAAATCAAACTGCAAGAGGAACGCAGCAGGTCAGGCAGCATCTGTAAATGAAATTATAATGAGGGACTTATTTGAATCACTACAAATCTTTTTCATGAAGCTTCTGCCACTTGGCTGGAAAGTGTGAGGTGGGCCAATAACTTCAGAATTCACTGTTTTATCGTTAAATAATGAATAACAGACAATGCATTCCAATTAGACAGGAAACAAGTAACAGGTTGTTTAAGAAGGAACTGCAGATGCTGGAAAATCGAAGGTAGACAAAAGTGCTGTAGAAACTCAGCGGGTGCGGCAGCATCTATGGAGCAAAGGAAATAGGCAACGTTTCGGGCCGAAACCCCTTCGGAAGGAGGAGGAGAACTTCTTCAAAGTAGGCAAATCTTGAGGAGATTTCGCAGTGGAGTAGCATCTCCAATGGACCCCCTCCTCTTGGACCCCCCCCCCCCCCCCTCATGGCCATCTTCCGGCTTTTGACCTTTTTATTTTAATCTGCCGGTGGGACATCAACCGCCTCAACTTCTCCACTCCCCTGTCTCACTATAACCTCTCCCCCCCTGAACGTACAGGCATCCACTCACTCCGCAACAACCCAGACTTGGTTATCAAACCTGCTGATAAGGGAGGTGCCGTGGTAGTCTGGCCCTGATCTCTACAAGGCTGAGGCCACGCGCCAACTCTCAGACACCTCCTTCTACTTATCCCTGGACCATGAACCCACAGACGAGCTCCAGGCCACTATCTCGAGCACCATCACTGACTTCATCAACTCCGGCTCCCTGCCCTCCCAAGCCTCCAACCTCATCGTTCTCCAGCCCCGCACGGCCCGATTTTACCTTCTCCCCAAAATCCACAAACCTGACTGTCCTGGTAGACCATTGTCTCTGCCTGTTCGTGTCCTACCGAACTAATTTCCACATACCTCGACTCCATCCTATCCCCCCTGGTGAAATCCCTCCCTACCTATGTTCAAGACAATCCGACAATCTCCGTTGTCTCCGGGAATTCCATCTCTAGGCCCCCATCCCCTCATCTTCACCATGGACATCCAGTCACTCTACACCTCCATCCCCCACCAGGAGGGTCTCAAAACCCTCAGTTTCCTCCTCGACTGGAGAACCAACCTATCCCCGTCTACAGATGCTCTCCTTCGCCTAGCAGAGCTGGTCCTTACCCTTATTAACTTTTCGTTTGACTGCTCCCATTTCCTCCAAATACAAGGCGTAGCTATGGGCACGCTCATGGGCCCTAGCTATGCCTGCCTCTTTGCAGGGTATGTCCAACAATCCTTGTTCGAGACGTACCAGGGCCCCATCCCCAACCTATACCTCCGTTACATCGACGACTGCATTGGTGCTACCTCCTGCACCCACACACAACTCACTGAATTCATCCATTTCACCACCAACTTCCACCCGGCACTCAAATACACCTGGACCATTTCCACCATTTCCCTACCATTTCTTGACCTCACTGTCTTCATCGCAGGTGATAGACTTCTGACCGACATCCACTATAAACCCACTGACTCCCATGGCTATCTAGACTACTCTTCTTCCCACCCTGCTTCCTGTAAGGACTCCATCCCCTACTCCCAACTCCTCCGTCTACGCCGCATCTGCTTGCAGGATGAGGTGTTCCACACTAGGGCATCGGAAATGTCCTCATTTTCCCCTGCCCCACTATAGATGAGGCTCTCACCAGGGCCTCTTCAATACCCCGTAACACTGCTCTCTCGCCCCATCCCCCCCACTTGTAACAAAGGCAGAGTCCCCCAGTCCTCGCCTTCCTCCATACTAGCCGTCACATACAACAAATAGTCCTCCGTTATTTTCGCCACCTCCAACATGACCCCACCACTCGCCACATCTTCTCTTCTCCCCACCTGTCTGCTTTCCACAAAGACCGCTCCCTCCGTAACTCCCTGGTCAATTCTTCCCTTCCCACCCTTCCCACCCCCTCCCCGGGCACTTTACCTTGCAGCCGCAAGAAATGCTACACTTGTCGCTTTACCTACCCCCTCGATTCCATTCAAGGACCCAAGCAGTCATTCCAGGTGCACAGAGGTTCACCTGCACCTCCTCCAACCTCATCTATTACATCCGCTGCTCTAGATGTCAGCTGATCTACATCTTGTTTTCTAAGTTTTATGTGGATCAAATTAATTGATTTTATGGATTCATTTGATCCCAGCAGAGGACGGCAGGCGGCATCGTGGTGCATCAGGTAGAACTGCTGCCTCACAGTGCCAGAGAACTGGGTTCGATCCTGACCTCGGGTGCTGTCGATGTGGAGTTTGTTCGTCAAACTATTAGATAGAAAGTCTCATGCAGACTTGATCAAAGTCTACACTTAATCAAAGTCTCACAAAGACTCGATCCCATGTTATCAAGTCACAAACATTGCAGAATGTAAGATATACTTCCTGGTGTTTCTTACAAGCAAGCTATAGTTAATGGTTTGATTTTGCCACACATTTGCGCTCGGTCTGCCAATGGTGCTGAATAAGTTTAGGTTTAGGATCCACCAGTTGTTGACCATTTTAACTCCGCTTCCCATTCCCATACTGACCTTTCAGTCCTGGGACTCCACCATTGCCTACTGGAGGAACAGCACCTCATATTCTGCTGGGGGTAGCTCACAATCTAACGGTATGAACATTGAATTCTCCAATTATAGGCTACTAACCAACATATATCCTCCTCTCTTTATTTTCTCTCCCCTCACCTCCCTGTGCCCTACCTGTTTGGGCATCCACTTCATAAGTTCACAAGTTATAGGAGCAGAATTAGGCTATTCAGCCCATCAATTCTACTCTGCCATTTTATCATGGTTGATCTATCTCTCCTCAGCCCATTCTCCTGCCTTCTCCCAATAACCCCTGACACTCGTACTAATCAAGAATCTATTTATCTATCTACTATTATTAAAACTCTCATCTTGTCCTCTTCCGGTTTGTGTTGTTTTTAACATCACACCCCCCCTTCCCCCACCCTCCCTTCCCCCACCTCCTTTTCCCCCACCCCCCCTTTCCCCACCACCACTTCCCCCACACCCCTTTTCCCCACCCCCACTTCCCCCATTTCCCCACCCCCATTTCCCCAACCCCCCTTCCCCACCTCCCCTTCCCCCACACCTCCCTTCCCCCACCCCCCCTTCCCCCACCCCCCTTTCCCCACACACCTCTTCCCCCACACCCCCTTCCCCCTCCCCCCTCACCCCACACCTCCCTTCCCCCCCTTCCCCCTTCCCTTCCTCTCCCTCCGACACCCCCCCGACACCTCCCTGACGCCCCCTCTTCCTGGACACCCCGTTTCCCCTGCCCCCCTATAACCCCACCCCCCACAGGTGAGTGGTAGAATATTGCATTGGTGAATGGGTTGCTTTGGGGTGACCAGGCCTACGGGTCCCACTTAGTCTAGTCTCTGCTTTAAAAATATCAACTTCTCCCATTATCCTGCCGCTCCTTTCCCCTTACCCGCGTCCCTTCCACCCATATCCCTTGCTCTGGCCTCACAATTCTCACCCTTTCTCTCCTTATTTCACTGCCTTTTGTCTCCTTATCATCTCTGGCCTTTGACTACCCATCCATCCATCCCCTCTTCCCGGTATCCAACTATCATTTGTCTGACTTTGCCTGCTCCCCACCTCTCTTCCAGCTTTCTCCACCCGACTACAATCAGTCTAAAAAAGACCTGACATGTCACAAATGCATGTCCTCTAGTTCACCTGACCTGTTGAGCTATTCCAGCATTTTGTGTCTTTAATTATCAAAAATCAGCACCTGCATTAAAGATTTTCTTTAATGTTACATTTGAAGATTCCTTGACACAGTTGGAGCAGGAAGCCTGTAAGGTAATGAAAGAGTGCTTTACTGCAACAAGTGCTGAGTTTCCGATGGGACGGTAAACCGACATGTTGCCTCCCCCCCGGGACGCATAGCAGAAATAGAAAAGGATCAGGGCACGTCCCACAAAGCCTGTCCCACAAAGCCCGCAAAATTGCCTGTCCCACGTCTGACAGCTGCTGCTCCGGAGTTGGAAAGGGTAGAGAAGATTTCCCAGGATTTTGCCAGGACTCAAGGGCTTGAGCTATAGGAGGAAGGTTGAGCAGGCTAGGACTATATTCCTTGGAGCGCAGGAGGATGAGGGATGATTTTATAGAAGTGTACAACATCACGAGAGGAATAGATTGGGGAAACTCACAGAGTCCCTTGCCCAGAGTAGGGGAATCAAGAACCATAGGACGTTGGTTTAAGGTGAAGGGGGAAAGATTTAACACAAATTTAAGGGGTAACTTTTTTACACAAAGGATGGTGGGTGAATGTAACAAATTGCCGGAGAAGGTAGTTGAGGAGGTTGTATCACAATGTTTAAGAATGGATAGGATAGGGTTAGAGGGATATGGGCCAAAGGACGGCAGGTGAGACTAGTGTAAAAGTGACATGTTGGTTGATGTTGGCAAGTTGGACCGATAGGCTTGTTTCCATGCAGTATGACTCTATCCCAGTAAAACAGCCTGAAACAGAATGTTTTTTCTGGGATCTTTCAGTACATAAATTGCCTGTTGCATTCCACTATTATATGGACTACAAAGCATTTTGCATTATCTTGAGCACCTAAAAAGTATTCAATAATTTAAGCTTTTGAGAAATAGGGGGTGGAATAATTATTGGAAGCTGAAATCTCTTCCAATTCCACTAGATGGGTCCTCCAATTATTTTGCATTCAAGCTTTTTGATTACATTTTTCTTGAGGGTAAATTGTGGCAGGCCATATCAGAGGAATACAGTATAATAGTCATTTGAAACATAAACAAATAGCAGTGTCTGGGAAACCGCCTGTGATTTATTTTTATATCTACGATCCAATGCATCTGTTTTCCACTTCTGTGCTGCTGCAAACAGCTTTTAACTGCAGTTATTTATGTTACCAGGCATCTCAACACCACTAACTTAAGACCCAACTCTACCATGCTTGTTTGGAAGCTGAAAAGAAAGTGGACCCCTATCTCATCTAAACCGCCATGAAATGTTTATGGCAACCAACCCAGTGCAAAAAGGATAGAAGCATGACCCAGGATAAGACCTTCAATTGTAATTATCTATGTAATATAAGATAGGTTGCATAACAGTCATTTAGAGCTATTCTAGACATTGCTGCTTCACCATGCCCTGACATGCTTTCCTACAGGGTGCAGGTCACATTTCACTAGGATCATGTTCGCTGTTGAGAAACAACTTCAGCATGTCTGCTGGCAAACAGGATGTGATATCCATTATTCAATACATCACATCAATGTTTATATCCTGAGATACAGTGCTGAACATTCTTCCCTCAGTTGCTCGTGGCCAGGTTTTTGGGGCTTTTTTTTTCCATTGTGAACTGAGACTTTCTAAATTGTAATGTGTTCCTATTGCTTCTGATGTCAACAGTTGTTTGATGTTAGAATAGCTTCTGATGCAATATTTAGTGGACAGACTACAAAAATATCCCTGATGTAAAATGACTAAAATCTATATTTGCTACCCTATTTTTCTTAAAAATGGCATCCGTGAAAATGCTCTACACAATCTTAACGATAGATGACGGCAAATGTATCAATGGCCTGTGTTGGCAATCTCTCATAGAATCATACTGCATGGGAACAGGCCTTACAACCCAACTTGTTTATGCTGATCCAGATGCTCCATCTACACTAGTCTCGCCTTTAACCCATATCCTTCTAAACCTTTCCTATCCATGTACCTATCTGAATGTCGTTTAAATATTGTTATTATACCTGCCTCAGCTACCACCTCTGGCTGCTCGTTGCATATACCCACCACCTTCTGTGAGAAAAAGTTGTCCCTCAAGTACCAATTAAATCTTTCCTCTCTCACCTTAAACCTGGTTCTTGATTTCCCTACTCTGGATAGAAGAATCTGTACATTAACCCTATCTATTCCCTCGCGATCCTGTACACCTCCATAAGATCACCCCTCATCCTCCTTGTGCTCCAAGGAATAAATTGCTAGCCTATCCAACCTCTCCCTATAGCCCATTGGCAACAGCCTTGTAAATCTTCTCTGCCCTCTTTCCAGTTTAACAACACATTTCCTACAGCAGGGTGACCAAAACTGAAACCAATACTCCAAATGTGGCCTCACCAAGTCTTGTACAATTGTAACATAACATCACAACCTCTATTCTCAATACCTGGCTCTCCTCAGCTTCAGAATAGTACAGTGCTGCTTAAAGATGCTTCCACTGAGGTTTCATCCATAAACCAAATCTTGTATGATAGGTTTTAATTACACTGGAGATACCAGTGCCAAATTGTTAATGTTACTGTGGGATCCATGGAACAAAAAATGACCACAATTAGATACTGCTTTTAATGCAGGACAATGTTTCATACTGAATTACAGAACCCTAACAGTAATTGTAACAAATCATTGATTTGTTACAATACCGAAGGTATTGAGTCGAGACTGGACTTCAATAGAAAAGACACAAAATGCTGGGGTAACTCAACGGGTCAGGCAGCCTTTCTGAAGAACATGGAAAGGTGACGTTTTGGGTCATTGTCATACACCATGGAAACAGGTCCTTCGGCCTAACTTGCACACTGACCAATGTCCCATCTATACTAATCCCAGCTGCATGCATTTGGCCCATATCTCTCTAAACCTATCCTATCCATGTACCTCTCCTAATGTTTCTTCGATGTTGCGATAGTTCCTGCCTCAATTACCTCCCCTGGAAGCTCGTTCCATACTCCCATGACCCTTTGTGTAAAGAAAGTTACCCCTCGGGTTCCTATTACATCTTTCCCCCCTCACCTTTAGCCCATGTCCTCTGGTTCTCGGTTCCCTACTCTGGGCAAGAGACTTTGTGCATTTACCCAGTCTATTCCTCTAATTATTTTGTGCACATGACTGATTCAGTCCGAAGAAATCTTCTGACCTGAAACATCACTAATCCATGTTCACCAGAGATGCTGCCTGATCTGCTCAGTTAGTCCAATGTTTTGTATCTTTCATTAGTAAATCAGCTTCCAACACGTTTCTTATTTCTATGTCTATTCTCCAGTAGACTCCAATCTCATTTCATTGCTCTTTCCCAAATTCCTGAAATTTACTTCCCTTCAAATGCCAAACTAATTCACGTCGAAAGATGCTGATTGACTCCAACTCTACTTCCAGAACCGTACACACAAGTACCAGATCACCACCAATCTGGACATGCAATGGTCTCTCTTCATGTCTCCCTAATGTTCAATGCTCATCGCTTTATATCCATCTTATTATCTTTGTATCGTCTTCTAAAATAATTAGCTTCTTCTATTTAACTTACAACATTTAGTGCTTGTCTGGTAGCTGGGACAAAGTGCACTCCATCTCAACCAAAGCTCCATGGAATACTTGTTTAATGGTGCACAAACGAATGAATGAATGAATGAATGAATACATTTATTGGCCAAGTATGTTCACATACAAGAAATTTGCCTTGGTGCTCTGCTCGCAAGTGACAACATGACATACAGTGACAATTAAGAATGACACATAGACTTCCGGTGGCGCTATGGAGCCCTAGAGGATAGCGCCAGCCAGCTCCGTAAAAAATCGGAAAAAAACGGGGTTTTAAAAGACTTACCGGCTGTCTGCTACACACTGCCTCCCGTTTCTATACCGACTGTGCCGAGTGACGTCATCAGCCGCGCGACTAACTATGTCGACGCAACGGAGCCCTACCGACAAGAGTAAAACTCGTTCAACCCGACAGAAAGCGGCAGAAGGCCGAGGTGAAGCCTCGGATTCGAGTAGGACCAGCTCCATGGAAGATGTTTCCAAGAAAACAGGCACAAAAGCGGAAGGTGAGGATTTGAAAACTTTTATATCTCAACAGATGGCTGTTTTAAAGCTAGAATTAAAGGAAGAAATGAAAGGTATAAAGGAAGAAATAAAGGAAGAAATATGTCAAATGAACAATCAGATGGATCAGATGAAAAATCAACTGAATGAATTTCAAAAAGAAACAATGTTAAAAATTGAAAAAAAGGTCAAGAAAGTATCGGAAGATTTGAAGAAAGAAATTATTGAAATGTTTAATGATATGGAAAGTAAGATGGAGAAAAAACTTGAAAAGGTTAAAAAAGACTTTCAAAATAAGATAAGAATGTGCTGGAACAACAGACAGCTGGCATGAAGAACCTTGAACAGATAGCGGAGGCAAGTACTGAGTCTACAGCAAAGCTGATAACAGAACATGAACGTCTAATGACTTTGCTGACTAAAACAACAGAGAAATGTACTCAGCTAGAAGGCTATGATCAGCCATGATCATATTGAATGGCGGTGCAGGCTCGAAGGCTGAATGGCCTACTCCTGCACCTAATTTCTATGTTTCTATGTTTCTATGCTATCAGAGAAGACAGAACCTGAGGATCGCAGGGATTCCGGAAGGTCGCGAGAAACACGAAGATCTTCGAGAATTCACTGCTAAACTACTCCAAAATGTTTTATCTCTGGATGAAATACCTTTATTAGCTCGTGCACATAGAGTCAGCAGACGTCAGACCAGTATAAATGCCCCCCCAAGACAAATGATCATAAAGCTACAATATGATTTTGTTCTGGAGGAGATTATGCGGAAAGCTGCGAGAAATAAGAATTTGACATTTGAAGGACAAAAGGATCAGTATCTATCGAGATTACCCTCCAGAGGTTGCTAGAAAACGGAAGGCTTTTAATGAAGCCAAAAGCCTAATGAGGGGTGTAGAAAATCTGAGATACGGTTTGAATTACCCAGCCATTCTAAGAGTTACTTTTAACACAGTGGAGCATTTCTTTAATACCCCAGAAGCAGCCTTGGATACTTTTCAAGGCAGTTCAAGCCTTGAAAAGTATCTACAAGCAAACATACTGACTTTTACTATTTTTAGAGACCCAACATGGAGTCTCAACACTATCAGCAGCCTTGGATTTCGCAAAGCAGTTCGAGTCTTGAAAAGTACCTACAAGCAAACATACTGACTTTTTCTACTTTTAGAGACCCAGTACGGACACTCAACATTTGTGAGATTTCATATGATAATATGGGACTAGAAGTAATGGACAATGCCGTACGGAATGAAGAGGAAAAAACTGGATTGGAAGACGTTTTCTGGATACTGACAATTAGTCTTAACATATAACTAATATAAACAAATAACACACATACTAAAATCACAACGCGGTTTTATTATCACTATGATTATTATTAATCAAGATTGCTCACTTTTGCTAATTAATATCACTAATAATTAATAACTAATGTCTCGTTAATGAATGGAGTTAAATTTAGCTATGGATCTCATTTGGAGATCCTTTTTTTCTAATAATAATTTTTATTTTGTACTTTAAATTATATTCTTTATGTTTAATACTGCTTAGATTTCTAAGTTAATTTTAGATATAGATACCCTTATATGACGATTACCACCACTTTTTTCATTCCTTTAATATTATACCCCAGTTAAAATATATTGATGGAATAATAATTCCTCAAATCTAGGAGCTGGCCAAGTTAATAACAACAATGCCGGAAGTCCTTAGATGGATAGCCAAGTTAATATGGCTAACACAAACTACAAATACTTTATTTGTAGTTTTTTCCTTCTTTACACAAACTATTAATTTCTTTAACTATTCTTTACTATCCTTTTATATCTATTGTATTTTTCAGTTTGAATGGAGTTACACATTGGACCAATGGAGATATATTCGTGAGGTATATAAAAGAGATTTAAAATTCATCTATTCGGTGTTCGGGTGTAAGGTTAGGTCTACTGCGCTGACCCTTAGACTCTATTGCAGGTTCCCACAAACTTAAAATGCAAGACTTAAAAAGAAATACGGGGAATGAGGGATTAACATTTTGCAGTTGGAACGTTAAAGGTATTAATGAACCAATAAAGAGAGGAAAAATATTGACACATTTAAAAGGCAATTAAAGCTGATGTAATTTATATTCAAGAAACCCACTTAAAAAAGACGCTGAAAACAGGTTGAAAGCTAAATGGATAGACAAAATATATCATTCTTCTTTTACGCATAAATCAAGAGGTGTAGCAATATTATTTCGTAAAGGTACTTTATTTAAGCATACATCAACTATATCTGATAAAGATGGTAGATACATTATTGTGATAGGAGAAATAAACACAGAAAAAATGATTTTCGTTAATATATATGGACCAAATTTTGATAGCCCTTTGTTTTTTAAGAAAGTACTTAACAATATTCCGGAATTAACACATTATAATTTGATAATTGGAGGAGATTTTAATTGTACATTAGACCCTTACCTAGACAGATCTTCAAAACAAAAAAAAACTAAATCACATTCTAGTGATTTATTAAATGCATATATTCAAACGACTAATATTAAAGATGTTTGGAGAATAGAAAACCCTACTGGTCGAGAATACTCTTTTTACTCACCAGTACATAAAACTTACTCAAGAATAGATTATTTTCTGGTAGATGCAAAGCTTAACTCACTTACTTACGAACCCAAATATCATAATATTATAATCTCAGATCATGCACCATTAACATTTAAAATTAAAATAAATGGTAAAACAGAAAATTGTGGACAATGGAAACTTAATCCAAAAATTTTTAAAAATAAAACCACTCAGGAATATATTATAACTCAAATTAAGATTTTTTTTGAAATAAATGATCAACCAGAAATATCTCGCTCTTTATTATGGGAAACATTTAAAGCATATCTTCGAGGAATTATGATTTCTTCACAAGCATTCCATAATAAAAAGATTCGGAAGGAACAACAGGACTTGGAAAGGGAGATTAAACAATTAGATATACAGAATGCAACAAAACCAGATATAATAATACATAATAAAATTGTAGCATTGAAATATAAATTAAATAAAATATATACTGATCAAGTTTTAAAATTTTATCAACATACTAAACAATTACAGTTTGAATTTGGAGACAAACCCCAAAAATTATTAGCTCGACAATTAAGGAAAATTGAAGCTGAAAAAATTATACATAGGATTAAATCACAAAATGGTGATTTATTAATACAACCTAAAGATATTAATGAAAGATTTATGCAATATTATAAAAATCTATATACTGCTAAAGCGACAGTAAATAAAAACAGAAATAGATGCCTTTTTAAAAATATGTAACTTAAAAGGTTTGGATTTACAAAATAAAGAACTATTAAATGCTGATATTTCAATAAAAGAAATCCAAGAATCTATTAGATCATTAAAAAATGGTAAAACACCGGGACCGGATGGTATAGGCTCGGAATTTTATAAAATTTTTCATGATCATATGGTCCCATATTTGAAATCATTATATGAACAGATATATACACAACAGAAATTACCAGATACGCTGAACGAGTCTAATATAACACTTATACCTAAAATAAATAAAGACTTGGATGAACCAGGATCATTAAATACGGATCAAAAGATTCTAACAAAAATATTAGCACAAAGATTAAGTACAGTTGTCAATGAATTAATTCATCCCGATCAAACAGGATTTATATCTAAAAGATATTCCTCATATAATCTAAGACGGTTATTTAATATTATATATTCGAAAAGAAGTGATAAAAAAGATTTAGCAGTTATCTCGCTGGATGCAGAAAAAGCTTTTGACCAAGTGGAATGGCCTTATTTATTTTCGGTGATGGAAGCTTTCAAGCTCGGTGAGAAGTTTACTACTTGGATTAAATTGTTATATGCAAACCCAACAGCTAGAATAACAACAAACCGTATGTTATCTACTAAATTTAGTTTATCTCGAGGTTGTAGACAAGGCTGTCCTCTATCACCTTTATTGTTCGCGCTAGCAATAGAACCTCTCGCCCAAAGGGTGAGATTACATCCGGAAATACATGGATATGATACTAAAGATACTAAGAATAAAATCTCCTTATATGCGGACGATGTATTACTTTATATCACTGAACCGGAAATAAGTATCCGAAATTTGTTAAAACTAATAACGGAATTTGGATTAATCTCAGGATACAGTATCAATTGGAATAAAAGTGAACTTATGCCAATAACGATGAATAATTTACAGATATTACAACAATTTCCTTTCAAGATAACAAATGGAAATATTAAATATCTTGGCATTTTCGATACAAAAAGATTTGATTCTTTATTTAAATCTAACTTCCCGTTATTACTGAACAAATTAAATAAGAATATTTTATACTGGAAAAGTTTACCTATTTCAATGTTAGGTAAAATCAACGCGATAAAAATGATTTTTCTCCCACAATTATTATATTTATTTCAATTAATCCCGATATATCTCCCTAAATTTAAAAAAAAAAAATTAGACTCCCTAGTTACTAACTTTATTTGGGATTATAAGAACCACAGAATAAATAAAAAACACTTATGTAAAGCTAAAATAAATGGGGGATTAGCATTACCAAATTTTATGTTTTATTACTGGCAGTTAATATCAAAAATATGAATTTTTGGCTAGAAGAAATAGATAACAAACCAAACTGGTTAAAAATGGAAAAAGAAGATTGTTCTCCATTTGAAATTAGTTCTATAATATTTGCTAATACTAACGTAACTAAGAAAATTTATAGTGAAAACCCGATAATAGAAAACGGAATCCGCATTTGGAAACAAATAAAGAAAACATTAAAATTAAAATCTATACCGTTAGGTCTTACCATTGCCAATAATTTTACGTTTAAAACCTTCAACGATGGATAAGGCTTTTTTACAATGGAAAAATAAAGGAATTTTAAACATAGGGGATCTTTATAAGGAAAGCTCTTTTCTTTCATTTCAAGAGTTACAACAAACTTATGGACTACATAACAATGAATATTTTAGATATTTACAAATCAGAAACTATATCTCTGCAAATACACAAGAACTTAGAAATAGAAAGACTGAAATTTTAGATGAATGCTTGAATAAACATCCAAATACAGAAAAAATGATATCATATATTTATAATATTTTATTGGAAAGTGATATCCCATCAACGGAAACACATAGACAGATTTGGGAAAATGAATTAGGTCAAATAATAAGCTCAGAAATATGGGACGAAAGCTTACAACACATACATCATTGTTCGTTAAATGCTAAACATGTTCTTATACAGTTTAAAATTCTACATAGACTACATTATTCCAAATCTAAATTACATAATATATTTCCAAAATTATCGCCTATATGTGATAAATGTCAAATCTCAGAAGCAAATTTGTCACATTCATTCACTAATTGTATAAAGATTGTAGAATATTGGAACGAAATATTTAAGATAATTTTGAATGTTATTAATATTACTATGATTTCTGATCCAAAGTTAATAATACTTGGAATACTTGAAACGGACCAACTAATTACAATGAACCAAAGAATTTTGATCGACTATTGTCTAATAATTGGGAAAAAATTAATACTAAAATTTTGGAAAGGCCCTGCATCCCCAACAATTAAAATGTGGAATACAGAAATGTCGGAGACACTTCATTTGGAGAGATTGAGGCTTGTCCTTATGGATAGGTTAGATCTCTTCAGAGAGATTTGGTCTCCATATATTAAATATTTACAGGGTCATAACGGTTCGGCGCGAAGACTTGACTGAGGCCTGAATATCTGAATGGATGAAGAAACATATATAATAAATCATGAATATATCTCCAAGGACGAATTAATGAATAATATTTCAATCTCCATCAAACTTTCAACACTCTCTTTTCTATTTTCTATTCTTTATTTTTTCTATCCTTAATTAGAAAAAAAGTATAGAAACACATTATATTAAATTTTTAATATTAATGCGAATATAGATATCATTACTTGTATGAAAATATTATTGATGTCATGTATTTTTAATTACATAAAATTGTGTAGTTTCAACTATATAATAATTTAGAAATATAAAGTCAATAATAATACAAACACTTATTATTATGAAAATATAATGAATATTATAGAGGTTCGGTTAATATTGAGTATTATATAATTATAACATGGGGGACTTGTATTTTGAAATCAGAGGAAATATGGATATTATGAGTAGTATGAGTATATTGCTAATACTAGGAAGGTACTATACACACTCCCAATTATACAAAATAATTAACCTTGATATGTATAATTGATAATATTATAAATAATATAAACAGTATCAATTTATTATTAATATTATATATTTTTTATCGTTGTATAAGAGTGTACTTTGTAATTACTTTGTTTCTATAATAAAAAAATTAAAAAAAAAAAAAAAAAAGAATGACACATAAAACATTAAACATTAATAATAAAACATTATCGATTAAACATGTGAATTAAATAAAATACCAGAGCAAAATGAGGCTACAGAATTTTGGTTATTGAGTAGAGCTACTACTCGTGGACAAAAGCTGTTTTTATGTTTGGCTGTGGTGGCTTTGATAGTCCTGAGTCGCCTTCCAGAAGGAAGGAATTCAAAGAGTTTGTGGTCAGGGTGAGAGGATCAGTGAAGATCTTACCCGCTCGCCTCCTGGCACTTGCAGTGTACAGTTCATCAATGGAGGGAAGGTTGCAGCCAACAACCTTCTCAGCTGATCAGACGATTCACTGCAGCCTCTGGGTGTCGTGCTTGGTGGCTGAGCCAAACCAGACCATGATGGAGAAGGTGAGGACAGACTCAACGATGGACGTATAGAATTGGACCATCATTGCCTGTGGCATATTGTGCTTCCTCAGCTGCCGCAGGATGTACATCCTCTGTTGTACCTTTTTCACTGTGGAGTCGATGGTAGCCCCCCATTTAAGGGGGTGAGGGGGGGGGGGGGGGATCTCTCCTAAAGTCTACTATCATTCCACTGACTTAAGAGCATTGAGCTCCAGGTTGTTCTGAAGGCACCAGGACGCCAGGTATTTCACTCCCTGTCTGTAGGCAGATTCCTCCCCATCCTGGATCGGTCCAATCAGGTTGTGTCGCCCGTAAACCTGAGAAGCTTGACAGAGGAGTCTGTGGAGGTGCAGTCATTGGTGTAGAGAGAGTAGAGGAGAGAGTACGCAGCCTTGCGGTTCTCCTATGCTGAGGGTCTGCGGGGCCAAGATGTGCTTTCCCAGCCTCACATGGTGCTTTCTTGGACAATAGGTTTAACTACTCATGGACACAAAGAGGTGACCTTAGATTGTCTGTGATTAAAATAAGAAGAATGGAAAAGCCACAGGAGAAATGGCATGAATTTGGAAAAGAAGTTTTAAGTGGAGGGAGTGGCTAAGGGATAACGGGAAGGAAGTGAACATTGAAAAGTTAGTGAAAGCATGGGCAGAAATGACAAAAGATGCTAAATGTCACACTGCAGAAATCGTGGGAAACAAGGTGAAGAGATATGGATGTACAATGGAGAAAAAGCAGTTCAGGGGAACAATTTGATAGTTAAAGTTAGGTGGGATGCTTAAAATTATAGATGGGAACCTGAGGAGCAGGGTGCAGATCAAGTGAATTCGGAGGGCAACCGGATTCTTATGAATGGAAAGGTGAGAGTTCAATGGCATTATCTTTCTGTCAAGGCTGTGACTCTACTACAATCATACTTAATACAATTATGAATGCCAAGGTTCAGATTTACAAATGGAGATTCTGGAGAGTGAAGCAGCATGGTGGCGCAACACTGGGATTGCTACCTTGCAGCGCCAGAGACCCTGGTTCGATCCAGCCTATGGGTGCTGTCTATATGGAGTTTGGACGTTCTTCCTGTGACCACGTGGGTTTGCTCTTGATGTTTCAGTTTCCTCCCACACTCCAAACACGTACAGGTTTGTAAGTTAGTTGGCTTCTGTTTATCGCAAATTGTCCCTAGTGTGTAGGATAGTGCTGGTGTATGGGGTGATCGCTGGCCGGCGCGGACTTGATGGGTTGAAGTGCCTGTTTCCAAGCTGTATCTTTAAATTCTAAAAAACTAAAGTGAAGAAGAACAATATTCATTGATCCATTGGCAGAGTTCTTGTAATCAATGGTGAGCAGGGCCAATGCATTGGGAAGGAGGTTGGGAAGATGAATTGGATGATGGAGACATTGGGTATGTTGCCTGTATGGAAGCAACAAAGTGTGATTGGAAGTCTAGTTTTGCTCCTTAATTTAGAGCTAGATCTTTGCAATACCGAATAACGAGATCACCTCACGAGGGATGTTATAATAGCTACTTCAAAAGCTCAGTCAGTTCACTGCCATGATAGGAATTAGGGATTGTGTGCTTAGTTTAGGATAATTATTTAATTAACACAATTAGATCATAAGACATAGGTACAGAATTAGGCTATTCAGCCCATCAAGTCTACTCCACCATTCGATCATGACTGACCTATTTCCCTTTCAACCCCATTCTCCTGTCTTCTCCCCATAACCTTTGCAACTCTTACGAATCAACCATTATTTGATTACCAATCATTGTAGGACCCATACATTGTTTCACATCATTGGTTAAGTATCTATATTACTAAAAGTCTGATCTTGACCACTTTCTGTTGTTCTGTATATTGATTTTAGAAAAAACGCTGCACTTACGGCTATGATATTTGGCCATCTTACTCATAGTCCCACACCGCTGTGCAGGACATGAGGGTTTTTGCCATAGATGAAAAATAAAAGAGTTATTAGTGTTTAAAAAATGTTGAGATTGAGGACCTTGATTGCCCTTAATGGGGTTTGAAAATGAAAATGTGGTTGGTTTGAAATAAAGCACAGCAAATGGTTGGTGGTGGTTGGTTTGAAATAAAGCACAGCAAATGGTTGGTGGTGGTTGGTTTGTAATAAAGCACAGAAAATGGTTGGTGGTGGTTGGTTTGAAATGGCAAATGATTGAAAGGCTAAACTTGACTACTTCCTGTTTGCACTGTATATTGATTTTAGATAAAACACTATGACTTATGGCTCTGATTTTTGGCCATCTTACTCAGTCCCCCTTCGCTCATCAGGTGTAGAGGATTCTTCCCATCAATGAAAAATAAAAATGTTATTAGTGTTTAAAAGTTTTTGAGAATCTCTCTCCTGTCAATCATGCCATGAATACCACGCCCCTTCCAGGGTGAGGGATAATAAAACCCGGTAGTGTGGGTGTGGCTCAGTCTCTGCAAGATGGGGAGGGAGGGGGGAGAGGTCATGACTCTGTCTGAGCTGTGAATCAACTGAACACACTGAATGTCTACTGAACTGTGAGTGTGGTGTTTATGTGGTGTTTATGTGGTGTTTCTGTGGTGTTTATGTGGTGTTTATGTGGTGTTTGTTGTGTTTTGTTGTGTTTTGTGTTGTTTTGTGTGGTTTTATGGTAGTTTCACCCTGCATGAAATGGTATGAAACTGCATTTGAATGTGGTGGCCTTGCACCCTGCATGAAATGGTACAAAACTGCAGTTGAATTTGGTTGCCTTGCACACTGCTTGAAATGGCATGAAACTGCACTTGAATTTGGTGGCCTTGCACCCTGCTTGGTGGCATGAAACTGCACTTGAATTTGGTGGCCCAACGAGTCCCACTTAGTCTAGCATTTACTATAATTGTGAACTTTTCCAGCATTGATTAGATCTTTTTCACTAACCCCTCAGTCTCAGATAGTCTCTCACCTATTTATCTGCCTCGATTGGTTTTAAGGATACATTTAGGAGTAGACAATGACTATGATTCCCTTTTGACCTGAGAACATTACATTGTTTTTAGACTATTTAAAATGAAAATTAGATCTACCAATGTTTCCTAACTTAGTATACTTTACATAATGTAAAGGTCCTGTCCCACGTTGCGAGTTTATCCAAGAGCTCTCCTGAGTTAAAAAAAAAATCAAACTCGTGGTATGTACGTAGAATGTACGTAGCGGGTACATCAGAGCTCGTGGATGTCTTGTAGCGGCTCGTAATGTTAACAGCAGGTACTCGGGAAACGTGGAAACGTGAAGTTTTTTCAACAGTGTGAAAAATTTTCAAGAGTAAAAAATACTCGTGATGAAGTAGCACGAGTTTGATTTTTTTTTTAAACTCGGAGAGCTCTTGGGTAAACTCGCATCGTGGAACAGGGGCTTTACAAACTCAGATATCTATGACTAAGTGTTAATTTTGGTGCAAAAGAGAAGATAGTTCATGAATAAGCTGCATATTAAGCCTATGATGGATTGGATATTTTCTATGACTTTGCCTATGTTTTAGCAATGATTAAAACACAAAATGCTGGAGTAATTCAGTGGGTCAGACAGTATCTCTGGAGGACGTAGACAAAGTGATGTTTTCGGTTCAGGTTCCTCCCTCAGACTGTAAAGCACAAATTGCTGGAGTTATTCAGCTGGCCAGGCAGCATCTCTGAAGAACGTGGATAGGAAATGTTTCGGGTTGGGACCCTTCTTCAGATTGTCGATCAGTTGTGTTTGGCTTGCTTCAGATTTTATTTTCAAAAGTTAACACATTCTTAGCAACAATCAGTTCAATGATTCTGTGCTTGGTTGCTAAAGGCATCGCACTGGGGCCACATCAATGAATGGAATGGCAGAGCAGCTACTTTCTGAGTTAAAACATGATGCCAGCATCTGCATTCTTGTGCCTCCGGCTGCTCTCTGAGTATTCTGTCATTGCAAATTTGCTCACTCTAAACAAAGAATATTCCTCAAAATGTGAAGTCATCTACAGAACCTTTTTGGTACGATGCTTCTCTAATTATATTTATTGTGTTTTAAAACAACGGTGAGCTTATTGGAGTTTAGATTTGCCTGAAGCAATGAGTCTTAAGTAACCAAGAGACAAGACAGCTCTTGCTGCTTACCACCCAATCCTTTTGCAGTAATCACTGCTGACACTGATCCTCTTAAGTATAACCTTCTAAATGCACAGAAAGATAAAACGGGTCAGTTGCCATTTATTTTCTGTTTATTTTATAAAACACAATCTGTTCTATTTTTGCAAAAGAAAAAAAAAATTTTAAACCAAGTATTGAACATTTCGCATTTGTAACATTTTCTGCCTTTAAATAGTCAAATTGTGGATCTTGACTGAGGTATATTGAAGTTTTCTGCACAATGGTATTTCTGATGAGTAGTTTGTTTACTATTTTGTCTCATTTGTAAAAAGTTAAATTTATACATATTTAGAATGTAAATATATATTAAACTAGTTAATGGAGTAGGGTTGGAATCCTACTCTCAATCAGTGGAAGAAACTCTCACATACTAATGATATATCTTTAAAATCATTTTCTTTTTTTAGAGATACAGTGCGGAAACAGGCTCTACAGCACACCAAGTCCACACCGACCAGCAATCACCCCATCCACAAGCACCATCCTACACACTAGGGGCTATTTACAATTATGCCAAAGCCAATTAACCTACAAGCCTGTATGTCTTTGGAGCATGGGAGGAAAGTGGAGCACCCAGAGAAAACCTATGTGGTCACAGGAAGAATGTAAAAACTCTGTACAGACGTCACCCGTAGATTGAACCCAAGTTTCTGGCGCTGTAAGGCACCAACTCTACCACTGCCTCGCCAAATTAACTCTACCACTGCGCCACTGAGAGTCTGAGGAGAGGGAGACACAGAGACAAGAAAGTGTAAGGTGCAAAAACAAGGCATCAAAGGGGATGAGGTCAAGGAAAATGTGGATAAGATCATTATTAGCTAGAAGAGTGTGACAGCGAAACATACAGAGATGACGTAATTATGGGGGTCAGTCAGAACTAGGAAAGGGGAGGGATGGAGAGAGTGAGAAGCTGGTATATCAGTTAGTGGGAATCTAAAGACAATGTTGTGTGCTACATCACCAATTTTATCAGAGGTTAACAATATTTCTAAGTTGAAACAATGAAATCAATTTCACAACCAGTCATCTGATTGTGGAGATTCCGCTTTTATTTTATTAAAACTAGTAAAATTACCAAAAGCAGTAACATCGGCAGTACAGCTATACCATCTCGACTAAGAAAGGAAATTATTGCTCGTCAAAATTTCTCTTCAATTGCACCTTTGGAATACTCGTCTTAAATTTCCAGCACAGTGATAATTTCAATAGATGACAATAAATGGACCCAGTGCATGTGCATTTGAATTTATCTTAGATTTTAAAGTAGAGCTATAACTATCCAAAGAAGGAGGAAGAAAATTGTCATGGTATGTTGGCTATTCGATTGTTTTTCTCTTTCATCCTCAGGGCAGAATTTCATCTTCATGGCAATCTATTCCTTAAGCATTTCCATATTGCAGAAGTCTATTTGCAGGACCTTACTGTGCATAAACTGGCTTTCACATTTTCTGCATTAAAAGAGGAACAACACTGCAGAAGTACTTAATTTGCTGTGAAGGGCTTTGGGATGTCCTGCAGTTGTGAAAGCTGTTGGAAGAATTCAAGTTCTTCCTTTTATATCTGGCAGGAAATTCCCTTCATCAGATCGCCAATCTGGCGGGCAACATAAAAGTTCACCCACTGTTTCTTCATTTGACTAATCAATTGCAACCCACATTGGGGGCATATATTCATGTTATTCCACTATCTCATCCACTCCCTGCACACTAGGATCAATTTACAGAGGTCAATTATACAAACTACAAACCAGCATCTGAGCATAGAAGTTAGGAGGTCATGTTGAAGTTATATAAGACGTTGGTGAGGTTGCATTTAGAGTATTGTGTTCAGTTCTGGGCACCATGTTATAAAAGAGATGTTGTCAAGCTGGAATGGGAGCAGAAAAGATTTACAAAGACGTTGCCAGGGCTTGAGGGCCTGAGCTATAGGGAGAGGTTGAGCAGGCTAGGACTCTATTCCATGAAACACAAGAGGATGCGGGGTGATCTTAGAGGTGTACAAAATCGTGAGGGGAGTAGATCAGGTAGATGCACAAAGTCTCTTGTCCAGAGTAGGATACTTGAGAACCAGAGGACATAGGTTTAAGGTGAGGGGGGAAGATTTAATAAGAATCTGAGGCTGGTGGGTGTATAGAATGACCTGCCGGAGGAGGTAGTTGAGGCTGGTGTTATCACAACGTTTAAGAAATATTTGGACAGGTACATGAATAGGACAGGTTTAGAGGGACAGGGCCAAACACAGGCAGGTGGGACTAGTGTAGATGGGACATGTTGATCGGTGTGGGCAAGTTGGGCTGAAGGGCCTGTTTCCACACTGTATGACTCTATGAGATGTGGGAAAAAATGGGAGTGCCCGGAGGAAACCTACAGGACTCACAGGGAGAACATGCAAACTCTGCACAGACAGCACCTGAGTTCAGGATCAAATCTGGGCCCTGGCACTGCCAGTTGAGCCACTGTGCTGCCTTGTATTCTTTACCTAACCAAAGGTTCACTATAGAAAACAGATGGTAGTCTAGCCTATGTAGAAAGGAACTGCAGATGTTGATTTACACTGACACAAAACGCTGTGGTAACTCAGCGGGACAGGCAGCTTCTCTGAAGAAAAGGAAGGAGTGGCGTTTCAGGTCGAGATCCTCATTCAGACTGACAATTAGGAGAGAAGGATACTGTAGGTATGAAAATGTACAGAACAAATTGAAGTCTGGCATTGTCTGGAAATGGCATTCAAAATGACTATGACAACAAATGATATTTGAAAATGAAAAATTAACATTCAAGGAATTCTTCCAAACCTTATGTTGCTGAAGCAGAATATCAAATTAGTTGCCTCTATTAATCTAAAATTACATTACATCCAGTGCCAATGACAAAAAATTCCAACCTTCAGTGCTAGCCATTGTCAGTCTGATAAGCGTGTGAATTATTTAAAAATCCATGCTTGATTATTTTCCCTCAATTCCTTGAACAGTTTGTGTAAACAAGAAATGAATGCGCATATCCGGTGGTGAAAGTTGTCTGCTGTGTGCATGGTACTGAGAGACTGTGATCATGTGCATCATTTTGGAAACTTAATTTTGTCAAATTGTTTCTCATCACTGAGAAATCTCCCTGTCTACCTTGAATAAAGATACTGAATTGCCATCAGAAGCTTTGTCAATGACCAAGATGCTTGTGATCACTTGGATCCCTTCTGGTCCTCTTAATGACTTCCTCTGACAACATCACACATTGTACTCAAATCTGTATTTATTTGCTGATCAATAGACAAAAAGCAGAAAATATTCTAACCCAATCATAACTACTAACTAATTTATACCTATTTCAAATGATGTTAGCTTAGAGCAGCGTTTCTCAACCGGGGTTCCCCGGAACGCTTGGGTTCCACGAGAGGTCGCTAGGGATTCCAAGAGAAATATTATTATTGTATTTTTATTTTATTTTATTTGTCCCGCCCCCTTCTCTGACATCAGTCTGAAGAAGGGTCTCAACCCAAAACGTCGCCCATTCCTTCTCTCCATAGATGCTGCCTCACCCGCTGAGTCACTTCAGCATTTTGTGTCTACCTTTAATCATATATAAATGCATTTTTGAGTCATTTTTGTGTTTAATTTCATATTCGTAATTTTATTATACACCTATGGCATATTTAGCGACCTCTATTTAGCATATTTAGCGACGTCATATTTCGCGACGTCTATACGGCGCCAGTGTGAAAGCCTTTAGTGGTCAGTGGACAGGAGCTGTACGTGACGGATTTGTGTATCATCAAGTGACTCACTCGAGTGCAGACGTATGCACGGTCTCCATCGGTCCTGTCTGTGCTTCCTGGCGAGCAGGTACAGCCCCTCATTCACCCACGTTATTTAGTCATTTTTACTCATCATTTAGGGATGTTATATAAATTTTAAAAACCTGTGTGTTTATGTATATTTTTGTTAGGTCAATGAAAGTTTATGTGTGTTTTCTCTTCCTCTCTCCCTCTCTCCCTCTCTCCCTCTCTCCCTCTCTCCCTCTCTCCCTCTCTCCCTCTCTCCCTCTCTCCCTCTCTCCCTGTCTCTCTGTCTCTCTCTCTGTCTCTCTCTCTCCTTCAGTTAAGTTTATGAAAGAGAAAGAAAGAGATTAATAAAGATATATAATGATTTTTATGTCGGGGTTCCCTGAGACATGAAAATTATTTCAAGGGTTTCACAAGGGTAAAAAGGTTGAGAAATGCTGGCCTAGAGGATATAAAAGGAATAAAAGAATATATAAAACGTACTGAATATAAAATTTGAAATAATCAATGTGGTCTCTGTAAGTTCCTTTCTTTGTGGGTTCCTTCCCACAACCCTCTACATCAGGGGTCGGCAACCTATGGCCCACGGGCCGGTTCAGGCCCGTGACCCGAAATCATCCAGTCCGCAGGCGTATTTTTTTTCAATTAGTTTTCGTGACCTGGGTGCTACAGCCAGTCCCGGGGCTCACAGGCGACCTGGTAACTGCAGCTAGTCCTGGGGCTCGCAGGAGACCTGGGCGCTACAGCCAATTTATTAACTATGGCGATAAATGTGGCCCACCATCCGCTCACAAACATGGGTCCTGGCCCCCATGCAAAAAAGGTTGCTGACCCCTGCTCTACATTCAACCTCTACCCCCAAATAGTATATCCCTCTATCTCTTTCCTCCTCTAAGATACAAGTTAAGAATTTAGTTGTTCTGTTGTCGATACATAATGACAATTAATCACCATTGACTGGATTTGGAATGGCATGCATATAAGGATGGGACACTATATTCTACAATATGTTATTTTTCTCTTTGCACTTCCAGTTGCAATTCAGACTTTAGAGATACAGCGCGGAAACTGACCCTTCAGCCCACCGAGTCACGAGGGAAAATGGCCAATTTTACAGAAGCCAATTAACCTACAAACCTGTACCTCTTTGGAATGTGGGAGGAAACCGGAGCACCCGGAAAAAAAAAACCCCACACAGTCACAGGGAAAACATACTCTACAACAGTCTCTGCCGCTGTAAGGTTGCATCTCTATTGCTGCACCAGTGTGCCACCCCAAACTTGTGTATGGCTGGATTAACTCTTGTATATTATGATTTGGCTGCAATCGTGGCCCAGGAGTAAATCAGATGTCCGTGTCAGTTTGTTATTGTCACATGTACTGAAGTATAGTGAAGAGCTATGTTTTGCCAATCAAACCAGATAATGCTATACACTAATGCAATCAAGCTAAACTCAAGCACAGTAGAGCAAAGGGGAAGATACAGAGTACAGAATGTATTTCTCAGCATTGCAGCATACCAGCTCCAGAGACAAGTCCAATGTCTGGAATGGGCTGGAAGTGCATTGGACAGTATCCTAGCTTATGGGAGAACCATTCATAAACCTGATAACAGAGAGGAAGAAGCTGTTCTTTAACCTGGGGGTGGATACTTTCAAGCTTCTGTATCTTCTGTCTGTTAGGAGTGGGGAGAAGAAGGAATGACCAGGGTGGGACAAGTCTTTGATTTTATTTCGGAGTCACGTGAGTGACTTCGTGAAGACCCCGCCAGCACGCATGCGCGACATATCGTCGCACGCATTTGCTATCGACAAGCTGGGGGGGGAGTGCGCTCTCTCCACAGCTCCTTCAACAATGCAGTCAAGGTAAGTACACTAACCTTTCGTTGGTTGCAGGATGGAAGGTAACGGCAACGGGAAAGGGCAAGGATAACTTCGCAAGAGCCGCGGGACGCCGACAGGTCAGCGGCCACTTTCCCCGGAGCTGCGAGAACCACCGGCAACATCCGGACGGCCGGGGCAACAGGTGCGGAAGTTGGGCGAATCTGTGACACCAGCGCCCCGCTTATCTCCAGACTGGACGTCCGCACTGGAGCAGGATAACCCAGATCCTGACTTCATTCCCCCATCTCCCAGGACGAGGGGGAGCAAGGTACGTGGGGATGTGCCTCGCACACCAACGGCGGCATCCCCCCATGTGGTCCAGGATCCACGGGGGCCGAGCCGAGTACCGACTGTGCTGCAGGGGAGCCCCGCAGCCGTGGCACGCCACGTACAGCTGCCGGGGATATCTGCCGTAGGGCAGTCTGGCAGAGCTACTGCTGCGTCGAGCAGCCCTGCAGGAGCAGGTGCTGCCGACACAACGCCGTGTCAGGCTGCGGTCAAGGGCGCCGGTGGCAGCAGTAGGCGGTCGACCAGCTTAGCTCTGGCAGCTGCCGACCATGCATCTCCACGGAGATATATGTCAGAAGTGGAGGTAAGCCTGCATGGACTTCATGGTGCACGGTACTGGGGGCCGGCACTGACTTATCTCCACTGCCTTCCTACCAGGCAGGTGGACCGCCACAGTCAGCTCGAAGGCCGACTAGCGGAATGTCCGTGCGGGAGTCATATGGGCCTGCAGGAGCAATTGCCCACGATGACCTACCACCGGACCCTAGTCTACACCTGATGGGGGTGTGGTCTGCTGGTGGAAGCCCCGGAGAAATTGCAGAGCCTGGGGAAGTCGGCTTGTCCGCCGCGAGTAGCGGGGACGGTCGCATTGCCCAGTTGGAGCTCTTGGTGGAGAACTGGTCCAACGGGATATGGATCGGGATGAACCATCCCGATCCAGGCCTCCACAAGTCACACCAGGAGGCCGCCTAGCATATCGTCTTCTCCAGCCCGCCATACCAGAAGCTGCCGGGATACTGACTTCGATGTCGAACCATAGATGCCGGAGGTCGTAGATCCAGTCCTAGGTGCGGACCTGCTGAATGTCGTGGGAAATTTTGCCACAGCTACCCACACTGGGGTGCCGCTGCGCCCCAAACTGGCGGGAACCATTGACTATCTGACCACTCACCAGCTTCTGGGTCAGGTAGTCACTGACACCAAGGACGAATTCAAACCGCCCGACAACTGCATCACTTTAAGTGTGCCCACGGGGAATGCTCCACTTTGGGGGAATTTGAGTACTACCACCAAGATGCTGGACGTCCGCCTACAGCGCATCCTCAAACTCCTATCGACGGGCATTACAGCATTTGCCAGCACCCTCGATGGGGATGATGTGCCCAGCGAGCAGCAGGATGCCCTGGCACTTCTCTGCAATGCACAGTTCAAAATTAACTGCCTTCGTAAGAGCTCCATCCGGCCGACACTCCACCCGACCTTTGCAGGGTTGTGTCGTACCTCCACCACTCCACCATCTCATCAGCTGTTCGGGGATGTTCTCGGGGGGAAAAAAGTCAAAGACATAGACGAGGAGGCCAAGACCGTTGGCCTTATGAAACCACCACCGGCTAAAGTTTATCCATACCAACGACAACAGCCGTATCCTACTTGGAAACCACACCAGCTGGATAGACCATCCAGGGCCTATCCACCTCCACTTCCTCAACAACAGCGGCTTTTTTAGAACAAGACCCGCAGAGGCCCACATGGGGGAAGATGCGGCCACTGCCAAAACCAGCTACACCACGTCCCCCCACAACGCCATACACCAAGAGCCGCCGTTGACCATGGAGGTAAGGGGGTCTGGTTCATCTCAGGGCGTAGCAATTGTAACCTCACAAGGAGGAGGACGGCTGTGGGCATTTCGTGGTGCTTGGGATGTAATAACCACAGACACATTTATTTTACTTTTGTACAATATGCCCATCTCCAAATGGAAACCTTTGAAACAGCTAAGCAGCTGCTTTACCCGGGGTACTTTATGGCTTGCATCGTTTTAAAAGATGCGTACTATACAGTTCCCATCATAGACTCTCACAGGAAGTTCCTAAAATTTGTCTGGAAGGGACAGTTATGGCAATACAAAGCCTTACCAGCTGGATTAACCCCAGCCCAAACTATTTACCAAATTAGGAAAACCAATATTGGCACTCCACCGACAACAGCATATCGTCATGGCATATTTGGACGATATCCTTATCGTGGGACAGAACCTCCAATTGGCAACGCTGGCAATTCCAGCGACCAAATCTTTATTTGCGACGTTAGAGTTTGTGACCCATCCAGACAAATCTACACTAACCCCCTCTCAAGTTATCGACTACCTGGGTTTCACCATTGACACAAACCATATGATCCGTTGTGGTGGCAGATGGGACCCACACAAGTCTACCCTCCTCCAGGCCCAAGGGATAAACTATCTGGACATGTTTGGGGCTTTCCATGGACTGCGGGCTTACTGCATGTCCGTCTACAAATAGATAACATGACGGTGGTGCCTTATATAAATCATATGGGTGGTATCAGGTCGTTATCTTGTGACGAATTGGCAAAAACAATCTGGCACTGGTGCACTGAGAGAAATATTTGGATCACAGCAACCTATTTGCCAGGGAAGCTCAATACAGTGGCGGACACCAGGTCACGAGTGTTCATTGATAACATCGAGAGGATGTTGAACCCCCAAATTTTTGCTGAAATTATAGCTAACTTTGGCACACCAGATATAGACCTCTTTGCATCCAGGTTGAACCATCAGATACCAACGTATGTGTCTTGGGAACCAGACCCTGGGGCAACAGCTATGGATGCTTTATCTCTCCATTGGGGGAAATGGTTTTGCTACACATTTCCCCCATTCTGCCTCATCAGTCGGGTATTGCAGAAAATTCAACTGGATTCTGCTACAGGCATCATGATCTTACCCGACTGGCCATGGACTGGATATTCCCTAGGACATTGAGGGAAGTTAGTGTAGAAATAGCAAGAGCTATGACAGAAATATTTCAAATGTCATTAGAAACGGGAACAGTGCCGGAGGATTGGCGTACTGCGCATGTTGTTCCATTGTTTAAAAAGGGTTCAAAGAATAAACCTAGCAATTATAGACCTATTAGTTTGACGTCAGTGGTGGGCAAATTAATGGAAAGGATACTTAGAGATAATATATATAAGCATCTGGATAAACAGGGTCTGATCAGGAACAGTCAACATGGATTTGTGCCTGGAAGGTCATGTTTGACAAACCTTCTTGAATTTTTTTGAAGCGGTAACTAGGGAAATTGATGAGGGTAAAGCAGTGGATGTTGTCTATATGGATTTCAGTAAGGCCTTTGACAAGGTTCCCCATGGAAGGTTGGTTAAGAAGGTTCAATCTTTGGGTGTTAATGGCGAGTAGCAAGATGGATTCAACAGTGGCTGAATGGGAGATGTCAGAGAGTAATGGTGGATTGCTGTTTGTCAGGTTGGAAGTCGGTGACCAGTGGGGTGCCTCAGGGATCTGTGTTGGGTCCACTGTTGTTTGTCATGTACATCAATGATCTGGATGATGGGGTGGAAAATTGGATAAGTAAGTATGCAGATGATACTAAGATAGGTGGTGTTGTGGATAATGAAGTAGATTTTCAAAGTCTACAGAGAGATTTGGGCCATTTGGAAAAGTGGGCTGAAAGATGGCAGATGGAGTTTAATGCTGATAAGTGTGAAGTGCTACATCTTGGCAGGACAAATCAAAATAGGACGTACATGGTAAATGGTAGGGAATTGAGGAATGCTGTGGAACAGAGGGATCTAGAAATAACTGTGCATAGTTCCCTGAAGGTGGAATCGCATGTAAATAGGGTGGTAAAGAAAGCCTTTGGTGTGCTGGCCTTTATAAATCAGAGCATTGAATATAGGAGTAGGGAAGTAATGTTAAAATTGTACAAGGCATTGGTAAGACCAATTCTGGAGTATGGTGTACAATTTTGGTCGCCTAGTTATAGGAAGGATGTCAACAAAATAGAGAGAGTACAGAGGAGATTTACTAGAATGTTGCCAGGGTTCCAGCAACTATGTTACAGAGAAAGGTTGAACAAGTTAGGTCTTTATTCTTTGGAGCGCAGAAGGTTAAGGGGGGACTTGATTGAGGTCTTTAAAATGATGAAAGGGATAGACAGAGTTGACATGGATACGTTTTTCCCATTGAGGGTAGGGAAGATTCAAACAAGAGGGCATGACATGAGAATTAAGGGACAGAGGTTTCGGGGTAACGTGAGGGGGGACATCTTTACTCAGAGGGTGGTGGCTGTGTGGAATCAGCTTCCAGCAGAAGTGGTGGAGGCAGGATCGATTTTAACATTTAAGAGTAAAGTGGATAGGTATATGGACGTGAAGGGAATGGAGGGGTATGGTCTGAGTGCAGGTAGATGGGACTAGGGGAAAACAAATGGTCGGCACGGACTGGAAGGGCCGAGAGGGCCTGTTTCCGTGCTGTAATTGTTATATGGTTATATGGTTATATGGTACCCGGTGGTGATCCAAATCTTGAAACGTCCGTGGGTCCAAATTGATAAAACCCCAAATTGATTACCAACCCCATTACGGGGGAAAGTCACCCATGCCATTGTCACCTACACCTGTTGGCTTGCAGGTTCTAAAGACACCGCTTGTCAAGGCCGGCATATCACCCAGAGCCATGGACCTCATCTCAGCATCGTGCCGAGCATCAACCAGGAGGCAATATCTCACCCAGGTCAGGAAGTGGGAGGCATTCTGCTCCCATACCAACACGACCTACAACTCAGCCACGATCCCTGATGTCCTGGAATTCCTAGCGGGCCTTCATTATGATGAGGGCCTCAGCTACAGTGCCATCAACAGCGCCCGGAGTGTGCTGTCCTCATACCTGGACATAGGTGTAGGCTCTAGCCACCTGGTGTCCAACTTCATGAGGGAAGTGTTCAAAACCTACCCACCACGACCCAGATACAACTTCACCTGGGACATAGGGATAGCACTGACCCTACTGAGGAGCTGGTCCCCTATGACAGAGTTACCACTCAATAAGCTTACCCTCAAAGTGGTGATGCTGATGGCACTGACTACAGCTCAACGAGTCCAGGCCTTACAGAAGCTGCGGCTGGATAGCATGGTCTCCACCCCTGCTCAGGTAACTTTCTTTGTAGAGGACCTACTGAAGCAGCACATACATGGGCTGCAGTTGGAATTTCGGGCGTACCCCACTGTGCAGACTATCGCAAGGTTGCTCAGGGCGGTGTTGGGTGCAGCAGGAGTAGATACTAACATTTTTAATTCTCACTCTACCAGGGCTGCGTCCACATCAGTTGTGAGGTCCATTGAGGTGCCTGTGGACCACATCCTCGCCACCGCGGGCTGGGCTAGTGAAGCAACCTTCCAGCGGTTCTACAACAAACCGCTGGTCGCCCCCGCAATGTTCGCAGAAGCTGTGCTGGGAGCCGCTGCGTGAATGTTTGTCCCCGAGTTAGGGGTTTTGTTTTGTTATTATTTGTGTTCTAAATATGCATTATTTTTCAGCCTGTTCTGCCTGGAATGCATTAACAAACTTCCTCAATCAGTATTGCGGCAGTGTGATAGCATGGACGATGTCCAGGGCGTGAAATCACAGAGCTTTGAAATCTTCACGAAGTCACTCGCGTGACTCCGAAATAAGATAGTAAGATTAAACGAGAACTTACCAAGTTCGAAGGTTGATCTTTATTTTATGAGGAGTTGCGGTGAGGGATTTCGTGCCCTCCGCTCCCATCCTCTATCATAAGGTCAACTGGTATATTCTTCGTTCTTAATCTTACTATTTCCAGTCATGGTGTGTTCTGTGATTCCACACCGCTGCTTTGAAGAATGTCGCGCATGCGTGCTGGCGGGGTCTTCACGAAATCCCTCACCGCAACTCCTCATAAAATAAAGATCAACCTTCGAACTTGGTAAGTTCTCGTTTAATCTTACTATTACCTTTGTTTGCGTACCATCCAGTGAGATCATTCTATACATGGGGTCAAGGGAAGAGTGTCCATGTCGTGGCCCTGTTTCCACCAATCTTTCCACACTACGCACAAGAAGCACAAGAAGCGCAATACGCCATTGTATGCAGATGCGGAGAATTGTGTTCAGCTCTGGCTGAACAATTTCTAACATTGTGATGTGGACTCGGTAAGAAGATTCTATAACATGAGTACAATGAATCCATAAACAAGTACAACAAGTAGTGCAAAGAGACAACAAAATGAACAGGCTGCAGAATATAGTATTATAGATTTAATTGCATTACAGTTGCAGAGAAAGTGTTGATTTAAAAAAAAAGTGCATGGTCTGCAATGAGATAGGTTGGGTGATCGGGATCTCAACATTAATTTAGGGAGGACCATTCAGTGGTCTGATAACTGCAGACGACTAAAGGTTTCCTTGGTTAAGGAATGAAGAACAGAACTCACAGTAATGGAATAAAGGATACATTAGTCTGAAGAAGGATCCCGGCCCAAAACCTCACCCATAATTTTTCTCCGGAGATGCTGCATGACCCACTAAGTTACTCCAGCACTTTGTGTCTTTCTTTGATATAAACCTGTAACTGCGATTCTTTGTTTCTACACCTTTTAGGACTGAGAAGAAATTTCTTCACGCAAGTGGTGGTAAATCTTTGGAATTCTCTTTCTTATCATTAGCGGTGGCTTAGGTAATTTTTTTCAACTCCGGACCGAGCCTCGCAACGCCAGGGAGCCGGGTTTGATCCTGACAACGGACGCTGTCTGTGTGGAGTTTGCATGTTCTCCCTGTGACATTGTGGGATTTTTCCGGGTGCTCTAGTTTCCTCCTACATTCCGAAGACATGCAGGTTTATAGGTTAAGTGGCTTCGATAACTTGCCGCTAGTGTGTGGAATAAAACTAGTGTACGGGTGATCGTTGGTCAGTATGGATTCTGTGGGCTGAAGGGTCTGTTTCCACATTGTATCTCTAAGCTAAGCTAAATTAAACTGAGAACCCTAAAATACCTGCCCTGAATGGTCAACTTAGCACACTGTCTGAAGAAGGGTCTCGACCTGAAACATCACCTTTTCCTTCGCTCCATAGATACTGCCTAGATACCCGCTGAGTTTCTCCAGCATTATTATCTACCTTTGATTTTTCCAGCCTCTGCAGTTCCTTCTTAAACACATCTACTCAAGGCTCTTTGACTTTTTAAGCATGTTAATTGTTGGATTTATTCATGCATGTCTTGTAGCTCCCTTTGCACGACTGAAACTATAAGCGGTGACATTAAGATAATGGGAAGAGCTGGCTGAGTTGCAACACAGATCAGGGTATGAAACACCAAGAGGAGCTACTCAGCTGCTCCTGTACAATGTATAGCAACGTGTGTACATTGTGATCATGGTAGAAACATTCAAGGGGAATTGGGTGTACCTGGAGTGCGAGTCCCTGGGAGAAGATCCAGGAGGGTTCATCATTAATGTGCCCACAGTAAACATGGGATAACTGGAGTTCAGTATGAAGCAAATCAGGAGAAAAGTACTGCATCAAAAGCAGCATTCATTCATCATAGAAAAGGTAATTTTTTAAATATTTTATTAATTTGATCTGACAAATTTGGGCTGCATAGTTGCACAATGGTAGAGTTGCTGCCTTGTATCGCAAGAGACCTGGGGTTGATCCTGACTATTGGTGCTGTCTGTGCAGAGTTTGTACATTTGTACATTTTTCCCTGTGACTGCGTGGGTTTTCTCCGGGTTCTCCGATTCCCCCCCACATTGCAAAGACATGCCGGTTTGTAATTTGATTGGCTTGTGTAAAATTGTCTGTAGTGTGTTGGGTAGAACTAGTGTAGGGGGAAGGAAATCTATAGATATGGAAGGGTAAGGTGTGAAAATGACAGATCAAAGCAGATGCTGAGAAAGAAATGTAGAATGGTTCATTGTTAGCTAATAATAATAATAATATCTTTTATTGTCATTACACATAAGTGCAATGAGATTTGGTTTGCAACTCCATCCGATGTCATAACTTAAACGACTAATAACATTTAGGTTTAGATACCTCAAGAACGTGGTTTGTGAAAAGAACATTAGAACAGTAAAACAGTCAAAACCAAAACAGACTAAAGTGCAGATGTATCTGTGCGATGTGACCCTCCGAGGGAGACAGTCCATGGGGGTGGGGGGCACTCAGCACGGCCGGTTCAGAGCTGCTATAGCTCTGGGAATACAGCAGTTCCTGAGTCTGGAGGTGCGGGCGTAGAAGGCCTTGTAGCGTCTGCCGGAAGGGAGTAGTTCGAACAGTCCATTGCAAGGGTGAGAGGAGTCTTTATGGATTCTGACGGCCTTCCTAAGGCACCGTGTGTCGTAGATGCCCTCCAAGGCATCTTTTGTCCCAATGATCTTTTGCGCTGAGGGAAATGTGACAACATAACATCGTAAACTGGACTGAAGTTAAAATAAAAACTACCGATGCTAAACCTCTGATGGAGACTGCAGTCAAACTGGCCATTAGAATACTTGTCACTCTGACTCTGGTATTTAAGTAGTTTAGAGGAGTTTTACTCTTTTTTAGCAGTTCAAAATGTGAAATTTTTAACGTTGTAACTGTGAAATGCAGATAATACTATTAGATTCACTACAGTATACAATGCATTTTCTTTCTTAGTTTTGGGTGATGTACCATGACTGTGGAAAGCCAGATGGTATACATGAGCTGTGGATTTTCCTGCAATTTTACACTTGATTCTACTTCAGAAGTTTGTGGTGGGACTTTAAAGGTCAACATAGAAATTACATCATACATTGTATCTGGGAAGTCCACAGACAACTCTTTCACCCAAAATACTTATTTTATAACAATATGCATAATAGGGGGATTTAATGTCTTTTGGCAAATTCCGCACATTATGATCCGTTGCTGGATATTTACTCTCGTTTTCTGCTTCTGTCATATTTGACCTTTTGCCAATGCTCCTTCTACACATTGGCTTTTGTGTTCAGCATGAGCAATTACTGGAGTTATTCTCTCTTGTCTTCTGTGCTAATCATCAAGCCTTTCTTGTGACTTACTTTTGCGGTGTGCGTGGAGCAATCGAGCGATCAATTTTAGTCAGGATACCAAACTGCGGCAAGGGTGCCACCCAGCTTAGTGTCATCTGAAAATTTGCTAATGTTATGCCCCTGTCCAACTTAGAAAACCTGAACGGAAACCTCTGGAGACTTTGAGCCCCACCAAAGGTTTCCGTGCGGTTCCCGGAGGTTTTTGTCAGTCTCCCTAATGGTCGAAAGTGGTTTATGTTTTAAAAATTGTTAATTTTTAGTCGAAGCCGGTTGCGATGTTAGTTGATGGTGGTTGCCGGAGGACAAAAACCTCCGGGAACTGCATGGAAACCTTGGGTGGGGCGCAAAGTCTCCAGAGGTTTCCGTTCAGGTTTCCTAAGTGGGACAGGGGCATAACTTTTAATCCCTTCATCTAAATCATTAATGTATATCGTAAATAGCTGCAGTCCCAGCACCAAGCCTTGTGGTACCCCACTAGTCACAAAATGCCAGTATGAAAGGGACGCGTTAATCCCTACTCTTTGTTTCCTGTCTACCAACAAATTTTCTATCCTACCCCCAATACCATGTGCTCTAATTTTGCCCACTATTCTCCTATGTGGGAACTTATCAAATGCTTTCTGAAAGTCTAGGTACACTACATCCACTGGCTCTCCCTTGTCCATTTTCCCAGTTACATCCTCAAAAAATTCCAGAAGATTAGTCAAGCTTGATTTCCCCTTCGTAAACCCATGCTGACTCGGACCAATCCTGTTATTGCTATCCAAATGTGCCGCTATTTCATATTTTATAATTGACTCCTGCCTCTTCCCCATCACCGATGTCAGGCTAACTGGTCTCTAATTCCCTATTTTCTCGATCCGGCCTTTCTTAAAAAGTGGGATAACATTAGCTACCTTCCAATCCACCGGAAATGATCCTGAATCTATAGAACATTGGAAAATGCATCCACAATTTCTAGAGCCACTTCCTTAAGTACCCTGGGATGCAAACTCTCAGGCCCTGGGGATTTATCAGCCTTCAGTCCCATCAGTTTACCCAACACCATTATCTGCCTAATATGAATTTCCTTCAATTCCTCCATCACCCTAGGTCCTCTCGCCGCTAATACATCTGGGAGATTGTTTGTGTCTTCCTTAGTGAAGACGGATCCAAAGTACTTGTTCAACTCGACTGCCATTTCCTTGTTCCCCATAATAAATTCACCTGTTTCTGTCTTCAAGGGTCCAGCTTTGGTCTTAACTAATTATTTCCTCTTCACATACCTAAATAAGCTTTTACTATCCTCCTTTATATTCTTGGCTAGCTTACCTTCATACCTCATCTTTTCTCCCCATATTGCCTTTTTACTTATCTTCTGTTGCCCTTTAAATTTTCCCAATCCTCTGGCATCCCGCTCATCTTTGCTATGTATACTTCTTCTCTTTTATTTTTATACTGTATGTAAATGAAAACTTTACAAGCTCTTAAGTGTGCAACATCTTTTAATGATAGCACTGGGTATTACATACACCTTCAAGCACCGGCTACATTTTCCAACTGAGGGGAAGGCGTTATGATTGATGTTAACTGGGCGGGGTTAATGGGAGTGAGGTAACTATATTATTGGTTGCATATAAACCATCTACATCCTTCCCCTTAGAAATCAAAAAACAGATTGTTGTCACGACAACAGAATTAAACAGCAGAATTAAACGAAATCGCCGTAGCGAACAGGCGGCTTACTGATCCTGCCCGAGCGCGTACGGATGTCTCCCCCTCCCCCCGAAAGTGCAGAAGAAGCAGGAGGACGCAAGGCAGCTGGGGAACCAGGGAAGGGCATTGGGGTGGGAGAAACAGGAGAGGGAGAACCGCGATCGGCAACAGGGGACCCCGCGCAGAGGGGAACGAGGCGCCCGCGACGGGGACCGAGGCATGCAGGGAACACCAGTCGGGGCGGCAGCCGGCTGCTGATAGGAGAGTGGAGGGGCATAGGGCCCCGGGGGCTGCGGCTTTGGCTCATTAACCGCAAGCAGGTGTTGTCGGCTTCTTCGGTAGATGGAACCCTCACAGTCGACCAGATACGAACGAGGTGAGTCGGCCACCCCAACCACGGTGGCCAGACGGTAGTGACCACTGGCGGTCTGCAATCGAACAACCTGTCCGGGCAACAGAGGATCGAGTGGTCTGCACGACCGATCGTGGGAACGCCGCTGGCTGTCATGTTTCTCTTGAATTCGCCTCTGCACGGAGGCGGGTTCCAGCACCCGAGGTTTCAGCTGGCGCTGGGCAATCGGGACGGTGGATCTGGTAGTTCTGGACATCAGACGCTGAGCAGGTGACCCCATGGCCGGATCCCTGGAAACATTCCTGAGGTTCAGGAGATCCAAATACAAATCAGAATTGGATAGTCGCGCCTGTTCCATCAGAAGCTTGGCGCTGCGGACGGCCCGTTCTGCAAGGCCGTTGCTCTGTGGGTACTCTGGGCTGCTGGTGAAATGCACGAAGTTCCACTTGTCGGCAAAGCTTTTGAATTCTCGGCTTGTAAACTGCCTGCCGTTGTCAGTCTGCAGCCTGACCGGGGTCCCAAAAGTGGAGAAGTGTTTCCGCAGCTTGCGGATCACCATCTCCGACGTGAGGGATGTCAGCAAATCCACTTCGAACCAGTTGGAGTACGTGTCGACCAGGACAAGGTAGTGGTTACCACGCCACTCGAATATGTCGGCAGCCAGCGAGGACCAGGCCAAAGCAGGGGCGGGCAGTTGCAGCAGGGGCTGTCGCTGCTGGTGTGGCGCAAGACTGTTGCACGTGGAGCAGGCAGAAACTCGGTCTCGGATATATTTGGCCATTCCAGGCCAATAGAATTGGCACTGAGCGTGGGCGAGTGTTGCATCGACCCCAGGGTGTCCGCTGTGGGCTGCACAAAAGTAAAAGTCAAACAGGGAGGACGGGACCACAACTTTATGTCCCTTGACGATAACGCCATCCTGGAGCACCAGTTCGTCGCGGACCAGGAAGAAAGGCTGTGTTTCACATGGCGCGGCGGAGCGCTTTGTTGGCCACCCTGCTTTAATCACCGAGGCAAGCTGCTGCAAAACCAGATCGGCAGCGGTGTGCTCGGCCAAAACCTGTAGCTGCTTGGTGGGAATAAAGTTAACGCCCAGTACGAGCAAGTCCTCTGATTCGTAGGGGTGGCGAGCGCAGGAGGTACGCGGGGCGCGCGACAGGGTGTCCGCAATGTGCATCTCGGTGCCCTTCTTGTAGATTATGTCAAAGTCGAAACGCTGGAGCTGCAGCATCATACGCTGCAGCCTGGCAGGGGCAGCGTGAATCGGCTTGTTCAGGATTGTCACCAGTGGCTGGTGGTCGGTTTCGACCGTAAATCTGCTGCCGAACAGGAAGTCTCTGAACTTGGAGCAGGCGAACACCACCGCGAGCAGCTCTTTCTCGATCTGAGCGTACCGCTGCTCGGTGTCCGTCATGGTGCGGGAGGCATAGGAGACAGGATGCAGTGATCCATCGACAGACTGAAGGCAGGCCGCACCCAGGCCGAACTTGGAAGCGTCACAGGTGACGGTGATGGGGCGACCCACGTCGAAGAACCGCAACGTCGGAGTGCTAATCAGTTTCGACTTGAGGCGGTCAAAGGCCTGCTGGTGATATGGGAGCCAGGCCCAGGCGATATCCTTTTTTGTCAGCTGCCGCAGGGGAGCACTCAGCTCACTGAGGTTTGGTATAAACTTGCCAAGGTAGTTCACCATGCCCAAGAATCGTTGCAGACCTGGCATGTCGGTGGGGGCTGCCATTTCGGAGATGGCAGTTGCCTTCAAGGGGTCGGGCTTCAGTCCGTTAGGGGTGAAAACATGTCCAACATACGTGACCTCTGAGACACGAAACCGGCACTTCTTGGGATTCAGCTTCAGGTGCGACCGTCGCGCGCGATCCAGGACGCGGCGGAGGTTCAGGTCGTGCTCGGCAATGTCCTTCCCATAAACCAGGATATCATCCACGATGATGGCACATGGCAGGTCCGCGAATAATTGCTCCATCGTCCGCTGGAACACCTCGCTAGCAGAATTGATGCTGAATGGCATTCGCAGGAACTTGAATCTGCCGAACGGTGTGGCGAAGGTCGTCAGGTCAGAAGACGCTTTGTCCAACGGGATCTGCCAAAACGAGTTCTTAGCGTCTAGGACCGAAAAGATGGTGGCTTGCCCGACCTTTGCCGCCACATCCTCAACAGACCGCATGGGGTAATGTGGTCGCCTGATGGCAAGGTTTAAGTCCTTCGGGTTGATACACACGCGTATCTCGTTCTTGTCTTTCTTAATCGTGGCAACCATGGTGGAGACCCAATCGGTGGGCTCGCTAACTGCTACTAGCACCCCCTTTTTGACCATCTCGTTAAGCATCGCCTCGACCTTGTCCTTCATGGCGTGAGACACCCTGTGAGGTGCGCGGACCACGGGTTGTATATTTGGGTCAATGGAAATATGGTATGACACTGGTAACTTCCCCAGGTCATCGTCGAACAGGTCCTGGTATTCAGCAACCGGGTCAAGCGACAGTTGCACTTTGTGGACCGTGCGGTCAAAGGAGACCAGGCCAAGATCCTGGCACGCACGGTTGCCCAACAGGGTTACACAGTCAGAGTTCAAAACATAGAAAACCAGGTTTCTTGTGGCCTTTTGCAGCACGCAAGTTAAAGTGGCCCTCCCCGCAGGCCTTAGAATCTCTCCACCATAGGCGTGCAGGGTAGCATCGTCAACAACCAGAGGCTCATTATTCCTTATCTTGTTGAAAAGATTCATGGACAAAACATTGACTTTCGCGCCAGTATCTAATTTGGCAGAGAAGGTTACGCCATTGACAGTCACAGGTACGGAGGGATCATTGCGGTGGGCGGGTGTCTGTAGAAGGGTAAACACATGAGAGTCCTCGGCAGAATTAATTGGCTCTGCACCATTGCATTCAACTAAATTGGGCTGTGAGTCGAAACAGAGATCAGATTGCCCCAGCATGTTTAGACTGGGTATGGAAGCTTGTGCCTGGCTCCCACGGGAACGGAGTAAGCGACAGGAGGCTGAGAAATGGTTCAGTTTTTTACAAAAGTTACAGCTTTTACCAAAGGCGGGACACGTCGACAGTCTATGGTGCATGTAGTTACAGTTCGGGCACCTTTTTCGGGGCACATCGCCAGGTCCAGGGCGGGCACGCGGCAGAAAAACATTGTTTCCCACCCGAGGCTGTGGGCTCCTAAACCCAGCCAGGTTGACAGATTTATTGCCCGAGTCCCGGTGGTCCTCTTGCAAAACAACGACCTCAGACAATCTGTAGGCATGCATAGCTTTGTCCAACGTTAGATCCGGATCCCTCAAAAGCTCACATCGCAGCTTCTGGTCACGCATGCCAGTTACTAAAATGTCTCTAGTGAGCTGGTCTGTCATGTCGCCAAAACGGCACCTCTGGGCGAGATGACGCAAATCAGCAATAAAACATTCAACATGTTCATCCGGCAACTGTCTCCTTGTAAAGAACCGTGCCCTCTCTAGAATGCGGTTCGAGGGCAGGTCACAAATCTCCCTGAACTTACGTAGCAGGCAAGCGGGGTCGTCAGCAGACTCTGCAGGAGTAATCACCTCATCATCGACGCCCAGGACCGCTGGAGCGTAGGTGAAAGTTCTGGCTTTCTTCATGGCATCAGGTCCGACAAGGTTGAGTAGGAGGGAAGCTTTAAGGGAGTCAGGATCAGCGCGGTGTGCGACGTTGACAAAGTGTGTGAAATCAAATTCAAACGTGGCCCAGCGCTCAGAGATGTCGGCATCGAAGACAAGCTGCTCGGGCTTTCTGCAAGAGGACGCCATGGCCAGAGAGATCAAAAGCACAAAAAACACAAATCAAAAAAAAGAAATAAAAACCGATAAACAGGAGACGCAAGTATCTTCCAGCTTTGACACCATGTAAATGAAAACTTTACAAGCTCTTAAGTGTGCAACATCTTTTAATGATAGCACTGGGTATTACATACACCTTCAAGCACCGGCTACATTTTCCAACTGAGGGGAAGGCGTTATGATTGATGTTAACTGGGCGGGGTTAATGGGAGTGAGGTAACTATATTATTGGTTGCATATAAACCATCTACACTGTACTTGACTTAGATACCTCTAGATACTTTCAAGAGAGAGCTAGATAGGGCTCTTAAAGATAGTGGAGTCAAGGGATATGGGGAGAAGGCAGGAACGGGGTACTGATTGTGGATGATCAGCCATGATCACATTGAATGGCCTACTCCTGCGTCTATTGTCTATTGTCTTCCCTTGTCAGCCACGGTCTCCCCTTACTCCCCTTAAAATATTTCTTCCTATCTGAAATGAACTGATCATGCACCTTCTGTATTATTCCCAGAAATACGTGCCATTGTTGTTCCACTGTCATCCCTGCTAGGGTATCTTCCCAGTCAACTTTGGCCAGCTCCTCCCCCATGGCTCCATAGTCCCGTTTGTTCAACTGTAATACTGAAAATTCCAATTTTCCCTTCTCCCTCTCAAACTTAACTAAATTATTCCTGTGTCTGAATGGTTGATCGAAAGTCAACGTGGACTCTGTAGAATTTGCTGTAGAGATACAGGGCTTGTTTCCCTGCTTTATCTCTAAACAAAACTAAAACTATCCAGTGAATAAATCACAGTAGAGATGATGGGTATTATGTATGTATGTTATATTATATTAATTTGTGGACACTAATTAGCTTTAATGTTGTTACCCCTTAAATGTTGCTATGGTGTTTGCGGTCAGACAATCCCAGAAATATTTGCTTGAAGGAAAGCCACACTCGGAGATGCTGTTTGGCACTGTATGTTCTCTCATTAATGAAGTATCCTTAACGTTTGTTTTAAACCTCCAGCTGTTTTTCAGTTTCTTAGAGGGATAATAAGAGAGATTCTTAAATGTATCATCAGACATACTGCTTGATCAAATTATGAAATGCATATATCATGCTTGAATTGAAATTATGAATGCTGTGCGTGATATCTCCAAAAGTGGATATGCAGCAAGAGACAGTAAACTCTGTGGTCCATTTCAAATCGTACATATGAAGCAAATAAAGCCACCTAATTTTATCACATTTGGACTTTAGAATTTACTTTAGAGATACAGAGCGGAAACAGGCACTTCAGCCCACTGAGTCAACGCCGACCAGCGAACAGTCTCATCCACCAACACGACCATACATATTAGGGACAATTTTACAACTTACCAAAACCAGTTGACCTGTAAACCTGTATGTCCTTGGGGTGTGGGAGAAAACCGGAGCACCTGGAGAAATCCCACATGGTCACAGGGAGAATGTGCAAACTCCATACAGACAGCACCCATAATCAGGATCGAACCTGGCGCAATAGGACAGCAACTCTACCGCTCCGCCACTGTGGTGCCCCTTCTTGGTGCGCACCTCGTCTGCGTGTTTTAAGCTGGCTTTTGGCAATCAAACCAAAGTAAATGAGAGTTAACATGTTATCTCATTGGCCACAAGGGGAAAGATATGAACCATAGAATAAAGGCTTCAACAGAAGCCTTGAGGACTGCACTTGAGACAGTAGAGGCACACGTCAACCTGGCTAGAAATTAAGCAGTTCATTATTACATGTTCTTTTAAACCCTACCAATAACAGAAAAAAAACATTTGATTCCAGCTGCCATACCTGACAGCATGCCTCCTCCTTGGTCCTTAAAATATGGGCCACAGCACACCAAGGACTATCAGTTTAATCACCAGGCACCATCTATTTCCAAAGGGTGATGCTAAGGTGGTATAGAATTGTTGAAGAAAGCGCCTACGCAAGCATCTTAGCCTTTATCAAACCCCGGCCCAATAGATAACCGACAATGCTGCATGTTAAATTATTAGTGGGGGTGAACTAAAAGTCTCTTCACAAAAAAAATCATAAAGGCTGTGAGAAAAATAGAAAGTGTAAAAAGATGGAGAAAACATTTAGGGATGACCAAAAGAAGATATATTTTAATTATAAGAGAGAAACAAAGATTTGTTGCCACAACATGTTGGAGACATGGTGGGGATCCCACATCAGACCAACATCAGGCCAAGCTGAAGGACAAGGTGACTGGATGTCCCAGATTATGTGAGGCCCAGTATGGAGGCGGCAGTCTCATAGGGAAGGAACAGAAGCCATCTCATAATAACTTCTGACAAGGTTTGCATGAGCTGAGCACACTTGGAGTTGACAGTAGGTGTTTTCCTAATGTTGTAGAGTGACTATAACACAGCTTGTAGTCAGATACTGAGAGAACCATAGTCACTTTTATATCAAAGTCACGTGAGTGACTACGTGAAGAGCCCGCCAGCCCGCATACGCGTCAATACGTCGACGCATGGCGCGAGAATCGGAGCAGTTCAAAACTGCTCCGACAGGTAAGCGAAAATGTTTCTTTCAGGAATGGGCTGCTGCTCAGAAAACAGGGGCAGCGAGCCCGGAGAAGCTGGCACAGCTTGTGCTGCTACCACCATGGAGTTTGGATAAAAATAGCAACAGCCGGCGCGGCTGGGAGAGGTGAACGCTATGGAGGCTCTGCAGGGAGCTCATGTTCTAAAAATAGCAACGGCCGGCGCAGCCGGGATAGCTGAACGCTATGGAGGCTCCGTGGGAGCTCGCATTCTAAAAATGGCAGCGACCGGCGTGGCTGGGATAGCTGAACGCTATGGAGGCACTCCGGGAGCTCATGTTCTAAAAATAGCAGCGACCGGCGTGGCCGGGATAGCTGAATGCTGTGGAGACTCCGTGGGAGCTGCCGTTTAAAATGCTTCATGCACTGGAGGCATTAACAGGCAGTTCCAGCTCATTGCCTGTGGCAACACCTGGCTCAGGGTTGCAGTATTCCTTCCACTCTGATGAGGGGAGTATTGGAAAATATTACAGAGGTGACTCCGATTATGGGCTGAGGATATATAGCGCAAACTCCGCGAGGCTCAGCAGGAGCTGGCGATTAAAGAAAATAGCGCTGCCAGCTCCACCGGGACATATGGGGGCCAGATCTGAGGAGGCAACACCAGGTTCAGGGTTGCTTTCTATTTCCTCCCCTAAAATAATTCCGTTGAGGCTCCAGAAGGGAGCAAGGACTCGAAGTCACTAGCAGGCGCAAACTGTCTAGTAAGTAGAATAAATAAATGAATAAACAAACAAATAAATATATAAAGAGAAAATAAATGGATGAATAAATAAAAAGGAAAGGAAATGTGCTCCTAGCTCAGGAGACATTTACAGGCTGTGTCTGTCAGATGGCTGTGGCAGCAACACCTGGTTCAGGGTTGCGTTATAATATCTCCCACTCAGCTGTTGGCAAGTGTGGGGCTGAAGATGTTCTCAGACAGAGTCTGCAATGGAACTTCGCTGAAGCTCCAACAAGCAGGTCGACCCGGGTTCAGAGATGCTGACAGGTAAGGTCTCTTTATTAATCTCTGTAAAACTTCGAAATGGAACAGTCTGTCTGCCCAGGTTTGGATTTACTGGTTGCATGGGCTGTCTAGTATCTTTTCACTGTCTCTGGGGAAGATCAGGTTGATGCAGAGACATTGGCAGGGTGCCTTGCATATTAACCTATGTAAGTTCCAAGTAGGAACAGCTTGGTTACCCTGATTTAGGGTAGACCATCTTGGAACTGGCTGGCCATATGGATGCATATTGACCAGGGAAGCACTGCCTCAACATCTGTGATTGGGGTTATCAGGCTGCTCAGTAGAGTGGAGTAGTTGAAGTCTCCCTCATGTTTAGATTTCTGCTCAGTTAGTGAAGTTGCCAGTTCATTCGAAACATCATTGTCATCCTCTCTGGGATAGGTAGCTACCAGCAGGAAGCTGGTCTGGCATGTAGTAGTTTTTATCTGACCTACAGGTACCAGTATTCCTGATTAAGTGGCTGGTCGAAGAGATTGTGTTGCACACACTGGCGACTCAGACATGTGGTTTCAGTCAGAGGACTGCGAAACAATTCCTGGTTCAGGCTTGCCTTATGCTAATTTCCACTCTGAGGAAGAACGCTGAGGATTCATGGTGACTCTGACAGTCAAGAGTTGATAGGGAACTCGTATTCCTACATCAAGTGGATGCTGTGTTTCAGCTCTAGTCATAAGGTTCTGATTATATGTTATCAGCGAAATAAATGAATAAATAGATAATGCATCTTCCGTGGCAAGAGAAGCCAAAACATTTCCGACCGTACGGTCAATAGAGGAAACGATGGTTCCAAGTGGAATCAATGACATCTCACAAAGGATGAGTAGTCTGCCCAAGAATAAGAGGGGTATATTTCTGATATTTCTCAAGATTGCAGAAACGTGGAGCATGCCAAATCAGGTTAGGATTTGGTTAATCTGATCATGTGTTTGGTTACCCAGTTTGAGATAGATGATCGGCTTTCAGCAATTTAGCTGATTCAGAGAATCGATCTTGAAGATGCATACTTTGCCATATCTATACACAAGAGACACAGATATATCTAGTGTTTTGATAACATACCCAGTGGTGGAAGCTAATGCTGCCCTACTCAGATCAAAAGGGCATTGTGTCATTGAGTTTTAAATGACATGCAAAATTTGCAGCTGATAAGACTTAGGGGTTTATCAGTAGATGCCTCTTATGATATTAAGGATGAGCCAACATGAAATTTAATAGTGTCAACTTTGCCTAATCATTCAGGGTGTCCATGGTAAAGTGGCTGAAAGAAGCTCCAATTTACTCAAAGTTATGAATGATGGCTGGTGCAGTCTTTTTCTCGGGCAGATAGCTCTGCACAATTGTATGGGAAGTTTGTGAACAAGACATGTGAGTTACTTTTAAACGGAAGTAACAGAGGTTTGTGTTGCTTTCAGTTTGGGCTTAGAGAAGCGATTATGTGATATTGACACTGCTTGTGCTGCTTTGTCATTCTCTATAGACCCATAAGTGGGACAATAAATGATTGGTTATTCACCCGCTGTTCACTAACGTTATGCAAGGTGTCTTGTATATGACCGCTCAAAAAGCCTACTCATAGTAGTGTGCAATGTATATCAGTAAATTATTATGCAGATATTCATCTACTGCATTCCTAATGGGAGCAGTATCTTTTAAGTTGATTATGATTTTAGCAACTGATTTCAGCACAAAGAACACAGTCTTTACTCAATCTCTGACTCGGTCTCTGGGTCATAACTGACATGAGGGTAGCTTGTTATGGGAATGATCTCATAAAGCAAAATGGGCATGTGTACATTTGATGTACAACATACTCACCAGATCGGAGATTGGGGGTGTTATTATGTATACAGGTACACTGAGCTTGCTAGTACCTATGAGATGAAGGATAGTTTCTTCATTGTTATTTTATAGTCTCTCAAGAGATTGCTGATGGCTCATTAGCAACCAATAGAATATTTCCTTTTGATCATACAGCAGGAGGCTTACATAGTGCGCTTTCAGAAATTATACATTTGGTTGAATATGCCTGGGTGTTTGCAGATAGAATTCTGAACAGTGTTGCATGTTATTGTCTAACTCAAAGCCAATTGGGACGGTGGTCCAATTAAGAACAATGGCCATGTATGCAAGTTAGCATCATGATATTAATAACCCATGTTTCCTACCATTTATGGTTTATCTGTTTAAGTGTTTCACACACAGATTGGGTTACTGCATGAAACCACAGAGCTTTGAAGGCTTCACGTAGTCACTCACATGACTTCAATATAAAATAGAAAGATTTAACGAAAACTTACCGTTTGAAGTTTGATCTTTATTTTATGAGAAGTTGAAGTGAGGGATTATGTGCCCTCCACTCCCAACCCTGATTCTCATAAAGATAATCCGGTAAGTCTCGGGTCGTTAGTCTTTCTATAGTTTAAATCCGTACCACTGGTATGTGGCTTCATACAGTTGCTCTGAAGATTGACGCGCATGCGGGCTGGTGGGCTCTTCACATAATCCCTCACTTCAACTTCTCATAAAATAAAGGTGAAACTTCAAACGGTAAGTTGTCGTTTAATCTTTCTATTAAAAACCAAATCTGAAGGACAGTGTGTTGATCCATGTATCTAGTAGACATTGTCTGCACATACTGCAATAAATGATTATTTATGTTTTATTATGCTTTTCCTTTTGTCATTCGTTATTAAAGTGTCTCACCTCCTGACCTCACCAGACATTACCACTACCTAGTCTACTTTAGTTTATTATCACGCGTACAAAAGTACAGCAAAATGCTTTTGTGTTGCATGCTATGCAATCGGCGGGAAAACTATGCATGCTTACAATCAAGCGGTCCACAGTGTACAGACACAGGATAAAGGCAATAACGTTTAGTGCAAGATAAAGTCCAGAAAGGTCTGATTAAAGATCGTCCGAGTCGCTCCAATGAGGTAGATGGTAAGGGCGGGAGGTGAGCAATCTGGAATTCTTTCTAATTGAATGGGATAGTTGGTAACGTGCCTTGAAAGGTATTATGACAGAGGATGATGTTCCTTTAAGAAGTTAATGTGCTTTGTGTCGGGAAGCTCATGAACTGGCTGCTGTAAAACACAGCAGGGAAAGAAAACTTGCTGGGCGGTGAGAGAAGAGTTAGAATCTAGCTTGAAACCTGGACTGATGCAAATCCTGAGATGTAACTGAATACACGCACATTGATTGGAATAAATGTGGTTATTGTACTCTGTGCCTGAGGTGAAGTCACCTTTGAAGGGCTGGATGTATGACTGGGCAGAATGAAATGTGGAGATGAGAGAATCTCACAGGACTGGATAGGGTGTAAATGAAGACATTATAAGTCTCATTCGAGATATTTTGCTTTAGTTGCAGAAGCCAATATTTATTTTGTCAATGTTTAATGTTTATAAAATTGCTAAACCAATCTAAACCCTCAGAAAGAAAAAAATGATTCAGTGACATTTTGACCGATTTCCTCCCATTCATGCCGTAACTCCACATGAATGTGGAACTCAAAGCAGTGATTTAGTGAATGTGACCTTGTTCAAGTTGCTTCACTGGAAACTAACCCAAAGTTTGCTGAAGTTAGAGCCAGGATCCCTTGAGTCATTAACTCCAAACATAAGGTCATAAGTGATAGGAGTAGATTAGGCCATTCGGCCCATCAGGTCTACTCTGCCATTCAATCATGGCTGATCTATCTCTCCCTCCTAACCCCATTCTCCTGCCTTCTCCCCATAAACTCTGACACCCGTACTGATCAAAAATCTATCTATCTCTGGCTTAAAAATATCCACTGACTTGACCTCTACAGCATTTTTAGTTGGGACCCATCTTCAGACTTACTCAGACTGAAGAAGGGTCCCGACTTGAATGTCACCTATCCATTTTGTCTGGAGATGCTGCCTGACCCGCTAAATTACTCCAGCAGTTGTGTCTATCTTTGATGAAGCAGGGCTTGAGTTGAATTGCTTTGTAATACTGACGTTTACAAGAATGATCCCAGGAATGAGTGACCCGCTGAGTTACTCCAGCACTTTGTGCCTATCTTTGGTATAAGCCAGCATCTGCAGTTCTTTGTTTCTACATTTTCGCTTCATCAAGATGAGTTCTCAATTCCTATGGAATGGGTATTCCTGCCATTTTGCAAAGACACTGAAACTGTATTACAATGCAACTTTCTCACACAAACCAACAGATTTTTGCTTTAAAATTAAATAATATTCTACGAGTCAAACTCAAGAAACGAATAAAAGAATACTCAAGAAGCAGCAGGCACAGTAGCGCTGTAGGGTGGCACAGTGGAGCAGCTGTAGATGTGCCAGAAAACCGGGTTTGATCCTGACTACAGGTGCTGTCTGTATGGAGTTTGCACATTCTCCCTGTGACTGTGTGGGTTTCCTTCTAGTACTCTGGTTTTCCTCCCACATTCCAAACATGTGCAAGTTTGCAGGTTAATTTTCTTTGGTAGATTGTCCCTGGTGTGTGGGATAGAACTCTTGCTTGGTGATCGCTGGTTATCAGCATGGGCCGAAGGGTCTGTTTCCATGCTGCATTTCTAAAAAATAAAAGAAACAACAACAAAAAAAACAGTACTATTAAAGCAAGTAAGGTATAAAAATTCATGCAAAAAGTTCATGGAGTGCAAACAATTTTTGGTGAACATTTATCTCCACCTTTTTCAATAATTGCATATCTTTCTTCAGATGAACTTGCTGGCAAGTGGATATATTTCTTGGCCATTTTTGGCTTGGTAGTCGGATGAGGTGCGGGGGTAAGGAGTGAGGTCGAAAGAAGCTTCGTGATCTGGCAAGACTAGCCAGACTTCACGAAAGGACCTCAAATAACATTTGGTATTTGCACTTCTTTCCAGGCAGCTGGCGAGACAGAAGTGAACACTAACACTGGAAGTAGGCCATGGGAGAAAATACCAGCAATTAATGAAGGCAAAGTAGGATTGGTAGTCACGAAGTGGGTGTAAAAGTCAGCAGTTGAGAGTGGGGAACAAGGTAAACTCTAATGATTTTAGCCTCTGCATTGGCGATCAAACACTCATGTTACTGCTAGTGCATCGTGATACTTCCTTACTGCCTTAAAATGACTGCATTACCGCGTGGTGTTTTATAAAGGGAATACACAGAGTGTTATTGCAGCAGACACGTAACCCTGAGCCTGGGCCTCAGGGAGCGGGGCAGTGAAGACAGTGAAGATGTTTGAGAGGGAGCATTTATTTTTGTACTTGGGGTTGCGTCTCATATGTTTTACTTCAAAAACTCACTTTCCCAAACATCTCTTACACATTATTGGTAGTGATGGTGTCATAGGGTCATCGAGTCATACAGTGTGGAAACAGACACTTTGGCCCCACTAATCCATGCTGACCAACATCCCCATCTACACTAGTTATATCTGCCTGCGTTTGGCCCTTATCTTTCTAAACCTATCCTATCCATGTACCTGTACAAATGTTTCCTGAATGTTGTAATAGTACCTGCCTCAACTTCCTCCTCCAGCATCTTGTTCCATATATCTACCACCATTGGTGTAAAAAAAAAAATGCCCCTCAGCTTTCTATTAAACTTTTCCCCCCTCATCCTATGCCCACGTCTGGTTCTTCATCCCCATACTCGGGGTAAAAGACTGTGCATTTACCCAGTCTATTCCTCTCATGTTGGGGTGAGTGGGGGTATTTATCATCAAAGCCTATCTCTCTCCCTGCTGTCCAACTGGATACATTGATAAAGAATACCAAATGTGCCCTCAATTCAATTAGTCGTATAATTTGGTGACATAACTTTCACAAGGTCTCCGCATTCTCCCTGCTACATCCGATGAGCAAATGGGCAATTTACAAAGCCTTACTTGAACAAAATATGTACACAGCCCATAGAATGTAGAACAGTACAGCACAGGAACAGGCCCTTCGGCCTACAATGTCCATGCCGAACATGATGCCAAGTTAAACTAATCTTCTTGTGAGTTGATGGTTTATACCAAATATAGACGCAAAATACTGGAGTAACTCATCAGGTCATGCAGCATCTCTGGAGAAAAATAATAGGTGACGTTTAGGGTTGGAACCCTTCTTCAGACTAATCTTCTTCAGACTAATCTCCACATAATCAACATCCCTCCATTCCGTGAGTATCTATGTGCCTATCCAAAAGCCTATTAAATGCCACTCTCATATCTGCCTCCTCCACCACCCATTGCACCTTTGGGTGCTCTGTTTCAAAAGCCACTGTGTCTCCCTGTCCCTGGGATAGCAGGGGGTGATTAAACAACACAATACCCCCTCCCCCTCCATGCCAACATGAAGGGCAACGATCCCAAGGCTTTAGCGTCAGAAAAAGCGGGCAGGCGGCAATCAGCCGCCATAACGCTTCTGGTCTGCAGTGTGCAATAGTCACCAAAATACACTGCATCTTTAGAAAGGAAAAATACAAAATATGTCAATCCCACTGGATAGGCCTTAGTCATGGTGCTGTACAACACGGAAACAGGTCCTTCGGCCCAGCTTGGCCGTGCCGTCCAATTTGGTGTCTTGAGGTAATCCTATTTGCCTGCATGTGGCCCATAGCCCTCTAAACCCTTCCCATCCATTTATCTGTCGTTAATAACCTCAAGAAAATCCCTGCTTCAGTTTCCTGGGTCCAACCCAGAGAGTTTTCCCCCTTTCCACTGTTTATAATGCTCTCTGCATTATGAAGTCCTCGACAGTGAACCCCATGGGCAATCACTACCAAAATGTCTGCCTTTCCCTCCCCCTTCCCTCCCCCTTCCCTCCCCCTTCCCTCCCCCCTCCCTCCCCCTTCCCTCCCCCTTCCCTCCCCCTTCCCTCCCCCTTCCCCCCCCCCCCCCCCCACCTTTCCCTCCCAACTCCTGTCCCGACCCCCTGGGAAACTGAAGGGAGTGACAATCAACTACCACGGATACAAATAATGTCATAAACAAGAAAGGGCAGATGCTGGTTGACAAAAATTGAACACATGGGGCTGGAGAAATTTGGAAACGTCATCCTGTCACCCATTCCTTCTCTCCAGAGATGCTGCCTGCCCGCTGAGTGCCCACGGTAGACTCACGTGTCACTAAGGTAAACGCACGAGCCACTACGTTAGTACAACGAGTTTAAATGTTTCAATTTTTAACTTGAACAGTAAATTTGACTCGTGGAAAACCTCAAACATGTTTGAATTTTTTCAAGAGTTAACAAGTTTCACGGGTACCTGCCGTTAGCGCCACGAGTCGCTAAGTTGCACGTGCGGGTTCCGACGTTCCCGCCATGTTAATTGTACGTGATTACTGCGTCGGTCGACTCGCACCGTGAGACAGGGGTTTTAGGGATGGTTAAAATGGATTTGGGTAGGTTTGGTGTAGAAATAAGTATTTAATGAGCAGGCGTGTGAGATCTGTCAACGCCTCTCAGTGTTGGAAACAATTAGTGTGCATTATTGGGCTTTGATGTGATGACGTAAGTAAAGCAGGGTGGCTCCTGTGTAGTCAGCATTTGCCAATTATAACACATAGCTACTTGCATATATTTATGCCTACAGTAAGTCCAAACTTCATTCATATTATTCCAGGCTATACCTTTCAAAGGACATTTGGACAGATAAGGATAAGAAGTGTTTAAAGAGCATGAGCCAAGTGCAGGCAAATGGGACTGGCCCAGAATGAAAACTTGGTCTACATAGACAAAGTGGGACAAAGATGTTGCTTCCATGTGTGTAAAAAGGAACTGCAGATGCTGGTTTATACCAAAGATAGACACAAAGCGCTGGAGTAACTGTGTGAAGAAGGTCCCGACCCGAAACATCACCCATCCTTTTCTCCAGAGATGCTGCCTGACCTGGGGTTGCTCCCATGCTGTACGGCTCCATGACATCTCTGACTCAACTGTTCTGGAACTTTTCAAATGCCTCGCCAACCTCATCAAATTACAGAACAGACTTTGTTGAGTCCAATCATTTATCATCTGATTATTCCCATAGCTTCCCTGACAATGGGAATGATATAATCCCACCCCTCTCAGGAGTCCATCTTTGTTTTCCTGTACGTCTACATCTAGAATGCTGTTTTTTGTCACTGCTATCCACAGTCATCTGCTTAGCTCCTTCCTCTACACTTATGATAATCAACTGCACTATTGCGCCCTCATTGGAAGCTGTGCTTCCCATATTCCATCCTGCATCAAATCCCATTGCGCCTTTCTTTCTGACTGATAGTGACTCCAAAACATCCTTTAGTTTAATCTCAGCTCCTCCAAGTTCTGTCTTTTGTAAGTCTCCACTTTCATTTGACTTGTCATTGGTAGCCATGGTTATTTAATTCAGCCTCATTCAGGAATTCGCATCATAGTTATCCATTCACATCAGCCCCCATTTGCCTGAGAAATTCATCATCATCGTTTACCTCGTTGTTCTTAAAAATGTCCTCAAGATTCATAACTTTAACCAATGCTCCATAATCTTCTCAGGAAGTGGAGGCACTGATGTGCTTTCTTTATGATTGCATCAGTGTTCCGGGAACAGGAGAGATCTTCGGAAATATGCACGCCCAGGAATTTGAAGTTCTTGACCCTTTCCACCATCGACCTGTTGATATAAACGGGACTGTGGGTCCCCATCCTACCCCTTCCAAAGCCACAATCAGTTCCTTGGTTTTGCTGGTGTTGAGAGCCAGGTTATTGTGCTGGCACCATTTGGTCAATCGGTCAATCTCACTTCTATACTCTGACTCGTCCCCATCAGTGATACGTCCCACAATAGTGGTGTTGTCAGCAAACTTGATGATGGAGTTTGCACTATGTCTGGCTACACAGTCATAATTATAGCGCGAGTACAGCAGGGGGCTGAGCACGCAGCCTTGAGGTGCTCCCGTGCTGATTGTTATCGAGGATGACACATTTCCACCAATACAGACAGACTGTGGTCTGTGAATGAGGAAGTCAAGGATCCAATTGCAGAGGGATGCGCAGAGACCCAAATCTGAGAGCTTGGTAACCAGCTTGGAGGGGATGATGGTATTAAATGCCGAGCTGTCGTCAATAAATAACAGCCTGACATATGAGTTTTTGTTGTCCAAGTGGTCCAGAGCGGAGTGGAGAGCCAGTGAGATCGCATCCACCGTTGATCTGTTGTGGCGGTAAGCGAACTGCAGTGGGTCCAGGTTTTTGTCGAGGTAGGAGTTGAATTGCACCATGATCAACCTCTCAAAGCACTTCATCACCACAGCCGTTAGTGCCACAGGTCGATAGTCATTGAGGCTCTTCTTGGGCCTGTATTATTGATGCCCTTTTAAAGCAGGTGGGAACCTCAGACATCACAAGTGAGAGGTTGAAAATGTCTGTAAAAACAGTTGGTCTGCATAGGTTTTTAAAACTCGCCCGGGTATCCCATCAGGTCCAGGCGCTTTCCGAGGGTTCACCCCTCTGAAGGATCTTCTGACGTCGGCCTCTGTGACTGACTGAAATAACATCATGGCGAATGGAGGCTCCGGGTGAGTTTACTAAGGAGCATGGGAACCGGCTATGGTGAAGTAAAAAAAGGCAGGAAACAGGACCAGCTGAATCAGATGCCAAACCATTTGGATTTCCAAATCATGTTCTAGCAGGTTGTCAGTGTTTTACTCTATACATTCTTTCCAAACTATTCCTGTACCACATCTGTTACTTACACACAATTTGTTTCACATTATACGCTGGACTGTGATTCCCTGAAAACGTTGGAGTTTTCCTTTGCCTTCCCGATCCTTTTGTGACTGGAAGTCATGGCCTCCAACCTATCTGGACAGCAACTAGCACAGCTGCTGCCTAAAAGTGCCAGAGACCTAGGTTTGATCGGGACCTTGGGTGTGGTCTGAGTGGAGATATCCATGTGGCTATCCAAAAACCTGCTTTTATTGCAATCACCACTTCTGTAAGCTCTAGGCTTTTGTGTCCTTGCATAGACACAAAACGCAGTGGGTCAGGCAGCATCTCTGGATGGAAGGAATGGGCGATGCTTCAAGTCGAGACTCTACCACTGCGCCACCATGATGCCCTAGTGGTGCAAGACATGTGGATAGTAGGTGACGTGGCGCACACCTTCTGATACCTTTGCTGGGCTTCCGTGAGATTCTAATGCATTGTCTCAAGATACAGAACCCCATTCTGAACGCTCCTTCACAGCTTTGGGTGGTTATGGGACATAGATGCCCAGGATTACGTGAGGCGGTGGCAATATTTGCACGGAAGCTTTGAGGACATCCTCGCATCTTTCTCCTCTCTCCACTGGTAATCACTTTTCTGGACTGAGCTCAGGAAGGAGAATTGGGTGGGAAAGGCTAGTTTTGCGCACTAGTTTGGCTAATGGAATCAACTGAGTGGAGTTAGGACTTCAATGAGAACCAGTGGCCTGAGAGAGAATCCTGATATGTGTTCACTTATTTTTCCAGTAGATATGGATGTACACTTAGTGCTATCTTTCATCTTCAGGGTTCTGCTTCCTCTTGCTGGCCAATCCACAGCCAATTTCTAGAACTAATGGAAGTTTTCCGATGAATGTGAATGTTGGAATGGCATTAGACTTTAGACTTTAGAATTTAGAGATGCAGTGTGGAACCAGGCCCTTTGGCCCACTGAGTCCACGACGACCAGTGATCACCCTGTACCTTAACACTATCCTACACACTAGCGACAACTTACAATTTTCCTCCAGCCAATTAACCTACAATCCTGCATATCTTAGGAGTGTGGAAGGAAACCGGAGCACCCAGAGAAAACACAAGAGACCATGGGGAGAACGTACAAACTCCGTACAAAAAGCACCCCGCAGTCAGGATAGTATGGGGGTTCCTGGTGCTGTCAGACAGCAACTCTACTGTTGTGCCATTGTGCTGCCCTTTCTGAGATTAGATTTCTGAGTTCTTCTGGGGGAGCACAGAGGATATCTTCCAGAGAGGTCAGGCTGGATGTTGATGTTGAATAAATGAGGAATCAACAGGACACATTTTTTAACTGGCAAGAAACTGTGATCAACTTCCCATTGGTACTGATGGAAGAAGGGTCAGTGATAAATATACAGTTTATAGCCTGGCAGGGAATTGAGGGGATTCTATATGTCTTTCTGGTTTCAAATGCAAACCCAACTGCACCCACATGGATGGGAAATGTTACTGCAGGAGGCGTGTTCTGTTGACATGTGGATGATGTGTGATGCCAGAAGCAGAAACACAGTTATCCAATGAGTTACCACAATACTTTCATTCTGCATCAATCCAGGATGCCTCCAGCATTCAAAGTCTCATGGTAATGAACACATGGTCATTGGAAAGTCAAGATTGTCCTTTGTATCCCAGTGAAGCCAATTAGCACCCTCTCACTACTTGAGTATGTACTGAGTGGACCATACGTGAAATGCCAAAGTTTCTAAAACCATTACCATCTACTACAGGATAAGTCGCATTACCTTCCGAAGGAGAGTGAACTTGCCGTTAAACAAGTTGAAGGCGTTGCATAAATGTACACTGGTGCTGTTAATAATTCCTTGGTACAAATTCATTTGGAAGGCAAGCCATGCCCAATTCAGGCACAAAGTGCTGGAGTAACTAAGCGGGCCAGGCAGCATCTCTGGAGAAAAGGAATAGGTGATGATTCGAGTCGGACTGAAAGGTCATTTATTTCTTTTCTCCAGATGTGCTGCCTGACCCGCTGAGTTTCTCCAGCATTTTGAGTCTATCTTGCTTGCTTCCTAATGCATCTTTTGTGGGGGGTGACAGAAATGAGTCGAGGGTCAAATATGTTTCATTGTCATATGTCCCAAAACAGAACAATGAAATTCTTAAGGGTTACACAAAAGGCTGGAGAAACTCAGCGGGTGCAGCAGCATCTAAGGAGCGAAGGAGATAGGCGACGTTTCGGGTCGAGACCCTTCTTCAGACTGGTCAGGGATCAGGGAAACGAGAGATATAGACGGTGATGTGGAGAGATAAAGAACAATGAATGAAAGATATGCAAAAAAGTATCGATGATAAAGGGAACAAGCCATTGTAAGCTGTTTGTGGTATGAAAATGAGAAGCTAGTGCGACTAGGGTGGGGGAGGGGGGGGAGATGGAGATAGAGGGAATGACAGGGCCCGAGGGCTGAGGGAGAGGTGGGAAGGGAGGAGACAGCAAGGGTTAACAGAATTAAGAAAATTCAATGTTCAAGCCCAAAGGATGCAGACTCCCCAAGCGGAATATGAGGTGCTGTTCCTCCAACTTGCGGTGTTGCTCACTCTGGCCGTGGAGGAGGCCCAGGACCGAGAGGTCGGATACGGAATGGGAGGGGGAGTTGAAGTGCTGAGTCACCGGGAGGTCGGGTTGGTTTTTGCGGACCGAGCGGAGGTGTTTGGCGAAATGATCGTCAAGCCTCCGCTTGGTCTCACCGATATAGATCATCTGGCATCTGGAGCAGCGGATGCAGTAGATGAGTTTGGAGGAGGTGCAGGTGAACCTCTGTCGGACCTGGAAGGACTGCTTGGGTCCCTGAAAGGAGTGGAGGGGGGAGGTGAAGGGACAAGTGTTGCATTTCTTGCGGTTGCAAGGGAAAGTGCCCGGGGAAGGGGTAGAGCGGGAGGGGAGGGAAGAATTGACAAGGGAGTTGCGGAGGGAGCGGTCTTTGCGGAAGGCAGACGGGGGGAGATGGGAAGATGTGGCGGGTGGAGGGGTCACGTTGGAGGTGGCGAAACTGGCGGAGGACTATGTGTTGTATTTGCCGGCTGGTGGGGTGAAAGGTGAGGACCAGGGGGACTCTGCCCTGTTTGCGAGTGGGGGAATGGGGAGAGAGGGCAGTGTTGCGGGGTATGGAGGAGACCCTGGTGTGAGCCTCATCAATAGTGGGGGAGGGGAATCCCCGTTCTCTGAAGAATGAGGCCATTTGTGATGACCTGGTGTGGAACACCTCATCCTGGGAGCACATGCGGCGTAGACGGAGGAATTGGGAATAAGGGATGGAGTCCTTACAGGAAGCAGGGTGGGAGGAAGAGTAGTCCAGGTAGCTGTGGGAGTCAGTTGGTTTGTAGTGGATGTTGGTCAGGAGTGTATCACCTGCAATAGAGATGGTGAGGTCAAGGAATGGTAGGGAAATGTCGGAAATGGTCCAAGTGTATTTGAGTGCCGGATGGAAGTTGGTGGTGAAATGAATGAAGTCAGTCAGTTGTGTGTGGGTGCAGGAGGTGACACCAAAGCAGTCGTCGATGTAACGGAGGTAGAGGTCGGGGATGGGGCCCCAGTACGCCGAGAACAAGAATTGTTCGAAGTACCCTACAAAGAGGCAAGCGTAGCTGGGGCCCATGCGTGTGCCCATAGCTACGCCTTGTGTTTGGAGGAAATGGGAGGAATCAAAAGAGAAGTTATTGAGGGTAAGGACCAACTCCGCTAGGCGGAGGAGGGTGTCAGTGGATGGGTATGGGTTGCTCCTCTGGTCGAGGAAGAACCGGAGGGCTTTGAGACCGTCCTGGTGGGGGATGGAGGTGTAGAGTAACTGGACGTCCATGGTAAAGATGAGAGGATGGGGGCCTGGAGAATGGAATGCACGGAGCCGATGGAGAGTGTCTGAGGTGTCTTGAACATAGGTGGGGAGGGATTTAACAAAGGGGGATAGGATGGCGTCAAGGTATGTAGAAATGTGTTCGGTGGGGCACGAACAGGCAGAGACAATGGGTCTGCCAGGGCAGTCGGGTTTGTGGATTTTGGGGAGAAGGTAAAATCGGGCCGTGCGGGGCTGGGAAACGATGAGGTCGGAGGCTCGAGAGGGTAGGGAGCCAGAGCTGATGAAGTCGGTTATGGTGCTCGAGATGGTGGCCTGGTGTTCGTCAGTGGGGTCATGGTCCAGGGGTAAGTAGGAGGAGGTGGCCGAGAGTTGGCGCGCGGCCTCCGCTTTGTAGAGATCGACGCGCCAGACTACCACGGCACCTCCCTTGTCGGCGGGTTTGATAACCCAGTCTTGGTTGTTACGGAGTGAGTCGATGGCAGTACGTTCTTACTCAATGAAATTCTTACTGGCAGCAGCATAACAGCTTTGTAAACACAGTACACAATAGATAGTATAATAACACCAAAAAAAAAAATAATTAATTCCAATAGAGTGCAAAAAAGCCTATATTGTGCAAAAAATACAATATAGTGAAAAATATTGAAGTGGGAATAAAGATTTACTAGATTAAACAAAAGCTGGCTTCACTTCCAAAAAAGTAATGGAAAGTTTGTCATTCCATTACTTTTTAAAACTCAATGAACAATTCAATGTATTTATGTGAAATCTGCCCCAGTGCATAATCAACAGCACTGACAGTACACTTATGTAATGCCGTCAACATAATTAAATGCTTCAAAATGTTTTACAGTAGTTCAAGCAAAACATAAACACCATTCCGAGGAAGCTTAATGGGGGAAGCAGTGATCAACTTAAACTTTGGTCAGAGGGATTTTAAGCAAGAGAGGGGGAGAGACAGAAATTTGGGAGGCAGTTCCTACTGCCATCAGAATATTAAAACATTCAACTTCCAAATATGCTCTGAACTGCATAGACATGGGGCAATGGTTTTGTCTTTCTGCACTATTATTGTTTATTTTAATATATTATATATTATATAATGTACTATAATATATCATTTATATGCCTAGTTTGAAGATGTTCTCCTCCTCTACCCTTCCATTTTCTCACGAGATGCTGCCTGTCTCGCTGAGTTACTCTAGCACTTGTGTCTATGTTTAATATAAACCAACATCTGCAGTTCCTTTTGTACACTCGGAGTGGACGTGGAGATGGATGTTCAGATCCTGTCTAAGGGAAGCTAAAGCTGCAAATCAACCCTCCCGGGGTTGGCCAGGGCAGTTCGTCTGTAGGCAGGGACGGAAGGCAACGGTCTCTGTCTTATATGTAAGAAGGAAGTGCAGATGCTGGTTTAAACCGAAGATAGACACAAAAACTGGAGTAACTCAGCAGGACAGGCAGCATCTCTGGAGAGAAGGAATGGGTGACGTTTCAGGTCAAGACCCTTCTTCCGACTCTGTCTTATCATTGCTTGTTGTCTTCCCATAATTGTGGCTTTTAATCAAGCAGCTTCTGGGCTTGCTAGCTGCTGGTGATAATATCATAGTCATAGAGTGATACAGTGTGGAAACAGGCCTTCGGCCCAACTTGCCCACACTGGCCAACATGTCCCAGCTACACTTGTCCCACCTGCCTGCATTTGGTCCATATCCCTCCAAACCTGTCCGATCCATGTACCTGGCTAACTGTTTCTTAAATGTCAGGATAGTCCCTGCCTCAACTACCTCCTCTGGCAGCTTGTTCCATACACCCACCACCCTTTGTGTGAAAAAGTTACCCCTTAGATTCCTATTAAATCTTTTCCTCTTTGAGCTTTTGTCCATAAGTGAACGGAAGTCGATTTCATGCCCTTGGACAATGTTACTGAAAGGCAGCATGTAGATGCGATACTGAAGGCATTCATAAGTCAATCCTACAAGAACCCCATGGTGCAGGGGTGAGAAGAAAAGAAGGCGGTTTATAGGAAGACCTTTGTCTGAGATCTCTGGCAAACAAAATGGTCTTAGCCAGATAACATAGTAAGAAATAGAAACAAGGAACTGCAGATGCTGGTTTATACAAAAGTACTTAACATGCTGGAGTAATTCAGCAGGCCAAGCAGCATTTCTGGAGAGCATGGTTTGATGAGATTTTGAGTCTGGACCCTTCTTCTGACTGACCCGACCCAACCCGACTCGAAATGTGACTTATCCATGTTCTCCAGAGATGCTGTTTGATTTACTGCTGAACTTTGTATCCTTTAACATAGTAAGAAAACATGTTTTATCAAATCAACAGCATCAGAGAGGTGATGAAAGACAGGATGGTGGACCATAGTTACACTGAGAGGGGATGATACATGCATTTCAGTAGTTATTAGAAGTTAGCTGTATTGCCTTATTATACTTTGTTCACAAGTTAAATAGTTAAGAATCTATTTGAGTCGCAGCTCGATGGCAACGCCTGAAATTGATCTGAGTACTGGTCAATGTTACACTCACAGGTCAACAGGTATAGCCGTTCTTGATATATCAGCATACTCTGACCATTCTAATCACCAGACCCAGCACAGTAATTTGGAAATGGTACAAGAACATAAAGGTGAAGAAATTACTGGGGCCACTTTAACAACTGGTTCCCACCATTAGCAGAAGAACCTTTGCACTGTAATTTGCTGTTAATGGGTGAAGAAAATAGTCTGGTGCCATCTACAGGACTTGTGTAAACAGGGCAAAGATGTAGATACATAGAAACAAGGAAATGCAGATGCTGGTCTACAAAGGAAAGCGGGTCAGACAACATCACCGGAGAATGCGGCTAGGTGATGTTTCAGGTCAGGACCCTTCCTCAGATTGACTGCAATCAGTCTAAAGATATGTCCTGACCCAAAACGTCACCTATCCGTTGTCATGCTAACTGACATCATATTTAAATGTGTCACATGTTACTATGAGTCAGAAAGGTCAGAGGACACAGGTTGCCAGGATGTAAAGGAATGGCGGACAGATAAAACAAAGCATTTATGTTCACTGTCTTTGAACGCTTATTACATTCGGATCCAGGTGAGGATCTGGCATTCGTGTTCTGAAAGGGCGTAGACTGATCTACAGAGTTACTGCAGCAATATGTGTCTTTTCAGAGAAAATATCTATCTCTCTCCACGATCAATCAGACTGGACATGTGAGGAAGTGTAGAGCCTAAACAATGAAAAGTAAATGGGAAAAGCGAATACAAAATCTGACCAGTTATAGAAAGCCATATAAAGAGAGAGAGAAATACTGGATTAACAGAAACAGGGTGAGGCAGAGAATAAAGGGAACCATGAATTCATATAATTCTTTTGAAATCAACAGTGATTAAAATCCAAAGCAATGATATACTCATTATTATAACCATTACTTTTCTATGTTGGAGAGGTTGTTTGCCAGTAAGTGTATGTGTCATTTAAAGAAAAGCATTTAGGTTGAGATGACTAACCCTTGACTTTCTGTAGTGAGATTAGCTCATATTTACTGTGAAGATATCTATTAGGAATTATGCTGCTCAATCAATTTGTATGTTGAGTCAGAGAGAAGATTCCGCCAGAGAAAACAGTTAGACTTTACTTTAGACTTTACAGATACAGCGGGGAAACAGGCCCTTCGGCCCACTGAGTCCACGTCGACCAGTGATCACTCCGTACACTAACACTATCCTACACACCAGGGACAATTTAAAATTTACAGAAGCCAAATAACCTACAAACCTGTACTCTTTGGAATGTGGCAGGAAACCAGAGCATACGGACAAAACCCATGCGGTCACAGGGAGAACGTACTAACTCTGTACAGACAGCACCTGTAGTCATAGAAACATAGAAACATAGAAACATGGAAAATAAGTGCAGGAGTAGGCCATTCGGCCCTCGAGCAAATTATGGTCCATTAAGAAAATCTAATATTCATTCTGAAGAAAGGTCTCAACCCAAAATATAACCTGCAGTTTCCTTGTTCACCAGAGATGCTGCCTGACCTGCTAGTTACTCGAGCATTTTGTGTCCTTTTGTATCCTTTGATGCCCTTACTTACTAAGAATATCAATCTCCATCTTAAAAATACCCAATGATGGCCTCTTTCTATGTCAATGAATTCCACAGATTCACCATCCTCTGACTGAAGACATTTCTCCTCATATCCTCTCTAAAGGTACGTCCTTTTCTCCACTGGTCAAGTAAATCGGGTCTTATAAAGTCTCTGAAATTAAACTGAGCTCTTGATTACCTTCTAATCACCACGAACCTCATATGTACATACTCAAATACTGGAGTTCTATTCTGCTCCTGAAATATTCCTCAATCCTACTTTTATAACAACACTCCATACATGTTCAGCAACATAATTTCCAACTTTTTCCCAATGAAACTGTGCATTATGAGGGTTTTTTATGCTGCAAATGTGGAAACTGGAGTAACTGAATGGGCCAGGCAGCCCCTGACCCGTTGAGTTACTCCAACATTTTGTGTCTTCGTTTCTCGACTGTCAAAAATAATTTCTCATCATGTCCATAACAACGTAAGATGCTACAGGGACTTCACACAAAAAGCAAAGCCAAGAGTAATAAATATATGCTGAAGATATTGTTTATAAGGCAAAGAGAGGCCTTATTCAAAGCGTTTTACATGGTCCCACGGATTTTGTCAAACTTGGAAAATGCACCCAATGGTCTGCACTGGTACCCGCTGTCCATGTGCACATCTTAATGGCAAAACTTTCCTCTGAACCACCTTATTATATTAAGGCACAAGAAATTAATACAATTAATAGTGATCCCGGGGATGTTTGGGTTAGCGTATGATGAACGTTTGATGAATCTGGGTCTGTATTCGCTGGAGCTTAGAAGAATAAGTGGGGATCTCATTGAAAGTTACAGAATAATGAAAGGCCTAGATAGAGTGGATGTGGGGAGAGTGGATGTGGGGAAGATGTGGATAGAGTAGATGTGGAGAGAGTGGATGTGGGGAAAATGTTTTCACTAGTGGGAGCATCTTGGACCAGAGGGCACAACCTCAGAATAAAAAAACATACCTTAGAAAGGAGATGAGGAGGAATTCCTTTAACCAGAGAATTGTGAATCTGTGGAATTCATTGTCACAGACGGCTGTGGTAGCCAAATCTTTGGGTATTTCTAAAGTGGTAACTGACCGGTTCTTGATTAGTAAGGTTGACAAAGGTTACGGAGAGAAGGCAGGAGAATGGGGTTGAGAGAGGAAAGATAGAATAGCCATGATTGAATGGCGGAGCAGATTTGATGGGCTGAATCACTGAATTCTGATCCTACCTATGAACTTATCTGAAGCGTGTTGGCAAATGGTTATGAGGACAGACTGGAGAAGTTAGGCCTGATCACGAAGATGTTAAAAAGAACATCATTGTGATATATAAATTTATGAAGGACAAAGATGGTTGCAGGAAACACTTCCCTGCATCAGAAGACAATGGAGGGCATAGATTTAGAACTAGGGAAAAGAGATTCTGAGGGGTATGAAGGGCACTGTGAGTACCTGGATTGCACTGACTGTGTGAATCGTTGCAGTGGGGTCACTGTCAGCATTTAAGAACTGTCTCGACGAACACATGAATTGTGTATTCCATCTATCCAGAGATGCTGCCTGTCCCGCTGAGGTACAGCGTTTTATGTCTATTTTCAGTGTAAACCAGCATCTGCAGTTCCTTCCTACACATGATTTATTTAGCCATGGACTCTGGGCTCTGGGACTGGGACGATGGACTCTGTTAGTGGTCGTATAGAGGGCTGCAGTCCAAGTGCTGGGAGATGGCGTTAATACAGAAGGGAGCCTACTGGCCAATGCGGATGAATCAGGTTGGATGGCCTGATTCCAGGCGGTCCAATTCCATAACTCTATGACTTTCCTTGTGGTGCAAAATTTACAACTTCCACCTGACAGTCTAATTATTCTACTTATTCTAAGTTGTGACCGATGGTGTTCACTCGTAAAGCGACCAGCGGTTAATGACACTAACGGCTACACAGCAGCGTTATTTATTTACAGGTCTGGAAATATTTCTTATGCAGTTGTGGGCAGAGCACTGTGCTTCTGTCTAAAATTACCCAATCGAGAATCCCAGGCAGCAACCAAAAGGTTACTTTAGTAACGTTCTCCCTTAACATTTATTTGTGAAAAAAATATAAGAAACTCTGCAAATAGGAAGGATCAATGCTCATCGCAGGAAGGACGAGCAAAGGTCAGGAGAATGGCATCTGTAGAACCCACAGTGGTACCCAATGCCCAACATGGAATCAGCTTGAACCATCATGGGCACAGCGCTGTCCACTATCATAAGCATCTACATGTGGCACTGCCACAAGAAGGTGGCATCTATCATCAAGGATCGCCCACCAGCTGTGCCATCCCCTCCTCTCACTGCTACCACCAGGTTTAGGAACAACTTCATTCTTACAACCATGAGGTTCCTGAACCAACCTTCACAATGCTAAGGATATGTAGGAAGGAATTGCAGATGCTGGTTTAAACCGAAGATAGACACAAAATGTTGGAGTAACTCACGAGTCTGGAGATGGGTCTTGACCCGAAACATCACCCAATCCTTCTATCCAGAGATGCTGCCTGTCCCACTGAGTTACTCCAGCATTTTGTGTCTATTTTTGAAATGCTAATCCTACCTCGACAACAGAACATTTCGAACCACCTGTTGCATTACTATGGACTGGTTTTCTAATTGCGTTTTGCATGAATGTCTTGATTTTTTTGCAGTTTTCTTTACAGAATGTATGTAGAATTTATGTTTTCTGTGTTGTCTGAATCTGTGTGCTTGGGATGCTGCAGCAAGCAAGATTTTCACTATATTGGTAATTTAGTTTAGTTTAGAGATACATCATGGAAATAGGGCCTTTGGCCGACTGAGACAACACTGACCAATGACCACCCGTACATTAATTTTACTTCGGAGTCACGTGAGTGACTTTGTGAAGACCCCGCCAGCACGCATGCGCGACATATCGTCGCGCGCATTTGCATCGACAAGCTGGGGGGCGGGGAGTGAGCTCTCTCCACCAGCTCCTTCAACAAGACCGGCAAAGGTAAATACACTAACCTTTTGTTGGTTGCAGGATGGAAGGCAACGGGAAAGGGAAGGAAGACTTCCCAAGAGCCGTGGGACGCCGACAGGCCAGCGGCCACTTTCCCCGGAGCTGCGAGCACTGCCGGCAGCATCCGGACGGCCGGGGGTAAAGGAGCGGAAGTCAGGGCGCTTCAGTTACACCAGCGCCCGACTTATCTCCCGAATGGATGTCCGCACTGGAGCTGGGAATTCTAGACCCAACCTTTGTGCCCCCATCCCCCAGGAAGTGGGGGTGCAACCAGGTACGTGGGAAATTGCCTCGCTCACCGACAGCGGCATCACCCCGTGTTGCTGTGGATCCACGGGGGCCGGGCCGGGGAACGACTGCGCTACAGGGGAACCCCCTCAGCCGCAGCACGCCACGTACAGCTGCCGGGGATATCTGCCATAGGGCAGTCTGGCAGAGCTACTGCTGCGTCGAGCAGCCCTGCAGGAGCAGGTGCTGCCGGCATAACACCGCGTCAGGCTGCGGTCAAGGGCGCCGGTGGCAGCAGTGGATGGTCGGTTAGCTTAGCTCTGGCAGCTGCCGACCATGCGCCTCCACGCAGAAGATTGGGCGATAGTGGAGGTAAGCCTGCACGGACTTCGGGGAGCCAGGTACCGGGGACCGGCGCCGATTCATCTCCACTGCCTTCCTACCAGGCAGGTGGACCGCCACAGTCCGCTCGAAGGCCGACTAGCGGAAAGTCCATGCGGGAGTCGTATGGGCCTGCAGGTGCAGTAGCCCACGACAACCTACCTTCGGACTCTAGTCTGCATCTTATGGAGGTGTGGTCCGCTGGTAGAAGCCCCGGAGAAATTGCAGAGCCTGGGAAAGTCGGCTTGTCTGCCGCGAGTAGCGGGGACGGTCGCATTGCCAGGTTGGAGCTCTTGGTGGAGCAACCAGTCCGACAGTGGACCGGGATGAACGGGAGTCTCGGGCCTCCACCAGCCACGCCAGGAGAGCGCCCAGCATATCGTCTTCTCCAGCCAGCCGTACCAGAAGTTGCTGAACGCTGACGGCAATGACGAACCAAGGATGCCGGAGGCCATAGATCCAGTCCTAGGTGTGGACCTGCTGAATGTCGTGGGAAATTTTGCCACAGCTACCCACACTGGGGTGCCGCTGCACCCCAAAACTGGCGGGAACCATTGACTATCTGACCACTCACCAGCTTCTGGGTCAGGTAGTCACTGACACCATGGACGAATTCAAACCGCTCGACAACTGCATCACTTTAAGTGTGCCTATGGGGAATGCTCAAATTTGGGGGAATTTGAGTACTACCACCAAGATGTAGGCCGTCCGCCTACAGCACATCCTCAAACTTCTATCAACGGGCATTCCAGCATTTGCCAGCACCCTCGATGGGGTGATGTGCCCAGCGAGCCGCAGGATGCCCTGGCACTTCTCTGCAATGCGCAGTTCAAAATTAACTGCCTTCGTAAGAGCTCCATCCGGCCAGTCCCTCCACCACTCCACCACCTCATCAGCTGTTTGGGGAAGATCTCTCCAAGCAAGTCACAGAACTCGACGAGGAGGCCAAGAACGTGGGCCTTATGAAACCTCCACCGGCTAAAGTTCACCCATATCAGCGACAACAACCATTCACTACTTGGATCCTCTAAGGCAGTAGCACTTCTACCCGCACAAGTCGGGGGTCGGTTGCGGGCATTTCGTGGTGCTTGGGATGCAATCACCACAGACACGTTTATTCTACAAAGTGTTCACGGTTATGTCCTAGAATTTATTTCTGGAAAACTTCCCCCTACACAGCATGAACCTCGGCGCATTTTTACGCTCTCTCAGACTGAGATACAAGAGGGACATGCTGAAATCTTATGGCTAGCAGCCAAAGGCGTGATTGGCAAAACGACACACGAACCCCTTGAGTTTGTGTCTAACATCTTTACAAAAACCAAAAGATGGGGGGAGTCGGATTATCATAGACCTAACCCTGTTGAGGCCGCTTGTCAAGGCCGGCATATCACCAAGAGCCATGGACCTCATCTCAGCGTCATGCCGACCATCGACCAGTACCTCACCCAGGTCAGGAAGTGGGAGGCATTCTGCTCCCGTACCAACACAACCTACAACTCGGCTACGATCCCTGATGTCCTGGAATTCCTAGCGGGCCTTCATTTCGATGCTGGCCTTAGCTACAGTGCCATCAACAGCGCCAGGAGTGCACTGTCCTCATACCTGGACATAGGTATAGGCTCCAACTACCTGGTGTCTAAATTCATGAGGGGAGTGTTTAACACCAACCCTCCACGGCCCAGATACAACATCACCTGGGACGTAGGGATCGTTCTGACCCTACTGAGGAGCTGGTCTCCTATGACAGAGTTACCACTCAAAAAACTCACCCTCAACGTGGTGATGCTGATGGCACTGACTACAGCTCAACGAGTCCAGGCATTACAGAAGCTGCGGCTGGATAGCATGGTCTCCACCCCTGCAAAGGTGAATTTCTTCGTCCAGGACCTATTGAAGCAGCACAGACCTGGAGCTCATTGGCTGCAGTTGGAGTTCCGGGCGTATCCCACTGATGCCACCCTCTGCATAGTCACCCATCTCCGCCTCTACATCTGCACTACAGGAACCATCCGGAAGATGGAGCAGGGGCTCCTCATCAGCCACAACTCTCCACATCACCGGGTGACAGTGCAGGCTATCGCAAGGTGGCTCAGGGAGGTGTTGGGTGCAGCAGGAATAGGTACTAACATTTTTAAATCTCACTCTACCAGGGCTGCATCCACATCAGCGGTGAGGGCCATGGAGGTGCCCATGGACCACATACTCGCCACCGCGGGCTGGGCCAGTGAAGCAACCTTCCAGCGGTTCTACAATAAGCCGCAGGTTGCCCCCGCAACGTTCGCGGAAGCCGTGCTGGGAGCCGCTCCGTGACTGATTTGTCCCCGAATTAGGGGTCTTTTGCTTTGTTATTATTTGTGATAATAACTGTGCATTATTTTTCAGCCTGTTCAGTCTGGAATGCATTAACTACCTTCCTCCATCAGTATTGCGGCAGTGTGATAGCATGGACGATGTCCAGGGCGTGAAATCACAGAGCTTTGAAATCTTCACGAAGTCACTCACGTGACTCCGAAGTAAAATAGTAAGATTAAACGGGAACTTACCAAGTTCGAAGGTTGATCTTTATTTTATGAGGAGTTGCGGTGAGGGATTTCGTGCCCTCCACTCCCACCCTCTTTCACAAGGTCAACTGGTATATTCTTCGTTCTTAATCTTACTATTTCCAGTCATGGTGCGATCTGTGATTCCACACCGCTGCTTTGAAGAATGTCGCGCATGCATGCTAGCGGGGTCTTCACGAAATCCCTCACCCCAACTCCTCATAAAATAAAGATCAACCTTCGAACTTGGTAAGTTCTCGTTTAATCTTACTATTCTAATGTAATAATTGAAACATGCAGGTACAGCAGGCAGTGAAGAAAGTGAATGGCACGTTGGCATTCATAAGAAGAGGAGTTGAGTATCGGAGCAAAGAGGTCCTTCTGCATTGTACAGGGCCCTAGTGAGACGACACTTGGAGTATTGTGTGCAGTTTTGGTCTCCAAATTCGAAGAAGAACATTTTTGCTATTGAGAGAGTGCAGCATAGGTTCACAAGGTTAATTCCCAGGATGGCGGGACTGTAACATGTTGATAGAATGGAGCGGCTGGGCTTGTATACTCTGGAATTTAGGAGGATGAGAAGGGATCTTATTGAAACATATAAGATTATTAAGGGTTTGAACATGCTAGTTGCAGGAAAAATTTTCCCGACGTTGGGGGAGTCCAGAACCAGGGGCCACTGTTTAAGACTAAGGGGTAAGCGATTGAGAACGGAGATGAGGAAAGCATTTTTCACTCAGATAGTTGTGAATCTGTGGAATTCCCTGCCTCAGAAGGTAGTGGAGGCCAATTCTCTGGATGCTTTCAAGAGAGAGGTAGATAGATCTCTTAAAGATAGCGGAGCCAGGGAATACGGGGAGAAAGCATGAACGGGTTACTGATTGTGGATGATCAGCCATGATCACAGTGAATGGAGGTGCTGGCTCGAAGGGCCGAAAAACCTACTTCTGCACCTATTGTCCATTGTCTATTGTCTATTGTCTATGTTATCCCAATTTTACATCCAACACACTCGGGGCAATTTACAGAAGCCAATTAACTACAAACATGCAAGTCTTTGGAATGTGGGAGTAAACTGGAGCACCTGGGGGAAACCCACACAGTCGCAGGGAGAACGTACAAACTCCATACAGACAGCTCCCGAGGTCAGGATTGAACTCAGGTATGTGGTGCTATAAGGCAGCTGCTCTACCAGTGTGCCACTGTGCCTCACTGTATCTGTGCGCATGGCAATACACTCGATTTGACTTTGCTTATGATTCCTGCATCTGCTGTCTCTTGTGTCACCATCATTACAGGACCACAATCATGCAGACTACACTCTCAGTAGATATATCTCACATCTGAGATTCAGAATACCTCCAGTACAGAGGTTCCAACACTGCTCTAGAAATAAAACTCAAAATCACCCTGACTTTTCAAAACTTTGCTTCGGAATGCTTCTAGGCTGCCTATCTTAATATATGCCATGTGTGACACACACACACACACACACACACATGCGCAAGCACAAAACACACACACATGCACACACACAATGATAGTGCAAAGATAAAAATCAATGCCCCCATCTCCATGTAGTTCAGAGTTTATTTAGAGCAGCGTTTCTCAAATGGGGTTCCCCGGAATGCTAGGGTTCCGCGAGAGGTCTCTAGGGCTTCCGAGAGAAATAGTGATAAATAGGCTAATCATATGTAAATGCATTTTTGTGTCATTTTTGTGTTTAATTTCACATTCATAATTTTACAAACACATTCGGTATGTTTAGTGATGCCTATTTAGCATATTTAGCGACGCCAGCAGGGCCGGATTTAGATGAAGAGAGGCCCTAAGTTGTTCCACTTGTGAGGCCCCTCCCAATCCCCCACCCTCACGACTAGAGAAAGATGGTCCACCAGATTCACACCGATTTGTAGCCGAGCGTGGCCAATGAGATAAGGGGCTGGAAAGCTGCACTTTTTATTTATTCTGAAATGGAGGGCAAGGAAAATTACTGAAGGGTTGTTTAGAGACTACAGTGCATTGTGACAGCATATGTAAGAAAGGCCTGTGACAGTGTCAAAAATATTATACACCTTGCAGGGCTCTCACTTAATATTTTTTCTCTGTCGGCCGGGCAACCTCGGCAGCTTTTTAAGTTGCCAAATTAAAGATTAGGTGGTCATTTAAAACGGCTTGCATGATGCATGCGATAATGTGCTCAGACAAAGTGCGTAGCTACCAGTTGGAATTATGCTCAATGAAGCATTCACATATTATTTCTGCTCCAAATAAAGTCACAAACTAAACATATTCACCACTCAAGGCAAGATATGATGACATGCAGCAAAATTATAATACAGTATCTCAACTCTTTTTGCACATTGCAATGAATGCAATTTCTATGATTTCTTTCCACTTCCAAACAAAAATGTGGTTGGATTATTCCGCGTATGATCAACCTCGGTGAGACCAAGCGCAGGCTTGACGATCCCTTCGCACAACACCTCCACTCAGTTCACAATAACCAACCTGATCTCCCGGTGACTCAACATTTCAACTACCCCTCCCATTCCGAATTCGACCTCTCTGTCTTGGGCCTCTTCCATGGCCAGAGTGATGCCCACCATAAATTGGAGGAGCAACACCTCATATTTGCTTGGCTAGTTTACACCCCAGCAGTATATACATTGACTTATTCAATTTCAGGTAATCCCTGCTTTCTCCTCCCCTTCCCAGCTCTCCCTCAGCCCACTGTATCCGCCTCTTCCTTTCTTCTTCCCATCCCCCCCCCACATCAGTCTGAAGAAGGGTCTCGACCCGAAACGTCGCTTATTTCCTTGGCTCCATAGATGCTGCCTCACCCGCTCCAGCATTTTTCCAGCATTTTTGTCTACCCATTCACACAAGGTCTTAAAGTCTTTGTCTTCTTCCCTCCTTGTTATCCCTCTGTGCTGAGGCGATCCAGGCCTCCGATGTTGTCGTCCACTACACCCGCGGCTGAGCCTCCGAAACCGGGCTGCCGCAACCGTCGTCGCCGGAACGCTGGAACGTCGCCACAGCTCTGAAGCCGAGTCGCCGCTGGAACGCCACAGCTGGAATGCTGGAACACCACAGCTCTGAAGCCGGGTCGCCGCTGGAACACCGCCCGGCGGCCCGGACACGGATACGGATGGCGGGGGGAGACGGTGATTGACAGACAGAGAAAGAGAGAGATAGAGAGGGGGGCCCCGCCCAGAGTTAAACCGAGGGTGTCCTGACTTGGCCGGAGGCCGCCTAGATTTTGAGGCCCTAGGTTTCAGCCTATGAAGCCTAGCGGTAAATCCGGCTCTGCGAGGCCCCCCTAGATCTCGAGGCCCTAAGCTTAAGCTTGTCAAGCTTATACATAAATCCTGGCCCTGGTTGCCAGTGTTAAATGGCCTTTGGTGATCATTGGACAGGAAATATATTATGTTTATGAAAGAAAAAGGAGATTAATAAAGATATATAATAATTTTTATGTAGGGGTTCCCTGAGACATGAAAATTATTTCAAGGATTCCGCAAGGGTAAAAAGGTTGAGAAATGCTGATATAGAGGTTGTAGTGTTTAATAGCCTGATGGTTGTAGGGGGGAGCAGCTCCAGAACCTGGACACAACAATTTTCAGGCTCCAATAACTTCTTCCCGAAGGCAAGAGTGAAATGAGAGGGTGGCCAGGGTTGTGTGGGTCTTTGATGATGATGCTACCTTTTTGAAGCAGCAACTCCAGCAGATCTGACATGATAGAAACATAGAAAATAGGTGCAGTAGTAGGCCATTTGGCGCTTTGAGCTAGCACTGTCATTCAATATGTAAGTAAGTAGTAAGTAATTTTTATTTATATAGCACGTTTAAATCAACTCTCATTGAAAACAAAGTGCTTCACATAAAATAAATAATTAAGTTTGCGTACATCCATAGGAAAATTAAAAAAAGAAAAATGACACAACACATTATAGAATTCAACGTGAACGTCCCCCCACAACAGAATCAAAATTTTCCACTGTGGGGAAAGGCACCAGAAAGTACAGTCCTCTTCCTCTGTGATCACCCGAGGTCGGGGCCTATTTGTGGCCTCCGCAGCCAGTCTGAGGTTTTCAGGCCCTCTTGCCGGGAAGATGGAGCTCCGGCGATGGGTGAACACTCCTCAGCAGCTTGGAAATGTCTGGAGCGGCTGCTTCCTCCCCGGCACCCAATGTCCTCAGGCCACGCCGGTTTGAGCTCCGACTCTGGCGATCTCGGATCCCCGGCTCCGCGGTGTTTTAAATCCGGCGCCACCCGTGGCTGGACGCCTGCAGCCACAGCTCCTCGGATGTTGGAGTCGGCTGTCACAGCACTCCGGAGCTTACTGCACGGCGACCCAGTAAGGCATCGCCTGCTCCGTAATGGTGTCCCAGCGCTGTGCCGCTGCCGAAGCTGGGGTTCCAGCCGGTCCCGACAGGAAACGCCACTCCACTCCGATGGTAGGCCGCGGGGAAGGGGTGAAGAAGCAGTTCGGAGGGACTAGAAAATACATTTTCCCACTTCCCCTCCCCCACTCACCAAATAAAAGACCTCCAAGTAACATTTTGTTTTTTTGACAGGATTAAAAGTAAAAATAAAAAAGGGTGAAAGGACGGACTGCATGGCTGATCATCCAAAATCAGAACCCTGTTCCTATTTTTCCCCATATCCGTTGATTCCATTAGCTCTAAGAGCTAAACCTAATTCTCTCTTGAAAATGTCCAGTGAAATGGCCTCCACTGCCTTCTGTGATACGAAATTGCACTTGAATTTGGTGGCCTTGCACCCTGCTTGAAGTGGTATGAAACTGCACTTGAGTTTGGTGGCCCTGCACCATGCTTGAAGTGGTTGGAAACTGCACTTGAGTTTGGTGATCTTGCACCCTGCTTGAAGTGGTATGAAACTGCACTTGAATTTGGTGGCCTTGCACCCTGCTTGAAATGGAATTTCAAGGAATAGCCGTGAGTCAACTGCCAGCACACCAGGCTTGAGCAACAGAGCTGCCACCCCAAGAATCCATTTGGCCCACTAGCCCTCTGGAAACCAGTCCCTTCAGCACACAACACCCATACTAGCACTCCAGAAAGCCCCCTTCATCCCCACTGGCCACCAATATTTGAATTGGCAGAGTGGTGGAATATTGCGTTGGGGGACCAGCCCTCCCGTGTGAACATGGGACTCAACGGGTCCCACTTAGTCTACTATGTAATAGAGGATTGCAGTACTGTTGATTTTTCTGAAATCCTCGAGGCACTCGTGCCTTTTTGGATACCTCACTGCCCTGCTGGAAATTCACAGCATGCCTCCTGTGTGCACTGTTTACGTTCCTCTGCTCCTTCCCACTCCTCTCCCATCATTGTAGCACATGATCATTCCTCATCAACACAATTCAGTAGCTGCTTGTCTTGTCATACTATCCACGTGGAAGTGTGAGTATTTTGTGCTGAGAAATTGGACTTATAATTCTGCTATTTCTGAACCAAAATGGCATTAAACCAGGGAACCGGACAGTGCTCACTTTGAACGGGCATTAACGAATTAGGGGATGTTTTACATGGCTTTACAATATAAAGTTAGCCAGGTTAGAAATGTCATTCTCACATTGAAAACTGTGGCAGATGAATTATTGGTCTTAATAAGTTAAAGTTCTAAATTAGTGCATTCCCATAACATTTCCTTCATTGCCTTTCTAATTTTAAGCAGACTCAAAACAATTAAAAAAAGGGGAAAGATTGGTCTTTAATTCTGGATTCTTTTTGCCTGGTGGTAGAAATGTTTAAGCAGGTACAATTAGTCACCAAGAGATCATGGGAGTTCAGGAGCAGGCAGTCATTAGTATTTAGTTTGGCCAGTTCAGGCCACCTCTCGACAGGAGTCATCTCATTAGCAGCCTTAAAGGAAAACACCACATTAAATATGATGTAGGAAGGAACTGCAGAGACTGGTTTAAACCAAAGATAGACACAATAAAGCTGGAGTAACTCAGCGGGACAGGCAGCATCTCTGGAGAAAAGGAATAGGTGACATTTCAGGCCAAGACCCTTCTTCAGACTATGATTAAATATGATTCTTGTTTTTCTCACCTAAACATTACAACTGCATTTTAGAATCTAGACTATCCATGAACAATGCGATAAATCTATTAGCTCCTTTCAATTAAAAAAAAAAGTCACCTGTGCCATTTCCTGTTTTGCAAATAAAATCAACAAATTTAATACAATGTCTGTGATAGTTTGGTTGAAGTAAGTAACTCCAAATCTTACTTAAAGGCAATGAAGCCCATGGTTAATTCAGCATGGTGTTCTGGGTGGAGGGAGGAGTTTATGTGCTGGTGATTTAGAAGCAGAACGCTTAATCAGTTCATCTTTGTTTCTTTGTTCAATTGTTCTATTTGCAAACCAGACTTTCTGATTCCGAATTCCTTATCATACCCCATCACATCCCATCAGTCCCAGTGGGTCCGCACCACTTTATAATTTACACTGAGAGCTGAACACAAAGATGGCTAGAACCTTTGAAATATGGTCTCAGGATTGTATCTTCTCACATTTCACAGAGCAAGGAGACAAACACATTGACCTGTTGCCATGGAAAGTTTTGTTTCGAGATCAACACTTGAGTTGAGGAAGCAACAGGTTTTTTTCCTGCACAATGTGATATCCACAAGCTTGCAAGAGCATTCCGTGCGGTGCCAATAAAAGGAGATTTTTTTTTAAGGGGGAATCCTGCAAAATGCGTGATTTGCCTGATCAATCTTAACTTGTTGCTCCAGTTACCTGTTTTTGATAATGTGATTGAGGTCTGTCTAACTGTTTCCCTTCCTCCTCAGTTTACACTGAGAAATTTATTTGCAGTTTCTACAAACTCCTTTAATGAACATCCTTCCAGCTAATTCTTGGATAATGGGATAAATATGCTCCCTCATTTGGCGAAACATAAATTGATAAGTTGCGAGCATAGAATGACCTTTTCCCCTTCATAATCCAATTTCAGCTCAGAGTTACTTCAAATCCTCTGAGGATGGAACTTGTTCATTCTCCCACAGAGCTGAGGTTCCCTTCAGCACAGCTGGCAGGAGTTATTAGTTATAACAATATCTCAGGAGGAAGGGTTTGAGCCTTGAATGAGGCCATTGTCTGGGCTTATATGAAGCCAGATTCATTATGCTTTGCGGAGCACAGTTTAAAGCCCAGAATTAGAATCCCTTCTTGTGACTAAAGAAAGGAGAAAACACGAGAACTGAAATGCCCTTCATTTAAATCAGAGGAAAAGCCTTGGTGGAGCTTGAAAGCAAAGCAGGAACGAGAAAAAAACACCAATTGAAAGTTTTAAATAGTTGCAAGTCAGTAGCCTCGACTATTGTCATTAAGAGGCTGACGAAGAAAACTTTTCATTCACGTCAGCACTCTGCAGATGGTTGTTCTACCAACCCAAATTAGTCCTCCCAATGTGCTTGTACTATTCTTGAAAAAAAAAACAGCTATTAAATGAAGGTGCAGAACAATAGCCTTCAAACCACATGTGATACTGGTTCAGTACTTTGGAACATTTAGCAACATTTTAAATTGAATTTAAAATAATAAATCTGGACGCCCTGTTTCTTGTTTTAAAATATTCTGCAAGGGCCAGGTTTAAAGTGTTCTGTGATATATAGCATTTGCTTGTTAAGAAAACAAAACACTGAAGGTTTTTTTTAAAATACTATTTCCAACTCTTTTCTCTGTGGACCCCCAATCCAGACACAGCAGCACATTAATAATGCAGAACAATATCTTGTGAGAAAGGGGTTGCCAAATGAGGGATCGCAAGCAAACAAACACTGACAATGGTGCTCTGTAGGGGGTGCATGTGAGTGCTCCGGGCCCACTCACTTTCTGATCTCCCACTCCTTTTGTTTCTCTCCCATTTAACACCCTCCGCTGACAGCCGCTGCCAACATTGGAGATGAACAAAAAACACCGTGAGTCATGGGGCCAGGATCCCTGTCCCAGCCCTCCACGCTGTAGCTAGCCATTGCAATCATGTGTCACCTCATAGCTCCGCAACAGAGGACGCTCTGATTTACGGGCTTTTCCCAGGACCACATTCAAAGGCGGACATCGAGTTCTGCTGGGAGGTCGTCGACTCGGTGAAAGACACTCTTTGGTCCTGAAACATGTTGATCTCCAAGCAGAGCGGGATGTCCATCAGGGAATGTTGGCCACTGGCCTGTCCCAGACTGCAGGAGTACGTGCTGAGGAATGCACTGTAGCCTGATGCAGCCAACGCCAAGGCTCTGTGGGGAGGACCACGGTCTAGGGTCTTTCCCCTGTTGGACATTGGGGGGTAGGGCCTGGTGGACTTGCCCCTAAAACAAGAGAAAGGATATCATCCCAGGGGGTCACATGCTATAATGATAGTTTTGTAAACACTAACAAATTCAACACTAATTAATGTATGTATGTATGTATGTATGTATGTATGTATGTATGTATGTATAGCCACTATGAAAGTTTTTGCATAGTTCTTGTTTAGTAAATATTATTTATTTTGAATAAAGTTTAATTTTGGAAATAAAACAATGTGTAATCCAACAGGACATGTAAGCTAAACATTCTAATTAATAGCTATACCAATAGACTAAAAAATAGGTGTCAGCAAATTCTCAGTATTTCTCTTCGCATTCTCGGAGCAACATGTTTTTCTTTTATACAAGTACTTGATGAGTATCTGGTGCATAATTGTATTTTACTCACTAAGGAGAGCACATAATTTAATGACCTTGGATCTCAGAATCAGTGTTAACATTTTAATGGACATCCTTAGTTGTTCTAATGCCATGGTTCTTGTGTGTACTAATTCTCACATTTGCTGTATTAATTGCAGTATCTGTCAATCCAGATGGTGTGAAAGCTGAAGGAAAAGTACATGTTCACGTGTTTATACCACCTGAGCAGCATAGTGACGGTTGCAGGTAGCTTAGGTTCCCTTCAGAACTGCAATGCTGTCTCTGTGGCACTTGCATGTTCCCCTGCGGGCACTCTTGTTTCTTTCCACATCCCGAAGAACATGCCGAAGATAAACACAAAAAGATGGAGTATGACTCAGTGGGTCAGGCAGGATCTCTGGAGCAAAGGAATAGGTAACATTTCGGGTTGAGATCGTTCTTCAGACTGAGAGTCAGGGGAGAGGAAGACTAGAGGTATGAAAAGACTAGTGGATAGGTATATGGACGTGAAGGGAATGGAGGGGTATGGTCTGAGTGCAGGTAGATGGGACTAGGGGAAAACAAATGGTCGGCACGGAATGGAAGGGCCGAGAGGGCCTGTTTCCGTGCTGTAATTGTTATATGTTATATATGTTGTATGTTAAAAGGTTCCGAACAAATCTAAGCCGGCACTGAGGACCAAGGAAGGATGGAGCCCACAAAGGTCGATTGTTGGCTATGGAAGAGGTGATAACGAAGGGAAATATATGAGTTCATAAGTTCTAGGAGCAGAATTAGACCTTTTGGCCCATCAAGTCTACTCTGCCGCTCAATTATGGCAGATCTATCTTTCCCTCCCAATCCCATTCTCCTGCCTTCTCCCCATAACCCCTGACATCCTTACTAAGAATCAAGAATCTGTCACATTATGCCTTAAAAATATCCATTGACTTGGCCTCCACAGCTGTCTGTCGCAATGAATTCCATAAATTCACCACCCTGGATGCAAACAGTGGAACCAGCAGGACGACTAGGGTGAGCGAGCCGCAGAAAGAGAGGGAATGCAAAGGTTACTTGAAATGAGTGAAATCAATATTGTTTTAATCTAATTTGCCAATGTAATTGACGTGTTTGGTGGCTGTTTCATTGATTCAAAGATTCAATCATTCAATCATTGGGGTTAGTGGTGGAATAGGATCGAAGAGATTATTCTAAAAACCAGCACAGACTCAGTGGTCTGAATGGTCCTCTTGTATGAAAACCAATATGAAATTACAATTACAAATATGCCCCATTGTTACTTCCGTCTTGCCTTATTTCAATACTATGAAAACACATATATGTTTTTTGTTACTTTCTGATTTGATCTCATTCTCTCTGCACAGTGACGTAGTGGTCAGCCAACAGAGTTGTTGCCTTACAGCGCCAGAGACCCAGGTTCCATCCTGTCAGTGCGGAATTTGTATGTTCTCACGGTGACTGTGTGTGTTTTCTCTGGGTGCTCCGGTTCCTTCCCTAAAGACGTACAGGCAGGCACCGAGGGACACAATTTCTTGGCGCGCGCATGCGCACACACACACACACACACACACACACACACACACACACACACACACACACACACACCACACACACACACACACACACACACACACACACACACACACACACACACACACACACACACACACACACACACACGGCTTCGGAGGCTTCAGCCGAGGGCCCTGTGGATGATAATTATGGGAACGACGGCCCAGGCTTACGGCCAGCGTGCAGTAGCAGCACTAAATCCAGCTCAACTCTGCCTGTCTCGCCGGGTTAACTACAGCCCTGCCTGGACTGACGGGACACCAGTCCGGAGCCGTGGAGCTAGTGCTGCTTCTCTGCGCTGGCTGTAAACCTGGGCCGTCATTCCGGTAAGTCCAGGTAGGGCTGGTGGGTTAACTGTCAGAGCTGACCTGGATTTAGCGCTGCTTCTCCACACTGGCCGTAAGCCTGGGCCATTGTTCCCTAAAGTCCAGGCAGGGCTGTAGCTTAACCTGGCGGGACAGACAGAGTAGAATTGGATTTAGCGCTGCTTCTCTGCACTGGCTGTGGGCCTGGGGCTCCCATCTGACTCCCGACGTCTCTGGCCACCCCCGGGCGTGTGTGAGGGGGGGCACTCAGGTGGGGATGGGGATGATCCAGTGGCGGTTCGGTAGCAATTGCAGCGCCGGAGATCCGGAATCGATCCTGGCTGTGGCTGAGGTGCAGGTCTGTGTCCTGGGCATGCAATTCAAGCTCCGCTGTATGATCTTTGCTCCACCAGGACGTCTCCTTCCTCCACTAACCTCGCTCTATCCTCAGTCCCACCCCCTTACTTCCACCTCTGACCGACACCTCCATTCTCCAATCATTGCGCTGAATCATTATGGTTCCCCCCATTGCCTGTTGACCGACATCTCTCTCGTCCAATCGGCGCGCTCGATCATCAGTCCTTCCCCCACTCTCGCGGAAAGCGGAGATTTCACCGGGTTTTAAAATTCGGATTACAAAAAATTGGGGGGATCTCTCAAAACAGGGGGAGATACGTGTGTCCCCTGGCCTCCCCAGGATTTTCACCCCTGCGTACAAGTTTGTAGGTTAATTTGTCCCCAGTGTTTTAGGATGCGAAAGTGGGATAACTTTGAACTAGTGCAAACGGGTACTCAATGGTCAGCGTGGACTAGGTGGGCAAAAAGGACCCAATTCCACATTGTATTTATGTATCTAATTTACTCCTGTTGTAATTGGTATATATTGTATTTATTTTTGGGCCTATTAGTACAGCTATTAATTTGAATATTTAGCTGTTATCACTGACCTGCTCTTTAATACATTGAATTCAATAGACAATAGACAATATACATAGGTGCAGGAGTGGGCCATTCGGCCCTTCGAGCCAGCACTGCCATTCAATGTGATCATGGCTGATCATCCACAATCAGTACCCCGTTCCTGCCTTCTCCCCATATCCCTGACTCCACTATTTTTAAGAGCCCTGTCCAGCTCACTCTTGAAAGCATCCAGAGAACCTGCCTCCACCGGCGTCTGAGGCAGAGAATTCCACCGACACACCGCTGTGAGAAAAAGTGTTTCCTCGTCTCCTTATTCCTTATTCTTAAACTGTGGCCCCTGGTTCTGGACTCTCCCAACATCGGAAACATGTTTCCTGCCTCTAGTGTGACCAAACCCTTAACAATCTTATATGTTTCAATGAGATTCCCTCTCGTCCTTCTAAACTCCAGAGTGTACAAGCTCAGCTGCTCCATTCTCGCAGCATATGACAGTCCCGCCATCCCGGGAATTAACCTTGTAAACCTACGCTGCACTCCCTCAATAGCAACAATGTCATTCCTCAAATTGGGGGACCAAAACTGCACACAGTACTCCAGGTGTGGTCCCACTAGGGCTCTGTACAACTGCAGAAGGACCTCTTTCTCCTATATTCGATTCCTCTTGTTATAAAAGCCAACATGCCAATCGCTTTCTTCACTGCCTGCTGTATCTGCATGCTTACTTTCATAGACTGATGTACAAGGACCCCCAGAACAGGTTGTACTTCCCCTTTTCCCAACTTGACGCCATTTAGACAGTAATCTTGCCTTCCTGTTTTCGCTACCAAACTGGATAATCTCAAATTTATCCGCATTAAACTTCATCTGCCATGCATCTGCCCACTTCCCCAACCTGTCCAAGTCACCCTGCATTCTCATAGCATCCTCCTCACAGTTCACACTGCCACCCAGCTTTGTGTCATCTGCAAATTTGCTAATGTTACTTTGAATCCCTTCATTCAAATCATTGACGTGAATTGTAAATAGCTGCTGTCCCAGCACCGAGCCTTGCGGTACCCCACAAGTCACTGCCTGCCATTCTGAAAAGGACCCGTTAATCCCTACTCTTTGTTTCCTGTCTGCCAACCACTTCTCTATCCATGTCAGCACTCTACCCCCAACACAATGTGCCCTAATTTTGCCCACTAATCTCCTATGTGCGACCTTATCAAATGCAACCTCCTATGTGGGACCTTATCAAATGCAACTTTATGATATTCACCCTTCCCGGGACTTTGCCTCTTTGTCCTATACGTAACCTTTAATTTAGCCTTGTGCATCTTAAGGGCCTGTCTCACTTGGCTGTCCTTTGCGCCTCATTTACACGTCATATGTAAAATAGGTCGACGCGTCGTTATGCGTGACGTCGCGCGCAAATCACGCGTCATCATGCCGTCTGGTGCACGTGACATCATCAGAATACCCTGCGGTGCGCAGCGATGCATGGTTACGCATGGTGACGTAACCGTGCGTCACCACGCGATACACTTGAGACGTCGGGACGCCAATGTGCGTACCCAATGCTTCAGCGTGCCTACGCGATACGTCACGCAGGTGGCACGTGAGGATTTCATGCAGCATGAAATCCTGGAGCGCCGCGCGCAACTCCACACTCCTCCACGCCTCTCTATGCGCCCGTCCCGTGCTACCCACATCCTACCCGTGCTTCACAACGCAACTACCACATTTTTGGAGGCCGTGTAAATGGCGTGCAAGTGACGGCCAAGTGGGACAGCCCTTTACCTTCCTTCCACCAAGGTCTTTAGCTTTGATTTCTCTATCCTCTAAAGCTCTCCACTTAGCTATTTGCCTCAGGTTTTCAGAAGACTGCTGCAAACAATCCCTGCATCAGCCTTTCAGGCTCTTCCAATACCTCCATTGTGGTGAGGTTTTAGCTCTGCGGAATGCTCTGGACATTTCCGCACTTTTCAAAGTGTTGATAAATGTCAGTTGTTGTAAGTAAACAGCAGCCTTTCATCTTGGCTTAAGAAACGGGATTATGCAGTGGGTAATTTCCAGGCGTAAAACTGGTCTGATACTTGTCTGGTGCCTGCAACCCATAATCCAGAAACCTGATCACATTGCATTGTTTTCCATCAGCACTGAGCTTGTAAACTGGTTTAACTCTGAGTAAATGCGTCTGTGATCATTCCCACATTGAATTGTCCAAATCGTGAAATTTGATCAGGCACATTATATTATCACAAAAGGACACAAAGTGTTGGAGTAACTCAGTGGGTCAGGCAGTATCTCTGGAGAACATGGATAGGTGACATTTTGGGTCGAGACCCTTCTTAGAGTCATAGAGGAAGAAGGGTCTCGACCCGAAACGTCGCCTATCTCCTTCGCTCCTTAGATGCTGCTGCACCCGCTGAGTTTCTCCAGCTTTTTGTGTACCCCCTAACAGCATGGAAACAGGCCCTTCAGCCCAACTTGCCAATGCTGACCAACATGCCCCATCTACACTAGTCCCACCTGCCTATGTTTGGCCCAAGTCACTGACAGGCCAGTTTGGGCCTACGGTTGTCCTGCCAAGCCGAGCCTCGGGGGAGAAGGGCCAGGTGGCATGTTTTCATGCAAGTACTACTAATTTGCCTGCCTGAAACAAATTGTAATCTGATTTTTTTCATATTCCATTGTTAAATTGTTTTGTGATATTTTTAGATGTGCAGCAACCTGTCCAAATAGGGCAGTCAGTAGGTTGCTGCTGAACAATGCGAGTTCCTGAGTCACCTACCTGTTTGTACAGAAAGGCAAGCTTTTCTCAACACTGCACACAATTCACAAACCTCCACCAGTCCTATATTAAGATGCTTGTAGACCGGTGTCTGCCTATCTTGTGAGAACGAAGATAGACACAAAATGTTCAACTCTGAAGAAGGGTCTCGACCCGAAATGTCACCTATTCCTTTTCTCCAGAAATGTTGCCTGATCCATTGAGTTACTCCAGAGTTTTGTGCCTATCTTCGGTGTAAACCAGCATCTGCAGTTCCATCCCACATATCTCCTTAACACACTCTTTCCTGGAATGAGAGTGACATCTCCAGAGCCCTGGTGATGTTAGTAGACCCAAAGTTGGCTGTGAATCAATTTCAAGGGAATATTCATTCAAAATGTAATTTTTTTTTTAATCCCCAAATAAACTTATCGTAGAGATACAGTGCGGAAATAAGCCTTTTGTCCCACTGAATCCACACCGACCAGTGATCACCCTGTACACTAGCACTATTCTACATATTCAAGGGACACTAGTTATTCTACTAGAGACAATTTTATAATTTTACCGAAGTCAATTAACCTACAAATCTTGGGTACACAAAAGGCTGGAGAAACTCAGCGGGTGCAGCAGCATCTAAGGAGCGAAGGAGATAGGCGACGTTTCGGGTCGAGACCCTTCTTCAGACTGGTCAGGGATCAGAGAAACGAGAGATATAGACGGTGATGTGGAGAGATAAAGAACAATGAATGAAAGATATGCAAAAAAGTATCAATGATAAAGGGAATAAGCCATTGTAAGCTGTTTGTAGTGTGAAAATGAAAAGCTAGTGCGACTAGGGTGGGGGAGAGATAGAGAGAGAGGGAATGCCAGAGCCCGAGGGCTGAGGGAGAGGTGGGAAGAGGAGGAGACAGGAAGGGTTAACAGAATTGAGAAAATTCAATGTTCAAGCCCAAAGGATGCAGACTCCCCAAGCGGAATATGAGGTGCTGTTCCTCCAACTTGCGGTGTTGCTCACTCTGGCCATGGAGGAGGCCCAGGACTGAGAGGTTTGATACGGAATGGGAGGGGGAGTTGAAGTGCTGAGCCACCGGGAGGTCGGGTTGGTTAATGCGGACCGAGCGGAGGTGTTCGGCGAAACGATCGCCAAGCCTCCGCTTGGTCTCACCGATATAGATCATCTGGCATCTGGAGCAGCGGATGCAGTAGATGAGGTTGGAGGAGGTGCAGGTGAACCTCTGTCGGACCTGGAAGGACTGCTTGGGTCCCTGAAAGGAGTGGAGGGGGGAGGTGAAGGGACAAGTGTAGCATTTGTTGCGATAGATGAGGTTGGAACCTACAAACCTGGTTGAAAATCAGCTCACTTGACACAAACTAGAGTTTACTTTGGGTGCTGCCCTATCATTACAATTCAAATAAGAAAATACAGAAGTGTTTAGCTTTCCCGCTTTGAACATTAAACAGGAGATCACGTCTCCTTCATAAAAATACTGCCTATTTTACTAAAAAAGTGGATTATTTGTTGTTCCCATTCCAGACATTGCCTAAGTAATCTGATGGGTTGAAATGAACCCCAGAGTTGAACTAGTTCCTTTCTGGATTAAATGTATTTATTTTCTCCACATACATGTATAGTTATCAGCGCTGGTGTAAGTTTCCAGTCCCGAGGGAAATCTCAAAACTCAAGTAATTGAATCTGCCTTTTGTTTCTTTAAGCAGTGATTTCCCTTGGTTGAAATGCCTACAGTAAAAATCACTGCTCACAATTGACTGTCGAACCCATACTTGCACCTGAGATACACAGCATTAAAATAGTTATGGCCTTCTGTTTTCCAGTCTCCAGAACGATCATTAACTACAGTTTTGTTCTTTAAAGAAAGGGCTGGTAAGCGGACCATAACAAATTATCCTGCCAATGATTTGTTACACAAATCACCGTCCTGACATTAATCAACAATGGCTATTTGTACTTGCTTCTGCCGCCTCTTCCTTTGCATTGTCCTCGAGTGGGATTTGTTTTGTTGGTGGGGAGTAAGAGAAAGATAATGTTCAGGCAGTAAACTTAGATACTGCTGGCAAGTTAGAGTGAAACAAGACAAAAGAATGAGACCTTCGGCAGAACAGAAACTGACAATGAAAGCAAATACAGCAGGATAAATATGCAGGCGTGAACAGGTTTTTTGCGTGGTACTATTATGAATGATTTCAATCTATATCATAGTTCAGCATCTATACCTTTGGGCAACTTCTCCTTTTGAACAACTTCTCCTCCATGTTCCCAGTTCGTTCCAGTGAATCAGCAATCCTTGCTGGAAACTCTGTGTATATGCATGAAAAATAAGTACAATGTAAGAGTTGGTTATGTTGCTTTTTATGGTTGAATAGTCTGCCAGTTTCAATTGTCGCTAAAGAATAGGACACTTTGATGAGGCAGTGAAGGGATATGTTAAGGTCTATGAGATTTTACTCTCACAGAAATTTCTTAATCAGACAATTTGTCTGGCCAATTCAGGCAAATAAATATTGAATAATGCTAGATTCTCGAAATTTCCCAAGGACAATCTTCAGACTTTACAATTAATTCTATATCCATTATTAACTTCACTTCTGGTGCAAAACAGCAGGCTCCAAAAAACAACAATACACAGACTTTAATATGAAACATATTATTTAAATAGTCTTTTTTTCTGAAAAGCTGTCTTAGATTACAGCAAAGTTGAGATGCAAATGACCCTTAACCTGAGGGTCAGACCCTCATTATGCCAACAAAAACCTTTTGAACATCTTTGTAACCAGAAAACCAGATTGGAGTTTATTTCTGACAGTGCTGCATGGATTGGATTTGAGCATAAATTAAGGAAGAGTGGTGCAAACATCTATATGTGCCTTACACCAATGTCACATAAAATGGTGCGATGCTGCGTGAAGTTATTAATAAATGGTGTGTGGAATGTGTTTTTGTTACAGAATTTAGTAATGTTGGTAGAGTCATTCGATGTTATGTTGCACCCATCTGTGGTGGATTGACATGCGGATAGAGAGACTCGGCACTGAAAATCCTTCCCTCGATGAATAAAATATCCCCTCAAATAAATGAGGACAACTTCACCTTCAATAATCTAACCAAAAACCCCCCTGCTCGACTGCAAATGTAGCTGTGCGGAACGCCATGATAACTATTTCCAGAAAGTTCTTTCTTTGCATTGGATCCCTTAATTTACAACACCTGTTTCCTTTCAAGGTAAAAAGTGAGGACAGGAGTCGTTGGTCTTGAAGTCGTTGGTCATTAAGTTCCTGTCCGAAAGTAGACATTCGATCTGCATTAAGACTTGTTACTGATGAGTGTTAAATGGAAATCTGATGATAAAGGCATATTTTAGTACTTGTTTGTTCAGCTTGTTTTTCTTCAGATTCAGATTCAGATTTAATCGTTATTGTCATTGTGCAGTGTACAGTGTACAGAATGATGCATCTACAGCACCGTAAAGAGTGGTGATAAATGTAATTGGGGGAGTGGCACTGTTCTGTGGCTGTAAGTGACACGGAGTGAAACCATTGACCCATCATCTTCCTCATGTCTAAACAGAGATATACCAAGGTTAATTTTATGCCTGGTTTAGGCTATTCAATTCTATAAGCTCCAGGCACTAATCATGATCACGTGGTGCAGGGATAGAGTTGCTGCCTTACAGCGCCAGAGAGCCAGGTCCAATCCTGACTATGCCCGCTGACTGTACGGAGTTTGCACATTCTCCCTGTGATCACGTGGGTTTTCTACGGGTGCTCCGGTTTCCTCCCTCAGCCTAAGGATGTGCGGGTTTGTAGGTTAGTAGGCCTTTGATAGGTTAATAGGCTAATTGCACGTTAAATTGCCCTGAGTGTGTAGGGAGCGGATGATAAAGTGATAAACAGCGGATGATAACATAGAACGATTGTGAACAGGTGATCGATGGTTGATGTGGATTTGGTGGGCTCAAGGGCTTGTTTCCTTGACATATCTCTGAACTAAACTAAACTATACATGGAATTTTTCTGTCGACCATGGAAAGACCAAAATTGGTAAGACCAATATTCCACAGAAGAGAGGGCTTCAGTTTAGTCTTTGACCTTCTGCACTGGGACCTAACCCAACCCAGTCTGCCCCATACTAACCCAGACACAATATGAACTGGAGGCCCAGCCTTTTCTGGTGAATGCACATACTCTCTGGATAAACTAGTGGAGTTGTCACAGAAAAAGACCCAAAGTGCGGCAGTAACTCAGCAGGTCGGGTAGCATCTCTAAAGAACGTTGATAGATGATGTTTTAGGTCGGGAGCTTTCTTCATGCCGATTGCACTGGAGGAGAGGAGAAAGACAAAGCCTGGCGAATGATAGGTGGCCGTTTCCTTTATCATCGTTACTTTTTTGCATATCTTTCACCGTCTGTACCACCATCTATATATTTAATTTCCCTTTCCCCGACTCTCAGTCTGAAGAAGGGTCTCGACCAGAAATGTCACCCATTCCTTCTCTCCAGAGACGCTACCTGTCCCATTGATTTACTCCAGCTTTTTGTGCCTATCTTTGGTTTAAACCAGCATCTGCAGTTCCTTCCTACACAAGGAATATAGGTGGAAGGGTAGGGGGGAGGAGAGAAATTGGTGCAACTCCTAATGGGACACAAGGAGTTAAAGAGAACAAGAAGAAGAAAAAAGGTGGTTGTGCGCAGGTTTGTAATCTAAAATTGGAGAATTTAATATTCATACCATTCCCCAAGCGGAATTTGAGCTGCTGTTCCTCCATTTGGTGTGTGGCCTTTCTCTGGCAATGGAGGAGGCCCAGGACAGAAAGGTCAGCACGGGAATGGGAAAGGGGAGTTAAAATGATTAGCAACTGGAAGATCCAGTAGGCCTTGGCCGAACGAGAACAAGTTTTTAAAAAACAGTCACTGAGTGTATGCTTGGTTTCTCTGATATAGCGGAGACCACAGTTGTCATAGGAGTTTGTCGAACTCAAACTTTTGAAAAGATTACATCTTCATCATCAAACATGGAAAGTTGATACATGCCCAAAATTGAAGAAATGTTTCAAAAAAATATAAACATAAGTAATGATGAAGCAGGGCTACTTTACTTTTAAATGTACTCAAACATGTCAAGCTGTAAGACAAATTCAGTACTGATGATGTCCATTTTACAAAATATGCTTTCAATCATTCTCTAAAAATTGATTACTTTAAGTAATCTGACAAATTACTCACTGGAGTTCACTTTATGTCACGTGAGATTTGAACATTATGAGAAGCAGATCTGAACAAAATTGCTCCCCGAAAAAGAGTTTTGCTTCATTTCGTAAACAAAGGAATAAAGCACAATTAGCCTGTGATATTGGGCTAGGTCACGGGCATGGCAGCCCAGCAGTTTAGTTTAGTTTAGTCTAGTTTAGATACAGCGTGGAAAAAGGCCATTTGGGCCACCAATTCCGAGGCGGCCAGCGATCCCCGTACACTAGCACTATCCTACATGCTAGGAAATACATACAAATTTTACCAAAGCCAAATTAACCTACAAACCTGTACGTCTTTTAAAATGTGGGAGGAAACTGGAGCACCCAGGTCACGCATGTGGTCACGCATGGGAAGAACGTACAAACTCCGTACAGACAGCATCTGTAATCAGGATTGAACCAGATTATCTGGCGCTGTAAAACAACATCTCTACTGCTGTGCACTGTGCCACATGTGCTGCATAGTTCTGCAGGGAAGTGCAGGGTGCATGTCTGTGTGCGCCGTGTTTTTTTGCCTGCGCGCTGCAGTGCATGGAGATAGAGGGCATTGGAAGTTGGGTCCATCTGATATGCCTGTCTGTGGATGCATAGAGTCGTACAGCATGGAAACAGGCCCTTTGGTCCAACTTGCCCACACCGACACATGTCACATCTACACTAATCCCACCAGAAGTGAAAATGATGAATAAAGAAATGGCAGAGGAATGGAATCACTTTTTTGCATCAGTCTTCACAGTAAAAGACACCAGCAATGTGCCTGAAAAGCAAGAGACTCAGCGTGTGGAAGTTAATGGAGTGGCTATGACTTAGGAGAAGGTGCTTGGGAAACTGAAATGTCTGATGCTGGATAGGTTTGCCTCGAACCTTGCAATTGACTGGCACGTGGCAGCTTGAATCACTAATCTCCAGCTCCCGGTGGAATTAGATGTTGGCTGTGGAGTGGGCACAACGCTGATCTACTAGAATTATATACGTAAGTTTATTTGAACCAGAGTGTGTTCCCTTGAGATGTTAAGGGATGATTGACTGAGGATCCGTGCCTTCTTCTACGGGAAGGTGTCATCACCACCCAGTGATGACACCTTCTCCCGTCTCCGACATTCGTGCTCCTGCTGGTCTCCCCCAGATGGCCGTCTACCCACTGGACCTTTTTATCTCTAATTGCCGGCGAGACATCAACCGTCTTGACTTCTCTACTCTCCTTACCTACCATAATCTCACCCCAAAAAAGAATCTGAAGAAGGTTACTGACCCAAAACGTCACCTACCATTTTTCTCCAGTTTGCAGCCTGACCTGCTGAGTTACTCCAACATTTGGTGTCTATCCTTCTGTGCCCTGCCTGTCTAAGTGCCTCTTAATTGCAGTAAGGTTAGAATTGAGGGTCCACTAACATTCCTTCATATTGTTGCATTTAACAGCTGCTCCTGGTGAAGCGTCTGTTAGTTAAAGCCTTGCCCTGTCATGGAAAGACACAAAAAGCTGGAGTACCTCAGTTGGACAGGCAGCATCTCTGGAGAGAAGGAATGGGTGACGTTTTGGGTCAAGACCCTTCTCTAGACCCTCTCCAGTCATTCTACTAGTTCCAATGTTAACATCCTTGTTTCCTTTCGTCAGCAGATCTTCACCAGCCAACAATGGACCATTATGGACTCTGCCCTTCCTGAGATCATCTGTTGCTGGCCTTATTTTGTTCTGGCCTTCTCTATCTTTCAGTGTGAGGCAGGGTTCCGACCCAAAATGTCATCTATTCCTTCTCTCCAGTGATGCTGCCTGACCCGCTGAGTAACTCCAGCATTTTGTGTCTATCTCCGGTGTAAACCCGTATCTGGATTTCCTTCCTACTGCATGTAGAGGTTGCCCACTAACAATCAGAGCCTGGTTCGGACGTTGGAGGCACAATGGAATATCATGCTCTGCGGAATTCTAGCTCGCAAACTCCAGAGCAGAAAGGGAGAAACAAATAGTTTTACTGTGTGTAAAGATAGGTACAAAATGCTGGAGTGACTGAAGAGTCTGAAGAAAGTTCCCGACCCAAAATGTCACCTCGCAATTTTCTCCGGAGATGCTGCCTGACACGCAGAGTTACTCCAGCACTTTGTGTCTATCTTCGGTATAAAACAGCATCTGCAGATCCTTTTTTGTACAGTTTTACCATGTGCACGCACTTCCCTATTGGTCACAACATGGCCTGAGTTATGACAGCTTGGAGTAATAGAGTCATACAGCATGGAAACAGCCCCATTGGACTAACCTGTCTGTGCTGAACAACAACATTAGGCCCACCTGCCTGCATTTGGCCCTTATCCATCTAAACCTATCCTATCCATGTACCTATCTAAATGTTTCTTAAATATTGCGATAGTAACTGGCTCAACTACCTTCTGGAAGCTCGTTCCATGCACCCACCACCCTTTGTGTAAAAAAGTTAATCCTCAGGTTCCTATTAAATCTTCCCCCCTCACCTTATTGTGGCTAAATCATTATATATATAAGCAAGGAAAAGTACTTTACTAATTAGTATGCAAAAGGCAATAAACAGGCAAAATATTTGCTGCTTTTCGCATTATTAGAGGTGTTTTGCAGAAAGTACATATCGTAGAAATCATTGGATATCATAGATGTTTTAGAATGTAATTTTTATCGAGTGAATTGTGCGCTTCTCTGCAAAGGTTGGCTTTTGGATTCAATGCAACCACGTGCCTTACACAGCTGGAATGGTTTGGGTCGAAAAACTGCACAAACAGTTAAAAAGAACAAATTACTTCTGAATGTAAATGCCCTTGTGACTGCAAGAGCAAGTACATTGCAAATCTGTGGAGCTGAGAGAGAATTTGGGCGGATTTATTTTTTGCCGATTCAGACGCAAGAATTTTGAAATATCTTTTAAATAGTTTCATAGAGAAAAAATCCTTGGTGCAAAAGTGTTTGCATCTTTTCTGACTCGCTGTGTTTCGATAGCTGGCTGTTATATAACACCTATTGTGACAGCAATGGCTATAAAGGCACAAAGGCACAGCTAGAAACACTATTCACTGGGCTGCCCTTTTTATCCGCGCCAACTGAAGCGGCATGGAACAGACGGGCCTATCTTTAAATTGCGGCAACGGGGCCTGTTTTTCATCACTGATTAATAATTGAGAGTCAGGATCGTCCTCCTGTGTAGAAACTCTGCTTCCCACAGGCCCCTTTAGCGCTGGAATTAAGGCTTGCTCCAATTCAATATCACGACAGTGTTTAAAATGCTTTGAATGCCTTTTCACTAGCTCAGCACAGGAAGAGGTACGTGTGACCTCTTGAACTCCCAAGATGTAGGCAGCCTCAGCCAAGGCTGTTGAGAAACACTCTCAAAAAGTTCTCTCAGAACATTGTTGTCCTTTCGATTAAAAAAAAAGGGTTTTAAAAAAGCAAACCCTCCACGACTATTTTCAATGCGTTCTTTACTTTAAAGCAATTACTAGTCTGATTATTTACTCTTAAATAAATGTAACCTCAGACTGCGGAATGCTGCTTGAATACACTTGGCTGGCGTTCAGGTCAATAGATTGGAAATTTCACTTGTTTTTTTCAACAACCCCTTTCACAAATAAATTTAGCAAGGGGAGATGTAGGAATTAATTTTATTAGGAAACAAAGATCTGGTAGAAGTTGCAATTTGTGTGTCAAAAAAAAAGCGCAGCGCAGCCCGCGAGTACCCCGCATTCCAAATTATCTCGCAAAAGTGATAGCATTTCGGAAAAATCATTTGGCAAAGCTCCAAATCACAACCAGCTGCATCTACCCTGCATTTGCGAAGTGATTCAACAGAACAAGATGGTAACTTTCAGAGGATGTTTTCTCCAACAGTAAGGCACAGAACTCAACTGCAGGTAATGAAATGATTCCATGAGAGAAATATCTGCGATGAAAGAATAAAAAGTAAAAAGACGTATTTATATAGTGCCGTTCACATTCCTTTCCCGGATGTCCAAAAGTGTTTGCAGCAAATGGAATCATTTTCAATGCGGTTACTGGTTTAATGTGGGGAAACTGGGCGCCACTGTGGCGCAGCGGTAAAGTTTTTGCCTTACAGCGCCAGAGACCCAGGTTCGATCCCGACTACGGGTGTTGTCTGTACGGAGTTTGTACGTAATCCCGCTGGTTTCCTCCGGGTGCTCCGGTTTCCTCCCACAATCCAAAGACGTACAGGTTTGTAGGCTAATTGGGTTGGCATAAGTATAAATTGTCCCTGGTGTGTGTAGGATAGTACTAGTGTGCGTGGATTACTGGTTGGCATGGATTTGGTGGGTCCAAGGGCCTGTTTCCGCACCGTATCTCGAAACTAAACTAAACTAAACTAAACTGTTTTGCGCAGGTTAATGATATTCAAAAAATAGATACAAAACGCTCACGTAATTTGCCGGGCCAGGCAGAATCTCCTGGAGAAAAGGGATAGATGTTTCAGTTTGTACCCCTTCTTCAGACTGAAAGATAGAGTTGGAGGGTTGGGGGGGGGGGGGGGGGGGGAGGAAATAAATTGAAGTTATGTTATGAACTAGCTCTTTTTCCAACATGGCTAGGTGGTTGGATGCAGTTATTCTTAGAAAACACTCCAAGTTTGTTGGAGCTTCTGAAATTATCGCTTTAAGTTCTATTTCCTTTTTAAAAAAATATATAAATGAGCACATGCACACGCATGCGCAACGCAGATGAACATTTGTGCAAATGTAATTTCCTATATATAATAATAAGCATGTATATAGTTTTTAAATGTATAGATACACAGTTGGCGCACAAAACCACACACGTACATGTAAACCTCAGGTGTGCACTCATACAAACATGCAATTTCCCGGTACACTGGCCCATTTCAAGGCACCATTTTGTCCCGGCTGCAGAGACCTAAGATGCCATTGGTATTGTCCTGTGGGCTCAATGCCATTTAGCTGGTGAACGGCTGGCAAAGTCTAACAGTAAACTCCATGGTTCATTATTAGTGGAGACTTCTGGTAAGTGTACGGAGTCTCAGTATCTGTGATTTAGCCAAAGTGGAGCTACAGCTCAGAGGGAGAGATCAGTGCCTGAGGAACATAGCTGTCCTGAGCCCATCTCTATATTAAATAAGGAATGGTTCTCCTGCACTTGTCCTCACCTTTTCCTATCAATTGTATCGGCTAGTTCTCCAGCTTAAACATACAGTTCTCAGTACCAATGCGTGTGAGTCCGAGTTTAGTTTATTGTCACGTGTACCGAGGTACATTGAAACATTTTTCTTGCCTGATTACATGATTACAATCGCGCCATCCACAGTGCACAGATACATGATAAAGGGAATAATATGAGTAACGTTTAGTGCAAGATAAAGTCCAGTCAAGTCTGATCAAAGATAGTCCGAGGGTCTCCAATGAGGTAGATAGTAGCTTAGGACTACTATCTGATTGTTGGTAGGATTGTTCAGTTGGGAAGAAACTATTCCTGGATCTGGAGGTGTGCATTTTTACACTTCTATATCTTTTACTCGATGGGAGAGGGGAGAAGAGGGAGTGACCAGGGTGTGACTCATCTTTGATTATGCTGCTGGCCTTGCCGAGTCAGCCTGAGGTGTATATGGAGTCAATGGAAGGGAGGTTGGTTTGTGTGATGGTCTGAGCTGCATCCACAATTCTCTGCAATTTTTTGCAGTCTTGGATGGAGCAGTTCCCAAACCATGGGACATGCCGAGCTTCCTAAGCCTTCGAAGGAGCCAGAGGCATCGGTGTGCTTTCTTGGCCATAGCTTCAACATGGGTGGTCCTGGAGAAGATTGTAGGTGATATTGATTCCTAGGAATTTGAACCTTTCTCTACTTTGGTGCTGTCAATGCAAACCGGGGTAAGTGTACCGCTTTACTTCCTGACGTCGATTACTACCTCCTATGTGTTGCTGACATTGAGAGAAAGGTTGTTGTCTCGACAGCAGGTCACGAGGTTCTCAATGAAGATGAACAGCTCATACATATACCCAGATGCTGATCATCTTGATTTTTATTACAGCGTTCATTGTGAGCACGCTGGTCGAGACATTGGGCACTAGTATGCGTGGGCATCATCTGCTGGTGCCCATCCTCTCTAATGGATCGGTTCCATTGAACCATCTGTCAGTGCACAGATTTGCGGATGCCTGTCTCAGAAGGGGATAAAGACCATTTCCTACCACCTCGTTGCTGGCATTCGCAGCAGCTCTTCATGTGTTGGCCCTGCAAGCATCAAATCATATCCTATCGAACGAAGCGCTGCTGTTGTCTGGGTGATCATTGTTTACTGTTTTCCACATTCATGGCACAAAGTCAAATGCATTGTTACAGCAGCAGTGCAGATTACCCGGGCAAACCATCAGAGTGCCCATGCATTTTGAAAGTCCGTGAAGCAGTGCTACGTTCTTCAATGCGCGATGTTCTGTCAGGCTCACAATGGATTGCTGTTACCATGCACAGTAAATTAACGTTGTAAAAAACTGAAACCTGCAGGGGCCAGTTCTTGGCAAACGTCCCCAGACCAGCAAGTCCTTCCCTCACTTATGGCCTGCACCAGCAATCCGTTAACAACACGTAAATATGCAGTTGAACTATTTTCACAGCGTAAATTAATGGTACATGGAATGATCCTGTGGCAGTCAGGGCCAAAGAATGGAAAAGTATAATGTAAGCTCAAAAAACTGGTTGCACTTCAAGAGGGAGGTCAGAGGAAATGCACCACACACAATGGAAAGTGGGGGGGGGACAATGAGAGTGGTGACTCAGCGAGATGTACTGGGAGTCAAATGGACATGTGACCCCAGACAATTTTAGGAGGCTAGACCGACCTTCTTACGAGATGAACCACCTGGCCCGTGAGTGAGAGCGAGAGTTTAGTTTACTTTAGTTTGGAGCCACAGCGTGGAGACAGGCCCTTCGCCCCACCGAGTCCGCGCCGGCCAGTGATCACCCCGTACACTAGCACTATCCTACACACTAGGGCCAATTTACACTTTAGGGAAGCCAATTAACCAACAAACATGTACGACTTTGGAGTGTGAGAGGAAGCCTAAGCATCCAAGCAAAAACCCACGCGGTCACGAGGAGAACGTATGAACTCTGTACAGACAGCACCCATAGTCAGGATTGAACCCTGGCCTCAGATACTGCACGGAAACAACTCTACCGCCACGCCACCGTGCCACCCCCAATGATCTAAAATCACCTTTGGGCAAGATCGTTATCTGAATGTTTTTCTCTTTAGTGAAGGTTTTAGGCCTGAATGGAAGAAGCTCCAGTGAGGCTGCTGGAGCAGCTCCAGGATTACACAAGAGCCGCTGTGGAAGAAAGATTTACGGCATTCGTATTTATTACGCATGCCAATCAGGGAGAGAGATAAAAGCAGCTGCCATGGCAACACCAAGTTTCATTTGTTCCCTTCAGTTCACATCGTAGACCATGAAAGAAAGTGTTTGTGCTCATGGTCGACCCGGCCTTTCACTGAATTCTCTGTATGTTGTGTTGACAACGCAGTAGAATATCCCTTCCCAGTGGGGGTTGGTTTGTGGGAGGAAGCCAATGAAACAGATTAAAGTTTTTTTTTTGAAACGTCCCTGATAAAAATGTTTTTTTTTTGGTGTGATATGAGCTGAACAATTATTTATTAATTCTCTTGAACCTTTGAACACATCCTGCGTATTATCAGGGTATTATCAGGCACTTTTACGTGTTTTCTATCCTTGGTTGGAGTGAGGTGGAAAAGCAACCTCCATGCCTTGCCTTCTCAGACCTCATTTTTACTTAAGCGGCAGTTTCCAAATTAGTCTCAGGCAATGTTGCACATCTCCCATCAGTTTTATTTTTCTTCAGAAAGAAAGTTTAGTTTAGTTTTAGTTTAGAGATACAGTGAGCATCGACCAGTGATCCCACACATCAACACTATCCTACACACTCTAGGGGCAATTTACATTTATACCCGGCTGGGTGTTTACTCCTCATTGGTTGGAACTCATTGCCATTAAGGTCTGAAGAAGGGTTTTGAAGCAAAACCTCTCCCATTCCTTTTCTCCAGAGAAGTTGCCCGTCCCACTGAGTTACTCCAGCATTTTGTGTCTATCATTGCCAATGTGGAACAGTTTTGAAGATTGAAATGGAGGGTCAGGCACATTGAAAATACTGTAGAAAGATATTGTACAGTTGCAGCAACGCTCATTTAGGGTGGCACAGTGAGCTGCTGCCTCACAGCGCCAGAGACCTGAGTTTGTTCCTGACCTCGGGTGCTATCTATGTGGCATTTGCATGTTCTCCCTGTGACTGCTTGCTTTTGCAACTCCTCCCACATTCCAAAGACCTGCAGGTTTGTAGGTTAATAGACCTCTGCAAAATTTCCCATAGTGTGTAGATGGTGGATGTGAAAGTGGGAAAACAGAACTAGTGTGAATGAGAGATAGATGGTCAGCACGGACTCAGTGGGTATAAGGCCCTGTTTCCTTGTTAAAATTGAATCACAGAAATATAGACAGAGAACGTGGAAGAGTACATCACAGAACAGGTGCTTTGGCTCACAATGTCTATGCTGGACTTTGCCAAATTAAACAACTCCCTTTGGCGTGCGCATGATCCATATCACTCAATTCCCTGCATATTCATGTGCCTATCTAAAAGTCATTGTCATCTACGCAAGTGCCACTCTTGTAGCTGCCAAGAAGTGGCAAGTATGTGCCAGGAAGGACATGAGTGCCCTTGATGAATTTTGGAACCGTGCGCTACAATAAAACACCTAAATGTGAAAGCAGAAGTCCTATTAACCAAAATGGAGGTTTATCAACTTGGTCCGTAGAACCTTTGGCCTATAATGAGCTGCAGAGTGCAACCTGGGGCATACCTCAGCAAGGAGAGAGTCTGCAAGGATCCCAAGGCAATGTCTGAGATTGAGGGTGATCTGACTAGTGGTGGGAGAGTTGTGCAGGCACTTGAATTACTTTGCTAGAGGGAGTTTGTCCAGCCAGCAAGCACAAGGGTTTACACAATGGCCCATATTCCCCTCCTTTCCTCTCAGAAACCTAGCCTCCAAATCCTTGCAAGCAAAAGGTAAAGGTGTTGAAAACACACACCTCCAGATTCAGAGATTACCCGTTCACATTAGTGCGATGATATCCCACTTTCTCATCCACTCCCTACACATCAGGGGCAATTTACAGAGGCCAATTATCCTTCAAACCCGCATGTCTTTGGGATGTGGGAGTAAACTGAAGGAAACCCATTATGGTCACAGAGAAAACGTGCAAAGTCCACACAGACAGCAGCCAAGGTCAGGATCTAATCCAGGTGTCTGGCTCTGTGAGGCAGCAATTCTATCAGCTGAGTCACTCCAAGCTTCTGCAGATCTTTTGGTTGAGTTGCTAAACATACGCCTCATCTGTTTTCTTCGATTGGTGTTGGTATGGGTTTATTATTGTCACATGTGCGGCATAGACAGAGTGAATGTGGAAAGATATTTCCACTGGTGGGAGAGTCGAGGACCAGAGGTCGATGCCTCAGAATTAAGGGAAGCTCTTTTAGAAAGGAGGAGAGGAGGAACTTCTTTAGTCAGAGGGTAGTTAATCTGTGAAACTCATTGCCACAGAGAGCTGTGGAGGCCAGGCCCTGAAGTCAATAGATATTATTGAGGCAGAGATAGACAATTTCTTGATTAGAACGGGTGTCAGGGGTTATGGGGAGAAGGAAAATGGGATTAGGAGGCAGAGATCGGTATGATTGAATGGCGGAGTAGACTCGATGGGCCGAATGACCTAATTCTACTCCTATAACTTGTGGACGTGAAAAATCTTACTTTTGGATGGATGCAAGGGGAAGAGCAGCAAACGTAATGATATCTTGGCCAAATTTTATCAATCGGTCAGCATTGCTACATCAGGTTTGGTAGCCTTTATTGTATTGGTTTTATGGGAAGTTGCTGTGCATAACCCAGTGTATCACACATGGACCACAGATTGAGATGCCTGAAAGGGATATGAATTGATGGACACTATTCAGTGCGATATTGAGCTATTCGCCTCAGGACAGAAGGAGCAAATCTGCTGAGCATTTCAATGTGTCCAAAACAAAACATAAGTGCATTCTGAAATTATCTATAAAGCCATTTAGTTTAGTTTGGAGGGCAATTAAGGACGGATAATCACTGCTGGTCTTGAGAGTGACATCCTGATCCCATGAATAAGTAAATGAACAACATTAGAATAAAGATGCAGTATTCGTGAGCATGCAACATTCAGACAAGCATGACACCACTTTGAATGGGAAAACTAGTGAGGAAATTGAGACCCAAGGACCTGCAGATGCTGGAATCTTAAGCAATATAAAAACTGCTAGTGGAACTCAGTGGGCCAGGCAGTCTTTGTTGAGGGTGTCTGTAGGAAGGAATTGCAGATGCTGGTTCAAACTGAAGACAGACACAAAATGCTGGAGTAACTCAGCGGGACAGGCAGCATTTGTGGAGCGAAGGAATGGGTGACGTTTCATGTCGAGATCCTTCAGACATGGAATGGACAGGAGATGCCTCTGGTCGGGACTCTTCTTCAAACTGACTGCAGCTTCTGCAGTTCCTTGTGCCACAATATAGCCCTGTGTTTGGCCTGGACGGGCCTTGGTATAACAAAGATGGGGGATGAGATGGGATTAGTGATCATGAGTAATGAAAGGTTGCATGTTTTTTTCCATCATTAACAACTCAGTAACTCGAATCTCGTTTTGAAGAAATGATGTACATCCGCATCCACTTGATGCTTGGATCAAGTTCAACTGGAAGGCAGTGCTGGGTTGAATAGCTCTTTGACTGGGCTCACATATAAAAGTCAGCACCCCAGTGAGATAATGGGTGGTGCCAAGTATGTCTAGGACTGTAGCCCAGAAATAGTGAGCTCCTTCAAAATAGTGATGAAAGCTCCTCAATGCGCTGGAGGCTATATTAATTATAGGGCGCTCTGGTTCAACAGCAGAACTATGTGACTGAATGGAAAGGAACAGAGCAAACGGAGCTGAATAGTAGGAATCAGATAAAGAGATGAAATTCCTCTGTTCATGAGTAACGAGGGATTGCATGTTTTCTTCATAATTAACAACTCACCAACAGCATCTCATTTGAAGAAACTGCATTCAAAAGTCATTTGTTCCCGCAACTTTTGGATCATGCTTTGTTGAGTCATTAATTATGGATGCAAACAGACCTTCCTCTGTTGAAAGTGGAATTAAGCAGTAGTTTGAGCTACCACCAGACTTTGCAAACTGATGACTGGAATCATTAAGCGAGAGAGAGGGAGAAAAAACTCGGCATAGAGAAACAATGATTCCCGAATTCATGGCAAATATATTGCTGAAGATTATAAAAGCTGCCATTGTGTGGGTGTGTGGCATTGTGTTGCAGTTCATAACGGACTGAAGCTGGACTGCTGCATGGATAGAAAGCCGAAGTATGATATGATTTTATTTCATTTCTTATTATCATAACATCAAATAGGTTTTTCTTTCATAGTACTCACCACAGTTATTGACTGACCCATTATTTTCCTTTCATCACTCAGTCTATGAAGGTAGTAGGAACCACAAGCTGCATTCCAGCATTTGCTGACATGGATTTTTTGGAGAGCTGTTATTATCCGGTGTGGAAGAGAACTCTTGCCTTCATTATTGGTAGCCAGCAGTCTGGCTGTCACAGGTGCCTGTACAAAACTGTGAGAAGACCGGGATGTTTCATGTCCCCACCACTCTTTTCCATCTTTCTCCCCGCTACTGCCCTCAGACTGAAGAAGGGTCCCAACCCAAATCATCCCCCGTCCATTCCCTCCACAGTTGCTACCTGACCTGCTGAGTTCCTCCAGCATTTTGTGTTTTGATCAAAGATGCAGTTTCTTGTGTCTCCTGGATATTTCTCCTTCATTTCAATTTGGTTTTAAAAAGTTGAAACAATTGCAGATACAATCGCGAGGAACTGCAGATGCTGGAATCTTGCGTGGGACAGAACCTGCTGGAGCAACTCAGCAATTCAGGCAGCATCTGTGAAGGCCAAGAACAGGTGATGTTTCGGGTCAGGGTCCTTCTTCAGATTGCAGATTCAGTGTGTATCCAGGACATTTTACTTTCTATTTGATTTAAAAAGTTGCAGCAATTGCAGACACAATGTGGTTAAAGAGGTTTTCCTTTGAAATGTAACATGTTATCATTCACTGGTGATGACTGGATTACCTCTGTTTGAAAGGAATTTACTGCATAGAACAGTACATGACGAGGGTTAACTGAAGCTAAGCTCTTGGCCGATCATGACATCCATTGGGACCAGTGTTTCACAAGAGAAGAGCTCAGCAGGGTGTTACTGCCTTCTCTGTGAGAGCGGAAAGGCCAAACCTGGTGAAGAGGTTGCAAGCTGCAATAAACCAAAAGATATAGGAAGATAAAAGAGGCAGAGTGAGAGTGAGAGAGGGGGAGAGGGGGAGAGGGGGAGAGGGGGAGAGGGGGAGACGGGGGGAGAGGGAGGGATAAGGAGAAAGAGAGGGGGAGAGGGAGAGGGGGAGGGAGATGGATAGGGGGGAGAGAGAGAGGGGGGAGAGGAGTGGGAGAGGGAGAGAGAGATGGGGAGAGGGAGGGAGGGAGAGGGAGAGGAAGAGGGAGAGGGAGAGGGAGAGGGAAAGGGAGAGGGAGATGGGGCGTGGGAGGGGATGAGCCTTGGCCAGACATTGTAATCGATGTCTTCCACTACTGTTCTGCCATTCCGTGCCACTACAGGCTGCATCTCCTGGCCCAGATCCCCACAAACCCCAGGCTGGTGCAGGGCCTCCAGCAGCCCACTCCACCAGCTCCTCAATCTGGACACATCGACCCACGAACACACCATCCATCTCCTCACATGGCCACCACTCAGCCTTAGTACACTGGGACACTCCCGCAGCCAACCTCAGAGCACCTCTGAGGACGCGGGAGGTAAGGTTCCAAGAGCGGGAGGTAAGGTTCCAACTCGCTCTCCGGCACTAATGTTTCTCTGTGTCTGCTGCTGCCACCATCTTGAATGATGACTTTGTGGATAGCTTATCCACTTTCCAATATTAATCAATTTAAGCCAACATTCCCAAATCACCTTCTCTATTTTTAAACACTTCCATAATTTGTTTCATGATGAAAAAGACACAGTGCTGCTGTAATTCAGCGGGTCAACCAGCATCACTGGAGAACATGGATAGGTGACATTTCAGGTCGGGACCCTTCTTTGGAAATTTTGATTCAAATTCTCACCTAACATTCCCTTGATGTTAACGCCTTTACCCAAAGCCAGACGTTGTCTCCTTCCCCTGTCCTGGCCTTCTTACAGTTATCACACTTGTATTAGGGGTAAGCTGGAGGTTGCCCTTGATCCCTCATTAAACAGGGTATGAAATGTGTACAAAGTAAGCTCTGGATGCTTCACCTTTGCAATGTCTTTCCCTTTGCCAACAGTGAGTCTGGTTTCCAGATGGGACCAAGCATCATGATCAGTTGCAGTGGGTGAAAAGTGATAAAAACACGACTGCATTTACCGCTTTCCAGGACATCCTTCCTTTATTGTGCGTAAGACCGCAACATATTTCTTACAGGGCTGTTAAAGAAGACTTAGATGCACTTGAGTGCTGCACATTTAACCTTCTATTTGCATGAAGACCTGATCCATCTGGTCCATAGAGAGAAACAGATTTTCAACCCACTGTGAATGCTTTGATTTTCCAAAAACAGTATATAAAGAAAACATGTATCCATAAAGAGTTGGAGGATCAGTCAGCAGATGACAGCAAATTAAAGTGTAACCTTCAGGGATGATTTAGATGATCAGCGAAGATATCGCAACTTCAAAGTAAAGCCTATTTTCTCTGTTGGTAACTATAGAAACAGATGAAATTCGGGGTTTCGAGATGGCCTTTAATGTTTGCCTTATTTTAGTCAGATTTTTTTCAATGTGGTTCATATAATATATTAATATCCTCCATGTTTTTGTAAGTCTTCACTCTGCTGACATCATCCACTTTTCATTAACTTAGCTGTAAATGTGAATGCTCAACTTCTTTCCTCTGTGTAGAAAGAAAGAACTGCAGATGCTGGTTTATACCAAAGATGAACACAAAGTGCTAGAGTATTTCAGCGGGTCAGGCAGCTTCTCTGGAAAAAAAATTGGGTGACGTTTTGGCTCGGCTTGTTTCTTCAGACTGAAAGTAGGGGCCGGTGGGGAGGGGGTGTTGAAGAGCTGGAGACGAGAAACGACCAGGATGAGTCAGGGTCAGCCACAATTGACCTCAGGCAGGGTGTTGCCTGGCAGGTCCATTGTTGGCTCGGGAAGGTGTGATCTCAAGAGAAACAATGTGGAGAACACATTTCTTCCTCCTTGAGCCCTGTTTTATCCAAACAACTCATATTTCCAAAAATGTTCATGAAACACCTATTTTCATTTACACCAAAACAACATTAAAAACCCACACATTTAAAAAATAATTTGAACGGATACCTGAATAGGGTAGGTTTGGAAGCATATGGGCCAAACGCAAGGAGGTGGGACTAGTGTAGATGGGGCATGTTGTTCAGTGTGGGCAAGTCAGGCCGAAGGGCCTGCTCTATGCTGTATGACTCTATGACTACCTTGGCCACACTCTCATTTTCCTACTTCCATCGGGAAGAAGGCATATGAAAAAAATGGCCACCTGGTTCAAGAACAGCTTTCTCGGAGTAACTATCAGGCTTATGAACGTCACGGAACACTAGGTTCAAAACAATGATCTTTTCTGGACTGTGCTTTCATTTTTTGCACTATTATGGTTACCTAGCATTATGGCTATTAAATTATTGTATTTTTGGTTATTATATATTATCTGTGTGTTACTGCATTTCTGGGCTTGTTAAGCTGCAGTAACTAAGAATGTCAATGTTCTGTTGTTGGTAAAATGGCAGATAAATGCTCCTGTCTCTTGCACATATAAATACCCAAATTAAGCACAAAACACGGTCACAAACATAACATTACAAATGCACACGCACAAACAAATACACACACAAAACATATTCATCCAACACAAACATAAATAGGTGCACATAAACTGGAATAGAAATATGAATCTCATGGTATCTCATGGTTCCACTTGTATTCATCACACTCTGCATTACAGAACAGTCTCAAAGGCGGAAGAGGAGTTAGAGAAGGGACATGCGATCAATCAGATTGCATCGAATTCAGAGTCTGAAGAAAGGTCTCTACCCGAAACGTCACCCATTCCTTCTCTCCAGAGATGCTGCCTGTCCCGCTGAGTTATTCCAGCATTTTGTGTCTATCTTTGGTTTAAACCAGCATCTGCAGTTCCTTCCTACACAATCAGATCAAATGCTGTTAGCGGATCAATGAGAACAAAGCTGGATGATTGGAGACACAAGAGGCTGCAGATGTTCGAATCTTGAGCAAATAATAAAGTGCTGGGGGAACTCATCAGCTTTAACAGGAGGAGGATGGACAGATGACATCTCGCGTCGGGAGCCTACTTCAGACTGATGGATAATTCACCACTATCAGAATGACAAACAATGTTATTCATAGACTTCAAGAGCAATTTAAAATCAATCAGTGGGCTTCCTATTTGTATCCCCCCTCTGGTTCTCTTGCTGTTGTGGTCTGTACATCACTCTGTACATTGTTTACTGGGCAATGCATCTCACGCTCCTGTCGAAGTTGGTGTTCAGGAACAACAGGCTTGGATCTGTTGTTGGAACAAACTTCTGAAGAAGGGTCTCGACCCGAATCGTCACCAATTCCTTCTATCCGGAGATGCTGCCGGTCCCACTGTGTTACTCCAGCATTTTGTGTCGACCTTAGGCCCCGTCCTGCATGGGTATGGCTACCCAGCCTGCAGCTGTCCGTTTTTCTCTCTTTTTTATTTTTAGTTAGTTGAGTTTTTCTGCTTTCAGAGTCCTAGCCTTTTTTATGTGGGGGTGGGAGGGGGGAGGGGGAAACAACTTTTCAGGGTCCCTACCTGGTCGGAGAGGCAGCTTTCTCCGGGCTGCACCATCGACCCGTCCTCGCGGCCTACCAGCGGGCCTGGAGCGGCGTTTCCTGGGGGGACCGCCCAGAACCACGGCTTCGGCAGCGGCGCAGCGCTGGAGCGCCATCGCAGAGTGGAGCGGGCGATACCTTGCCTGGGTCGCCGCGCTGGAGCTCCGGTGAGCTGAAGACCGCAGGTGAACATCGCTGAGCTGCGGGACTGTGGGGCGGCTGGCCGCGGGCGGCAGCGCTGAACTTCAACTTTAACGTCGAGGGCCTGGGATCTCTTGGCGAGATCGCCAGTTGTGGAGCTCCATTCGGCGCAGCCTGTTGGCGTCGGAAGCCGCGGTCTCCAGCAAGGAAGCGGCCGTTACAGGCACCCCGAGCCGCTGAGAGGGTTCTCCCAACGCCGGAGCACCATCACCCGGCGAAGAAGGGCCTGTAACATCGGCCCCCGTAGCGGCGACTGTGGAGGCCTCAATAGGCCTGACTATGGGTGGACAAGGGGATGGGGGCTGGACTTTGTGCCTTCCCTCAAAATAGGAACCATTGTGGGGGGATGTTTTTTATTTATTGTTAAATTCTTTAATGTTATGTCTATCTTTATCTGTGTGCTGCATGGCAAGACAAATTGCACTACACCAATTGGTGTATGTGACAATAAATGTCCTTTGTCCTTGTCTTTTGTCCTTGTTCTTGATCTGCTTCACTACTGGTGCGTCCTAAGAGGCTGGTGACCTGCAAGAAACATTGATTTCAGGAAAGAATAGAAAGTCTGGGCAGAAATAACCAATAAGGCTTACATTTGTTTGGTGATTATTTTACCTATGGGAAACTCTCACAATTGTCTTGACAAAGAGGTGCATATGAACATTCAAACCATTTAAGAAAGAGCTGCAGATGCTGTAAAAATCGAAGGTGGACAAAAATGCTGGAGAAACTCAGCGGGTGAGGCAAATCTCTAAGTAAGTTTAATGTTTAAAATCTCTCTAATATGTTTCTTTTACTGACATCAATATCTTGGTCAAGTCAAGTCAAGTCAAGTTTGTTTGTCACATACGCATACAAGATGTGCAGTGAAATGAAAGTGGCAATGCCTGCGGGTTGTGCAAAAACAGCAGAACAACAGAACAGAATAGAACAGAATCAGTATTTACATTTTAGAAAAATAAAATAAATAAAGACACAACACAACAATAAATTAGTAAATGAGTCCCTGGTGAGATAAGGGTTTATAGTGCTGATGGCCAGTGGGAAGAAACTCTGTCTCATCCTCTCTTTTCACAGCATGACAGCGGAGGCTCTTGCCTGACCGTAGCAGCTGGAACAGTCCGTTGCTGGGGTGGTAGGGGTCCTTCATGATCTTGTTGGCTCTGGATCTGCACCTCCTGGTGTGTGTGTTGTCCATGTCAGATCCTCTGTGATGTGGACTCCCAGGTATTTAAAGCTGCTCACCCTATCCACAGAAGTCCCATTTATCTCCAGTGGCGTGTACGTCCTTGGTTGTTGTGTTCTTCTAAAGACCATAATCAGCTCCTTAGTTTTAGTGACATTCAAGAGGACGCTGTTGTCCTGACACCAGAGTGCCATATCAGCCACCTCTCCAGGTAGGCCTTCTCATTGTTATCGGAGATCAGGCCCACCACCACAGTGTCATCAGCAAACTTGATGATGGAGTTGGAGCTGAATCTGCCCACACAGTCATGTGTGTACAGGGAGTACAGTAGGGGGCTAAGGACGTAACCCTGGGGGGGGATCCTGTCTTCAGGTTGGAGGTTGGAGGTATGCCTCCCCATCTTGACCACCTGGAGCCTGGCGGTGAGAAAGCCCAGGACCCAGGCACACAGGGTAGTGTTCAGCCCCAGTTCCAGCAGCTTCTCTGCAAGTCTGGTGCGGACTATGATATTGAAAGCTGAACTGAAATCAATGAACAGCATCCTCACATAGCCCCCCTTCTGGCTGTCAAGGTGAGAGAGAGCGGTGTGCAGAACCTGGGAGACCGCATCATCCGTGGATCTGTTCGGACGGTATGCGAACAGCAGCAGGTCCACGGTGCGAGCGAGGAAGGTGCAGATGTGGTTCTTGATCAGCCTCTCGAAGCATTTCATGACTACCAAGGTGAGGGCCACCGGTCAGTCGTCATTCAAGCAAGCTGGAGAGGCATTCTTTGGTACAATGGTGGATCTTTTGAAGCAGGCAGTGGACTTGGCCAAGGAGAGGTTGAATATTGTGGTGAGCACTGGAGCAAGCTGAGTAGCACAAGACTTTAGTACTTGCCCGGATATACCAACTGGGCCTACAGTTTTCCTCGTGTTCACACGTGTCAGATCCCTCCTCACGTCATGCTCGGTCACCGAGAATGTATGCACGTGAATTGGTAGAGGACATATTTATACTGGTGAAAGTAACAAAGAGATATTTTAACTTAAGAGTCAAGTGTCAAGAATATTTTATTGTCATATATCCCAAAAAGAACAATCAAATGGCAGCAGCATATGTAAACATAGTACTCTGTAAACAATATAATAAATTAACAAAAATCAGTATATACACTAACACCCACATAAACACTGGCTGGAAACACTAACTGAAATGCGTTTGCAGCTCAGGTCACCCTTGACTCCTTCACGGACATTGACTCTTATACATCCTCCATTTTGGACTTTATCAACTCCACCATCAACAGTGTCACCTCCCTAAAACGGATTACCACATTCCCGAATCAGAAGCCATAGATGAACAGCGAGGTCAGGCTACTGCTGAAAGCACAGGACACTGCTTTCAGGTCAGGCAATGCTCGAGCCTACAGTTCATCCAGGGCTAATCTGAAGAGGGGCATCAAGAAGGCCAAGCATAGCTACAAGCTAAGGATTGAGGAGCACTTCAATAACAACTCTGACCCCCGACGCATGCGGCAAGGCATCCAGGCCATCACGGACTATAGATCCACCAACACCTCCCCCACATCCAGCGACACATCCTTCCTTGAGGAACTTAACCACTTTTATGGCCGCTTTGACAGGGACAATCAAGAGATAGCCATCAAGGCTGTGCTCCCTGCCGATCACCAGCCTCTCACACTCACCCCCTACGACGTGTGGCACTGAGCAAGATTAATGCACGAAAGGCTGCTGGCCCTGACGGCATCACCGGGCGCGTCCTCAGGACATTTGCTGCGCAGCTGACAGACGTCTGGACTGACATCTTCAACCTGTCACTTGCCCAGGCAGTTGTCCCCACGTGCCTTAAAACCACCTCCATCGTGCCAGTGCCAAAACACACCACTGCGGCGAGCCTCAACGACTTCCGCCCAGGCTGGTCCTGGCACACCTCAAAGGCTGCCTACCTCCCACACTGGACTCCTATCAGTTCGCCTACCGCAATAACAGGAGTTCGGCGGATGCCATCTCAACGGCACTTCACTCCGCCCTCTCCCACCTCGACAACAGAGACACCTACTTGAGAATGCTGTTCATCGACTTTAGCTCAGCAGTTAACACCATTATCCCCTCCAAACTGATCACCAAACTCATCGACCTGCAACTGGATACTGGACTTTCTAACTAACAGAACCCAGTCTGTTATGTCAGACAACCACACCTCTTCAACCCTCACCCTGAACACCAACGTTCCACAGGGCTGTGTGCTGAGCCCCTTCCTCTACTCCCTCTTCACCTACGATTGCACACCTGTACATGGTACTAACACCATCATCAAGTATGCAGATGATACAACGGTGATTGGCCTCATCCGCGACAACTATGAGTCGGCCTATTGGGAGGATGTTCAGCTCCTAGCAGCATGGTGCGCTGACAACAACCTGGCCTTTAACACCAAGAAGACCAAGGAGCTCATTGTGGACTGCAGAAGGTCTAGGGGTGGCACGCACACCCCCATCCATATTAACGGGACGGATGTGGAACGTGTTTTCAGCTTCAGGTTTCTGGGGGTCAACATTTGAACTCAACTCAACCATCGCTGTTTACAAGCTGAGTAATAGCCTTCCTGGTTTATGTTAGTGATCAACATGATTTCTCTTTGCCAGGCAATATGAATCACACGTCTCAATAATAACAATGCCAGGAAATGTGAAAAATATACAAACAAGAATTTAGAAGATGAAATTCGACTATCTTTGTTGGGGTGGGAGATTGCAACCTTCACGTGGTCCGCCCTGTTTCGACGAATGCAATCAACCTGGTGTGCACAATCAAGTAAGATCAAATAGAACAAGTTTTCCTACAACTTTAGGCTGTGCACGCCATACACAAGAAGAAAAAGACTGTCTTTGTTGCTTTATTTTTAAATGTTTTTAACAATTCCCCCCTTATTTATCTTTTCAGTAAATCTGCAGAATGATGATGCATTCTACACAGTGAGGAAAATTATTGAAAAAAGGTTTAGAGTTGCTTCAGCATCGGCACAAACAACATGAACTCAGACTGCTGTTAAAGATTTACTCGGTCATAATTTTAACTGGGATATTAATCCATTTTTCCCATGAAACTGGCATGTACCTCATCTTGAATTAGCACTGAGGCACAATGGGATACATTTTCAATATATCACTAAGGTGCAACACTCTCATTCGAGATTGCACAGTAGAGAGCTTGCATCGTGGCTTGGTTCGGCAACTTGAGTGCCCCGGAGAGGAAAAGACTACAAAAAGTAGTAAACACTGCCCAGTCCATCATCGGCTCTGACCTTCCTTCCATCGAGGGGATCTACAACAGTCGCTGCCTCAAAAAGGCTGGCAGCATCATCAAGGACCCACACCACCCTGGCCACACACTCATCTCCCTGCTACCTTTGGGTAGAAGGTACAGGAGCCTGAGAACTGCAATGACCCGGTTCAGGAATAGCTACTTCCCCACAGCCATCAGGCTATTAAACCTGGCTCAGACAAAACTCTGAACATTAATACCCCTCCATCTGTTATTTGCACTTTATTAATTTATTAATGAATGTGTGTATTTACATATATAATTGTAGTCAATGCCTACTATGTTCTGTTGTGCTATGCAAAGAAAGAATGTCATCGTCCTGTCAGGGACACATGACAATAAACTCTTTTGACTTTGACTTGACTTGACTTCTTATAGTTCAACTTTTGTTTTAATTGATTAAAAAAAAAATCTCACTCCTCTTGTGGTCTCCTTCCTTTATTCCATTCCAACATTTACTGGAGCTTTGGGTCAGGAGAAATGTTTGGTTTCAGGTTTGCCCAGTTTTTTCCTGTAGCTCAGCTGTTCAACACCAGGGAGATATCATAAAGCCTTTTCCCTGTGTAGTATATTGAACTTTAGTGGTACCTTGTGCCTCAGCCACAAGAAAGCTTAGTTTTGTTGGTAAGGGAAGCAAGGGTTAAAGTTGGGAAATTATTGAAGAAAATTCTAAGCGATAGGATTTATGTGGATTTGGAAAGGTGGCTGCTAATCAGAGATAATGGATAAAAAAGGGCAGAAGAAATGATCCCTATGAATTTTAGTAAGGCATTTGACAAGGTCCTACAATACAACACAGGAACAGCGGCCCAGTGGCGCATTGATAGAGTTGCTGCCTTACAGTCCCAGACTCCCGGGTTTGATCCTGACTACAGATGCTGCCTGTACGGAGCTTGTATGTTCTCCCTGTGACCGCATAGATTTTCTTCCGGTGATCCACTTTCCTCCCACTCTCCAAAGACCTACAGGTTTGTAGACTAATAGGCTTCTGTGAATTGTAAATTGTCCCTAGTGTGTTGGATAATGCTGGTTTACAGGGTGACCGCTGGTCGGTGAGGACTCGGTGGGCCTAAGGGCCTGTTTTCGCTCTGTATCTTTAAAGTCTAAAGCCCTTTGTCCGACATTATCTGTGCCAAGGTAAACTAATCTCATAAACTAAACTAAACTAAACCTCACAACGACAAATAAATCATAACATTAATGTACATGGTGCAAGGCTACTAGGAACGATTTTTCAGGACTCGTATACATCTAGAGACATCCAAGGATCTACTCATGTCCCTTCTTCCCTGTGCTCATTGCTGAACACCGGTGACATTATCTGGAAACACAGATTTCTAAACTAAAAACTAAACTAACTATAAAGCACTGCTTATGGGAACCTACTGCATCTGACAAAGTTGTACAAAACAAAAGAGGGTGGCACAGTGGCGCAGCAGTTGAGTTGCTGCCTTACAGCTCCAGAAACCCGAGTTCAATCCTGACATGTGTGCTGCCTGTATAGAGTTTGTACATTCTCCCTGTGACTGCGTGGGTTTTCTCCGGGTGCTCCGGTTTCCTCCCATATTCCAAATACTTCTGTATTGGCTTCTGAATTGGCTTCTGTAAATTGTTCCTAGTGTGCAGGATAGAACTAGTGTATGGGTGCTGGTCAGTGTGGAGTTGGTGGGGCAAAAGGCCTGTTTCTGCGTTGTATCTCTAAACTAAACTAAACTAAACTAAGCTAAGAATCGTCCACACAGATGCCTCTGAAATGCAGATCAATCTCGCCAACAGCACAAAATTTCTCATCAGCCATCGGTTGTTCCACTCCAGTGAAACCTGTCCCTAATAAGATTCACATTTAAAAATGCCATCCTTGGTTTCATTTGCATTACATGATTGTTGTTGCCAGGACTCGAGGGCCTGAGCTGTACATGGAGAAGTTGAGCAGGCTAGTATGATATTCCTTGGAGTGCAGGAGGATGAGGGGTGATTATTGAGGTGTATAAGACCCTGAAAGAAATAGATGGGAAAATGCCAGAGTAGGGGAATCTAGAACCAGAGGTAATAGATTTAAGGTGAGGGTGGAGAGATTTAATAATGACCTGAGCAGCAACTATTTTACATAAACTGTAATAACAAAATAATAACACAAAGAGGGTATATGGAAAGAACTGCCCGAGAAGGTAGTTGAGGCAGGCATTATCACAATGTTTATAAGAATTTTAAACAGGTACATTGATAGGATAGGTTTAGAAGGACATTGGACAAATGCAGGTGTTAATCTTGGCCAAATTGGAGAGGCTAGGACTTCAAAATGGGGTAAAAGCTTCAGGGCTGCTGGGAGATTTGGTCAATTTGGAATTGCTCTCTGCAGAGCTGGGACACGCTGCGGAGTGGTGCCAGTGTTTCTCGAGCCTAGATACAATTTGCAAGAAAATAATAAGAACATTTGCAAACCCTGACAATTAGGTGCAAAATGCATAGAATGGATTGGATGGCTGCAAACCAGACATACACCCTGTAAATAATTGTAAATAAAGTTGCAGAGTTTAACTTTGCTGTGTGTTGATTGAATGAGGTATTGAGTCCGGGTTTCTTGCAGATCAGGGTAAATGTTTCTAAGTTGGCTTCCTTAAGAAGTCCGGTTTGAATACAATGTATTGAGCTGCTATATTATTGGGTTAAGGAAATGTCTGTTATGTGTGGGGTTAATCGATATATGTAATTGGGTTATTAAGAGACCACCCGCATGTGGTTCGGCCCCTCGAGGTCCCGGGACATATAATAGTCCGTTCCACGAGGTCCAGCGTCAATCTTCTGGGAGAATGCTTGGGACTGAGTGAACTTCTGGAGTGTCTCTGAGCAAGGCCTAGAGGGCTTGATCAGGCAGATACGGGGATCAAACCCGCAGTGGGATAGGTATAGTAGTTGTAATTGCGCTTTTGTTAAAATAAAGATTAGTTGTTCAAGTGCTTGATTCAGTGTTTTTACTGAAACTAGACTGGGGGGAAGCTTAGATAGGAGCAATTTACACAGGCATGTGGAGCTAGTGATGATGGGGCATGTTGGTCGATGTGGGCAAGTTGGGCCGAAGGGCCTGTTTCCACACTGTATGAATCTATGACTCTATAACTCACATTTCCCTATTCTTTTAACATCCAAAAACACTGTCTTCCTCCACATTGCTGGTCTTTTATGCATTCCCCAGTTTCTTAAAATCCATCAGCAGCTGGATGCCACAATGGTGCAGCGGTAGAGTTGCTACCTTCCAGCTCTGGAGACCTGGTTCTGAACCTGATTACGTGTGCTCTCTCTACGGAGTTTGTACGTCCTTCCTGTGACCACATGGCTTTTCTCGCGGTGCTCCGGTTTCCTCCCGCACTCCAAAGACGCACAGGTTTGTAGGTTAATTGTCCCGAGATTGTTGGATAGAAGTAGTGTACGGGGTGATTGTTGGTCAGCGCAGACTCAGTGAGCAGAAGGCCCTGTTTCCACGCTGTATCTCCAAACTAAACTAAACTCTCAAAACCCCATCGCTTTGCAAATTCTTAACTTCATTGTGGTCACGTATGAGGTAATTTAAAGATATGAAATGCTTGCTGAGCGATAGAAGCTAGTGCAAGTCACAAGTTCTTGTTGATCCCTCGTGTGTAGGATAGTGCAAGTGTACGGGGTGATCGCTGCTCGGCATGAAGGGCCTGTTTCCACATTGTATCTCTATACTGACCTAAAGAAAACTAAACTAAAAGCTATGTCAAAAGCAGATTACTCCCTCAGATCTGGAATTTTCTTGTTGGAAACCTTCAATTTGCCTTATTGCCACCCCCCTCCCCCTTTAAAATCAATCTCTTTGACCATGTTCTGCTAATATTTACTTTTTTACAATTATTTCAGATGCTTCTCTGACTTCCACATGTGAAACATTTTGCAAACAATATGCTTTACTATATTGTGAAATAATCTACATGCATTTTGCTGTTTACAGAACCTGTTTCCCACAGCTGTCTGTCTGTTCTTAATCCCTTTCCAACTTCAGATCCTCCAATACATCTGAGGCTGGGAAATTGGTCTACTTAGGGCTGTGATTAGTTCAGTCTAATTGGTTGCTCTTGCCATTTCTGTGATTAGCTCTTTGTCATGCTTCAAGGACAAATTGAACCATTATGCGCAGAAATCTTGTTTAAATCTGATATAATTCAGCTGACAACTGATCGGATGTTCCAGAGTCACAGAAAACAAAGCAGTGCTGGTGCCAAATTACATTGAGGCCAGGATAACCGTGTCATTTATTCCTGCTGTCTGGTGATTGATTCCGCACACGGAATCAGTCCTTCCATCGAGGGGATCTACAACAGTCGCTGCCTCAAAAAGGCTGGCAGCATCATCAAGGACCCACACCACCCTGGCCACATACTCATCTCCGCTGCGGCACAGTGTTGCAGCGGTAGAGCTGCTGCCTTACAGCGTCAGAGACCCGGGTTTGATCCTGACTACGGGTGCTGTCTGTACAGAGTTTGTATGTTCTTCCCGTGACCATGTGCATTTTCTCCGGGTTCTCCTGTTTCTTCCCACATTTCAAAGATGTGCAGGTTTTTAGGTTAATTGGCTTCTGTAAAATTGACCCCAGCATGTAGGATAGAACTAGTGTACGGATGATTGTTGCTTGGCTCTGTGTCCATGCTTTATCTCCAAACTAAACTAAACACAGTTAACCTGTATCGCTGAATCAATATATCAAGTGTTCTCCCCTGCCCACCACAGGTCTTCTGCTTGCCTCCGCATCTTCATTGATCACAGAGATGATCTTCTCCCTAGAATGCCCAATCATTTTGCTGACCCTAATGAGTTGAAGCTCTCCTCAGTAATCCCTCCAAACTCTTCCCAGATCCCCGGTCATTCACAGTCTAACCCACCGCCCCAATATTCCATTCTTCTCCTGTCCCCTCTCTCCTGGTGGGAGAATGCAGAATGAGGATGGTGAGTGACTGGAATGCGTTGCCAGGGTTGGTGGTTGAGGCAGATATGATAGTGGCATTTAAGAGACTTTTGGACAGGCACATGGACATGGAGGATATGAATGGAGGAATATGAATTCTCAGTGTAATTAGATAAGAGTTAGACACAAAAAGCTGGAGTAACTCAGCGGGTCAGGCAACAACTCTGGATAGAAGGAATGAGTGACGTTTCAGGTCGAGACCCTTCTTCAGACTGAGGTCTGAGGTAAGAGATGGTCTTGGTGTCATTCATGTGCCGAAGTGGCCTTTTTTGTGCTGTATTGTTCTGCATTCTATGTTTTATGTTCTAAGGTTGCTTCATGGGATTAGTATATGCTATGATTCACTTTGGGCATTGTACATGGGGGGATTTGAGACACTCATAGCCTTGCTAAAAAAACCTGCTGTTATTGGCCCATGCAGCACCACCTCATTGCGGATATAGTTTAGTTTAGTTAGCTTATTGTCATGTGTACCAAGGTACAGTGAAAAGGTTTTTGTTGCGTGCTATTCAGTCAGTGGAAAGACGATATATGATTACAATCATGCCGTCCACAGGATAAAAAGAATGTTTAGTGCAAGATGAAGTCCAGTAAAGTCCGATTAAAGGTTCTCCACCTGAAACGCCACCCATTCCTTCTCTCCAATGATGCTGCCTGCCCCACTTAGTTACTCCAGCTTTTTGTGTCTATCATTAGTTTAAACCAACATCTGCAGTTCTTTTTACACAAAGTCTGATTAAAGATAGCCCAAGGGTCTTCAATGAGATAGATGGTACCTCAAAACCTATTCACTATTCACTGCTAAGTTGCCCGTCACGGGAGCTTGCTGCATGCACCCTGCCTACGCTGTTTCCCACATTACAACAGTGACTGTACTTCACGAGCATGTTATTTGACTGCAAGCTCAGACATCATACAGCCACAAAGAACTAATATAAATACAGGTGACCCCCTCATTAGGGCCATTCCGTTAATGGAAATGTGCCCCTTACAAAGTTCACAAATCATTACTGAAAATTGGGAGATATGGACTAAAATTTGCTCTGATAGGATTGATGTGCGTAAAAATAAGCAAATGAATGAGCACAATATTTTCTCAAAGACTCTAGAGAATGTTCACTGAAGAAGGGTCCCGTCTGATCATTCTATCCCACGGATGCTGAGTTCCTCCTGTACTTTGCGTTTCAGCATCCTAACTACTGGAAAAGGAAGAAAAACCTCTCTTTGCACTTTTGTAGCCTGATCTCCAATCTTCCATTATTTCTGTCTTTGTTTCCGACACAAAAGGTTTATGACCAAAGTATATTGGGTTTCTTTCATTCAATCAAGGATTTGGGTGATGTCATAAGCTGCAGGAGTAAAGTCAGTATTTGTTTACATTCATTGCCTGAATACCAGACTCACACAAGTGTCTTAAAGGTACACTGTCTTCATAAGAGCATCACTGGTTCAGATGGGTTTATTGGCGTATACACTAGGGTGCAATTAAATTCCTTGTCACTTGAAGCACGTGCAGGGAATAGAGGGATGTGGATCGCGTGCAGGCAGATATTAGTTCAAATATAGACACACAAAATGGAGTAACTCAACGGGACAGGCAACTTCTCTGAAGACGTTTCGGGATGAATCTGAAGTCTGAAGAAGGTTCTCGACCCGAAACGTCTCCCATTCCTTCTCTCCAGAACTGCTGAGTTACTCCAGCATTGTGTGTCTATATTTGGTTTAAACCAGCATCTGCATTTCCATCCCACACATTAGTTCAACTATGTTCTCACAAAGTAAATAGTGAATGGAGTAATGATGAATACAAGGTGACCCAGAGCTGAATGTAGTGCAAGGGCGATCGCACTTCCTGTAGACCTACTCTTCTTGGGCGCAAATTGTGGGGGGGGGTCTAGGATTCCTAAAGGACTGGTGTAAATGTGGGGCATTACTTATCTTTCAAGGCACTTCATTATGGGTTATGTAGAGCTAATGGGTAATGGCCATTGAGACAGGTTACTTTATTTTTCACAGAGAATTAATATGTTGCCAAAACCATGACCAGTTGATTGGTGCATGATTTTCAGAATCCATACGGGGACTCAATCTAGAGAGTTTACCCTTAGGAAAGCAGATCTGACTTCTGCACTAGGATGTATATCACAGGATCAACAGGAGCATGATGTTGGCTTGTTCAAAATGGGGATAAAAGGCACTGAGCTTATCCCTCATCCATATGTAACTTACCTGGGTAGCTTACAACCCAATGGTATGGACATTGAGTTCCCCAACTTTAGGTAACCACTACTAAAAACCTCACCTGCCCTTTTACCCCCTAAACACCCCTTCACCTTTGATGCTCCCCCTTCCATGAGCCCTGGCTGACCTTGCTCCTATCCCTCCACCTACATTCCTTCCCCCAGCCACACAACTCACACCTGGTCAATCCACCAGCTTCACAATTCACAATTCTCCAATCTTGTTTTCTCACACCATATGTGTATTTACCTCTGGCCTTTGTTCCTTCATGTGCCTATAAACCCCCCACTACCACCACCCCCCACCTTCCCCCCCGCCTGCATTCATCTACAACCTGCCAGGCTTTGTCCTGACCCTTGTCTCTTACGGGTTTCTTTCCCCTACCCCTGCACGCAGCCTGAATAAGGGTCCCGATCCGAAACATCACTTATCCATGTTCTCCAGGGATGCTGCTTGACCCTCTGAATTACTCCAGCACTTTGTGTCTTTTTGCATATTAACTAGCATCTGCAGTTCTCTGTCTCTACATCATGACTAATTATTTCAACAATATTGTTTTTTTGTTTTTATTTAAGTTTGGCTACCATGAATGGCTTTTACAAAGAGTCAAGAGAGTCAAGGGTGTTTTATTGCCATATGTCCCAAACATATTCAAACAAGTAATTATTGTAGCAGCGTAACAGAATTTCTAAACATTGTACTCTGCAAACAATATAATAAACAAAATAAACGTTCAGCATATATGTATATACATAGCACACACTCACACATATATGCTGAACTTTTAATTTGATTATTATATATACTGTACACATACTGTATATACTGATTTAAAAATATCACATATATATATGTGTGTTTGTATATATACATACATACATGTATGAACTTTTCATATTATAAATGTATATATTTGTATATGTGTGTGTGTGTGCATATATATATATTCTAAATGCTTATATCCAAAGAAATATTTTAACATGGTCTCTTCCTACCTGTCGACCCTACATGCAAGTACCATGTGCTACTGCTGGTCATATATGGCACAAAGACAAACTAACTACCGCTAGATTTAACCTCTCCATAAGTCCAGACAAAATGTTACTCATTGGCTAAATGCCAAATTGTTTGGAAAATATATATATTTAACCAAGCAAAACATTGAAGAAGTTTTATATATGGTAAGACCAGGGGCTGTGATTAATTAAGGTTGGTTAGAAATCATTTATAGTCCCTGAGACTTGATTTTCATCTTGTTACTGCTCCATTCATGCTGGGAAATGGTAGGACAGGAATGCAAACATCTTTAAACCACTAATGTAAAAGCAAAATGCAGCAGATGCTGGCAATTCACAGCAGATCAGGTGGCATCATTACATAGGAGGGAGTTTTTATTACCTGGATACTTGCTCTTTTCTAGAAATGTTATGTGTCATTTATTTTTTTGTGTTCGTCTGAGTCTACATGCCTGTGATGCTGCTATAAGCAAGATTGTATCTGATCCTCAGCATGTTAGTACATCTGACAATAAACAACTTGATATGGACGCATAGTTCCAGAGTAACTCAGAGGGTCAGGCAGCATCTATGGAGCAAAAGGATGGGTGACTTTTCAGGTCGGGTCCCTTCTTCAGATTGAAAGTAAGGGGTGGGAGCGGTGAAGCACTGGAGGCGAGATTAGACCAGAACCATAAATGACCATAAATTGCCAGCCATAAATGATCTCAATCAGGGCATTAACTGGTAGATCCATTGTTGGCTAGGGAAGGTGTGATTGCAAGAGATACAACGTGGAGTACTGTGGGTACACAAAAGGCTGGAGAAACTCAGCCGGTGTAGCAGCATCTAAGGAGCGAAGGAGATAGGCGACGTTTCGGGTCGAGACCCTTCTTCAGACTGCTCCCATATTTTCACCAAGATTACGTCGCCTATCTGCTCCTTAAATGCACCCGCTGAGTTTCTTCATTTTGTGTACTCTTCTTCTGCATCTTCTTTAACACCTGTCTGGTAAAATGTGAGGAAGGGGCAATGGACAGGTAAGCTTCCATGTGAAATTTGAGGTGCTGCTCCTCACTATGGCTAGTTGAATGGGAATGGGAGTTGAGATGCTAGTTTATATAACAATACACTAATCAAATCTAAACTAATTTTAAGAAGGGTCTCGACACACGAAACACCACCCACTCCTTCTCTCCAGAGATGCTGCCTGTCCCGCTGAGTTACTCCAGCATTTTGTGTCTACCTTCAACTCTAAATTAATTTGTCTTCATTGGAAAACTGTTTTCATCACTAACTTTTCCCATTTCTGATGAAAAAATCATTGGTCTGAATTGTTTACCCTGTGTCTCTCTCTACAAATATAGGCATAAGGAACTGCAGATGCTGGTTTACAAAAAGAGGATACAAAGTGCTGGAATAACTCAGCGAGTCGGGCGGCATCTCTGGAGAACACGGATAGATAAAGTTTTGGTTTTGGACCCTTCTTCACATTGAGCATGGTGGAAGAAGGGAAGGAAAGCTGAAAGAGAGATGGGGCAGGACAACACTTGGTGAATGATAGGTAGATACAGGAGAGGGGGAGGGGTTGGATGTGATGTGAGGAAGGGGGTTAGGAATAGATGTTACCTCCTGTGGTTTCAGGGGGAAGTGATTGGGGTGGGTGATTTTGGGTGGAAAGTGAACCAAAGAGTTGCAGGGAGCAATCTCTTCAAAAGGCAGAAAGTCATGGGGATGGGACGATTTGACTGGTGCTGGAGTCATGTTGAAAGTACTGGAGATGTCAGAGAATGATGTGTTGGATGCGGAAGCTGATGGATGAGAACCAAGGGAACTCGTTTCTTGTTCTGTTTGGGGGGGGGGGGGGGTGGAGGGGAAGCGAGAGTATAACTACAGAACACAGAGGAGATGTGGGTGAGGGATCTATCTTTACAGCGGGGAGAAACCACGTGTACTATAGAAAGAGAACATCTCGGATGTCCTAGAATGGAAAGTCTCATCCTGGCAGCAGATGTGGTGGTGGTGGAGAAATTGGTAGTAGGGGATAGCATCCTTTCTCACTCACTCTCTCTCTACAAATACTACTTAGTCTGTAGAGTATGCCATGTTTCATTACAGTTAATATTGATTAATTCCACTAAGATATTCAGGCTACACAAGGCAGCCAGCATCATCAGAGACCAACACCACCTTGGCAACACATTCATTTCCCTCCTGCCATTGGGAAGAAGGTACAAGAACCTGAAAACTGCAACATCCAGGTTCAGGAACAGTTTCTTCCCCACAAACATCAGGCTATTTTACTTCGGAGTCACGTGAGTGACATAGTGAAGATCTCGCCAGGCACGCATGTGCGTCATATCGTCGACCGCATGTGAACGACAGGCAGGGAGGAGCGTTGCTCCTCTACTGCAGGGACCTGCAGGTAAGAAAAACTAACCTGCGGTCCTATTTTTCATTTTAGGGATTCTGTTTTCAGAGTACTCCAGGCCGCTTCGGCATTGACTGCGGACCGCGGGATGCGGGCAGTCAGCGGCGGCAGCAAAGACTGTAGTCGGGCAAGCCCGTTGACCTAGGAGGGTCCAGGTTCACACACTGGCCGGTTGGAGGGACGGCAGAGGCAGCCCGACTCTACACCGCAGCCCGCAGAACACTGCGGACTGTTGGCATGGAAGAAGGAGTGGGGCTTGCAGGCTCGCCGTTCAAAGTTAGTAATGGCAGAGCAGCAGCTCCGACTCTACACCACAGCCCGCAAGGACTCTGTGGGCTGACGGCTTTACTTCGCACTGGATCCGGTAGGGTCCGGGCTCACACTCGCCGTTTGCAGGCAGTGACGGCAGAGCGGCAACCCGAATCTACACCGCAGCCCGCAGGGTCACCACGGGCTGACGGTAACACTACCCGGAGGTCGGACAAGCCCGTGGACCAGGAGGGTCCGGGCTCGGAGACTGCCATTCGCGGGTAGCGAAGGCAGAGCAGGAGCTCCAACTCAACGCCGCAGGCCGCAGGTATTCCGTGGACTAATGGCTATGCTACCCTATAGAGGTAGTAGACAGAGCCTGGGCCCCGACTCACACACAGGCGGGAGCCTTGCCGTTAGCGGCAGTTTATGTCCCGCATGTAAGTCTGGTCACCGTTGGAGCTGGGGGGCGGGAGAGAGTGCACTCCTCCACCGGAAGCTCATAAAGACCCTCAGGTAAGATACTAACCTTGAGTTGTTAGCTTCTGTACTAGACTTTGCTTACAGAAACAATGATGGGAGACCAGAATGAAGGCATCGAAGTCTGCCTCCCAGGGCCATGGGACTTCGGATGGGAGTCAGCGCCCACTATTCCCAGAGCTGCCCACAACGCCGGCAGCGCCCACTCTGTGGGCCGAGATAAGAACGGGGAAATCGGGGAGCCCTGCAGCAGCCAGGACCCGATTCTCCACCACAGCTGGCCATGGAGCGCGCAGGATCAGGGTCACCAGAGAGCGGACCGGGGGAAGAATCACACAACAGTCGGTGAAGCCCCGCTGTAGGAGCCGGGGTCGACTTTCCACCGGAGCAGCTGCCAGGTCACGGACTGGTGAAGGATTGAGGCCTGGGTCTGCAAGCCCGCATGTGCGGCCGGCACAGACTCACCACCGGGGGAGCCTGCCAGATTGCAGGCCGGTGTAGTCTCATCTCGGTCACCGCACCCTCCTTTAGCGGCAGGACGTGACCGAACATCGGGACAGGCAGCAAGCCCGCTCGGACGTCGGGGTACCACGCTTCGACGGCCGGGACCGACTCATCACCGCTCATGTCTTATCAGCCTCCGCCCGGCAGACGGCGGGCCAGCGGCAGGTCCGCGCGGGAGTCGCTTAGCCACGCAGAAGCGGCAGGCAGCGACATCCTGTCTAGGCACCCTTGTTATCACCTCGACGAGGTGCGGGGCGATGACAGAAGCCTCAGGGATTCTCCAGAACCTGAGGAAGTCGACTTGTCGTCCGCAGATGCGGTGGCGGTCGCATGGCTCGGATGGAGCGTATCCTAGAGCACAATCTCTGCACCTGGACCAGATGTCCTCCAGCCCAGGAGACATGCGGCTGAGCCACCCAGCATGTCCACGTCATCGGTGGGGATGCCACGGATCAGCAGCTGGCGGACACGTAAGAAGGGCTGGAGCAGGAACCTACAGTACCTGAGAAAACCCAGGAGGAACTGCTGAATGTGGTCTCCAAGTTCGCCCAGCCGAAGCACACAGGGGCCCAGCATGGACTACCTCACCACACACCAGCTGCAGGAACAGGTCTTTACCGAGACGATCAACATATACCAGGCCCAAACAACTGCATATCGTTGAATGTACCGACAGTCAACACGCCCATCTGGGGCAACATCAGTCCGGGATAGGGCACAGGAGCTGAAGTTCCTAAAACATCCTGAAATTGCTGACGTCGGGGATTACTGTCTTTGCCAGGTCGGTTGACGGCAAGGAAATGACGGCAGAACAGGAGGTTGCTCTTGCAATATTAGTCATGAAGTTTACACTTCCCGGAGTATCGCCATCAAACCGACTCCAAACCCCATATTTGCAGGGTTGTACTGGGCATCTGCGACGCCACCACCGAGACAGCTGTTCGGTGAGGACCTGCCCAAACAGGTCTAGGACCTGGATTAGGAGGCGAAGGCAGACGGGTTGATGAACCCACCTCCCTCCAGCAGGCCGGCAGTGCGCAGACAAACACCAAATGGAAGACCTCAACGGCCACCTGAAAGACCGGTAAGGACCTACACGCTGGCAGCACCTCAACACAATTCAACTGAACACCAGGAACCAGAACGTCAGGCCCGCCGGTAACCATGGAGGTAAGTGGGTCTGGTTCTCTTGGAAATGCTGCATATTTAACCTCACAAGTAGGAGAGCAGTTATATACATTCTGGGATGTAAGGGAGCTGATTGTCACTATCCCAGGGAACAAAGCTATAAACATAATAGAGGCATGTAACAGCCTTGCTTGCGCCAGGAAACCGACTATTAGACATACTGCTAAAATAATTGCTAAACTTGTAGCTACATTCTAGCTACATAATTGGGACGTTACACTATCTAAGCTTGCAAAGAGCAACATTTCGGCATTAAAAGCGAATGCTGGACATTTTTACGGGCCTATGCAGCCGCCTATCAAGGCATAAATTGAGCTGCAATAGTGGATTAGCTATGTTTGTGATTGTTAAATCCCATCATTACATCAACCCCATTAGTCGTGTTACAAACCGATGCAAGCACCAAGGGCTGGGGAGCTACCAACACCATTTCCAGTTGGGGTGGTAGATGGGATTTGCACGAGTCTACTTTTCTTCAATCACAAGGTATAAACTGTTTAGAAATGCTGGGAGCATGTCACGGGCTACGGGCTTAATGCACTAATCTGCAGCATACGCATGTCCGTCTTCTTTAATACCACTGAGGTGGCGTATTTAAACCTTATGGGTGGTATCAAGTCAATATCTTGTGATGAATTGGAAAAATTAATTTGGCTCACAAGTATTTAATAACGACATCAATGGATGTTGAACCTCCAAATATTTGCTAAAACTATAGCCAAATATGGAACACCAGATATTGGCCTCCTTGCGTCCAGGTTGAACCATTGGATACCAACATATGTGTCTTGAGAACCAGATCCTGGGGCAGTGGCGATGGACGGGTTCTCGCTACATTGGGGGGAAGTGGGTTTTCTATGCTTTCCCCCATTCTGCTTCATCAGATAGGTGTTGCAGAAAACGCAACCAGATCTGCAACAGAAAGGACCATGGACATCATACAGCAGCGTGCAGAGAGAGTCCACCAGGAAGCAGTACCTTACCCACATAAGGATATGTGAGGTTACCATAGTCGGACCTAGACCACCTACGTATCTATTACGATCTCCAATGTGCTGGAATCCTCACGGGCCTGCATTATGATGAGTTCCTCCGTTACAGTGCCATATACAGTGCGAGGAGTGCACTGTCATCCTATCTCAACATTGGAGTGGGATCTCACCAGCTGGTATCCACACTGGAGGATATGTTCTATCCCTCCCCGACCTCGATATATTACCAGAGATATAGGGGGTGGTGTTGACCCTACTCAGGAGCTGGTCGCCTTTGGCGGATTTACCACTGGACTTCGAAGTGGTGATGGTACTGGCATTGAAGACAGCACAACGGGTCCAAACTCTACAGGAATTGCCTGGATAGAATGGTTTCGACCCACAATAAAGTCACTGCGTTAAAGAAGAGTTGCTTAAACTACACAGACCTGCGACTACAGGTCTGAAAATGGGCATCAGGAGATGGCTCAAGGTGGTATTCGGTGCAGCAGGGTAAGACACTAACATTTTAAAATGTTATTCTACCAGGGCTGCATCCACATCAGCGGCGAGGACCATGGAAGTGTTCATGGATTATGTCCTCGCAATAGCGAGCTGGGCCAGTGAAGCTACATTTCAGCGGTTATATAACAGACCTGTGGCCGCTCCCCGCAACGTTGGCGGATTCAGTTTTAAGTGCTGTTCCCTAAACGTTTGTCCCCGAGTTCAGGGGTTTTATTGTTGTATTAACAAATATTATTATTTTTCAGCTTGTTCAAGTCTGAAATACGTTAACATACTTCCTCCATCAGTATTACAGCTGTGTGTGAGCATGGATGTGGTCCAGGGCATGTAATCACAGAGCTTTGAAATCTTCACGAAGTCACTCACGTGACTCCAAAGTAAAATAGTAAGATTAAACGAGAACTTACCAGTTTGAAGTTTGATCTTTATTTTATGAGTTGCGATGAGGGATTTCGTGCCCTCTGCTCCCAACCCTCTATCATTAGGTCAACTGGTATATTTGAGTTCTTTAATCTTACTATCTTCAGTCATTGTTGTTATCTGTGATTCCACACCGCTTCTTTGAAGAATGTCGCGCATGCGGCCTGGCGGGGTCTTCACGAAATCCCTCATCGCAACTCCTCATAAAATAAAGATCAAACTTCAAACTGGTAAGTTCTCATTTAATCTTACTATTAAACACTACAACCTCCAAATAAGTTCTGAACTACATAGACGGGGCATTGGTTTTGTCTTTTTGCAATATCGTTGTTTTTATGTGTATACATTGTGTCACATATACACACAAAAATACATATATGTAATACAATACAATACAATAAAACACTCTTGACTGTTAATAATATTGAGAGGCTACATATTTATCAAAAGTGGTTAAAAGTGAAATATAGCATCATGTTATGAGGTGCAGCGAGTCAAAAGTCAATCCACATGTGGTGCAGGTGAGATAGATTAACTGCACAGTTCCATGAAAGTTTCCACATTGAAACATGGTACAGATTACTAACATCCCACAAGCTCTGATTTAGACACCCACTTTCTCTTTCCTGCTGCCTGTTTGTGTAAAAAAAAAAATCTCACCCTTCACGCAATTTCTGACTGGAAATCGATCACTTCCTTCGTGGAAGTGACAAGGTAATTTTTTTTTTCTAGGGTGTCAAATTGGAGGCTTTTACCAAGAAATCCCCCTTAGTTTTTTTTTGACACGGCTCTTCCGCTGTGGCACAGGAGGAATGGAAAATATCTTCCAGCGAGGCTCACATTCCCATTTCTCGATGTCTCTGGCCAATTGATTGCCCACACTGAGAATAACAACTTGCTGTCAGGCTAACTAGATACATTCCATCTGCTCAGTTTTATGCACCTATGTTACAAATCACAGATATCATAACAACCAACATAATTTATAACAGGCCTATTTCAAGCCAGTCTAATTCACCATTTATTTTCTCTGCCCTCTTTGTACACCCTGGTCACTCCACCTGCGATTCTTTAGACTTTAGACTTACAACATGGAAACAGGCCCTTCGGCCCACCGAGCCCGTGCTGACCAGCGATTACCCCATTCACCAGCACTATCATACACACCAGGGTCAATTTACAATTTACAGAAGCCAATCATCCGACAAACCTTTGGAATGTGGGAGGAAGCCGGAGCACCCGGAGGAAACCCACGTGGTCACAGGGAGAACGTGCAAATTCCGTACAGCCAGCACCCATAGTCGGGATTGAACCCAGGTCTCTGGTGTTGTAAGGCAGCAACTCTACCGCTGCGTCACTGTGCCACACAAACTTATTCTTCCAACTCTTTTCTCCTAACAGTGGCACCAATTTCCTTTCTGATTGTGCTGTGGACTTACATTCATTAGGAAATGGTTTGAGACCATACACCAAGTAAGGGAAGGCTTCCATCAAGGGCGGCTTGAATGTGAATCTTGATGCTAATAGGACTTCAACAAGGACAACGTTTGTCTTCATAAACTATTTGCTTTAGTTTCAAAGAGGTAACGACTTATTCTACTTCAAAAAACAAACTGCTGGAAGAACTCAGTGAGTCAGGCAACACCTGTGAAGGGAACTGGACAGTTGAAATTTTGTATCAAGATCCTTCCTTTGGATTGAACGAGTGGAGGGGAGATAGTATTTACCCGGCAAAAAGAAGTATGGGAGGTAGGGCAAGAGCATAAGTTCATGTTATAGGAGTTGGATTAGGCCATTTGGCCCATCAAGTCTAATCCGCCATTCAATCATGGCTGATCTATATTTCGGCCTCAAACCCATTCTCCTGCCTTCTCCCCATAACCCCTGACACCCATAATAATCAAAAATATGTCAATCTCCACCTTAAAAAATATCCATTGACTTGGCGTCCACAACACTCTGTGACAATGAATTCCACAGACTCACCACCCTCTGACTAAAGAAATTTGTCCTCATTTCCTTTCTAAAGGTACGTCTTTTTGTTCTGAAGCTGTGCCCTCGGGTACTAGACTCTCCCACTAGCGGAAACTTCCTCTCTGCATCCACCCTATCCCGGACTTTCACTGTTGGTGCTTTTGGTCGATCCGGCTAAGGAGGGTGGTGGGAGAGAGAGGGGTGGAGAGAATAACAGAGGCTGGGACGTGATAGGTGGAGGTTACAAGGTGCTGCAGAAGATGGAAGATGATGGGATGGGAAGGAAGAGTATGTGACCATATAAGGAAGGTGGTGTGGGCAGATAGGAAACAATAGGAGACTTATCCTAAATTTTGCATTGGGCCTTTTTGGAAGTTGACTTAACTGACTGTCAGTTTTACTTTGGGAATGGCTAATACAGAGTGAGTCATCCTGAAAGTAGAACTTGCCCAGTGGGAAATGAAGCAATGGGCCTATCTATATACTTCAGAAAGGCTGAGATTGCTGAGTATTATGTATGTATTAGTGTTTGGTGGGGGAGGAACAGTGGGAGGGAAACATTCAATGTTCTACTTTACCTGTGAATGTAACACACTAAAGTTTGCGTTGGAACTGTTGCCTGATCGTTTGTTCATAATGATGGGATTGTTGAATGATTTTCATTGAGACATATTGGTGTTTCTCAAAAAAGGAAAGATAGACACAAATGCTGGAGTAACTCAACGGGTTGGGCAGCATCTCTGGGGAAAAAGCATAGATGACGGTTTGGGTTGGGACCCTTCTTCAGACTTCTCCAGTCTGGGTCATTAATCTATTTTCTCCAGAGATACTGCACAACCCATTGAATGACTTTGCGTCTATATTTGGTACAAAACCAGCATCTGCAGTTCTTTGTTTCTACAACAAAAAGGAAACACTTGACCTCGGGAAGATCACAATATCAACCAAGCAGGAGATGATTCATATTCGGTAGAAATGTAAATTGGTGAGAAGAGGGAAGTGAGATTTTCAAAATGTATGCAGCATAGCCTCTTGCCTTTATTCTCCATTGCTGACCTTGTTCAATTTTCACCGGTCGGCCGACATACACAACCTAACCTGCTGGCATGCCCCTGGGAGACCCATGACCCATTAAGAACATTTGAAACATTAAGTGTGTAGGAAAGAACTGCAGATGCTAGTTTAAATCAAAGGTAGACACAAAATGCTGGAGTAACTCAGCGGGACAGGCAGCATCTCTAGAGAGGAGTAGGTAACGTCTCGGGTCGGAAGAAGGGTTATGTCTATCTTTTATCAATCTGGAAGCTGGATTGTCATAACATTTTTAGAATGTATGGAATGTAATCCCTATGCTGAATGGATTGATGCATGGATAGGAAAGGTTTAGAGAGATATGGGCCAAATGCGGGCTGGTGGGATGTGTCGATGGGGCATCTTGGTCGGCATGGGCAAGTTGGGCTAGAGGGCCTGTTTCCATGCTGTATGACTCTAAGACTCTATGGATCCTTGTTTACCAAGAAGCCAGGAGCTTTTCAGTTTTTCTGACTCTGCATGGACTCAATGCATTGAAGTTTCTGCCATTTTCTAGTGGGTCTGCCAGACGTTGGTTGTAATTGCACGGAGTCAAATAAAACTCAGAAATAAACTTGGGGATGGTCTCTTTAGTGCTAATGTGTTCTATCACAGTAGTAGCAATTGCCAGTTCAATATTCCTTCGAGTATTGTACAATTGAGGATTTAAAAAAATATAAAATTGACCTCGTACAATGTTTATTGAGCAGTTCTCTTTTTATAACTAATTACGGCCCATGGAGTTATTTTCACCATAATGAATGACAATTTCAGCACATTATTTGTTATATCCCTAAAGGTACCAGAAGTGTGGGAAGCCAGGCAGCTAATGTGATTATTTATTTCATTTTAGGAAATAATTATTGTATGGAAGGCATCAGGTTTTCAGCTAATTTAAATACTGCTCCACCTACCCTGGGGATGAGAAGAAGGCAGAGAAGCAGAAAGAAGATATGAGAAAGGTCAAATTCGGTAACCAACTCGGAATTATTGAAAAGTAAAAGTTCCAAAGTCCACTGACTCGACTGCAAATTATCCGAATTTAGCCTCAATCTTGGGTTGGCTGCACAGTGTTGGAGCGGTGGAGTTGCTGCCTGACAGCTCCAAAGAGCCAGGTTCGATCCCGACTATGGATGCTGCCTGTATGCAGTTTGTACGGATCATCCAGTTTCCTCCCACACCCCAAAGACGTACAGGTCTGTAGATTATGTGTGGGAAGGAACGGCAGATGTCGGTTTAAACCGAAGATAGACACAAGTTGCTGGACTACAGGCAGCATCTTTGGAGAGAAGGAACATTCCTTCTCTCCAGAGATGCTGCATATCCCGCTGATTTACAGTACTCCAACATTTTGTGTCTATCTCAGGTCTGTAGGTTAATTGGCTTCAGAAAAATTGTAAACTGTCCCTAGTGTGTGGAATAGTGCTAGTGTATGTGGTTATCACTGATCGCTGTATATTCAGTGGGCCGAAGAGCCTGATTCTGTGCTGTAACTCCAAAGTCTAAATTAAAGTAAGGTCTTAGATGAGGATTTCAATAGATTACATGATGAATCCTTTTGGCCAAACCTCATAATACATTTGAAATGATATCTTGGGGCCAATTTGCCTAATATTTAGGCCGTGGATCTGCTTTGAACAAAATTATAGAATCATAGAAGGTTACGGCACAAGGAGGCCATTCAGCTCATTGAATACATGGCAGAAGTGGTTAAAGCCCTTACAGCAAGGAGGGTCCGAATTTGAACCCAAATGTGAATAATTAAAGGATCCCAATGTTCATCCTGGAGACACCAAACAGAAGCTGAAGAATTGCCGATAAATCAAAATAAGGCAAATTTTAATATTTCCAATAGTTGAATGTGAAATAAAGCATTTGACAGACTGTAAAACCTTCCTAACCCTTTCTGGACTTTATTATTTTCATCCTGCAAACAAAAGCTGTATTTTTCAGAAACCTTTTCTTGTTTCCCAAACATAATAATTAGTGAGATCCCGGCTAAGAAAAAAAATGTTATGTCCAACATAGACCCAGTGAACGTTCAATATCACATTCAAGATAGCCAACCTAAGCCAGGAAATCGTAGGATTATTTTTTGCCTAAGTGGTACTGGAAAGTTCGAACATTCAAATTTCATGTAGATCTCTTCCATCGCACAGTATCCAGGCGTTTACCCTGTGTGAATCTGAAAGCAGTGTTTCATTGTTGACTTCTCCAACTTCAGGTAACCCTTGCTTTCCTTCTCTCGCCATCCCTCCCCCTTCCCAGTTCTCAGACCACTGACTGTCCCCGATTGCATTTTATGTCTGTTTGCTTTGTTGTCATCTTCTCCTAGCTAACAGTGATCTATTCTACATTTTCCTTCAATCTCTTTTGACGTCTCGTTTTCACACCTTACCCTTCCATATCTCTGTGTCTCCCTCTCCTCTGACTATCAGTCTGAAGGGTCTTGATGCAAAATGTCACCCATTTCTTCTACCCAAAGATGCCTGTCCAGCTGAGTTATGCTGGCATTTTGTGCCTATCTTCAGTACAAACCAGCATCTGCAGTTCCTCCTACACGTTTCAATATGTGTGATAGATTTCTCCATTTTCTCTTATTTTGCAGGCTAACGTTAAGCACAAATAATTTCTACTTGCTGGTGTTGGTTATTATTAGTGGGCAGCAGATAGTACTGTTGCTGCACTTTCTCTTCCTGTTTGAGTGCATGTGGCAATCCCATTGCACATGATCGCTCTGCAGCTTTAGCTGACCTGCACAATGCTTTGCTCTTGCTCTTGTTGGAATCTCAATGCCTTTGTAGAAGTAGTGTTCTCTCGCAGTGAGCCATTGCACATGGGACAGACTATTGCCCAAGAGCAGGCACTCATCGACAAGGCCAGAGTGTATTGCTCATCCTTAAATGTCCTTGAGAAGATGGGAGCTGGCTGCCTTCTGGAGCCACTGCAATTCCTTCGGTGGAGTTATTGCCACAGTGCTGGTGGGGAGGGAGCTCCAGGATACTGATCTAATGATGCTAAAGGATCAATGTCTTAGGCCCATCCAATTAACCGACAAACCCGCTCAACTTTGGGAAGTGGGAGGAAACTGGACCATCCTGAAGAAACCCATGTAGTCACAGGGAGAACGCGCAAACTCCACACAGAAAGCAGCCAAAGTCAGGATCGAACCCAGGTCACTGGTGCTGCAAGGCAGCAACACTACCAGCTGCACCACTGTGCTGGCCTTAGCAATTAGTACACTCAGGCAACTAATTAGTTCATTTGCTGAGGTGATGAAAATGTGAATTGACCATTGTGTGATCATCAGTGAATCTCGACTCTCCTAACCCTATGATGGAAACTGATGGAGCAGCTGATGGTTGGGCCTAAAACACTGATCTGTAGAACTCCTGCAGTGATATCTCGTGCTTCAAATCTTTAATCTCAGCCTTGACATCCAGCAAACAAATGGTTTGACTTTGACCATTCGGATTGTTTTTTCCATTTTGTTGCAAGTGTCAGGCACTCTCACCTCAGCACTGGGATTCAATACTGACATTCAGTTGTGGGTTACACAAAAAGCTGGAGAAACTCAGCGGGTGCAGCAGCATCTAAGGAGCGAAGGAGATAGGCGACGTTTCGGGTCGAGACCCTTCTTCAGACTGGTCAGGGATCAGGAAAACGAGAGATATAGACGGTGATGTGGAGAGATAAAGAACAATGAATGAAAGATATGCAAAAAAGTATCGATGATAAAGGGAACAAGCCATTGTAAGCTGTTTGTGGTGTGAAAATGAGAAGCTAGTGCGACTAGGGTGGGGGAGGGAGATAGAGATAGAGGGAATGACAGGGCCCGAGGGCTGAGGGAGAGGTGGGAAGGGGTGGAGACAGCAGGGGTTAACAGAATTGAGAAAATTCAATGTTCAAGCCCAAAGGATGCAGACTCCCCAAGCGGAATATGAGGTGCTGTTCCTCCAACTTGCGGTGTTGCTCACTCTGGCCATGGAGGAGGCCCAGGACCGAGAGGTCGGATACGGAATGGGAGGGGGAGTTGAAGTGCTGAGCGACCGGGAGGTCGGGTTGGTTTTTGCGGACCGAGCGGAGGTGTTCGGCGAAACGATCGCCAAGCCTCCGCTTGGTCTCACCGATATAGATTATCTGGCATCTGGAGCAGCGGATGCAGTAGATGAGGTTGGAGGAGGTGCAGGTGAACCTGTTGAACCTGTGCAGGTGAACCTGACATTCAGTTGGGTGTTTTCCACATTGCCAGGTAGATAGATGCAAGAGTTACAAATGCTTGGCTGGAACAAAAACATAGAAACATGGAAACGTAGAAAATTGGGGCAGGAGCAGGCCATTCAGCCCTTCAAGCCAGCACTGCCACTCAATATGATCCTGGCTGGTCATCCAAAATCAGTACCTTGTTCTTGCTTTTTCCCCATATCCCTTGATTCCTTTAGCCCTAAGAGCTAAATCTCTCTTGAAAACATCCTGTGAATTGGCCTCCACTGCCTTCTGTAGCAGATAATTCCACAGATTTACAACTCTTATGGATGAAAAAGTGTTTCCTCATCTCAGTCTTAATTGGCCAACCCCTTAGTCTTAAACTGTGACCCTTGATTCTGGACTCCTGCAACATTGAGAACATTGTTCCTGCATCTAGCCTGTCCAATCCCTTAAGAATTTTATATGTTTCTATAAGTCCCCTCTAATCCTTCTAAATTCTAGTGAATACAAGCCCAGTCGATCCATTCTTTCATCATATGTCAGTCCCGCCATCCCGGAAACAGACCTTCTGAACCTACACTGCACTCCCTCAATAGCAAGAATGTCCTTCCTCAAATTAGGATTAAAACTCTACACAATACTCCAGGTGTGGTCTCACCAGGGCCCTGTACAACTGCAGTAGGAGCTTGCACCTATACTCAAATCCTCTTGCTATGATGGCTATGGTTTTCTTCACTGCCTGCTGTACCTGCATGCTTACTTTCAGTGGCTGCACAGCTAAATCAGGAGCTCTGGTCTTTCGTACAATGCTAGGACATTATGTGGTCTCATTCTCTTCATTTTACGCTGGCATGGTAGTGCAGTAGTAGAGTTGCTGCCTTACAGCGCCAGAGACCCAGGTTCAATCCTGACTACTGTATGGGTGCTGCCTGTACAGAGTTTGTATGATCTCCCTATAACCACGTGGGTTTTCTCTGGGTCATCCAGTTTCCTCCCAACTTCCAAAGGTGTGCACGCTTCTAGCTTAATTGGCTTTTATAAAAATTGTTCCCACTTGCTCCCACTCCCCCTATTCGCAACAAGGACAGAGTCCCCCTTGTCCTCATCTTCCACTCCATCACATACAGCATATAATCCTCCAACACTTTCGCCACCTCCAACAGGTTCCCACTACTGGCCACGTCTTCCCATCTTCACCCTTTCTGCTTTCCGCAGATACCATTCCCTCCGCAACTCTCTGATCAACTCATCACTTCCCACCCAAACCACCTCCTCCCCAGGTACTTTCCCCTGCAACCGCAGGAGATGCAACATCTGTCCCTTTACCTCCCCCCTCGACCTCATCCAAGGATCCCAATAGTCTTTTCAGGTGAGGCAGAGGTTCACTTTCACCTCCTCCAACCTCATCTACTGTATCCGCTGTTCCAGCTGTCAACTTCTGTACATCGTCGAGACCAAGTGCAGGCTCGCCGATCGTTTCGCTGAACACCTCCGCTCAGTCTGCCTTAACCTACCTGATCTCCTGGTTGCTCAACTCCCCCTCCCATTCCCAATCTGACCTTTTTGTCCTGGGCATCCTCCATTGCCAGAGTGAGGCCCAGCAACAATTGGAAAAACAGCACCTCATATTTTGCTTGGGTAGCTTACACCCCAGCAGTATGAACATTGACTTCTCTAACTTCAAATAGCCCTTGCTTTCCCTCTTTCTCCATCTCCTCCCCCTTCTCAGTTCTCTCACCAGTCTTAGTGTCTCCGACTACATTCAATCTCTGTCCCGCCCACTCCCCTGACAACGGTCTAAAGAAGGGTCTCTACCCGAAATGTCACCCATTCCTTTTCTCCAGAGATGTTGCCTGTCCTGCTGAGTCACTCCAACATTTTGTGTCTATCTTAAACTAAACTAAACTAAACTAAACTGAAGTAAACTAAGCTAAACTAAACTAAAGCATCTAATGCCCACAATTGATGGAGTGAATTGAATGGGTTGAATTAGAGTTTTCTGCTACTGAACTCCCAGAAAAAAGTTGAAGGAAATTGTCCATTTGGCACTGCTGGATGACCATGGCTGTGAATGCTGCAGCCTTGTCTTAGGCCAGTGGTTCTTAACGTTTTTGGGACCAGTACACGCATACGTGAACAAAATCTGTGTGTGGTATGTACTGTTGTTAGGATCCTAAACATGGGCTCAACAAATTGATATGTTATTTGTGTCCCCTTCATGACCCCCGGCAAAGCCCCAAATGACCCCCTTAGGGGGTCACGAACTCCAGGTTAAGAACCACTGTCTTAGGCACTCACATGTTGGGTCTCAACAACATTGTGGTTTGACTGTAGAACAAGAAACCTACAGAATAATTTTAAACCTGAATAAGATTACAGCAGGAGGGAGGAGCAAGGTTGACAAACAAAAATAAATGTAACAATGAGAATAAACGTTTGAGATGCAGAGAGCTGTAGGTGAAAGAGTAAGGTTCAGTGTACAGTGGGCTGAGAGTAGCGATAAGGCCATTTCCATCATGTGGCAGGGCAATGATCATGTTGCAATTTTAATAATACTGAGAGAATTATTTTAGTTTCTCCTGTTTTGAGAATTTGAATGACTGAATGAGGGGCGGTACAGTGGTGCAGCTGGTAGAGCTGCTGCCTCACAGTGCCAGAGACCCAGTTTCAGAATGCTTACCTCTGTCGCCATCTGCGCGGAGTTTGCACGTTCTACCTGTGACCGTGTGGGTGGCCTCTAAGTGCTTCCGGTTTCCTTCCACATCCCAAAGACTTGCAGGTTTGTAGGTTAATTGGCCTTTATAAATTTCCCCTAGTGTGTAGGAAGTGGATGTGAAAGTGGTATTAAAATAAAACGTGTGTGAACGGGTGATCAATGGTCAGCATGGACTTGATGTGCTGAAGGGCGTATTTCCATACTGTATCTGTAAATTAAACTAAACTTCCAGCAATCATGGGCTTTTTCTTTTTTAAACTTTGACTTTGACCATCGGGGAGAGGTAAAGGATATTCTGCAAAACCCACTTCGCGGCCAATTTCTAGCCTTGAGTTGATCCAGTAAAAGCAATTTGGTGGTCGACAAAATAACATTTCATATTGTTATAGTTCCAATTGTATAATATGAATAAATGATGAATTTAGTTTAGTTTAATTTAGTTTAATTTATTGTCACATGTACCGAGGTACTGTGAAAAGTTTGTGTTGCGTGCTAACCAGTCAGCAGGAAAGAAAATACATGATTATAATTGAGCCATCCAAAGTATACACATACATGATAAAGGGAATAACGCTTAGTGCAAGATAAAGATAGAATGTACAAACTTCACACAGGTAGCACCCAAGGTCAGGATCGAACCTGGGTCTCTGGTGTTGTGAGGCAGCAGCCCCACCAGCTGCACTGTTTCATACTCTGGATCATACTAATGTATTTGACCTTCATCTGTACTCGTCAACAGACCATTCAGTTATAGCACAGTGGTAAACAGTAAGGTCATCTAAGCTCAAACAGAGAATAAATAAAAAAGATAAGGTAATATTTAATAAATCTCATTTCAAGCAAGGCTGACTTTTTCAGTTAGAAAAAATATTTAGGGTGCTTTTTAGAGGAAGCTGTTTCAGGATTTTAACCATATTAGTTGACCTTGACTAGTAACTTTGCTTCAATCTCCACAGGTGCTGTTAGACCTGCTGAGTATCTCCAATTATTTTTGTTTTTATTTCAAGATTTCAACTGTTTTCTTTGAAGCAATTCCTCCAGCATCTGCAAGATTATTTTTTGGCAATATAAATTTGTCTTTATCTTTTCATGCATTTTGGGTCAGCTAGTCACTTAGTACAGAAACTGGCCCTTTGACCAAGATGCCCCATCTAAGCAAGTCATATTTGCATTTGGCCAATATCCCTCTAAACCTGTCCCATCGGTGTACCTGTCCAAGTGTCTTATAAAATGTTCTTATAGTACCTGCCTCAACTATGTCCCCTGGGCACGTTCCATAAATCCACCACTTTCTGAGTTAAAATTTGCCTCCTATTAAATCTTTATATGGAATATTGTGTGCAGTTTGGGTCGCCTCTTTACAGGAAGGATTGGGAGGCTTTAGAAAGGATGCAGGAGGTTTACCAGATTAATGCCTGGATTATGGGGTATTAACTACAGCAAGAGGTTGGACAGACTTGAATTATTTTCTCTAGAATGCCAGAGATTGTGGGGAGACCTGATAGAAGTATATAAAATATGAAAGGCTTAGAGATGGTAGACAGCCAGAATCTTTTTCCCAGGATGGAAAAAAATCAAATACTAGAGGGTGTAGGTAGGAAAAAAATTGAGATGCTCGTTTATAATGAAGTTGGCCACAAAATGCTGGAGTAACTCAATGGACTCGTAAAAGAATAGGTGATTTGGGTCAATCTTCAGAACTCTGGGATCCAGGGCTGGTGGTCGAAGCATTTAAAGACCTGGACAGGGTTATATGAAGGAGATACATGATAGGAACCTTGTTGGAGTTCTCAGTGGGATCTCTGGAAGGAATGGGTGACATTTCATGTTGGACTTCGTGCCACACCTGTGTCTACACTATTCAGTGTTCTTGTTCTTACCATGCTGTCCATCAGATACTAATGTGGCTTAGATGCCAATAGATTTTTGAGCCTCATACGTTACGGTAACTTAACATTTTAATAGAGCAACATGCAGGCAATAAATGCTGAGAATGTCAAGTAGGTGTAACAAGGCAGGGGTCTCTGTGGAGACTGCTCCTCTTGCCAATGAACAGGTCAGGGTAACTTTAATGGAACCCCGTTGGCGGGAAAACTAGTGGGACTGGTCTGACTCCTTATGTCATGCTTGATGTTGATTCCAGTTAACTTCAAGGAAAAGCACGACCTGCAGGCTGTAAACCAGATGGCCAACCGAATCCCATTAGGTTTCACCCAGGGTTAGACTGAAATTTTCTTTGTTGAATCAGCTGCTTTTTTGGTTGCTTGGTTGTCATTGAAGAATCTTTCTGGGCTATTACAGCACACAGATCATCGACAACAATTGCCCTGTGTATAGTGTACAGTCATAGGCTTTGTAGAGCAGAAAAACACGCCCTTTGGCCCATTGAGTTCATGTTGACCATCAGCTGGTAAATCTGCTGTCTCACAGTGCCAGAGCCTGACCTATCCTGACCTCGAGTGCTGCCTGTGCGGATCATTGTACATTCTCCCTGTGACTGCGAGGGTATCCTCAGGGTGCTCTGATTTCCTCCCACATCCCAAAGACGTGCTAGTTTGTAGGTTAATTACCCTCGGTAAATTGTTTCTAGTGTGCAGGGAGTGTGTGTGATAGCGGAACAGCATAGAATGCATGAATAGCACGCTACAAAAAAGCTTTTCACTATACGTTGGTACATGTGACAATAAACTAAACTAAACTAGTGTGAATGGGTGATCGATGGTCAGTGTGGACTCAGTGGGCCAAAGGGCTTGGTTCTCACCTGTAGCTTTCAATCTACCAATTAAAACATTCAAGTGCTAATTAATGTAGAAATTGAAACATAGAAACATGGAAAACTGGTGCAGGAGTAGGCCATTTGGCCCTTCGAGCCAGCACTGACATTCAATATGAACATGGCTGATCATCCAAAATCAGTACCCCGTTCTGTTTTTTTCCCCATTCCCTTAGCCGTAAGAGCTAAATCTAACTTGCTCTTGAAAATAAGGTACTGCAGATGCTGATTTACCAAGGGAAGACACATAATGTGGGAATAAATCAGCAGGTCAGGCAGCATCCCTGGAGAACATAGAAAGGAGACGTTTTGGGTCTGAACCCTTCTTCAAATGAAGGGTCCCGCAACCTCTCCGATGCTCCACTGTAAATAATCCAAGTTTTTCCAACCTCTCCTCATAGCCAATACCCACTAATCCAGGCAGCACTCAGATAAACCTCATCTGCAACTCTCCAAAGCCTCTGTATCCTTCTTGGAATGAGGCAACCAGAACTGCATGCAATACTCCAAATGCAGCCTAACTAAACTTTGAAGAAGGGTTTCGGCCCGAATCATTGCCTATCTCCTTCGCTCCATAGATGTTGCTGCACCCGCTGAGTTTCTCCAGCATTTTGTGTACCCTAAACTTTGATAACATTGCAACATGAATTTCTGACTCTCATATCCTGACCAATGAAGTCAATGAATTTGAGAGTGTCTTGTGTTGAATTTTGTTTCATGAAATGATGGAAAGTCCAGGCATTCAGTTTCTGTACTGAGATCAGGTAACTGAGTCAGGCAAAAACATGGAACTACAGACAGATGCTGGTACGCAAAGAGAGACACAAAGTAGGATACCAACCTGAAACAACACCTATCCATGTTCTCCAGGGATGCTGCCTGACCTGTGGAGTTACTCCGGACTGGGTCTTTCCTTTAATCAAACTCTCAGCATCATTTTGTTCCATTGGTTCAACTATAGACTTTAGGCTTTAGAGACACACCGGTGTCCTTCAGCCCACCGAGTTTGCGCCGACCAGCGACCCCCGTACTCTAGCACTATCCCACACATTAGGGATAATTTACAATTTTACTGAAGCTAATTAACCTACAAACCTGCACATCTTTGGAGTGTTGGAGGAAACAAGAGCATCCAGAGAAACTCTACGCAGTCACAGAGAGAAAGTATGAACTCCATACAGACTGCACCCTTAGTCAGGATCGAACCTGGTGTCTGGCACTGTGAAGCAGCAACTCTACTGCTGCACCACTGTGATGCCTCTTACAACTTACAAAAAAATTGTTTCTTGATTTATGGTGGCAGCCCAGATGACAAGAATATTATGGACTAAAAATAGTTCTTGGAGACATACAGTATACCTAAAATGTTGGAAATGGTCAGCTGGTTGGGCAGCATCTGTGGATAGAGAAACAGAGTCAAGGAAATCTCCAGCCTGAACCCTATTGATGAAGGACCTTCGACACAAGCTAACCTTCTGCCTTCCTCTGATGATGGTCAACCCAGTGAGCATTTCCATTTAAGTTAGTTGAAAGCTGCGGAGAGGGTGTGGGAGTGGTAGAAGTGACAAAGGGAATATCCCTGGTGGGTGAGGCTAGGGTATCCTGTTCTGCTGCAAGATGACCCACATGTAATAATAACCTAGGTTTTCTCTTTCCTAGACACTGGCTCATTCCAACATTCTCCTTCTGGTTTCAGGTAACAGCAACAGCATTTCAAAACTGCTTGTTTTCTCGCTTCCTGAGTTCTGACGATCAGGTTTTCAAAAAGAAATATAAACTCTGTCCTTCCTTCCACAGATGTTCCTCATCTGCTGAACGTTTCCAACACTTTCTGGTAAAATTAGTTAGCTCGGATTGTCATGAAACACATTGGAGCTGTGTTTAGTGCTGTGTACCGGGCATGAAGGCTAACGTTCACAGCTATTTGCTTCCAGCAACGCCATCAATGTAAGATGTTAAGAGAGAAATGTAAATGTCAAGGGAAAGATTAAAACCTTGCTCACGGCATTCTATGGAACGTCCACAGCACCAGAGAAACGGGTTTGAAACTAACTATGGGTGTTGTCTGTACCAAGTTTATATATTCACCCTGTGACTGTGTGGGCTTTCTCCGGGTGCTCCGGTTTCATCCCACATCCCGAAGATGTGCAGGTTTGCAGCTTAATTGGCTTCAGTAAATTGTCCTTAGAGTGTAGGATAGAACTAGTATATGGGGTGACTTTAGGTCGCAGTGGACTCGAAGGGCTTGTTTTGAAACTGTATCACTAAAATTAAACTAAACTACTCCATATATTTAGCAAATGTGCCAAGGACATACATAATATATCACATCAGTATTTGTCCTGACAGGGTACTGAATAATACAGTCGAAATTAGTTTTAGTTTAGGAAAGAACTGCAGATGCTGGTTTACACCAAAGATAGACACAAATTTCTGGAGTAACTCAGCGGGGCAGGCAACATCTCTGGAGAGAAGGAATGGGTGACGTTTCGGGTCGAGCCCTTCTTCAGACCAATGGGTGACGTTTCGAGTCTCGACCCTTCTGAAGAAGGGTCTCCACCCAAAACATCAGCCATTCCTTAAATCTATTTTGTGTCAATCTTTCGTTTTAGTTCAGTTCAGTTCAGTTTAGTTTAGTTTAGTTTAGGTTTGTTTTGTATTGTTTAGTTTTGTTAATGTTAGAATAAAGCTAATTTTAAAAAGACGGTTTAGGAGACCATGTTAGGAGAAACCCAGAGCAATCTACTCCTGTTCTTCATGCCAAAGTTCTCATTTGCTTGCTGGTGATGTCTCATGCCTGGATTCCTGAGTGCTGGCAACAGGTCCGTGCTGTCAGCCCTAATCATGGATCTGCCAGTGAGTATTGCCAAGCCAATACTTCTCACGACAATTCTCACTCAACTAAAAACACTGGAATAGAAGCAAAAATTAACTACGGGGAATATGGTATGAGTTGATCGGCAAAGAAAGAGCTAATTGCATGCAGTTTATTGGTGCTATCTCCACGAAGAACGTATTTTCTTTAGATCTATTTCTTTTTTTTTGTAATAATATTTTTATTAGAAGTAATCCATCATAACAACGGTATAACAACTTTTCAAATACACAACCAACTTATTTCAATAGGTATACAAATGTTACGGATAATTCTTATAAACTTCTATTTTTTTAGAAAGTAGAAAAGGAAAATAATAGATTTTAATCAATAAGGATAGTGATTAAATAATAATTTTGATTATATAGAAAGAGAAAGAGAAGAGAGAGAAATATATATATATATGTGTATATATTCTTGTTATATGCATTTAATTAAAACAAATTATTATATATATATATATATATATATATAAAGAGATTATAGTATACATCTTAATAGTGAATAACACAATTTGAAATAGTGATATCAATAGAGGCATGTATACAAATCAAAAAGAAAAACAGAGAGTTATTTTCATCTAATCCTGCCGGGTACCCATTGAGTTGTGATGCCAAGAACAGCTACCCCTTCAAATATTCTGTATATGGAGACCATATCTGTTCAAAGAGTTCGTATTTGTCCATTAGGACAAATCTGATTCTTTCCAAATGCAACGTCTCCAACATTTCCACTGTCCACATTTTAATTGTGGGGGATAATATTCCCTTCCAAAATTTCAGTATCAATTTTTTCCCTGTTATCAAACAGTAATCCAAGAAATTTCTTTGGTTTACTGTTAATATTAAATTTAAATCCAGAACTCCTAATATTATTAATTTTGGATCTGGGTCCAGTTTAATTTTAAGAACTTCAGACAACTCTAAAGATTTCTGTCCAATAATAATTGAGTTTTATACATGTTACAAAACTATGCGTTAAATTAGCTTCCAAGTTCTGACATTTATCACAAATAGAGAAATGTTAGGATAAATTCTATTTAATTTTGTTTTTGAATAATGTAATCTGTGTAATACCTTAAATTGTATCAATATATGTCTAGCATTTATTGAACAGCGATGTATACGTTGTAGGCTTTCTTCCCATATGTCCTTCGTTATAGATAAACCTATTCATTTTCCCATGTTTGTCGATATATTTCCGAAGTTGGGATTTCACTATCCAAAATAGTATTATATATATACGCTATTAATGTTTCTGTATTTGGGTGTTTATCAAACAATTCATCTAATAATCCTGGTTTTCTATTTTTATAGTCTTGCATATTTGACTTAATATAGTTTCTAATTTGTAAATACCTAAATATGTTATTTGACTGCAATCCATAAATATCCTGTAACTCTTGAAATTTAAAAACAAAATCCTTTCTTGTAAAGGTGTTCTATCCTTTTAATTCCTAAATCATTCCAGTGTCTAAACCCCTTGTCCAATACAGAGGGCCTAAACAAGGGATTATTCATAATTGGCAGACAAAGTGACAAATTATCCATATGTAGGGTCTTAACTATTTGTTTCCATATACATCTATTGCTATAAATTATAGGGTTGTCACCATACTTTTTTTTTGTACTTCCCTTGGTGCAAAAAGAATCGAACCTACATCAAAAGGCAAACAGTCTTCCTTTTCCATCTTTAGCCAGCTTGGTTCATGATCTAAATTTACCAACCAAAAATTCATATTCTTAATCTGAACTGTCCAGAAATAATATAAGAAATTTGGTAGTGCTAGTCCACCATTTATTTTAGATTTACATAGATGTTTTTTACTTATTCGATGGTTTTTATAGTCCCAAATAAAACTATTAACCAAAGTAACTATTTTTTTTTAAAACATTTTAGGGAGATATAAAGGGATGGCTTGAAATAAATATAACAATTGTGGTAAAAAAATCATTTTTATAGCATTTATTCTACCGATCATTGATATAGGTAGTGTTTTCCAATATAAAATATTTTGTTTAAGTTTATTTAATAATTGAGGTTAAATAGACAGTTATAGGACTTAGATACATTAATTCCTAGGTATTTGAGTTTGTCCGTGACTACTTTAAGTGGGAATTGTTCTAATATATTTAATTTTATTCCAGTTATAGGCATAATTTCAATTAATTCTATACCCAGAAAATGTACTAAACTTAGTTATAACATTAACTAGATTGGGAATACTAATCTCCGGTTTTGTAATATAAATTAAGATGTCATCTGCGTATAGAGATATTTTATTCATTGTAGTTTTGGTATTATATCCATATATTTCTGGTTCTGATCTAATCATTTTGACTAATGGTTCTATTACCAGAGCAAATAGTAATGGTGATAATGGGCATCCTTGTCTACAACCCCTAAAGAGATTACATTTTGCTGATAGCATTTGATTTGTTAATATTCTTGCAGTTGGATTCAAGTATATGATTTTTACCCATTTGGAAAATCTATCCCGCAGTTGAAATGTCTGCATTATTTTAAATAAATATGGCCATTCAACCTGGTCAAATGCTTTTTCAGCATCTAAGGATATGACAGCTAGTTCAATATCATTCACTCTTTTTGAGTACATGACATTGAATAGACGTCTCAGATTATAGGATGAATAGCGTTTTGGAATAAAACCTGTTTGGTCATGATGTATTAATTTATTAATCACTAAACTTATCCTCCGAGAAAAAAATTTAGTTACTATTTTTTGATCAGTATTTAAAAGATCTATTGCTCTGCATGATCCAGGGTCCTCCAAATCTTTATCAGCTTTAGGGATAAGTGTAATTGTAGATTCATATAATGATTCTGGTAACTTTCATTGTTCATAAGCATATTTATATATTGTATGTAAGCGTGGAGAGATCAGATCATGAAACTTCTTATAAAATTCAACACTTAAGCCATCAGGGCCTGCGGCTTTTCCGTTATTTAATGATCCAATTGATTCTTCAATATCTTTTACTGATATATAAGCATTTAACAAGTCTCTACCTTCCTGATCTTTAGATCTATTTCTCAGCTCCTTACTCCTACTTTTCGTCTTGCTTATATGTATTTCCTTCACATTTTACAAGCAGCTCAGCCTCAGTAGCTTCTTGTGTTAATGGGTTCCATTTTCTAGTGATAGTTATGCATGAAAAGTTATTTTCCAACCTCTTGGAATAGATTGGGTAAATGCACAGCGACTTTTACGCAGAGCAGGGGAATCGAGAAAAGTAGGCAAATGGGTGTCAGACACGGGCGGCAGGGTGGCACTGTGGTAGAGGTTCTCCATTACAGCGACAGAAACCCAGGTTCAATCCTGAACATAGGTGCTGTCTGTACGGAGATTGTACGTTCTTCCCGTGACCTTTGTGGGTTTTCTCCGGGAGCTCCAGTTTCCTCCCAAACTCACAGATGTACAGGTTTGTAGGTTCATTGGCTTTGGTAAAATTGTAAAGTGTCCCTAGTGTGTAGGATAGTGTTAGTGTGGAGGGATCGCTGGTTGGCGTGGATTCAGTGTGCTGAAGGGCCCTGTTCTAAACTAAACTGAACTAAAAAAGTGGAGAAGAGGAGCAGTAAAATGTAAGGCCATAGGGAGGGATATAGCTGGAAGGGAAGTGGGTGGGTGGGGGGGGAGGGGGTGGAGAGAGGGTAAATCGAAGAGTATTGCGGGACTTGGGAATGGGAAGCGAGTGTACAAAAGAGGTGTATGGTGTGCACTGCCTAAAGTTGTAGGTCAACTTGTTCTATTTGATGTCATTGTTAGTGCACATCGGATTGATTGCATTAGTCAAAACAGGGTGGACCACATGTAGGTTGCAATCTCCCAACGCATAAAAGAGGTGAAAGGGTGGCACAGTGGCACAATGGTGGTGTTGCTGCCTTACGGATCCAGAGACCCGGATTCGATCCTGACTGTGGCTGCTGTCTGAAAGGTGTTTGTACATTCTCTTTGTGACCACCTGGGTTTTCTCCAGGTGCTCTGGTTTAGACAATTGACAATAGACAATAGACAATAGACAATAGGAATAGTAGACCATTCGGTCCTTTGAGCCAGCACTGCCATTCAATGTGATCATGGCTGATCATCCCCAACCAGTACCCTGTTCCTGCCTTCTCCCCATATCCCCTGATTGCTATTTTTACGAGCCCTATCTAGCTCTCTCTTGAAAGCATCCAGAGAACCCGCCTCCACCACCCTCTGAGGCAGAGAATTCCACAGACCCACCACTCTCTGTGAGAAAAAATGTTTCCTTGTCTCCGTTCTAAATGGCTTACTCCCTATTCTTAAACTGTGGCCCCTAGTTCTGGACTCACCCAATATCGGGAACATGTTTCCTGCCTCTAGCGTGTCCAATCCCTTAACAATCTCCCCCCATGTCCTAAAGACGTACAGGTTTGTAAGTTCATTGGCTTCCGTAAGTTATAAAATTATCCCAATGTGTGTGTAGGTTGGCACACTGGGTGATCGCTGGTTGCAGCAGATTCAGTGGGCCGAAGGGCCTGTTTCTGTGGTGTATCTCTAAAGTCTAATGAAAGGAGTAGGATGACCGGGGCAAGAGAATGGGAGCTTTGGGTTAGCACCAAAAAAAGGTTAATTTATCTATTACAACTCCATATAGACCGCCCCCTTAGTCAGGATTGAACCCAACACTTTGGCACTATAACGGTGAGGGAACAGCGGGGTGGGGTTACAGGAAGGACAGGGTCATGGAGGGGTGGGGGGTATTTCTTAAAATTGGAAATTTCAAATGTTCATACCATCAGGGCATATGCTACGTAGTCACTTACTGAAAGTAGACACAAAATGTTGGAGTAATTCAGCGGAGCAGGCAACATCTCTGGAGAAAAGGAATAGGTAACGTTTCGGATCAAGAACCTTCTTCAGATTGAGAATCAGGGAGAGGTTATCAGTCTGAAGAAGGGTCTCGACCTGAAACATCACCGATGCCTTTCCTCCAAAGATGCTGCCCGACCCGTTGAGTTTATTTAGTATTTTGTGTCTATCTTCAGTGTAAACCAGCATATGCTGTTCCTTCCCACACACCTTGGCACATTCTGTTGAGTTGTAAGCTAACCACTGAATACTGTTGGGTTGACGTATTGAAGTGTCCAAGTATTGATTTACTTGATTACGCTCAACACTGTAATAGTTAAGGCAAAAATCCTGGTCACCTGTCAGCCTTCACTCGCAGTACGTTCTGAGTTTGCTGCCTTCTGTGTGGTGGTAATTACAACCAGCTCCTGAGTCTTTGGGAAAAAAATATACTCAAGAGTTACCGCTTTTGATTGTAATTTGTCCAAAGTTGTTGGAAACTGGTTGCATGTTGATGGCTGGTGAATGCAGGGTTAACTTACGCGGTGACATGGTGGAATGTTGTGTCAACATGTGAGAGAATTTTTCACCATTTACCAGTGACAGCAAAACAGATGGAATGAGTTCATATCCTGACATTTCCAATAATACGATAGCCCTCAATGTGTAATGCATGAATAAGTTCCACATACTAAGTCAATGATGATTAGAAATTGTAATGCTCATGAATTGAATCCAGAGACAATCCATCCTCCAGAAACAAAAGAGAAAAAAAATCTGAAGTATTTTATCTATTACAAATATATATATATATTTATATATATTGATTGAAAATTACTTGCTTAGGACAGAACCAAAACACTGGCATCTATAGCGAGAATGGAGTTTTGAACGGACTCACAAGGAACTACAGAAGGCTGGAATCCTGAGCAACATAAAATGCTGGAGGAAGACGTCAGGTCAGGCAGCATTTGTGGAGGGAATGATCAGGTAATAGGTCAGAACCCTCCTTCAGTCTAATTGCAGTATGGGGATAAAAGCTGGTAAAGGCAGGTGGGATGGGATATAGTTTGGCAAATGATAGGTGGATACAAGTGAGGGGGATAGACACAAATGCTGGAGAAACTCAGCAGGTCAGTCAGCATCGCTGGAGAAAAGGAATAGGTGACGATTTCAGGTCAAGACCTTTCTTCAGACTGAAACCGAAACGTCACCCATTCCTTTTCTCCAGAGATGCTACCTGACCCGCTGAGTTACTCCAGCATTTTGTGTCTATCTTTGGTGCAAGCCAGCATCCGCTGTTCCTTCCTATATAGGTGAGGAGGTTTTGACTGTAATAAGTGACAAAGGCTGGAGGTGAAAAAGAGATAAAGGGTGTCAGAAAAGGAAAGGAGTGAAATGAGGTCAGGGAGGGATATAGGTGAAAGGGAACAGGAACGGAGGGGAGAAAAGGGAGATAAAAGAAAATGAGGCTCTAGGAGATGAGTGTACAGAGGCGGGGAAAAGAGCAGGATGTCTGGTTGGTGGGATTAGGAAATCGCAGGACAAATGTGTGCACTCCTGGGTGAGGCTGCACAGGAATAGGAGAGGGACTTTTCCAAAGTCACTTTATTCGCTGTATGCAAGGTATGAGAGCACCTATATTTTTGAATGCATTGTGACGCAGATTGCATTGGGAACCAGATTATGGTTTTTTTTTGCATTAATAAACCCATCTCCCTCTAATTTCTGGTAAAACGCCGGCTGGTGCAGGTTCGTGGCACAGCAATCTTCCATCAAGTTGCTCAACTGGGTGTTCTTCACTTGTTCAGTGTTGCCAAACTGTTTAGCTTGGAGGGCAATTATAGCTTTGCCTGTTCGTGTCTGCACTTGACATCCAGCAGTGATGTGAAACAGAAATTGTGGCTGAATTTCTTTTCCCCTCCCTTGCCCCAGGGATGCCAGGTTCAGCTGTAACAATCTCACAGCTGCTCCTGCTAGGATCACAAAACTCAGCTCTCTATCTCACACCATCATACTGCTCGAGCCGGGTTAAATAATTTTCCCCATAAAACTGCACGAGTCCCTCTTTAAAGCATAAATGCGGACTGCAGAGGCAAATATGTGCATGTGCTTTGTAATGCAGCCTCTCTCTGCTCTGCCCCGCCCCTTCTGACTGCACTTTAAAATATAAGAATATTTTGATCCTATGATCTAATACAGCTTTTCTAAGGTACATTGAGATATATTGAACAATTATTTTGGAAGCTTAAAAGGACACAAAGTGCTGGAGTAACTCAGTGGGTCAGGTAACATTTTGGCGAACATAGATAGGTGATGTTTCGGGTTGGGACCCTTCTTCTATACCTGACCCATTGAGTTACTCTGGCACTGTATCCTTTTGTGTAAACCAGTATCTGCAGTTCCCGGTTTCTGGTCATAATTTGCTGTCTTTGTTTCCTGTACTGCAGTACAATTGTCTCATTGGCTATAAAGATCTTTTGAACCTCCTGTGCTTTTGAGAGATGGTAAATAAACGCAGGCCGTTCTTTCCTCCTTAGAATATCTTAGCCCAACAGCAAAATACTGGAATATTTTGGTCTAGCACGTGTCAGCACTTTTCCTATGTTGTGGTGAGTTTTAACATAGACCTGTATCACTGTCGCCAATTCCATAAATCCATCAGGTAATTTGCCCAGACACTGTGCAGCCACCAAAATCGTTGAGAGAGTTTCTGTGAACGAGTTTAATTGTTTGTGAGAACTGACTAGAGAAAATCATCTATCATAGTCTGTGAGCTGATTACTTGCCGGAGTGTTTTGATCTTCCTGTTCAAAATGTGATGTTCACATGCTTAATAATACTTGCTGTTATAATAACAATGTGCTATTGACATGGGTGTACCTTGTTGTTTAACACTTTTGGCATCATAATCTTTCTGTAATATTGAAAAGAATTTACCATGACTGATTATATAGCTCACTATTTCCACATATTACTGAGTTTCTTGACACCCAAACAAACAGAAAATCCAAAGAGGAAAAATGCTGGACAGGAATTATTGTAACCCCTGTATGAATTAGTAAGTTGAATTCACTGTTTACTTCAAAAGGAATCTTCATTTGAAGCCCTACTCTAATCAATCTGAAGAAGGCTCCCATTTATTCCCTTGCCATATGTTACCTGACCCACCGAGTTCATCCAATGTGATTTTGTTCAATCTATATGATCTGTGGTGTTGTTAAAGCAGCAATCTTAAAACATCACACACTGAACTCATGTGATAAGACATATTTAAAGGATTGGTTCTGTTCAATAGTTTTTAATGTTATAAGGAATGTTTATAAACTCTGTCGGTAAATAAGACCAGTGATCACGTACATTTTGGATTTGGTCTTGTGTCAGTCCAACGCTAGTTAAACCTAGCCAGGAAAGTTGTAGGAGTGATCCAATTTCCGTCGGTGTTCTTGGACGAAGTATGTGGGATACTGTAGAGGTAAGATGAGCCAAATAAAGATATTTTCCTATCCTTGATCATTAGGTCCAGCTATGAAGTCTGATAGGATTGAATAGCCTGCTGAACCTCACATTTAGTTGGAAGGGCAGGGAGGAAGATACAGGTTGGGAACAGGTCCTTAGGCCCATTGATGCCATGCCAACCATTCGCACTAGTTCTATGTGATCCCACAGTTGCATCCAATTCTGGCACACTAGGGGCTATTTACAGAGGCTAATGAACCTATAGAATCACATATCTCAGGGATGTGGGAGGAAACTGGAGCACCCGTTGGAAACCCACACATTCACAACGAGAACGTGCACACTCTACACAGACAGCACCCAAGGTCAGGAAGGAACTTGAGTCTCTGACACTGTGAGGACACAGCTATAACAGCTGCATCTTTGTGCCGCCCTTCAGAACAGGTTCTATATCCCTATTGCGGGTATCAGTCTTCAGCAATCTTCAATACCTTCTGCAAGAGTTTCTTCTTCACATGACTCCTGCATCATAAGATACTCCCAACAGGTTTTCTTCTTCAAAAGATACCTTAATCACAACTTAAGATAAATATAAAATGCTGGGGTCAGGCAGCATCTCTGGAGAAAAGGAATAGGTGATGTTTCAGGTCGGGACCCTTCTTCAGACTCACCGAAGATGGACATAAAATGCTGGAATAACTCAGCAAGTTAAGCAGCATCCCTGGATAAAAGGAATTGGTGCTGTTTTGGGCCAAGACCCTTCTGTATGAGTTACATTCTTCATTAGATTTGCTCCTCATAAGATATGGTATTCACAAGGAATCTTCCTCAGAAGACACATTACTCACAAGGTATTTCTTTCAGAAGATAGCTCGTTCACAACTGTATTCCTCACCAGATACCTACTTGACAAGGAAACGTCTTTACAATGCATTTCTCACATTAGAAGGCACACTCCTTAAAAGTTGGGAGCAAACCATGACCAAATTGGCTGCCGCATTTCCAACATAACCACAAACACAGACACAAAATGCTGGAGTAACGCAGCGGGACAAGCAGCATCTCTGGAGAGAATGTAATGGGTGACGTTTTGTCACCAAAATGTCACCCATTCCTTCTGTCCAGAGATGCTGCCTGTCCCGCTGAGTTACTCCAGCATTTTGTGTCTATCTTCGGTTTAAACCAGCATCTACAGTTCCTTCCTACACACTCCTACATTACCACAATGGGTTGCAAAATATATTCTATTCACAGTAGAGCACTTTATGGCATTTTAAAGGCACAATATTAAGTATTTATTTTGTTTGTAAGATTTTGCTTCAAATGTTGGTCAGTCACACTCAGTTCCCCATACGACACGAGAACACGTGGATTAATTACAATCATGAAATGCATGTGAGGCCTCAGTGAAGGGATAAGTGACTAAGTTATGAATTCGGGGAAATGTCTCCCACTTGAAAGGCTTTGGTCTTGCAGTTCCCCTCCAAGCAATCTAACTTTTGTAAACTTTTGTTTTTGTAAAATTTCTTCCTGAACTGGTGAACAAAGACAGACAAAATCAGTTGAATCTGAAGAAGGGTCTCGACACGAAACGTCACCCATTCCTTCTCTCCATAGATGCTGCCTGTCCCGCTGAGTTACTCCAACATTTTATGTCTATCTTCGGTTTAAACCAGCATCTGCAGTTCCTTCCTGCACAAATCAGTACTTTCAGGCAATGCGGAATGAATGGCAGAATTCCACCTTTTCTGCTGGCTTTTCCAGCTTTCTCAAGCTGCTCTAGTTTCTCAAAGAATCTGGAGAAATCCTCCTTTCCACATGTCGAAAACAAGAGTTTGCAATTGAAATACGCGTGACAGATTTTTTTTTCTTACACACATCTCAGCCGTGCCCTGGAACTATCTACATAAACAAACAAGTGCTCAAAAAAAATGTCAAGCCTGTAAAACACTTTTATTAGACATCCCACAGTTGCCACACAGCAAGTCATTTTAAACATCATCTTCATTTAGCCTCTTATGGACTGTTTCCTGAAGTTCTCAATGATTGCCTCTATTCAGAGGCCCTGTCACTTTAAGGGGTTAAAGGATTAATCGTACATTGTATGGAATTTTAGTGTGGATTTTCTGTAAAGAATATTATCAGATTATGATCTTTTATGTTCTAAAGGCTTCAGAAATCCAACAAACACACTGCTAAGAGAAAGACAATGGAGGAATAGAAGGGGGTGGGGCAGAGAAATCCTCCACTTCACTTTCATCTGAATCTCAGTGCCTGTTTGCTTGACAGCTGACTGTGGCTGGGGGAGGGTGTTTATGATACTTTCACATGATCGTCATGGCGCAGTTTCTGCATGTTGCTGAAAGGCCTTCTGTTCCACGAAAGGCCTCGAAAGTTTATCATCTTACCAGACAAAAGGAAGAGAGTCCCATGCCAACGGATGAGTAATGGGCATGGCCAATGCACAATGCCTTCTATCCAGCCTTAAATCTACACGCTGTTCTAAGGCTTCCCTCTTTATCCAAAGCAACCATTGTGTCGGCTCTGGGAGACCAAAAACAGCTCCTCGGGTAAGCAGAATGGTAGGGAGAGGGGCAAGCGGCAGAGAGACCACCACTTAATCCCCAAAACTTGTTGTCTTTGTCTTTCTCCTGCTTATCTCGCCATTCAGTGGAAGTCTACAAGCCTTTTTTTTTTTCCTTTGCATGTTTAGTGTTGTTATTGTGAGTTCCCGAGAGCACATTGCCATAGGACAGGTTTTGATCCCCTGTATTTAACCTATCCGTTAAACGGAGCCTGCGACACAGACAACTGTCTTCACCCACCACTTTCCCACAACCACTGAATAAAGGGTCTCAGAGAAAAAATTCAAAACAGCCCCAAACAAGGCCTACCATTAAAATGCAAAGAACAGAGGACATAATGCATCCCACTTACATTCAAACGCGGGAGGACTGAAATTCTTACGGATTAATGCTCTCATGTCAAACTGTACATATAGATTAATTTAGAAAAAAACTTAACTTCCATTTCAATCATTTGAGAAATGGAAGTTTGCATTTTTAGAAAAGTCATACTTTAAAAAAAAAAAAAGTTCTTTTCCATCATTGAGTCATTGAAAATATTTACCCAATGTGGAGCATGTTATCTGCATCTTAGGCTTTAGGAATGTGTTATTTTATTTAAGCTCTAAAATGTTACCAGGGGTTCAACACCGTTTGCAGAATAAATTGTTAAATGTTGCTGATCAGTTTTAGAACTCAGATTCCTTATAGAGTGGAACCATATGCACAGATTGCTGCCGGGTGCCTTGGTTTAGGAAGGGTACATTTAACATTATAGCTACTGTACAAGAAGAGCTCTTCAGTCATACAGCATATTCATGTGATTGGAACAAACTGAAGGCACAGCTGCAGCAAACACTCCATGGTAGGTCTCCAGGCTGCTGGAAAGAAGGTACATAAGATCTTCTCTCACAGGATTCAAAACTAAAATCTGCAATCGCCAATGAGACTTTACTTTAGACTTTAAAGATACAGCGTGGAAACAGGCCCTTTGGACCACCAAATCCATGCCTACCAGCGATCATCCCACGCACTAGCACCATCCTACCTACTAAGAACAACTTAAAATTTACCAAGGGTACACAAAAGGCTGGAGAAACTCAGCGGGTGCAGCAGCATCTAAGGAGCGAAGGAGATAGGCGACGTTTCGGGTCGAGACCCTTCTTCAGACTTTACCAAAGCCAATTAACCTACAAACCTGTATGTCTTTGGAAAGTGGGAGGAAACCCATAGGTTCACAGGGAAAAAAGTACAAACTCCACACTGACAGCACCCGTAGTCAGGATAACACCTGGGTCTCTAGCACTATAAGGCAGTAACACTACCACTTCCTCACTGCGCTGGCTAATTTAGAAAAATACATTATAGTGTGAATGCTGGTAATCACAAATAAAAGCAGAAAGTATCGGAAATGGACACAAAGTGCTGAGGTAACTCAGTGGGTCAGGCAGCATCTCTGGAGAACATGGAGAGGTGACGTTTCGGGTCAGGACCCTTCTTCAAATTGACTTCAGCTAGGAGTCCGGAGAAGAGTCCCGACCTGGAACATCACCTATCCATGTTCTCCAGAGATGCTGCCTGACCCGTTGAGTTACCTCAGCGCTTTGTGTCTCTTTCTGTAAACCAGCATCTTCAGTTCCTTGTTTCTACTAAGTGTTGGAAATGCTTAGCTGGTCAGGCATTGTCTATGGCACAGAAAATGATGGTAATATCTTTGGTCGATGATTTTTCACCAGTACTGAGCAGTTTCAGCACTTTTTTATTATTTGCTATATATCAATTTAATACTCAAATTAAACTTTTACTAACCTAAAGTACCCATGGATGAGAGCAGTTCTTATCCATCATCTGTATCAATAAAACATATGATGGTGGTCCAAGCATTAATGCAATTTTATGTATTATAATTGTTAACATTTGCATCAAATTATATCAAGTACTGAAAAGCTTTATAGTTAGGGGGAACACAAAGTAGTGGATAACGTATCAAAGTCACATTGATCTTTCCCAATGTGCATAAAGGTTCACCACAACACTTTACATTTGGTTCTGAAGGGCTGATTCAAAGGCTAGTCAATAGAGTTGAGGTAAAGGTCAGCCTCTACCGGGCTGAGGCCAGGCGACAACTCTTAGACACCTCCTCCTACTTATCTTAGGACCATGATCCCACAGATGAGCACCAGGCCTTAATCTCAAACACCATTACTGATCTCATTATTTCTGAGTGCCTGCCTTCCACAGCCTCCAACTGTATCGTTTTCCAGCCCTGCACAGCCCGTTTTTACCTTCTCCCCAAAATCCCAAAACACAACTGCCCTGGCAGACCCTTTATTTCTGCCTGCTCCTGTCCCACGGAAATGATTTCCACGTACCTTAAAGCACTCCATTTCTTCCTCGACCACGGAACCATCCAATTTCCCTCAACTAACACTCTACGCTGCCTAGTCCTCACCCTCAACAACTTCTCCTTTGACTCCTCTCACTTCCTCCAAGTCCAAGGCGTAGGTATGAGCACCCGCATGGGCCCCAGCTATGCCTGCCTCTTTGTAGGGTACGTTGAACAATCCCAGTTCCAGGCGTACACTGGCCCTATCCCCGAACTCTATGTCCGTTACATTGATGACTGCATCGGTGCTACCTCCTGCACCCAAGCAGAACTCATGGACTTCATCAACTTTACCACCAATTCTCGTCCTGCACTCAAATTTACTTGGACCATCTCCGACACCTCCATCCCCTTTCTTGATCTCATAGTCTCCATCACAGGAAATAGACTATTGACTGACATCTATTACAAACCCACTGACTCCAACAACTATCTCGACTACACTTCTTCCCACCCTGCTTCCTGCAAAGACTCTATCCCCTACTCCCAATTCCTCCGTCTATGCTGCATCTGCACTCAAGATGAGGTGTTCCATACTAGAACATCTGAGATGTCCTCATTCTTCAGGGAATGGGGACTTCCCTCTACCATCATAGATGAGGCCCTCACTCGTGTCTCCTCGGTACCCAACAGCTCCGCCCTTGCTCCCCCTCCCCCTAGTCGCAACAGAGACAGAGTCCCCCTAGTCCTTACCTTCCACCCCATCAGCCGTCGTGTACAACACATAACCTCTGAAATTTCCACCACCTCCAACGGGATCCCACCACTGTCCATATTGTTCCCTTTCCGCCTTCTGCAGACTCCCTGGTTAACTCATCCCTTCCCACCCAAACCATCCCCTCCCCAGGTACTTTTCCCTGCAACCACAGAAGATGCAACACATGTCGCTATACCTCCTCCCCCGACTCTGTCCAGGGATCCGACAGTGCTTTCAGGTTAGGCAGAGGTACACTTGCACCTCTTCCAACCTCATCTACTGTCTCCATTGTTACAAGACATGGATTTTTATACATCGGCGAGACCAAAGGCAGACTGGACCATCGTTTTGCGGAACACCTTCGCTCAGCCTGCATGAACTAACCTGATCTCCCAGTTGCTGGACACTTTAATTCTCCTTCACATTCCTACACAGACCTTTCTGTCCTCCATTGTCAGAGTGAGGCTAGACTCAAATTAGGGGAACAGCACCTCATATTTCATTTGGGCAGCTTACAGCCCAGTGGTATGAATATTGATTTCTCTCACTTCAGCTAGCCCTGGCATTCCATCGCTCTCTATCCCTCCCCAACCCATCACACTAGCTTCCCATTTTCAACCCACAACAATGAACTGTTTCCTTTATCATCATTACTTTTTTGCATATCTTTCATTCATTGTCCTTTATCTCTCCACATCACTGTCTACATCTCTCATTTCCCTTATCCCTAACCAGTCTGCAGAAGGGTCTCGACCCAAAACATCATCCATTCCTTCTCCCCAGAGATGCTGCCGTTCACGCTGAGTTACTCCAATTTTTATGTCTATCTTCAGTTTAAACCAGCATCTGCACATAAAGGTCCGCCATGGTCAAAATAAAAGGCTGATCTGATTTGAGGAGCTGAACAATCTACTTCTGCTCCTATGTTTCTTAACTCACATGGCAGCACAGTGGCACAGCTGTAGAGTTGCTGCCTTACAATGCCAAAGCCCCTTGTTTGATCCTGACTATGGGTGTGGTCTGTACAGAGTTCGTACATTCTCCCTGTTTTCTCCGAGTGCTCCGGTTTCCTCCAACACTCCAAAGAAGTGCAGGTTTGTAGGTTTAGTGGCTTCTGTTCATTTTAAATTGACCTTGGCATGTAGGATTGTGCCAGTGTACGGGGTGATCGCTGGTCGGCATGGACACAGTGAGCTGAAGTGCCTGTTTCCACAGAGTATCTCTAAAGTCTAAAGTGAACTAGACTGCAAGATAGCTCATAGAAAGAAGAAGAGGAAAGAAAAGTAATTATTTCTGCACCTCTTGAAATTCAATGTTAAGGTTTGACAGTAAAGACTGTAATATTTGAATCATTTCTCACAAATGAGAAATTAATAAAGAGTTTGATCTAATTTAATGGAACAATGCTGTGCCAATTAAACCATGATTTCATCCATGTGGATTAACCTACATTAAAACTGCAACCGATTGAATGTGACTATCCAAACTTATGCACCTAATACAATGAGTCAGAACATAATACATACGGTAGGAGGTTTGTGTTTGTACCATGTGCAATAAATAGATGAGGACAAGCAAGACTGCCATACCACAGCAACACTGTGACAAATAGAAGACCGATCAACCTGAAATACACACAGATTCGATAGTCTTACTCCTTTGTTATCTGTCTTTATATGTGAACAATGTAAAATCATGAAACGCGAGGAACTGCAGATGCTGGCATCTTGAGAAAGATACAGTGCTGGAGGAACTCAGCAGTTCAGGCAGCATCTGTGGAGGGAAATGACAGGCAAACATTTATGTCAGAGACCTTTAGTATAAAACGAGATTGATGATTCATAATGCACAGCTTGAAAATATAACTCTGCTGTGATGAAACTGAACATGTGGTTCATTCTTACCATAGTGGTAACTGCCAATAATGACATTGAAAGATTTAACATTGAGTTAAATACTGTGAAAAACAGATATAGCTTGCCAAGCAATTTTATGCTTGGATCAGTATTTCCATATAATGGAAATGAATGAAAGGTTTGCATTGGAATTCAATGCCTGAACAAGGATTATGCCTGAATTGCACAGGCATTTATCCAGATACCTCTACTTACTTACCATTTTTTAAAAAATTTCAACAGGTTTCTGATCTGATACAAGTGTTTTTCATTAACGGTAGCTGACCGTTCAGTTATTAGCTTTCTGCTTTCCTCAAAACCTATCAAAATATGATGTGAAGTTGAATGGAGTAATTGTTGTGTAATATTTGAAAGTAAGGACTTGCAACCTTCGGGATTATAAAATAAAATAACAAAGGATATATTGTAAATCACCTTGCTGATCAATGGCCAGAGTTGAAATCAAATGTGAAATTGTAGGTGATCACGAGAGCCATTAAACTCAACGTGATTTGCAAAACTATTTTTGCTCCATTTTTCTTATGGGATAGGGAGGAGAAAACAGAACAGAAACCTATGTCAAAAACTGTTAAATGCTACTTTAATGCAGCGGTTTTCCATACAAATGATAGTCATTTATAAGATATTCTTTAGTGTAAAGAAAGTTCTTGACCACCGTTCCACTTTGGTATGTTTATATGTGAACTCTTCCTCCCGCCCCCCCCCCCCTCCCCCCCTCCATCCCCAGCATCTGACACAAATTAATCTGCAGGCACTCAGTGCTGGTTCCCATCCGCTACTACAGAGCATTAGAATTGCTGATGAGGTTGTGGCCCTTCCCCCTCAGGCAGCATGAAAGCTCGAGCTGAGCAGAACAGTGAAGCTGCTTTACTTTTTCTTCCTTCTATTATTCCGACCATTCAGACATCAGTTCAATTGGTCTGAAAGACACAGGAGAGATTCAAAACTCTCCACATCGGCCCGTAAAGGTCTGAAATTAGTTAATTAATGTGCAGGCCCATTATGCACGTTTAACATATGAATGAGTGAGTGGGTTGACTTAGTTACAGAGCAGGAAAGAAGTGAGGATATTTGAGGACCGCTCAGTAAGAGGAAAGGAATCTGGAACAATGAGGATATTTGTATGGGATTTGAGGAAGAATTTCAACAGAGCCCAGAGACCGAAATTAAATGAGGCATTAGAGAATGCGAGTGGACTTTTGCGTAGATTGGCACCAACTGTAAAGCAACTCGGTTCAGTCTGCCAAATTTCCTTTAGTATTTTTAGATTTAAATTGCTCCAGAGAAAATGTTAAATAGAGAAAGCAATCTCTCAGATGAAACAAGGAAAAATAATAATGGCTGCAAAACAATTTTTTAAAAAAATAGAAGGACCCCATTGTTTTAAACTATTCAGGCAGGGTTATTGATTTTATCTTTCAGAAAATCCTATGCATTTTTTAAGCATATCACAGATAAAATGAAACAATGTTGACTGTTCTCCAGTTAGTACACGGGGTTAAACATTAATTGCACATTTTTCTGTCATCTGGCTCTCATGGGGAGTCGAAGATACCAATCTCTTTATTTCCTCTGGAGCACCAGATAAATTATGAATGTGGGGCATGTTAGTTTCGCAGCAAAGCCAAGGGGTAAAACATTTTTTCTATTGCTTGGGTATCACATGCTGGAGTCAGGACAGTAGAGTGGCAATGAGAGAAACCTTAGAAGTCAACCTTACTCCAACTCTCGATGGGAAATGTATCTCATCCAGTGGATTGTGATGTTCAGACAGAGCTGGCATGAACCAAATGTGTTGGCAATGTGCCGGTTCTGATTTGGACTGCTGGCCCTGCAATTTGTGGGTGCTTTCTTTGTCAATCAATGGAGAAGTAAAGAACTTGCATTCATGCAGTGACTTTCAGAACCTTCAGAGATCCCAAGGCACTTTGCAAACAATGAAGTATTTTTTCTGCCACTGTCGTGATGCGGGAACATCGGCAGCCAATTAATGTATGGGAAATTCCCACATACTGCAATGATCTGATCATCTTTTTTAATGATGTTGGCTGAGAGGCATTGCCAAGGACACAAGACATGCTTGCTTGCTGACTCGCAGAATTTAAGTGTGCATTGCATTTTGACCAAGAGAAGCTCAGTATCTGTCAATCTTCAAGATTTTCTAATATCCAAGTCACACAACAAAGGCATGATAGACCTTTGTGTTTTGCAGAATAGTCATTGATCTGAAATGTCATCTGGTATCTCTTTCCTTGGACACTGCTTCCAGTCAAGCAATGTTCAGGAGTCAACAGAACAATGGAATTCTTTCTTAGAGCAGCATAACTGGCTGGTAACGCAATACGCATATATAATAAACAAAACTTCAATAAACTAATAATCCCAATACGAGAGCAAAGAAAAAAGCCCAAAGTCCTTACGGCTTCCAATATTTCGGTTCTTGTTACTGATTTCAACATCGGTTTCCAAATCCCTTTTGTATTGTGTGTAAGGCACAAATTCGTGACAAATCTAATTTGAAAAATAGCATTTTATCGCTGGCTGGAAAATAGATATTGGTGCAGAATACGAATGTGCTGGCATTTTATCCAAAATCAAACACTGCAATATGAAACGTGCAAAATTGAGTCATCTAAAGTAATAGTCATAGAGCCATGCAGCATGGAAACAGGCCCTTCTGCCCAACTTGTCCATGCCAACGAGGTTGGCTAGCCCCATTTTCCTGTGTTTGGCCCATATTCCTTTAAACCTCTCCCATCCATGTATCTGTCTAAATATATTTTTGGCATCGCCACTGTATCCATCTCTACAGCTTGCACTGGCAGTTCTTGCCATATACATACCACTTTCTTTGTGAAGAAATCGTCACACGTCTCATTTGAATCTTTCTCTTCTCACCTCAAATCTATGCCCATCTAGTGCTGGACTGTGACCTTATCTCTGCCTCTCATGATTTTATGCAGTTCTATAAGGTCGTCCCTCAGCCTCCTATGCTCCAGGGAGACAGTCCCAGCATGTCGAATCCTGGTAACATCCTGCTGAATCTTTCTGGTGCAACCAGACTTGCACACCTTACTCCAACATGCTTGGCCTCACCAATGCATTATATAGCTGTAGCTGTAGCATGATATCCCATCTCCTGTTCTCAGTGCCCTTACCCAAAAAGGCAATGCTGCCTGATGAGGCCACACCTGGAGTATTGCGTACAGTTTGTCTCCTAATCTGAGGAAAGACATTCTTGCCATAGAGGGAGTACAGAGAAGGTTCACCAGATTGATTCCTGGGATGGCACGACTTCCATATGAAGAAAGATTGGATAGACTCGGCTTGTACTCACTGGAATTTAGAAGATTGAGGGGTGATCTCATAGAGACTTACAAAATTCTTAAGGGGTTGGACAGGCTAGATGCAGGACGATTGTTCCCGACGTTGGGGAAGTCCAGGACAAGGGGTCACAGTTTAAGGATAAGGGGGAAGTCTTTTAGGACTGAGATGAAAAAATCGTTTTTCACACAGAGAGTGGTGAATCTGTGGAATTCTCTGCCACAGAAGGTAGTGAGGCCAGTTTGTTGGCCACAAGGGATCAGGGGGTATGAGAGAAGGCAAGTACAGGATACTGAATCAGCCATGATCATATTGAAAGGCTTGAAGGGCCGAATGACCTAATGTTTCTATGTTTCTATGATGCCTACCTCATCACCCTGTCCACCTATGTTGCCATTTTCAGGGAACTGTGCTCGTATGTCCCTAGGACTCGCCGCACTACAATACTCTCCAGTGCCCTACCATTTGCAATGTTCATAGGTTCATAAGGGGCGACACAGTGGCACAGGGGTAGGGTTGCTGTCTGACAGTGCTCGAGAACCAGGTTTGATCCTGACTATGAGTAACATCTGTATGACATACTGGTTTGTAGGTTAATTGACTTTGTAAAAAAATTGTAAAGTTGTCCCTCGTGTGTGGAATAGTGCAAGCGTATGGGGTGATCATAGGTCGGTGGGCCAACGAGTCTATTTCCATGATGTATCCATAAGTTCATACGTCAAAGTAGGCCATTTGGCCCATCGCGTCAATGGCCAATCCGCCATTCAGTCATGGCTGATCTCTCTTTTCCTCTCAACTCCATTCTCGTGCCTTTTCCCTATAACCCTTCAAACATTTTGTTTGAATCTCCTAACGTGTGATACTGATGTCTACTGCATCATGTTGTGAAAGCGGGTTGTGCGACCCGAAACATCACCTAGCCATGTTCTCCAGAGATGCTGCCTGACCTGCGGAGTTGCACAAGCATTTTGTGCCCACTTATCCAATTCAGACTTCAGTTGAAAACCACATTTGGTTAACTTTCCAGCTTAATCTAAGGTTTATGCATGAATTAAAACAATTTGGCGAAACACCGGAATACCTGTATCTGGAGAATGCTCCAGGTAGCATCTCTGGAGACTGAAGAATGGTCCAGACCCGAAAATCACCTATCCCTTTTCTCCAGCAATGCTGCTTGACCTGCTAAATTCCTTCAGCCATTGTGACTCTCTTTGTAAACCAGCATGTATAATTCCTCGTATCTAGTCTTCGCAGTGAAACTTCCTCAGACTCTCTCCAATACCTCTGTACTGATAATTAACTCAAAAAGCAAAAAAAAAATTAAATGCTGGAAATCTGAAACAAAATTAGAGGCTACTGTAAAAACTCAAGCAACGAATGAGGAGGAAGAAAGAGAAAAACATAGAATCCAGACCACCGCACAAACCAACATTCCATTTATTCCAATTACACTTCACGCTGCCTTGGCAAGGCCACCAGCATAATCAAGGATGAGTCTCACCATGGTCACTCCATCTTCTCCCCTCTCCCATCAGGCAAAAGGTAGAGTGTAACACGCATACTTTCAGATCCAGGAGCTAGACACAAAAAGCTGGAGTAACTCAGCGGGACAGGCAGCATCTCTGGAGAGAACGAATGGGTGCCGTTTTGGGTCGAGACCCTTCTACAGAGATGCTGCCTGTTCTGCTGAGTTACTCCAGCTTCTTGTTTCTATCTTTGGTTTAAACCAGCATCTGCAATTTCTTCCTACACTTTCAGATTCAGGGACAGTTTTTTCCCAGCTGTTATCAGGCAACTGAACCTTCCTATCACCAACTAGAGACCGGTCCTGACCTACCATCTACCTCATTGGGGACTCTTTTCAAACTCATTTATTGGACTTCATCTTGCACTAAACATTATTCTCTTTATCCCGTATCTGTACACTGTGGACGGCTTGAGAGCAATCACATATAGTATTTTCGCTGACTGGATAGCACGCAATAAAAAACTTTTTCACTTGGTACACGTAACAATAATACACTAAACTACACTAAACTAAACGAAACTGAACTGAACTAAACTGAACTAAACTAAACTGAACTAAACTAAACATCTAAACTAAACAAATAAACTATACTAAATTAAAGTAAACTGATTCAGAATACATTCTTATTTATGGAGTCCCATGATTTTTGAAAATCAGTTCTTCAGCAATTCCATTCTTTTTGTCTGTGAAAATGTAAATCAAAAGGCCTTGCATATGGCAGAGACAGGAAATCACTTCAAATATTCAGGGCAGTGGTTTGTCATAGGATATTGGTGCACATTTACAATGCAAAAATATTATTTTGAATTGGATATTTGGAATAACAATATCCAAAACGGAGCCCACATAAAATTAAAATAATAATAATGCCAAACCTTTCATGTCCCTGCAGTGATTTCATGAATGTACAGACGGAAACGTGGCATCCAATATGAATGCAGCAACTCCCTCAAAGTGGTAATGTGATAAAAAGCAGACAATTTGTTTTGAGGAATAAATAATGACTCAGGTCTCTGGGGAAAACTTCTCTTCCTTCTTTCAAACTGTGCTGTCACTGAAATGAAAATGTTGCCTTCAAAAGGGGATTTCAAACCAATTAGCAACACTAGAAATATTGCAAAGCTCAAATAACGAACAGAAGAGGATAAAAATACATCAATAAACAGTTTTGAGGACTTGAAAGGCATTTCATAAAATATGAGACTTTCTTTCTCTTCCTTGCTTCCTTTTTCACTGAGAGGTTAGGGAGTGAATGGGCACATCAATGAATGTGTTCATAAAGAAAATGGACTCACAGCAGGGAGACAGGCCCTTTGTTCCAACAAGTCCATGATGGCCAAGATGCCCCTTCTAAGCTAGTGCCATTCATCCATGTTTGACCTAAGTCTTTCCAAATCTTTCCTAATTCATGTTTCTGTCTAAATGTATTTTAAATGTTGTTATTATACCCTCCTCAACTACTTCCTCTGGTGCTTGTTCCATATAGCCACCAGCCTCCATGTGAAAAGGTTGCCCCTCAGTTTTCTATTAAATCCCTCCCCCCCTCACATTAAACCATTGCCCTATAGTTCTTGATTCCGCTAACTTGGGAAAATGACTGTGCGTTCATCCTATCTATTCTGCTCAGGATTTGGTACACCACTATAAGGTCATCCCTCAGCCTTCTACGCTTTGAGGAATAAAGTACTAGATTGCATGACAGAGCTTGATGGAGTTTTGGGCACAAAGTGGGTGATGGGCTATGGGGAATATTGAGAAACGATTCAAAGTGTTGGAGTAACTCAGCAGGTCAGCAGCAGCATTTCTGGAGAACATGGATCATTTAGTTTAGTTTGGAGATACAGCATGAAAACAGGCCCTTCAGCACACTGACCCTGCATATTACCACTATCCTACACGCACTAGGGACAATTTTTACATTTACCAAGCCTATTTACCTACTTACCTTTACGTCTTTGGAGGGTGGTAGGAATCTGAAGATCCTGGAGAAAACCTACACAGGTCACGGGGAGAACGTACAGCATGGAGTAGTCGGGATCGAACCCGGGTCTCCGACGCTGCAAGCGCTGTAAGGCAGCAACTCTACCGCTGTGGATAGGTGACATTGTGGCTGAGACCCTTCTTCAGAAAGGATTGATGGTTTGGAAATTTAGGCATAATGTTATGTTGGCATTCATAGCAAAAGGATTTGAGTACAAGAGCAGGGAGGTTCTACTGCAGTTGTACAGGGTCTTGGTGAGGCCACACCTGGAGTATTGCGTACAGTTTTGGTCTCCTAATCTGAGGAAATACATTCTTGCCATAGAGGGAGTACAGAGAAGGTTCACCAGACTGATTCCTGGGATGGCACGACTTGCTTATGAAGAAAGACTGGATAGACTTGGCTTGTACTCGCTGGAATTTAGAAGATTGAGGGGTGATCTCATAGAGACTTACAACATTCTTAAGGGGTTGGACAGGCTAGATGCAGGAAGATTGTTCCCGATGTTGGGGAAGTCCAGGACAAGGGGTCACAGTTAAAGGATAAGGGGGAAGTCTTTTAGGACCGAGATGAGAAAATCGTTTTTCACACAGAGAGTGGTGAATCTGTGGAATTCTCTGCCACAGAAGGTAGTTGAGGCCAGTTCGTTGGCCATATTTAAGAGGGAGTTGGATGTGGCCCTTGTGGCTGAAGGGATCAGGGGGTATGGAGAGAAGGCAGATACAGGATACTGAGTTGGATGATCAGCCATGATCATATTGAATGGTGGTGCAGGCTCGAAGGGCCGAATGGCCTGCTCCTGCACCTAATTTCTATGTTTTCTATGTCTATGTAATAGTTGTGAGGTTTCACTGGGCTATATTCCAGCTCCTGCTTACAGTATGTTCTTACAACATCTGGGTCAGAACATCATGACTCGTAAATGATCATTACATATGATTCCTGGTGCTATCATCAACCTTTCACAAGAGGCACCTCCAGTAAGACATTTTCCTCCGCTTACCCTTAACATCACACCACGTGGTTAATGGAGGAAATCATCTTCAGAGGAGTGCATGATTTTTCCATTCACGGAAACCATGGCCAATGGTTGCTCAGCCACCATTGTCCTTTGGTGGTCCACTCACCCAGGGCAGATTAGGGCTTGGTTCTGGGATTTCCTGGCCTAAAAGGGCTAAATATACTGTGCCAGTTTTATTATAGCCAGACTTAAAGACTGGCCTCAAAGTTTCAGAGGAGAAATGTATTCTAATTGCCCAGTGTGCATTAGTGTATTTATGTATGAGTGCCTGTATTTTGTATGTATGTATGTATGTATGTATGTATGTATGTATGTATGTGAATGTGTTTGGTTGTGTGTGTGAGCGCAAGGATGTACATTTTTGTGTGTGCATGTGTGTGTGTATTATTCAAGCTTGTGTTTGAGTGCATGTATATGTGTGTGTGTGCATGTTTTTGTGTGTGAGTGTTTGATTGAGTGTTCATCTGTGTGTGTGAGTGTGTGTGTATGCGCATGTGTGTGTGTCTGCGTGCGCGTGTGTATGTATGTGTGTGCGTGTGTGTATGTGTGTGTGTTTGTGTATACATGTGTCTGTGCGCATGTACTGTATATGCAGGCAGAAGGTTAATTCTGGTGACAAGGTAGGTTCCTCACTGAATTAAAATACTGTGGGTTGATTGATTCCAGTATTATCAAATGGAATGTTAAACTAAGGTCACATCTGGCATACCACCAGGTCTAGGATTATGTACAAAATCTAAGCACGCAGTTGAAGAGGACCAGGAAATTCTTGGTTAAAGTATCTTCTCACAGGTCAACACCAATAAACACAGGTAATTCACCTTGTTTGAAAGAGATGCAAAAAAAGTAAGGGTGATAAAGGAAACGGGACATTGTAAGCTGTTTGTAGGGTGAAATTGAGAAGCTAGTGCCATTTGGGTGGGGGAGAGATAGAGAAAGAGGGAATGCCGGGGCAACGTGGTGAGAGAAATCAATATTCATACCTCTGGGCTGTCAGCTGCCCAAGCGAAATATGAGATGCTGTTCCTCCAATTAGCCTTACTCTGACAATGGAGGAGACCGAGGACAGAAAGGTCTGTTTAGGAATGGGAAGGAAAATTAAAGTGTCCAGCTACCTGGAGATCAGGTTGGTTCACGCGGGCTGAGTGAACGTGTTCCGCGTAAAGATCGCCCGGTCTGCGTTTGGTCTCGCCGATGTATAAGAGTCCTTGAACAACAGATACAGTAGATGAGGTGCAAGTGAACTTCTGCCTAATGTGAAAGGACTGTCGGGGTCCATGGACAGAGTCGAGGGAGGAGGTATAGCAACAGGTGTTGCATCTTCTGAGGTTGCAGGGGAAGGTACCAGTGGAGGGGGAGGTTTGGGTGCGTTAACCAGGGAGTTGCGGAGGGAATAGTCTCTGCGGAAGGTGGACAGGGGTGGAGATGGGAAAATGTGGCTGTAGGAGGGGGGAGAGCAGTAGGATTTAGCAGAGCCAGACCACATGGTGTGGATGTCTGTATCAGGGAGGTTGTGGGTCTGGTGCTGAGCCTGAAACTCAGGTAAGGCAATGTCTCTCAGCTGCTGGTGGGCGGTGGAGAGGCGAGGGTTGGCGGAGTCGCTGATGGAGGCCCGTGGGAGGATGGAGTAGAGATACAGGTCAGCGGCAGTAGCATCGGTGGCCCTGGGGAGACAGTGAAGGTCAGTGACAGTGGCGGCTCTGCTTGGTCCTACTGCTCTCCCCCTCCTACAGGGAACATCAGTAGTGATGGGTCTTCCCCTTCCCCCTTTATTTACCAGGTTACCCGGAACACACCCCACCCATACAATAGTCCTCAAGCCCCCCTCCTCTCTGAACACCCACCATCCTACCGCCAGATCTTGCCTCGGCCTTTGTCTACTCCCCGTCCCTCCTCTGACCTCAACCTCACCCATGTCATGTCTTCACCATCTCCACTGACCTCCCCCTTTCTGATATGGAACAGTCTGCCCTCAACAGAGGCCTCACCTTCGTTCCCCTCCGCCCCCACCTCAACGAGTTCCAAGTCCGCCACGAGTTCAAGCTTTTCTTCTGTCGCCTTCGCATCCATGCCTTTTTCAGTGGGAAGGAGTACTCACCACCCAGTGATGACCACTTCTCCCATCTCCACAGGTCCTCATCCTCTTGGACTCCCCTGAATGGCCACCTACCATCTCTAAACCTATTTATTTCTAACTGCCGGTGTGACATCAACCTTCTCAACTATTCCACTCCCCTTACCTCCTCCAACCTCACCCCCTCTGAACATACAGCCCTCTGCTCACTCTGCAGCAACCCTGGCATTATAATCAAACCAGCCGACAAGGGTGATGCTGTGGTAGTTTGGCGTGTGACCTCTACCAGGCTGAGGTCGGGAGACAACAGAGGCAGAGTCCCCCTAGTCCTTACCTTCCATCCCATCAGCCATCGCATACAACACCTAATCCTCTGAATTTTCTGCCACCTCCAATGGGATCCCACCATTAGCCACATTTTCCCATCTCCACTCCTTTCCACCTTCCGCAGAGACCATTTCCTCCACATCCCTTCCCACCCAAACCACCCCCTCTCCAGGTTCCTTTCTCTGCAACCGCAGAGGATGCAACACCTGTCGCTATACCTCGTCCCTCAAATCTGTCCAGAAACACTGACAGTCCTTTCAGGATAGGCAGAGGTTCATTTGCACCTCGTCCAATCTCATCTACTGTATCCGTTGTTCAAGATGTGGACTCTTAAATACATCGGCAAGACCAAACGTAGACTGGACGATCGTTTCGTGGAACACCTTCTTTCAGACTGCATGAAACAACCTGATCTCCCGGTTGCTGGATACTTTAATTCTCCTTTCCATTCCCACACAGACCTTTCTGTCCTCGGCCTCCTCCAATGTCAGAGTGAGGCTAAACTCAAATTGGAGAAACAGCGTCTCATATTTCACTTGGGCTTACAGCCCAGTGGTATTGGGCTTACAGCCCAGTGGTATTAATATTAATTTCTCTCACTGCAGGTAGCACCGGCATTCCCTCTCTCACCCAAGAAATAAAGCATGACAGTTTCAGATAAGCGATTTTAGACACCAGGGGAAAAAATCTCTACCGGAATATGTAAAAATGTTAACGTTAGCGCATCGTTTTTTCGAGAAGATGTGATTATACACAAACAAACACACACACATGAACAAACACACACATGAACAAACACACACACATCAAGTGGGACCAGTAGGGTCCCGTCCCCTCAACGCGCGGTTGTGCGGGGGGGAGGCGGCCTGCGTCGTCACACACACACTAAGGAGGAGGGAGAGGGGGTGTAGAGAGAGAGGGGGGTAGAGATAGAGGGGGGGAGAGAGATAGTAGGGGAGAGAGAGAGAGAGTGGGGAAGAGCGGGGAGGCAAGATAGAGATGGGGAGAGAGAGAGGGGGGGAGGGGGGGAGAGGGGTGGGAGAGAGAGGGGAGAGGAAACCAGAGCCCAGGTGTAAGCAGGGGGGAGAGACAAAAGCCGATGCGCGAGCGTGCGCCGACCAAAGCTCTCGGCTACAGGGCCCAAGACAATCCGAGGCGTGAGCTGGCGAACGTCTTTTGAACAATGGGGGGAGGAGGGAGGGGTGTGAGGTGACGTCAGTCGCAGTGCGAGCAGACGGCAGGAAGATCCATTGTCACATCATAAGCGGAGAAAACAAGTGTTTTGAATTCAAAGTTGGATCGGATTTGTGAAGATTTTTATTAATAACTGAAGAAATAAAGCACAAATCTTTCAAGTAAACCGATTTTGGATTACAGGGGGTAGATCTCTACTGGAATATGTAAAAACTTTCCCACTAATGCCTCGATTCTTCGAGTAGATGTGATCACACACAGACAAATAAACACACACACACACACACACACACACACACACACACACACACACACACACACACACACACGCGTTCAGAGTTTTATAAGGATATAATTCAAAATCAAGAATTATACATTCACATTTTAAAATGGTTTCACAATTCAGTAGTACTGATTTTCAGTATTCCATACTGATATTTGAGAATACATGAGGTTGCATGCAAAATACTGATTTTCAAAACCCCAGTTTCTGTGTAGTACGTTCTATTGCATGTACGTGAGAAATACCGATTTCCCCATCAAAGTACTGATTTTTAGCCATCAAAATACGGAAATGCTCGGTGAAACTTGGCAGCTCTGCAATTATTCACACTCACATTGTGTTTGAGAATTCAAAATGTGATTTGTGATCTTGTTTATGAGTCATCATGGATCTAACATTTGTTATAATAGTCTGACACTAAAATAGGTTAATTTGAAAGTGATTATAGTAATGTAAATGTTTAAGAAGGAACTGCAGATGCTGAAAAATCAAAGGTAGATAAAAATGCTGGAGAAACTCAGCGGGTGAGGCAGCAACTGTGGAGCGAAGGAAATAGGGTATGTTTCGGGTCGAGATCCTAAGTAATTCTTATTAATATAAATGCACCATTTAGTTTGACTTCAAATTTCATGATGGAAATTGAAGTCGAACTAAATGTTGTATTCACAACACTATTCCATGTTGAAATTGATGTGTTGTTGTTAGGTCAGGAGGACAATTAAAGGTGCACTGCACACACTAACACAGTTTAACAGTAACAGGCAATGAAATCAACACACAGAACATTTTCTAAAAAACGGTTTTATTTACTGCAAAACCTTACAGTAATTTATTTGCAGTTTTTGCATGCTCCTTTATAATATTTTACATAACATTTTACAATAGTACAACGATTATTAAAACAAGGACAACTTCAATTCTTGATTTTAAAAAATGTATACAACAATGACCCCAATCATCCCATTCCACCTCATTACTCTTGACTCAACCAAAATTATTTCTGAAATATTGGTCATAAAAAAGCTCCAAAATAAGGCTTAGAATGCAACAGAGAGCATATAAAACCCCTTAAGCGGACCCTGGACCCCGGCCACAAGGGACTTCGAGCTTCGCGCTTGTGATAAGTGCTGCATGCAATTATTTCACATTAAATTTTTGTAATCTTGTCATGCCACCCCCCTTTTTGAAAAGCTTCGTACGGGCCTCCAGGTGACAGTCAACGTTGAATTGCCAGCCGCCCCTCATCGTCCAGTTGATTGAGATGTTGACAAATACCAACAACTACCAACTTCTGAAGAAGGGTCCCAACCCGAAATGTCACCTATCTATGTTCTCCAGACAAGCTTGCCTGATCTGCTAAGTTACTCCAGCACTTTGTGTCCATTTGTGTAATCCAGCATCTGCAGTTCCATGTTTCTACATCTGCAGTTTCTGTTGTCATGTTTCTACCTTGTGAGGTCACATCAGCATCACAAATAAAAGGCTAAGTGTGAATTTCAAAAACCACAGAACAATAGCCTAAACACCTCGCCATAGTGTTCATATTTAATGATCAAGAGATTGCTTAGGTGTGACTTCAATAGAATTTCACTTCAAACTTCTTGCATTGGGTTTTGAGAAAAAAGGAACTTATCTTACTTTCAGATTTTTGATATGGAGCTCATTAACGGATATTTTATATGTGTGAAATGCAAATGAAAACTGGGCTGTCAGAAATGATACACACCGTTTCACAAAATTACTAACAAAAGTTGCACCCGCAGCATAATGAGAATTGCTTTATCAGATCTGTATACAATGAAAATACGTAAATGTAAATACTTGACAGTCAACATCTTACCTCAACCTCCATTAAATCTTTTCAAACTAGAGATTAGCTTGCATTCTGAGAAAGACAACAACTGTGAAGTCTACAAACAGTAACCACAATGGGGAGGGAAGGTCTTTCTATGTTTACCGTGTTTGCATGTTTTTGTCTCTAAAGCCATACTTAGCCTCAAATCAATTGACGTTTGCAGAGGTGCAGTTTCTGAATGTGTATAACATGACATGGCTGTCTGCACACTTTATGTTTTCATATCCTGCCCTAGGTATGATGAGGTGGATGAGGTGGCAACGGTGCTTGGTATAAAATAGACACAAAATGCTGCAGCATCTCTGGAGAGAAAGAATGGGTTGAGGCAGCATCTCTGGATAGAAGGTATTGGTGTAGGGATAGTTTGTGAACGCTGTGAATGTCGGAAGAGTTTTTGTACTGTTCTTGTTTAGTAGTCATTTTATTATTCTGAATAAAGTTTATTTTTCAGCAAATGAAAGAGAATGACTTGCTTCCACTCCAATTGTGTAGGTTCTGAGGTGACCCATAGACTCTACTACAGCTGGACAAAAGGTACTTGGAGTACCAGCATCTGCAGTTCCTTCCTACACGTGATGGAGTGGATGGGTGAGTAGCTTGGGAGATGTGTGCTTTTACCACCATTTACGCAGGACTTGGTCATTCCTTATTTATGGATACAAATGCCATAATGACAATCCAAACACTCCTTTTCTATTTAGAGTGGCCCTGTCCCAGGAAATTGCATGAGTTTTAATGAAGCTTGAAAAACATCCTTGACTTGGTTCCTCAGTTTTCTTGGTAATCTCTTCCCCTGAGAGAGTTTGGAAGAGATTGTCTGTTTTGGAAATAAAAACTGACAAGGCCGGAGATGAGCAAGCCAAGACAAGTCAAGTTGAGCTTATTGTCAAAGATAGACACAAAATGCTGGAGTAACTCAGCAGGACAAGCAGCATTTATGGAGAGAAGGGATGGGTGACGTTTTGGGTCCCACAAGTATGGCTGAGGTACAGGTTGAAGGAAAATGTTGCTTGCAGCTGTGGAGCAGGCATGTACACTCAGAAAACAAACATGAACAAATGTGTAGGACAAGAAGGGTCTCGACTCAAAACTTCACCCAGTCCTTCTCTCCAGAGATGCTGCCTGACCCGTTGAGATACTCCAGCATTTTGTATCTATCTTCCGCACAAAAACAAATTATACATAAATGACACAACATTTCTAAAAGAGATTGTGCAAAGCAAAACAAGACATCAGTGCAAAATAAAGAATTAGAACAAAAAAGTCCACAGTAGTGCAAGTAGTGGACCAATCCCACCCCTCCACCCCCTTTATCCCCCCTCTCTTCCCATTACTATACCCGGGTGTGCACCCATTCCCTCCACTATCTTGTTCCCCTTTCCCCTTCACCCCATTCCCCTCCAGCTATATCCCTTCCTCTGGCTTCACACCATCTGTATTGGGTGATCCACTTAATGACTGAAATATGGAGTGAGGGGGGAGGGGGGGGGGGGGTTGAGGGGGGGAGGGGGGGAGGGGGGGGAGAAGGGATGGTGCCTTCATCTTTTTTTAAATCTTGTTTGTTTTACCAGAATGGCTAAATCTTATCTGAAAATTGTTAACTGTTAAACTGCTTCAGTAATCTGAATAGCAAAATCTGGCCTCAATCTGAGGGCATTCGGTGACCAATGCTATCTATTGTTTCGTTTATTTTAGTTTAGCGATACAGACTGGAAACAGGCCTTTCAGCCAGCACTATTTTACCCACTCAGGACAATTTACAATTGTTACCAAAGCCAATTAACTGACAAACCTGTGCATCTTTGGGGTGTGGGAGGAAACCTGCGATGTCACAGGCAGAACTTACAAACTCCGTACAGACGGCACGCATAGTCAGGATTGAATCAGGGTCTCTGGCGCAGTAAGGCACCAACTCTACTGCTGTGCCACTGTGCCACCCATTGGTGCTCTCTATAATGCATGTGTCAGCTTTCATCGTGGCGCCTCTCCTGCTTTTCATTTGAAGTCTTTTCACAAACTGGAATAGAGGTGTGACATACTATGTCGATAAACAGCAGTGTCGGCCCCTGACATTCATGCAGGAGCAGATAACTATGAAAGTTTGATATCCAAAAATGCAAATAAAGGATTTAAAAATATTAATTCAGTCATGTGATTACATTTTAACGATTGCATTGTATTTATTTTATTTTAATGAGAGCTGCTTTTTTTTTAATTTCTGGAGTGCACCTCAGGCAATAATTCGAGCAGCAGGTCAAAGGGAATTGCACGCAGTCAGGCTGTGCAATCCTCCTGTGAGCTCGCCAGACATACCAAGTTCCATAAGCAAGGCTCTTTTGCAAATGAAACCCCACTGTAAGGAAATATCTTCCTCAGGGATATCTGAGAGCTGTGATTTGTGCACAAACGCTGCAGTCTTTCGCAAAGCAACTTGAATTGAGACTTAAGATTTAGGCTTCAATGATACAGCAAGGAAACAGGCCCTTCGGCCCACCGAGTCTGCACCGACCAGTGATCAAGCCAAACACTAGCATTATCCAACACACTAGGGACGATTTATAATTTTACCAAAGCCAATTAACCTACAAACCTGTACTTCTTTGGAGTGTAGGGGGAGACCGAGATGAGAAGATATTTTTTCACACAGGGAGTGGCGAGTCTGTGGAATTCTCTGCCACAGAAGGTAGTTGAGGCCAGTTCATTGGCTATATTTAAGAGGGAGTTAGATGTGGCCCTTGTGGCTAAAGGGATCAGGGGGTATGGAGAGAAGGCAGGTACAGGATACCGAGTTGGATGATCAGCCATGATCATATTGAATGGCGGTGCAGGCTTCGAAGGGCTGACTGAATGGCCTTTACTCTGGCAACTATGTTTCTTGATTCTATGTTTTCTTAGAAAACGGAAGAACACCGGAGAAATACACGCTTGGTCACATGGAGAGTGAACCTTCCATAAGCACATTTTGTCAGGGTTTTATCCCGGGGCTCGCGTGGTAGGCAGCAAATCTCTACCTTGTGCCACTGTACGCCTTGCCCAGATGATAAGCAATATGCTGTCCGAAATTTCACCACACCCCTTTTGGGGGGGCATGTCCATAGAATGCTGCCTGCTCGCTGAGTTACTCCGGGCCACTTTCTTGTCTTTTATTTTATACCTTGCAGCATCTGTAGTTCCATGAGTCTATACCATGGGCTCCCTCTCCTGCCCACTATTAGCATTCGTTGCATAAATAATTTACAGCCCTTCTGTGTGTCGCTGGTGCAAGAAAACATAATTAAGTACGGCTTGGAGAGAATAAGGGTCTAAAGAGAAGTGTGTGCATATTTCATAGGCTGATGGTTGTCAGATGTAGCCCAGTGCATACTTCAACCATATGTACCGAAACTTTGCCTGATCAGCATTTTAAATAATTGCACAAGCTCTTTCACAGGCATACTACTCTTACATCTGTTTAAATATAAGGCATGTAAAACTATTAAGATTTCCTCCTCAAATTCGCATATACTTTTACATGGAGAATCTAGATTATAAGTATCTTATTTTAAGGTCAGCATAATCATTGAAGATTTTAGTTTAGTTTAGTTTAATTCAGCTTTAGTTTAGATTAGTTTAGTTTAGTTGAGTTCAATTTAGTTAAGGATCTCGACCTGAAATGTAACCTATCCATGTTCTCCATGGATGCTGCCTGACCCGCTGGAGATATTCCAGCAATTTGTGTCCTTTAGTTTTCGATAAGTTTAGTTTAGAGATACAGCATGGAAACAGGCCCTTCGACCCATCGAGTCCGCTTAACCCCATCTATCATCATATCCCAAAACAATTAGAGGCAATCTTTTGATGTGGGAGGAAACCGGAGCACGCGGTGGAAAACCCACGTGGTGACAGATGAGAACATGCGGAATCCATACAGACAGCAACTGAGGTCATGATCGGAAATTGGGGTCCACAGATTAGTATGGACGATTCTTCCGATTAAATCTTTAGATGCTTTACATTAATTGATGGAATGAGAGTTAGTATAGATACTAGGTGAAAATGAGCCAGAGAAAGCATTTTATTAGGAACTATCACAGAATGGTTTGGGAGCAGCTCCATCCAAGACTGCAAGAAACTACAGAGAATTGTGGACACAGTTCAGACCATCAAACAAACCAACCTCACTTCCATTTACTCCATTTACACCTCTGTAAGGCCACCAACATAATCAAGGATGAGTCTCACCCTGGATACAACCTCTTCTCCCCTCTCCCATCAGGCAAGAGGTACAAGAGGTGAAAATGTACACCTCCAGATTCAGGGGCAGTTTCTTCCCAGCTGTTATCAGGCAACTGAACCATCCTTTCACCAACTAGAGCGCAATCATGACCTACATCTACCTATGGGGACCCTCTGACTATCTTTAATCAGACTTTACTGGACTTCATCTTGCACTAAATGGTATTCCATTGATCCTGTATCTGTTCACTGCGGACGGCTTGAATGTAATCATATACAGTCTCTCCACCGACTGGATAGCACACAACAAAAAGGCTTTACACTGTACCTCGGTACATGTGACAATAAAGTAAACAAAACTGAGCTATTATTCTCTTTTATATTTCAAGCAATAACATTGTGAGGATATTAATAGCAGCAGGTTTCCTTCCACGTTGCACAGTTCTAACTCAGACCTATGTTACGTTGATGCTGGGTCAATATGTTGGAGTCCAAGCCCTGTACCACACTGAAAAGATAAATGTAAAGTCACCTCCATGGTTCCATTGCCTCTACCCCCCCTATGATATACAAGGGGAGTTCACACCACCGATAATCGATACGATACAATACGATACGATATGATATGATAGAACTTTATTCATCCCCGGTGGGAAATTGTTCTGCCAACAGTCAAAACACACTAGGTACACGAAATTTGAACTTGAAATTAAAATTAAATTAAAAGTGATAAAAAGAAAAAGACAAGCAACTGTTGGCTGGCTGCCGTGTGCACAGTGCCTTAACCGGAATGAACAAGCAAACAAACAAACAATTGCAGACCTATCTGCTGGGCAGAGAATTCTAAACTAGATTGACCCCCCTCCCTCCCCCACACCAGGTCGCCTTTTGTTCTCCCACCATCCCTCACGGTGGTTCCCCAATGTCGGGTCCCCATTGTCATTCCCTCCCCCTCACGCTCATTGGCCGCCGATCGGGGGTCGATCGCGATGCCCCACCACCGCCGAGGCCCCGGCTGATGCCGAGGCTCCCGCTACCGCCGAGGCTCACGTTGCCGACAATGGTCATGCTACCACCGAGGTCCCACCGCCGACTACGTCGAGGCCCACGCTGCCGCCGAGGTCCCACCGCCGACTACGTCGAGGCCCACGCTGATGCCGAGGTCCCTGCTGACACTGCCGAGGCTCCCGCAGATACTGCCGAGGCTCCTATTGCTGCCTCCATTGAGGCTCCTTCGCCCGTCTTCTTCGCAGTCTCCTGTGAGGCCTAAAGTCACACAGCACAGAAACAGGCCCTTCAGCCCAAGTTATCCATGCCAACCAGGATGCCCCATCTACAGTAGTCCCACCTGCCTGTGTTTGGCCCATATCCCTTGAAAACTTTATTTCTCCATATACCTGTCCAAATGCCTTTTAAATGTTGTTCTTGTACCTGCCTCAACTACCTTCTCTGGCTGCTAGTTTAATATTCTCAACACCCTCTATGTGATAAAAGTTGCCACTCAGATCCCAATTAAATCCTTCCCCTCTGAATAAGGGTCTGAAATTTGAAGAAGGATCATAACCTGAAACGTCGCCTGTTAATTCCCTCTGCAGATGCTACTGATGCTGAATTCTTCCAGCACTTTGCATTTTAGACCTATGAGGAAATATGGCCAACTATCTAAGTAAAATTAGCAACATTGAAAATCAATTAATTTCAATGCCACATAAAAAGCAGTTAGGATCTCTTATACTTGTTTTTTGTTTTACTTTAATATTTTTGTTCCAGATGGCAAAGGCAAACAGAAACAATATGGGAGGAAAAAAATACAGAGCATTATGTTACAACATTAGACTAATTGTTCAATCCAATATCATCCAAGATGATGGTTATTAGAGGTAGTGGAAAATGAGGTTTCACAAAATTGAAGCCATGGAATAGCTCACTTTGAACTCCAAATGAACATAGCATGCATTGTCTTAGGAGAAGGCAATGGTTGAATCCACTTAACCACATGCCACAGCCTTATTTTTGATCCAAAGAGGAAGAGAAAGACAGTGTATTAACTCAGCGCTTCTTCACTTCCAAGGGAAATAATTCTGGCCCCATTGCAAAGAGATTCAACCCTCAAATGTAAAACACAAAACCCCATTTGTTGAATGTTAACTTATTCCCCTATATGAATGAATATTCTGAACCGTGGAACCAGACAATCTGCTGACAAATGTTTCCAAGCTACTCAGTTCACGTCAACTATTTATTCAGTAATACTTGTGGTTTCTGATTTATTTTTACATTGTTGAGGGAAGCATATTCCCTCAACGGTTCAATGGGTTATGATTACAAATGCACCAGAAACAATGGCTGCATGAAGACACAGTCTGGTAACACATGGCTGACCTTAGTTGAGGTATAAATAAGACATCTCAGCAGCTTCAATGGTTCAATGGTGCTTTATTGTTACACGTGCAAAGTGCAAATGCACAGTGAAATGTTATTCTTACAAACCAGTATCACCATACCATCCCGATTAATAATTGTACAGAAATAGTCTACTGAGCCCGCATGCAAGAGCCGCCATGTTCTGGCACAATTTCCCAAGTCCAGTCCATGCTCCTGTTGTGAGTGGTTTCCAATTCAGGCAAGCCCCATGCTGCTGCGCTCCTCCAGCCATGGACTTCCTTTGTCGACCTGCGAATTGACATCCTCTCCATGCTCGCCCACCGTTGTCATCTGGGGCGCCTCCCACAGTCGACCTTGAGGACACAATAGGCCAGACCCCGGTTCCATTTCCTCGCCTACCGGCCCTGCTTCTCTGCTATTGCATCCGTTGTCATGACCGGCTCCATCCTCCTAGTCTTCGGGGATGAGCAGCGGTGGATCGGCGCGCTTCACTACAAGGTCCGCCGGGTTCCAGGCCACGGTCTGCTGGGTCATCCAAGCATGGGCCAGCTTGGCAGCTACCTTCTGCCGGCCCACAGAGCACCGGGTCTTACATTCAGCCGCGGTCTGCCGGGTTTTACCATCAGCCACAGTCCACTAGGTCTTGAGGGTCTCGACCTGAAATGTCACCCATTCCTTCTCTCCAGAGATGCTGCCTCTGGGTTACTCCAGTTTTTTGTGTCTATCTTAGGTCTTGAGGTCCACCGGGTCGGCGGCTTCCTCTGTAGACTGCAGCACCCTGTTTCAGCTGAGCACAGCACCTCCATTGAATGCAAGTGTTATTGAGGGGTGTATGTATGTGCCCATGGAATGGCCACTTATAGCACTGGCTACAGGTGAGTAGTCAACAAACTCTTGAAGTATAGGGTGCTGCATGATAAACATGTTCCTGGTGGAGGAAGCAGTCAGCTCTCGCCTATGAAAGCTCTGATCAGAATGAGTCACTAAACTTTTGGTGAAGAGGTAGTAAACTGGACCGACATTTCTGCTGAACGAGAGTTTAAAAGGGATGTGGTTAGAAGTATTTTTAGAAACTTGTTATTATTAATTTTACTTTAGTGAATTCCTGATCCAAGCAGAATCATGACTCAAATATAATATTTATTGGATTTATTAAGGTCTGCGAATGTTGGCAGGAATCAAGGGCCTGAGGTTGAGGGAGAAGATGAGCAGGCGGTGGTAGTGGCGAGAGTCAGCAGCTGCACATTCATGACCATTAATATCTCTTGTTCCTGTTGAGCAAGCTTATTCGTGTCATTTACCCTCTCATTACTCTGGATCCCCCTGAAGCCTGGTGTCTCTCACACTTGCCTCTTTTTGCCATTGACCTCAACAAAGGGGTACTTTACAGTGACAGTTAACCTTGCTCCAGGTTTTAATGGAGGCCCAGCAGAAACATTACAACAGCACCCAAGGGAATAATAAGAAAGAAATCGCAACCTCACTGTGCCTACACCGATCGACCCTGTGATTCTCTTCCAAACCTCCAACTAGAGGAAGGTTTCTTTAAGTAGCAAAGACAGCTCCCTCGTATTCAGATGTGATTTCCTGTGCATAGCTGCAGCTGTGTTAATGCATAAACGAGGAGTAATTTGGACAGAGCTGGTATCATTTGATTAAAACAAGCTGCCAATGTTGGTTTACACAAAAGGACACAAAGTGCTGGAGAAGCTCTTCGCGAAGAATCCCGCCATAAAACATTACCCATCCACATTCTCCAGAGATGCTGACTGACCCGTTGAGATCCTCCAGCACTTTGTGGCCTTTCACTAGATTAACATTTAGCCTGCCTGCTCCGCATACCAGTTTGTGTCACTCAGTACCACACATTTGAATCCTTCAATACGCTCGAGATGCAATGATTGAGATTCCATTGCGATTCATAGTTGATAACAAAACTCATTATTCAGCCATGTATTGTGTTTAAGACTTTAATCTATATTACTAAAAGTCTGATCTTGACCATTTCCTGTTGTTCTGTATATTGATTTTAGAAAAAACGCTGCCACTTTATGGCTGTGATTTTTGACCATCTTACTCAGAGTCCCCCTCCGCTGCGCAGGACAAGAGGATGTTTCCCATTGATGAAAAATAAAAGAGTTATTAGTGTTTAAACAATGTTGAGATTCTCTTTCCTGAAGGCCACGCCCCTTCCGGAGGGATTATAAAACCCGGAAGTGTTGAGTGCCTCAGTCAGTCCCTGCAAGATGAGGGAGTGAGAGGGTCATGTCTCTCAGTCTGAGCTGTGAATAACACTGAACACATGTCTACTAAACTGTGAGAGGTTTTACTGACCTGTCAGTACCCTTAATGTGGTTTGAAAATATATGAATTCCAGAAGTGATGGTGCTGCTCCTGCAGCTGCGGCTCGCCAGCAGTCCGTCTGTCTTTTCTTTTTTTTTGTTTTATTTTGTCCTGTTGTTTTAGTTTATTTAGTTTATTTTAGTTGTGTATGTGGTGTGTGGTGGGGGGGGGGGGGGTGGGAGAAAACTTGTTTTTAGTCTCTTCCTTCGGGGGGGGGGGGGGGGTGTACGGGGGGTGGCTTTTTGGGGGTTCTTGTATGGGGAGGGCCCCTGTCCCCTGCCTCCGTCCGCACTGAGGCCTAATCGCAGAGCTGGCGGCCTCCAACTGGAACCGACCTCGAGACTCCGGAGGCAGAGCCAGGACTTACCAATGCGTGGCTGGCCGACTTCGAGGCTGTGGTGGCGTTGCGGCGGCGGTGACCCGACTTCGGAGCCTCGGAGGCTCGGCCGCGCATTGGACGACAACATCGGGAGCTCGCAGGTCCTAGGTTGGTGACCGATTCTCGGGAGCTCCCGCAACAACAGCTTCGTCCGCTGTGCTGGAGGGGTGGCAGCTTCGTCCGCACTGGGCCGCGGAGTTTGAACCGGCCCGTTTGCGGAGCTCAGATTCGGCCGCGGTACTTACCGTCGCCCGGCGGAGGGCCCAACATCGAAAGACTGGATCACCTCAATGCAGAGGGAGAACAAGGAGGGAGGAGACAAGGACTTTAAGACATTTGCCTTCCATCACAGTGAGGAGGTGCCTGGTAGACTCCCTGTGGTGGATGTTCAACTGTGTTCATTGTGTGTTCTGTTATTTTATTCTATGTCATGACTACAAGGTATGCAAATTATTTCAGACTGAAAAATCTGAATGACAATAAAGGATACTTTATACTTTACTTTACAATTTAGTTTGGAAGTGCTAAAGCTGTGTTGCCTTTGGTTTGGAAATGCTAAAGTTGTGTTGCCTTTGGTTTGGTAATGCTAAAGCTGTGTTGCCTAATTATAGTTGCCTTGCCTAATTAAAGTTGACTTGCCTAATTGAAAAGTTGATTTGAGAATGCCTTGACTAATTGAAAAGTTGGTTTGAGAAGGCTAAAGTTGCCTTGCCTAATTGAAAAGTTCGTTTGAGAATGCTAAAGATGCCTTGCCTAATTGAAAAGTTGGTTTGCGAATGCTTTGCCTAATTGAAAAGTTGGTTTGAGAATGCTAAAGTTGCCTTGCATATTTGAAAATTTGGTTTGAGAATGCAAAAGTTGCCTTGCCTAATTGGAAAGTCGGTTTTAGAATGCAAAAGTTGCCTTACCTAATTGAAAATTTTTTCAAAATTTTGGAAAAATGCTTCTACCCCAACTCTCAAAATGTGGATTACAAGCATGTCTGAGATGCTACATCTTGAAGATATGAGACTCATCTTAGCCAGAAAATCAGAGCAATTTTTAAAGATATGGTCCCCTTTTATTGATTCATTACAAGTATAGTATGGTGCAATGCAATTCTGGAATTAAACCGATTCACGGACAGGGTGATGGGTGTGGTGAGAAATGAAGCAGGTATATCAACACGTAATGTTCCCTTTTTTTCTTCCCTTCACTATTTCTTTCATTTTCTTCCTTTCTCTCTCTTTCTCTATTTCTTTTTTGTTAAATTTAAAATATAAGATGTACAATAAATGTATTTTGTCATATGCCGCGGTTTATATTACTGTACACTGCTTCTAATAAAAATATTAATAAAAAAATAAATAAATAAAAAGATAATGCTAAAGTTGCCTTGCCTAATCGAAAAGTTGGTTTGAGAATGCTAAAGTTGTCTTGCCTAATTGAAAAGTTGGTTTGAGAATGCTTTGCCTAATTGAAAAGTTGATTTGAGAATGCCTTGCATAATTGAAAAGTTGGTTTAAGAATGCAAAAGTTTCCTTGCCTAATTGAAAAGTTTGTTTGCGAATGCTAATGCTGCCTTGCCTATTTAAAAATTTGGTTTTAGAATGCAAAAGTTGCCTTGCCTAATTGAAAAGTTGGGTTGAGAATGCTAAAGTTGCCTTGCCTAATTGAAAAGTTGATTTGAGAATGCCTTGCCTAATTGAAAAATTGGTTTGAGAATGCTTTGCATAATTGAAAAGTTGGTTTGAGAATGCTAAAGTTGCCTTGCCTAATTGAAAAGTTGTTTTGTGAATGCAAAAGGCTTGAGTGACTGAGCCCCTTCAGCACACAACACCCATACTAGCGCTCCAGGAAGCTCCCCCCCCCCCCCCCCCCCCCCCCCCCCCCCACCCCCCACCCCCCCCCCCCCCCCCCCCACCCCCCCCCCCCCACTAGCCACCAATATTGGAATTGGTGGAGTGGTGAAATATTGGGTTGGGGAACCAGCCTTCCCGTGTGATGCTGGGACCCAACGGGTCCCACTTAGTCTAGTATATTCTATATTTTCCTTATGGGTATATTACATTTAAATTATCATGCTTAAACCAAAAGCATGGCTAAATACAGTAGTTATATTAAATCATACCCAATATAAAACTGAGGACACTTAGCTATTCTTGGTGTGGAAACTGAGTTGATGTCAGAGAAACCAAATGTGTGGAATTGAGTGCAGATGGTGGTAGCTACTTTCACATACGGTTTAAAATGACAATCATAGTTGAATTTCTTTCCCAGAAGGTCTTGCACAGGTGCCAGAGCTCAGCAGAAAGGGAATGATGTGATCAGCAAGTTGTGATATCCCAGTGTTTCCTGTATTCCCAGCGTTTGCCAGCTCTGTCATGTTCCGTCACAACTAACAGGCCAGGGAGCTTTTCGGGTTTTACCGAAGTTGCTCAAAGTCCTGTATAAATTAATGTTGTTTTGTTGTAACTGAAGAATGCAGCATAAAAGGTTTCAGGGGCAAGTAAATGCAAACGTTCCCAAGAGCATAAATCAGTCCTATCCCAACTGCTCTCCAGCTTGTGTAGAAAGGATCTGCAGATGCTGGTTTATACTAAAGATAGATACATAGCTCTGGAGTGACTGAACGGATCAGGCAGCATCTCTGGAGAAAAAGGATGGGGGACCTTTCAGAGTCAGAACCCTTCTTCAGACTGCACTGCAGCTCAGTTGAGTTTAGTTTAGAGATACAGCGTGGAAGCAGGCCCTTCAGTCCACCAAATCCGTGCCGACCAACAACCACCTGGAAACTGGAATATCCGGAGAAAGTCCACATGGTCACAGGGAGTATGTGCAAACTCCATCCATACATGGTCAGGATTGAACCCGGGGCTTTTGTGCTGTAAGGCAGCAACTCTACTGCTGCGTCACTGTAGTACATAGAAACATAGAAATTAGTTGCGCTCAGCCTTCGAAGCTGTAGTATCCCGCCTCAAAATGTCACGTATCCATGTTCACCAGGGATGTCGCCTGACCTGTTGGGTTACTCCAGCACCTTGTGTCCTGTTGTTTAAAACAGCATCTGTCAATCCTTGCTTCTGCTTTCCAGCTATCCTTGCTGGAAGAATACATGGATGTATACTCCAGAAGGCAGTGTGCTTGACAATATTCCTCCTGTAACCATTTCACTTGCATTCACTGTTGGGACTCATCTCAACATTATTCCTCATTAAACTTATAACAGGTTATTTTGTCATCTTTGAACTAACCAGCAAAGAATCCATACAGTCAGGAAAGAAGGGTGCTAAATCAGGAAGAAAAAGATTACTAAAAATCCAGCTTCCAATGTTAAAGGAGTTGTAAGAATGGTCTTGACCCAAAACATCACCTATTCATTCTCTCCAGAGATACTGTATATCCTGCATTTTGCATCTAGCTTAAAGGAAACAAAGTTTTTTATGATTCTGATCCACCAGGAAGAAAGACTGGACACATCTCACTCACTTGGCACTAATTCAATTTCACTATTATTGTCTGCTGCTGGGTTTATTCACTGCTTGAGCCTCCACCATTGTACAACTTCTGTGGCACGAGATGGCATCAAAGAACAGGTTGAGCACTTACTAAGTTCCACATTTTAAAATCTTTTCATTGAAATTATTTGATCCTGAGATGATGAATGGAAAAACAATTAGCTAATTTACACGTTCTATTGATTGATTGAAAGATACAGGTCCTTTGGCCCACCGAGTCCACATTGACCATCGATCATCTGTTCACACTAGTTTTATGTTATCTCCCTTTCCCATCCATGTCCTACACACTATTGCCAATTTTACAGAGGCCAATTGACCTGCAAACCCGCGCGTCTTTGAAATGTGGGTGGAAACCGGAGTAATTGGAGAAAACCCACACAGTCACAGGGAGAACGTACAAACACCACACAGGCAGCATTTGAGGTCAATATCGGACTGGAGTCTCTGGTGTTGTGAGGCAGCAGCTCTGACGCCCGAATGTATGCTCCAGGTGAGGTTCAACTCACACCCAGGGCATTGTTCACTCTATTCTGCCATCTGTGTAGTGCACGCCAACCGATTGCCCTACTGGTATTAAAACTCAGAAGAAGGATTCTAAATGTCACCAAAGGCATTTTAAAACATGAATCCTGCTCAAATCTCAATTCATTTGTAAGGATTTAGTTTAGTTCAGTTTATTGTCATGACTACCGAGGAATAGTGAAAAGCTTTTTGTTGCATGCTAACCAGTCAGCGGAAAGACTGTACATGATTACAATCAAGCCCTCCACAATGTAGAGATACAGGTTAAAGGATATAACGTTTAGTGCAAGATAAAGTCCAGTAAAGTCCGATTAAAAATACTCAGGGTGTTCAATGAGGTAGATAGTAGCTCAGGACTGCTCGCTAGTTGTTGGTGGATGATTCAGTGTTCTGCATGATCCATTAATGTAAACAGGACTGCAAACTTATTAGCCTTTCTGCCTCGTGAAGGAGATGAATTTGAAAAAATATGGTATCGTACCATTTTTTAATTTCTGAATAAAGTGCAGTTTCTTTCCATAACCAGCAGAGACTGTCAAATATTTTGAGAACACATATCAAATATCCAGCATAGGTTTGGATTTGCTGAGCACGGTATATTTCTTTGTTATTTGGAAAGAAGAAATGTTTTTTTTTCTAAATCTGCATATGGAAATGAATGGCTAAGACATAGGACATAGGACATAGGACATTTATTGTTACATACACCAGTTGGTGTAGTGAAATTTGTCTTGCCATGCACATGTAGGAAGCTAATTCATCATCATCTTTTTTCATTTCCAGTGAAATTGTGGATGATTTGCCCATTTATACGAATTTACGTTAATTTTTAAATGGAACATTTCCCCGTTCTGCATAAACTTATCATTCCAAATGTGATCTTAATAGAAGGAGATGATTCATCACTCTGCTATTTCCCTTCATAATATGCTGTTTAAATGCAGCATCAAATCTGAGGGGAAGTGCACAGGGAATGTGGAAAATATGCAGAAGGAACTGATGTATCATAAAATGTAACACTAGGGGTTTTGTCCTCTATAATCATTTCAGCAACTCCTCCCTAATGCAGAAGCCACAGGTAGTGAGAAAGGATGTGTCCCAGCACATAGAAGGACAAGTTACAGCAGGGGACATTTTGTACACTTCCTCTCACTCTATACATAACTGGAACGCCCAGTGGGACACAGCATTGAGGTCCAAAGCTTAATTCCTTTTCAATACTATATTAGGAGGAAGGCTGCCACATTCCATATCAAAGTTCCCAAGCTTAGGATAGGATTAATGTCTGGTTGGCCCTGCTGGAATGTGTTCTGTCTGCAGAAGAGAGCTGGAGTGTATTTTTATTTCTGTGACATCGTAGTTAGGCCAAAGAAGCAACTTTCACCTGCTTGCATCAAGCACGAGCAAGCAACTTGGACGAGGTACTTAGAGTTGGCAGCGTCCCTAGTATTATCCACTAACATTAATCAATTACTTCAGCAAAGCATGGATACATGGGTAATTTTGGTTAAAGAAGGAAAGTAAACAAGACATTACTGTACAATCACTGTTCATAAGCTTCATAAGCTGAGTATGCATTTTCTGTGTGGCGGCACAAAGGCATATAGTACCATTTAATACAAAACATCTTTTCATTTTTAGAGCACCTTCGTTGAAATCAGGATGTCTCCATGTCCTTCACAACCAATGAAGCATTTTGTAAAAGATAGACACAAAGTGCTGGAGTAACTCAGTGGCTCAGGTGGTTTCTCTGGAGAAAAATGATAAGTTCATAAGTTCATAAGTTTTAGGAGCGGAATTTGGCTAATTGGTTCATCTACACTATTCAATCATGGCTGACCTATCTTTCCCTTTCAACCCCATTCTCCTGCCTTTGCCTCATAACCCCTGATACCTGTACTATTCAAGAATCTGCCAATCTTTGCCTTACAAATATCCACTGACTTGGCCTCCACAGCCGTCTGTGGCAATTAATTCCACAGAATCACCACCGTCTACTGAATAAATTCCTCCTTGTCTCCTTTCTAAAGGTATGTTTGCATGGGTCATCCTTTTTCCATACTTTTTCTCATCTTTTGATCCATCCTTTTTCCCCATGGATGCTGCCTGACCCGTTGAGTTACACCAGCACCTTGTGTCTATCTTTGGTATAAACTAACATCTGTAGTTCCTTGTTTCTACACTAAATATTTTATAAATGTATCTAATGTGGGAATATAATAATTTATCTACAGTGAGCACCCACAAATAACTGTGTGGTATTTTCAGTTTATTCTTGTATCATTTGATTGAATGATAATTATTGATCTAGTTACATTGGATAACTTCACTGCTCTTCTTTTATGTTGAGAGTTGAGTCAGTTGGATCCACCTCTTTGCAGATGGTCCCTCAGTTTGATATCACAGCACAACATCTCTGAAGGTGCCACAGTCTCTCAACACCAGCCTCTGCTTCAAAACCCAACTCGTCTATATCTCCTTATCACTTGCCAAGCATTGCCCTGCCTCCACCTCTCTTCCACTTTTCTCTACCCCCCCCCCCCCCCCCCCCACTCGCCCCCACTGCAATCGGTCTGAAGAATGGTCACGATTTGAAACATCATCTATCCATATCCTCTGAAGATCCCGCTGAGTTACTCCAGCACTTTGTGTCTCTGTACTTTATACCGGTCACTTGAGTGAGACCTTGAACTCTTGTTCAGATGCAAGAATGGTACCAACTAAGCATTGTATCTTTAGGCAGAGTAAAAGTTCAATGTCCGCAATGCGATAGATTTGAATATTGGCACTGTACACTAGCTTATGGAAGGACCATTCAGTAGTCTGACAATAGATGGGAATAGTCTGATGGTACAAGATTTGCTTCCATTCAATCAAAATCTCAATTCAAAATTCACTTCTTTTTTTCAAATTCCTTCTTGGTCTCAGCCTCCACATCTCAGTATACTCTCTCAGCTCTGTAAATCTTCTGGGTGTCTACACTTCTCTAATCCTGGCCACTTATCCATTCTTGATCTTCCCTGAACACTACCTCAGGCTGCATTGCCTTCAGCTCTAGAATTGCTCCTTAAACAGTTTAACCTGCCTAGTTCTGTCTCCTTTATGTTGCAGTTTGTTTGGCCACGTTCTGACCATCTGCCTTAATATCTCCTAGTGCTACTCTGAAGCACTTTGGGGCATTTTACCCCATTGAAAAGACTGCACGAGAAGAAGGGTTTTTATTTAAATCTTTTTATTTGAATTTCACAGCAATTTGCATACATACAATGATAACAGACAGTGATAGTCAGGACATAATTGTGCAACAGTATGTAAGCGACCCTCAAAGCCCTTACCCTTACCCCCCCTCTATCCACCCGAATCAGGTCGGAACCAAACGGGGGCAAACAACACTCACATACGTACACATCCACACAAATACGATAAGATAAACGAAACAAAATGTACAAAAAAAAAAGAAAAAGGTGTGGGGGGTGGGGGGGGGGGGGGGGGGGGGGGTTGAGGGGAGAGCAGCTGCAATAAGACAGAGCAGTGATAGAAGGCACTCAGTCCTCTTCCGAGTCCGGAAACAAGTTGAGAGAGTTAACAAATTCCAGGAAAGGGTTCCATGTATCTAGGAATGTCTTGGTAGAGCCTTTGAGAGAAAACCTAAGTTTTTCAAGCTTTAAATTGTAGAGCACCTCCTTGATCCAGCAGGTGTGTGTCGGGGGACAGGTAAGCCTCCAGTTAAGCAAGATCAGTCTCCGGGCTAACAAGGTTGTAAAAGCCAGGACCCGCTTCAATGCAACAGTGAGATTGGTGTTGGGAGGAGTACCAAAAATAGCTGACAGTGGGTTTGGAGGAATAGTCTGGCCATAGGCTCTGCTTATCACATCGAAAGCACTCCTCCAAAAGGCTGCCAGCTTAGGGCAAGACCAAAACATATGGCTATGGTTGGCAGGGGATTAATTACATCTGTTGCAGGTGTCCTTGACAGCGGGGTATATTCTAGATAATCTTGCATTTGTGTAGTGGACTTTGTGAAGGACTTTGCATTGGATTAGGCCATGACGGGCACATATGGAGGAAGAATGGATCAAATCCAAGGCAGAGTCCCATTGCAGGTCTGTTAGTTTCATATTCAGCTCGCCCTCCCATGCAGCTTTTAATGAGGTATGAGGATTCAATATTTACCGACCCTAACAAGTTATACAAAAAAGAGATGCATTTCTTCCGGTTGAGATCTAGAGCTAGGATGGAATCGGTCAGGGTTTCAGGGGGGCGATTTGGGACGTGAGGGAATGTCTTCTTCACAAAATCCCTAATCTGGAAAAAACGGAAAAGTGGGAGTTTGGGAGGCTGTAGTTGGACGAAAGCTCCGCAAAGGACAAAAAAATGCCATCCTTGTATAGGTTTTTGATACTACTGATACCATTACTATGCCAGATTTTGAATGCGGAGTCTGTACTTAAAGGTTTAAAGATGTGATTTTTAAGCAGTGGGGTCAAGATGGAAGGGCCTTGTAAACCAAAGTTTTTCCTGAGTTGACTCCATATCTTGAGCGAAAGGGAAGCAATTGGGCCTGCACCCACAGATGCTGTAGAAATGGGGAGTTTGGAGCATAGAACAGACCGCAACGGGAGACGTGAACTCGCCTTTTCCATGTGTACCCAGGTCGGTAGGTGGTCGCAATCATCATTCATCCAATACAGGATTTTTTGCAAGTTAGCTGCCCAATAGTATCGCCTAAGGTCAGGAAGTGCCAATCCGCTGTCACTCTTAGGAGACTGTAGCATCGTCTTTCGAATTCTAGCTGGTTTGCTACCCCATAAAAATTTAGATATTCTCTTTTCTAATTTATCAAAAAAAGATTTAGTGATAAGTATAGGGACGTGCTGGAAAAGATACAGGAATTTGGGTAGGACGACCATCTTGACCAGATTTATCTGGGCCGCGACAGATACAAGAAGAAGGGTTTTGACCCGAAATGTCATTTATTCGATTTCTCCAGAGATGATGCCTGACCCGCTGAGTTATTCCAGCTTTTTGTGTCTGCCTTCTGTTTAAACCAGCATCTGCAGTTCCCCCCCTACACAACAAAGTCATTGTTGTAGGAAGGAGCTGCAGATGCTGGTTTAACTCAGCGGGACAGACAGAATCTCTGGAGAGAAGGAATGGGTGACGTTTCGGGTCGAGACCATCATTGCTGTGGTTATTTATTGGGTTTAAGATGTTATAGCCTAAAAATTTGTCTGGTATTTTCTGTTGTGCAGAAGTTAAACAGTTTAGTTTATTTTATTGCCACATGTACGGGGGTACATTGAATAGCCTTTTTATTACGTGCTATCCAGTCTGCAGAAAGACTATACATGATTAAGGGCACGGAAGAACACACATGATGAATCTGAAATATGTTGCAGGTGCTATTACAAAGGACGAAAAAATCAGCATGTATATTCACATCTGAAAGATTCATTAGTGTCTTTGAGTGTGAAAGTCATCATTCAAAATTAGGCAATGTGATGGGGTGGTTTTGATTTACCATCAGATTTCTTCTCTAACCCAATCATACTTGCTCCGTGTTAACCAACTTTCTCATCCATCTCCTAAATATTAGGGATAACTTACAGAGGCCAATTAACCTATGAATTTGCATGCCTTTGGGGTGTGGGAGGCAACTGGAGCACCTGGACGAAACCCACAAATTCACAGGGAGAACGTACCAACTCCACACAGACAGCACCCAAGGTTGGGATCAAATCCGGAACTCTGGCGCTGTTTGATGTTTCCTCATGAATATTACCAAACTGGAGTTTATTTGAATGGAAGACATTTAAGGGACAGAGGTTTCGGGGTAACGTGAGTTCTTTACTCAGAGGGTGTGGCTGTGTGGAATGCTTGCAGAAGTGGTGGAGGCAGGATGAGTAAAGTGATAGGTATACGGACATGAAGGGAATGGAGGGGTATGTCTGAGTGCAGGTTGGTGGAATGAGTTGGTAAATCCAAAAGGAGGTGGGTGGAAGTCCCTGAGAATTGGCATTGCTGCCAGTTTGGGTGGAGCTGGGTTTCTCTGACCCTTTTACTGATCATTTGCAAGGATTTGATCCTTTTTCCCAGGATGGAAATATGAAATACTGGAGGGCACAGCTTTAAGGTAAGAGAGGCTACATTTTAAAGGAGATGTGCAGAGCAAGACCTTTACACAGAGGACGATGAGTGCCTGGAATGCGCTGGTGGTGGTGGTCGAGGCAGATACAATAGTGGCATTTAAGAAACTTTTGGATACACACAAAAAAACCACGGAATAGAGAGATCTGGATTATGTGCAGGCAGATGAGAGTTGGACTCGGCATCATGTTCTCCATGGATATTATGGGCCAAATTCCTGTTCTTGTGCTGTACCGTTCCATCTTCTACCAGATCAGAGTTGGGGCGTAGTCCCCAGAAATTCCAACTGTTAAATGGAAGCCAGAAATTGGAAAGTATCCATGCTGAACGGAAGTCATTTTCAAAAGAACATGAAGCATGTTAGTTGGACAGAAAAAGTAGGCTGAGAATTCTCCTTGTGATACTATACTTCCAAATGGTCAGAAAGGAGGCAGGATTTGATCAAGTTTCATTCCGTAGACAGATTGAGGTGAATATTGCACCGACAGACACCATCAAGATTCAAGATCATAGACACAAAAACCTGGAGTAACTCAGCGGGACAGGCAGCATCTCTGGGGAGAAGGAATGAGTGACGTTTCGGGTCAAGACCCTTCTTCAGACCCGAAACATCAGCTTCTCGACGCAATTTCTTGACCCGAAACATCACCTATTCTTTCTCTCCAGAGATGCTGACAGTCCCATTGAGTTATTCCAGCTTTTTGTGTCTATCGCTGGTTTAACCCAGCATATGCAGTTCCTTCCTGCACAATGACTGTGTGTTTGAGTGGGCATGGAGCTCCACACCCTTCATTTCGTCTAAATGTAGGCTTTTTACAGGAAGCTCAGCTGGACCTGATTAGGCTTTTTTTTTTCTCTTTGCTGGAGTGTTCCCAACCTGTTTCTCATTTAGAAAGTGTTCCGGCACAGGAAATTACATAATGGCCTTTGATGCGAGCTGAGAGGTACCTGATTGGATTCTCCTGCAGTCCTGTCCCCAAAGCTGGTTCTCATTTAGAACGTGTTCTGGAACAGCAAACCGCATTGTGACCTCTGACACGAGCTGTGGCGTATGTGACTGAACTTTCTCTCTGTAACATTGCTGAACTGCTCTTGTTCTAGCGGGTGATTTAAGGCAGAGAGCAAAGCGATGCTGCACATTATAAAACTATGTGACAGTAGTTTCCTGGATTCCATGGAAGGCAATGTAATCAAAAGAATTGGGGTGGGTAGAATTTCTAAATGGAAAACATATTCATAAAACGTCCCACGTGGGGACATTATATTCCACTTTTGTTACACTGAGCACTAATCAATTGGCTGAAGACCATAACGTTGTGTTTTAGTTTAGCTTAGTTTAGTTTAGTTTATTATCATGCACAGCAAAAAAGGTTTAGTTGCGCGCTAACCAGTCAGCGGAAAGACAATACATGATTAAAATCGAGCCATCCACAGTGTACATACTGTATACACGACAGAGGAAATAATGTAAATACATTTAGTGCAAGATAAAGTCCAATAAAGTCCGATCAAATATAGAATGAGGGTTTCCAATGAGGTAAATAGTAGATCAGAACTGCTCTCTAGTTGTTAATAGGATTTTTTAGCTGTGCACTCATCTAATTAGGGGTGTACAGCTTCTATGGCATTTTAATCACTATTTACAATAAACGTATTTATTAGCATTGCGCTGCCAGTATAACACTTTTTCTGTAGTAGGGTAGCCGCCAAGCGCAAGTTGCTATAGTTACAACTTTTGCTCGCTCCTGCTGAAGAAAAATGTTTGAACCTTTGTTTCAATTGCCAGTTGTTCACAGAAAAGTATGCGATTAATTCCTTTCTTTGTGAGTGAAAGATAACAACTGTCCACTGCACCAAGATGGTCCGTTTGTGTTAGATAGAGTGTTTCCACTGGGAGAGGGGAGAATTCAGTCATTACCACAATCATTCCCAGAAAATACCATGACCTGCAGCCCCGGGGCAGTGACAGGGGGAACAAGCCTGAAATAATTTCAAAAACAGCTGGATGCCATAATGGGAGACCAGCTTCTTTGTGTTGTGGATGCTGAGATGGGGGTAAATAACCTTCCTTAGCCATATGTATTTCATGATCTGAAGGTCAAATAATGTCTGGTTTTCTGATACGATGACAGCATGCATTTAGACTTTAGACTTGGATCCACAGTGTGGAAGCAGGCCCTTTGGCCCACCAAGTCCATGCTGACCAGCGACCACCCCGTACAGCACGATACTGCATACAAGGGACAATTTATAAGAAGTCAATTAACCTACAAATCTGTACGTCTTTGGAGTGTGGGAGAAAACCGAAGCACCCAGAGAAAACCCACGTGGTCACGGGGGGAACGTACAAACTCCATGTAGATATCACCCGCAGTAAGGATCAGACTGATGCTATTGTAACAATCAGGCTACAGAAGTCAGTGTGTTAAAGAAGGAACTGCAGATGCTGGAGAATCGAGGGTACACAAAAAGCTGGAGAAACTCAGCGGGTGCAGCAGCATCTAAGGAGCGAAGGAGATAGGCAACGTTTCGGGTCGAGACCCTTCTTCAGACTGGTCAGGGATCAGGGAAACGAGAGATATAGACGGTGATGTGGAGAGATAAGGAACAATGAATGAAAGATATGCAAAAAAGTATCGATGATAAAGGGAACAAGCCATTGTAAGCTGTTTGTGGTGTGAAAATGAGAAGCTGGTGTGACTGGGGTGGGGGAGGGAGATAGAGATAGAGGGAATGCCAGGGCCCGAGGGCTGAGGGAGAGGTGGGAAGGGGAGGAGACAGCAAGGGTTAACAGAATTGAGAAAATTCAATGTTCAAGCCCAAAGGATGCAGACTCCCCAAGCGGAATATGAGGTGCTGTTCCTCCAGCTTGCGGTGTTGCTCACTCTGGCCGTGGAGGAGGCCCAGGACCGAGAGGTCGGATGCGGCATGGGAGGGGGAGTTGAAGTGCTGAGCCACCGGGAGGTCGGGTTGGTTATTGCGGACCGAGTCAGTGTGTCTGTTGGAGGATAGCAGTTGATGAGCCACTCGTTGAGAGGTCACTCAGTCCACAGGCATTTAATCGGGTCATCTCTGCAGAACATGGTAGGTGACATTTCGAGTTGGGTCCCTTCTTCAGTCCAAAGAAGTACCCCAAGCTGAAATGTCACCTATCCTTGTTATCCAGGGATGCTGCTTGACCTACTGGGATAGTTTAGCTCTTTGTGTCTATTTTTGTTAACCTGCATCTGCATTTTGTTGTGTTTCACAGCAGCACAATGGTGCAGAGATAGAGTTTCTACCTTACAGCGCCAGAGACCTGCGTACGATGCTGACTACGGATGCTGTCTGTACAGAGTTTGTACGTTTTCACTGTGACTGTGTGGGTTTTCTCCTTGTGCACCGGTTTCCTCCCATATTCCAAAGACTGGCAGGCTTGTAAGTTAATTGGCTTCTGTAAATTGTTCCCGGTGTATATGATAGTACTAATGTATGGGGTAATTGTTGGTTGGTGCGGTGCAGGCTCCTTTGGCTGAAGGGCCTGTTTCCACACTATCTCTAAACTAAACTAAACGGAATATGGGCCAAACACGGGCAGGTAGGACTAGTGTAGCTGGGACATGTTGGCCGGAGTGGGCAAGATGGGCCAAAGGGTCTGTTTCCATATCACTCTATGGCTCCATGACAAGAGCTGCCAACATCACCACCGGCTTTAACCATTATGCATCTCAATCATTGTAGGGTTTTTAAGGGTGCAGCATGGGGTCTGCAATCTATGGCCTGGTCAAGCAAGCCATGGTCGGCTTATCAGACAAAGGGACCAACAAGTAAAACAACACTTCTACCGCAAGGTTGACCTACTGTATATCCAAGGCATGCAGCGCTGCCATCATGTATTAGAAATACAGCATGGAAACAGGCACTTTTGCCGGCTGAGTCCACATTAGATCGTTAGCCCATATTCGTATTCACTTCCTACATGCTTGGGGTAATTCACAAAGCTCAATTAACATGCAACGCTGCACGTCATTGGGATGTGGAAGGAAACTGGAGCATGTGCTCACAGGGAGAACGTGCAAACACCCAACAGACAGCTTGCTTTCCAGGTACCATAACGCCATGTTAGAAACATAGAAACATAGAAAATAGGTGCAGGAGTAGGCCATTCGGCCCTTCGAGCCTGCACCGCCATTCAACATGATCATGGCTGATCATCCTACTCAGTATCCTATACCTGCTTTCTCTTCATACCCCCTAATCCCTTTAGCCACAAGGGCCACATCTAGCTCCCTCTTAAATATAGCCAATGAACTGGCCTCAACTACCTTCTGTGGCAGAGAATTCCACAAATTCACCACTCCCTCTGTGAAAAATGATTTTCTCATCTCGGTCCTAAAAGACTTCCCCCTTATCCTTAAACTGTGACCCCTTGTTCTGGACTCCCCCAAAATCGGGAACAATCTTTCTGCTTTCTCATCTCGGTCCTTAGGATTTCCTTATCCTTAAGGATGTCACTTCCCCACCGGGAAACAACCTCTTAAGAATTTTGTAAGTCTCTATAAGATCCCCCCTTAATCTTCCAAATTCTACGAGTACAAGCCAAGTCTATCCAGTCTTTCTTCATATGAAAGTCCTGCCATCCCAGGAATCAATCTGGTGAACCCTCTCTGTACTCCCTCTATGGCAAGAATGTATTTCCTCAGATTAGGAGACCAAAACTGTACGCAATACTCCAGGTGTGGCCTCACCAAGACGCTGTACAACTGCAGTTGAACCTCCCTGCTCTTATACTCAAACCCTTTTGCTATGAATGCTAACATACCATTCGCTTTCTTCACTGCCTGCTGCACCTGCATGCCTACTTTCAATGACTGGTGTACCATGGCACCCAGGTCTTGTTGCATCTCCCCTTTTCCTAATCGGCCACCATTCAGATAATAGTCTACTTTCCTGTTTTTGCCACCAAAGTGGATAACCTCACATTTATACACATTATACTGTATCTGCCATGCATTTGCCCACTCACCTATCCAAGTCACCTTGCAGCCTCCTAGCATCCTCCTCACAGCTAACACTGCCCCCCAGCTTCGTGTCATCCGCAAACTTGGAGATGTTGCATTTAATTCCCTCATCCAGATCATTATTGTATAGTTTAAATAGCTGGGGTCCCAGCACTGAGCCTTGCGGTACCCCACTAATCACTGCCTGTCATTCTGAAAAGGACCCGTTTACTCCTACTCTTTGTTTCCTGTCTTCCAGCCAGTTCTCTATCCACATCAATACTGAACCCCCAATACCGTGTGCTTTAAGTTTTTATACTAATCTCTTATGTGGGACCTTGTCAAAAGCCTTCTGAAAGTCCAGATATAACACACCCACTGGTTCTCCCTTATCCACTCTACTAGTTACATCCTCAAAAAATTCTATAAGATTCGTCAGACATGATTTACCTTTCGTAAATCCATGCTGACTTTGTCCAATGATTTCGCCACTTTCCAATTGTGCTGCTATCCCATCTTTAATAACTGACTCTAGCATTTTCCCCACTACCGATGTTAGACTAACTGGTCTGTAATTCCCCATTTTCTCTCTCCCTCCCTTTTTAAAAAGTGGGGTTACATTAGCTACCCTCAAATCCTCAGGGACTACTCCAGAATCTAAAGAGTTTTGAACAATTATCACTAATGCATCCACTATTTCTGTGGCTACTTCCTTAAGTACTCTGGGATGCAGCCTATCTGGTAAAAAAAAAGTAAAGTAATGTATCATTTATTGTCATTCAGACCTTTCGGTCTGAACGAAATTTCGTTACCTTGCAGTCATAACATCTAATAAAAAACAAAACACACAATAAACACATATTTAACATCCACCACAGTGAGTTCACCAGGCGCCTCCTCACTGTGGTGGAATGCAAAAGTCTTAAAGTCTTTGTCTTCTTCCTTCCTTGTTCTCCCTCCGCGCTGAGGCGATCCAGGCCTCCGATGTTATCGTCCACTAGGCCCGCGGCTGAGCCTCCGATGCTGGGCTGACGCCACCGCTGTCGCCGGAACGCTGGAACACCGCTACAGCTCTGAAGCCGGGTCGCTGCTGGAATGCCACCGCAGGAATGCCGCTAGAGCACCGCAGCTCTGACGCCGGGTCGCCGCTGGAATGCCGCTGGAGCACCACAGCTCTGAAGCTGGGTCGCCGCTGGAACGCCACCGGTGCACCCCAGCTCTGAAGCCGGGCCGCTGCCTGCCGCTGGAAGCTGGTACGCCGCCATAGCTCCTAGGCCGCCAGCTCCGCCATTAGGCCTCAGCACAGACGGAGACGGTGACGCGGGACAATAGGAAAAGACGCACCCCCCCCGAAGGGAGAGACTAAAACCCTGTTTCTCCCACCCTCCCTCCCCCCCCCCCCCCCCCCCCACCCCCACATACACAGCCTAATAAACCAAATTTTAACTAAAACAGACACAAGAAGACAAAAATAAAAGAAAAAAAAGCCGGAGTGCAGGTGAGTCGCAGCTGCCAGGCAGCGCCGCCACTTCCAGTCATGGGGATTTATCGGCCTTTAGTCCATTCAATTTACCTAACACCTCTTCCCAGCTAACCTAGATTTCACTCAGTTCCTCCATTTCATTTGAACCCCGGTCCCCTGCTATTTCCAGCAGATTATTTATGTCTTCCTTAGTGAAGACAGAACCAAAGTAGTTATTCAATTGGTCTGCCATGTCCTTGTTCCCCATGATCAATTCACCAGTTTCTGACTGCAAGGGACCTACATTTGTTTTAACTGACCTTTTTCTCTTCACATGTCTATAAAAACGTTTGCAGTCAGTTTTAATGTTCCCGCCCAGTTTTCTTTCATAATCTACTTTCCCTTTCCTAATTAAGCCATTGTTCTCCTCTGCTGGACTGAATTTCTCCCAGTCCTCTGGTAGGCTGTTGTTTCTGGCTAATTTGTATGCTTTTGTTTTGATACTATCCCTGATTTCCCTTGTTATCCACAGATGCACTGCCTTCCCTGATTTATTCTTTTGCCAGTTGGTGCCGAGTTAATTGACATCAGACTATTCCCACCTTTCAGGGGAATACGAGGATGCCAGAGGTCTGGTCTGCAACAATTTTTTATGGAAAAAATAAACCTTGATCAAAATTTAAAAATATATACAAAATAAAAACCATGCAAAAACTCTTTGTTCATTCTTTGTGACTATACATTCAGCAGTGTTATACACCGTGGTGTTCTCACCTGTACAGCAGTTCCCATAGTCGACATGCCACATCACTGTGCTGTGCTGCACACAGCATGATGTGGTAATGCAGAGAGGATTACAGACATGGAGGAGCAGGCACCGCCTGATCAATAACAACTATAACACTGCAGCATGAAGCAAAAACACAATACATTTCAGCCAAGTCGGTCAACAATTAGTTGGTAGACCATTACTTAGAACATGGAACATAGAGAATGAAATCCCAATCTTTCTCTTTACCGATTACCCCAAACTCATGTTTGGTATGATTCACCTGGATGGCATGCAAAACAGTTTTCACTGTATCTTGGTTACTTCTGACAATAAGAAACTAATACCTAATAAAAACAAATACCATATGTTTATTATCCTACTACTGGTGCTTTTGCCTGCATGCAATCCCAATCCCTCCAATCTATGCATATCCGCATGCTTATCCAAACTTCCCATTTGAATCCACTCTCAATAAATACAGAAAGTCTTTCTGCATTAACAGTCCTTGTTTTCCTGCGAATTTTGAATTAGCATAATCTGAAACCATTGATGTGAATGACAAGCTGATTAATTCAAACTGGAAGTGATAAATGTGGGAACAGGCTGCCAACATTGAGCGGTGCCTTCAAAACCCCACGCTACTAAAAGTCCCAGTCTCTCCACAGGAGATCCAGAATCTGGAAACCAGCCACCTAATGGCTGCCTTCACCTGGAAAGGTGAGCAATATTTGCTGTCATAGTCAGTGACTCGTTATAGTCCTGTCCACACGCTCGTCCACACGCTCGTCCTCTTGGAGCGGGCCCAACCCAGCCAAGCCCCAGGCTGTTGCAGGATCTCCAGTGGCCCACTCCACCGTCAAGGCAGTGCCTTCTCTCCAGAAGCCGGTCTCTTGCCGCCCCTCCGTCTCACTCCCTCGTCTCTGGACGGCAAACCAGGCCTGCTGTTGGCGATGGGTATATTTCCTTCGCCTGGAGTTCTTTTCCTTGAGTGAAGGAGATTCTCTGCCACAGAAAGTAGTTGAGGACAGTTCATTGGCTATATTTAAGAGGGAGTTATATATGGCCCTTGTGGCTAAAGGGATCAGGGCGTATGGAGAGAAGGCAGGTACAGGATACTGAGTTGGATGATCAGCCATGATCATATTGAATGGCGGTGCAGGCTCGAAGGGCCGAATGGCCTACTCCTGCACCTATTTTCTATGTTACTATGTTTCTACTATGGGGTGACCTTGTAGAGGTATATAAAATCACGAGGAACATATTTATGATGAATGGTCATTATCTTTTCCCCCAGCGTGGAGGAGTCTAAAAACAAAAGGGCACACATAAGGCGAGAGGGGAAAGAATATCACAATGATATGAGGAGCATGTATTTCATACGTAGTAAGACTATGGAACAAGCTGCCAAAGGCAGTGGTAGAGGTCGGTACTATAACAATGTTTAAAAGAGATTCAGGTAGTTGGGCAGACAGAAAGGATACTGAGGGATATGGGCCAAACGCAAGCCCATATCCCTCAGTATATGAGAGGGATATGACTGGCTCAGGTGTACATCTTGGACGGTATGGATGATTTGGGTTGAGGGGCCTATTTCCATGCTGTATAACTTTATAACTTTGCCCTGCGAATGGGGCAGGATACCACAATATCTGTGTCGAACATAATACCAAGACCAACTCTTATCCACCTGCACATGATCCATATTCTTCCACTCCTTGCATATCCATGTGCTCATCCTAAAGCCTCTCCAATGCCACTATCGTATCTGCCTCTACTGCCACCTCTGGCAGCTTCCAGACACCTACCATTCTCGATGTAAAAAAAACTTGCCTCACACATCTCCTTTAAACTTTGTCCCTTCACCTAAACTTCGAACATAATCAAACTGAACTGCAGGACAAATCTGAGAGGCAGATTTCTTCATGTTTTCCTATAGTTATTGCTAAATATGACATCCGCGCAGCAGTATTGCAGGCCAGTCGGCAACAGAGCACGAGGGCTTTCTTTCACTGTGCAGCCCCACATTGAAAGACTCTCTGGAGGCTTGTCTGTAATCACCTTTTGAAAAAGGGTGGGCTTTCTGAACCTGATTTTGAATTTGACAAATTTCAGACACTAGGCATAAACTTAATCTTAAAACGTGAAGCACAGCGCGAACTTGTTTGATATTGTGCTAAATGGAAAACCACTCCCTTCTCCAGAAAAAACCCAGCATGTCCCTTCGTTCTCTTGCTTTCATCTTCCTTTCTCTTCTCAAGTGATCGACGCATTTGCAGATTGATTATTATACAAGCAGTAAAAGTTTAGCTTTTCTGAAAGCATGCTGTGCGACAGAATCAATTCCCACCACTGGAGACCCGCCTCCCCCTCCCAGGACAAAAGATGAAGTATTGTCCCAATGCTAAGTGGGTTTAAAATGCGCATTGGTTAGCAGGAATGCTCCATGGGAGGAGATCCCACATGGATTCAGGCGATGGAGGGCAGGGGCTACTTTTGGCAGTACTGATGTGAACCTACACTTTTGCTTGCAGCCAAATTAGCTACAGTTGTACAAGTTCAGGTTGCTTCACAGAGCGAGAAAAAAAACAGAGTCCATTCTTGTACCACTAATTAAAAAACTTTCACTGCTACTTCACTGCTTTGACAAAAGAACTGGTGGTTTCTGAAGAAATGTTCCCTTATTAGGCCTCTCTCTTTCACTCCCTCTCCTCCTTCCTCTCTCTCTTTTTTTCTCTCTCTGTCTCTCCCTTTCTCTCTCTCCTGCACACATACAATTCCCGAGCTAGCTATTTTCACTGCAAGTGTGTTTCACAAAGACATTAGAGACTGCCATGATAATCCAAGCAAGGATAAGCTCCAAAAGTGACTTGCATGGAGATTTTTGTTTGTGACTGCTTAAAAAAAATAACCCTGGTCCCAACTTCCATCTCTTTATGTCATTGCTAAATACCTTGTTTCAATCTCTGAGAAACGTTTCCTTGAATGATGAGAATGCATTTGCACTGTTCACATTTTGTTGCGATGAAAATACAGATTGACAGACCCACATCCACTGTAAAGTAAAATATAACCTTTGGAATTTCAAACTGCTGGTTATGGGTAGGGATGGTTTTGTTGTGTGCAATGGTATTCTTTGCATTTGGGAACTCAAAAGAGAAACAAAAATCACCAGGTAACTTTAAGAATAAATATCAGAAAAGACTTCGCCAAACAGCAGGAAAACGAATCAAGTAGACTTAGCCAGTGTCATAGAGTTACACTGCACAGAAACAGGCTCTTCAGCCCACCAAGAGCACACTGAGCATCAAACATCCATATACCTCAGTACTACTTCATGCTCATCAACTCCTTTCAGATTTTAGAGGCAGCACAGAGGCACAGGTGGTAGAGCTCATGCCTCGCAGCGCCAGAGACCTGGGTTCGAACCCGACCTCGGGTGCTGTCTGCTTGTAGTTTGCACGTAGGATGAGAAAATGGAATAACATAGAATGAGCGCGAACAGGTGATCGATGGTCATCGTAGACTCAGTGGACTTTTGGGACAGTTTCCATGCAACATCTTTCAATCAATCAATTAATTTTACCAGTCACCCGCACACTGGGAGAACTTACTGTGGCTGACTTGCTTTATTTTAAGATTCAGGAGAAAACGGTGCTGATGAGTGAAACCTGCTCATCATAGGGAGAAAATGCAAACTCCACAAAGACAGCACCTGAGAGAGTAAAAGCCAGTTTGCTGGAGCTGTGAAACAACAGCTCCACTAAATATAACAGTACGCTACCCATTTAGCATAAAATGGACCAGGCGATCAGGCGATCATGTAAAAGAGTGCTGGAGTACAAAACATGTACTAGTTTCACTGTCGTCCTGTTGAGTTTCACTGTCTGTAAAACTCATTATCATCTAGCCCACAGCCAACAATGGACCATTGTGGGTTCCACCTTTCCTTCATCATCATTACTTTTTGCATACCTTTCATTCATTTGTTCTATATCTCTCTATATCACTGTTTATATTTTTTGTTTTCATTTCCCCAACTCTCAGACTGAAAAAGGGTCTCTACCCGAAATGTCACCAATTCCTTTTCTCCAGAGAAGCTGCCTGACCCACGGAGTTACTCCATCTTTTTGTGTCTCTCTTTTGTTTAAACCAAAATCTGCAGTTCCTTCCTACATATGTATCAGAGAAATGTAAAAACAAAGAACGACAGATACTGATCTATACCAAAGATAGACACAAACTACTTCAGTCATCAGGCAACACCTCTGGAGAAAAAAGACGGGTGACATTTCAGGTCAGGACCCTTCATCATGGATTCTGATCTGAAACATCACCCCTCCTTTTTCTCCAGAGATACTGCCTGACCTTCTGGGTTACTAAGGAACTTTGTGTTGATCTTTTATAAGAGAGAAATGTTTGTCTTTAGTCACCAACGCTTAATGTAGATAACATTAACAGCTGCCAGTTTTGTTCTTCTCTGTAAATTCATTTCAGCAGTAGAACTAAATGTACTAAGTTTACTCAAGAGCACTCAACAGCCACATCACATCTAGTGCTAAACATTAGAGATGTACAGTACACCTTATTTACAATGAACTATAATGGGGGGGGGGGGGGACTGGGTGGGGGGAGAACTGGTGTCCCTTTCCCTTATTGTTGATGGTCTCTTATAACATATCATTGTATGTAGATGAAGCAAAGAACAAGAGATGATGGTTAATGCACAAAAAGACACAAAGTGCTGGAGTAACTCAGCAGGTCAGGCAGCATCTATGGAGAACATGGATATGTGACGTCGGGATCCTTCTTCAGATTGATTCACTCTGCCGAGGTACTTCAGCACCTTGTGTCATTTCACCTTAAAATAAATGCCGAAGCTGCTGGTCTGCACCAGCGAGCCCTTCTTCACCAACTACTGCACAGTCCAGTTGAAGCAGTTGTTGTTGTGGCTCACATTGTAGTTCCTGGTTTCGAAAACAGCAAGAAATAGTGAAAAGTCTATGAAACTATGACAGCAAGTAAGTAGTGAAGTCAATTATGACTATTGACAAATTATGTTGAAGAAGACAGGGAGAAGCAGAAAAATATATACAATTGTATGAGAGCGTATTGGGGTATTGGAGATAATGACTGAAGGGGAATGTAAAAACTAAAGGTTTGGGAGATGACTGCAAAATAATGCGGTACATCTTATTTATATATGACGGTCATTTTAAAATCCCCTAAATCTCCAAATGAAATAATTGATCTAACCGAAGAACAATTTACCATTAAAACTCTTATGTTATTTTTAAGAAAGGTTGATTTTCACAGATTGAAACATTTTCACAGATTGAAAAATTATGTGGATCAATTTATTCATCTATGACGGTCATTTTAAAATTCTTCTAAATCTCCAAAAGAGATACTTGATTTAACCAAAGGTCAGCGTAGCACTTGTGCCTATCTTGCCATTAACATTCTTGTGTTATTTATAAGAAAAGGCGATTTTAACAAAATCAGACACTAGTCAGCTGATATACCAAAGAACTGTGCCACGCAGTGGTAGATGCTGGTTCTTACTCTTCTTTTGTCAAATGGTAATGGACAAATCATAAGCTGAAACCACGTGGGGAAGGTAAATCAACCACTGTCTAGTGTCCCAGTACAAAACCAGAGAAAAATGATGTGCGACCCCAAAATGCACACGGACTGAGTGAAACACAACATTTTTAAAGTAATATAATTCTGCAAAAATATTGCATTGCTTTCCTTAGCTCACATTATTCTGCAATAACTAACTGATTCCCACCTTGCTGCCAGCTTTCTGTTAATGACTCATTTGCAATTCCCTTATACGTTCAGTATGTGGGCTCACTCATAGAAGTTTCCAGCTGATGATAAACCTCAAAATTAGGCAGAAATGATGGATTGAATTCTGTCTCTTTGAAGCTGATAAACAATGCCTTCCTATTTTGGGAAACAAGAACATTGAAGGGACAGATTATTAAAAGACATGCTATACGATTTTTAAGAAATGTTGGTACATCCCATTCAAAAAGCAGAATGTCTAGCCTTGGACTTGATTTGCATGTCCAAAAAAAAATCTTGAAAACATATTGCTCTTTTCCTCTCGTGTTAGCCTGCAAGCATTGAGGGATATTCAGAGTAGATGTTTTTCTGAAACCTCACTGAATTGTCTCAAATAACAGGGATTTTTTTTTTGTGGTTATAATGAGGGTCAAAGGGTTTTAACTGTGTAGTGAAGGCCTGACCCCCTGAATTAAGGGTCATTTAGCATTCCTTATATGGTCTCTATTCAGAACTTACACACACAAGCGCACACATACACACTCACACACACTGGTTGCGATATGAACTTTAATGCAAGTATGGGAACAACTTTTTTATTAATAGCTTTCTGGTTTTGTTCTAAAATGTTCCTATCTTATTTCAGCCTGAGAACTAGTCCGGGGGAGAAACACGATGCAAAAACAAAGGGATATGTTGCTACTCCTCCAGTGTTGTCGTGCCTACATTCAAGAGCAACTTTTTGGATGGAGCACAATATGCAAGGGGGGAGGGGAGGTGATGAAACATTGTAAAGCTTTGTCTCCTTTAAGATGTTATTGTCTTGTCAATCTATTAGTTCGTTGAATTTGAACAAAAGCAAGCACACAAAAGAATACAGGAATGTTTGAATGGAAGCTGCACATTTTGGGAAAGAAATAGGGACTTGGAGGGAGGTAATTGATAAAACCTAAAACCCATCAAGATCAAAATAGTGAAAGTTGAGAGCAACATTTACTGGTGTGATGATCTGTAAAATACTTTCTTCTTCCTTTGTATGTTGGCAACAGAAGTAAAAGGTACAGATGGTTCATGAGAAGGTCAGATTCACGATAGCACATTCTGATGACAGACTTGAACATCTTTCTTTCCTGTGCTGGCTGTAAATATTTGATCTTGGCCTAAGATTGTGAGTTATTACTGAGTGCCCCATGTAAAACTTTGTACATTTTCATAACAGGATTTTATTTTCTGGGTTGGGCAGGGGAAAATTGTTTTGCGATTTTACAGAGTAATACTTTGTTTATTCTGTTTTATAGGTTTCTTTATCTTCCAATTGAGGAAATCATGGTGATGGATGTCTTCTGTACAGAACCGGAAAAGACAAAGGGGAGAGATGGGTCTTAGTCAGGGCATCATCATGAAAAAAGCCTTGCAAAGATTTTACACAGAGGGTGGTGAGTGCTTGCAATGCGCTGTCCAAGATGATGGTGGAGGGAGATTGCAAAAGTGGCATTTAAGAGACTCTTGGATAGGCATATTCAGTATGTCAGAGAGGACGCCCTTGAACATCTACAGGTGTGCAGAAGAGAGCATATTGACTGGTTGCATCACAGTCTGGTTCGGCAACTGGAACACACAGGAGTGAAGAAGACTGTAAAAGGTGGTGAACACTGTCCAGTCCAACACAACTAAACTCCCCACCATCGAAGGGATTTACAGGAGTCTCTGCCACAAGAAGGCAGCCAGCATCATCAAAGACCCACACCATCCTCATTTCACTCCTGCCATCGGGAAAAGGATATTGGAGCCTGAAAACTGTAATGTCCAGGTTCTGCAATAGCTTCTTCCCAACAGCCATCAGACTATTAAAGCACTACAATCTCCAAATAAGCTCTAAACTACACAGACTTGGGGCATTGTTTTTTGTCTTTTTACACTATTATTCCTATTATTTCTTTGTTTGTCTGTTTTTATGTGCATGTATGTGTGATATATTTTTATATATATATATACACACATATATATATATATATATATATGTGTGTGTGTATATATATGTATATGTATGTATATATGCAAATATATGTATATATATGTATATATAAATAATTTATTATATTGTGATGCAAAGGGTCTATTGCGGAGATTGGAACCAGTGAACGGGTGAACGTTGGTCCATGCGGACTTGGCGGGCTAAAGGGCTTGTTTCCATGCTGTACTCAAAACAAAACTAAAAAAGCACAGAATAAATTAGTAGTGTAACACGGCAGAAAAAGAGAAATTAATGGAATTTGATGTAGTTACCAAGCAAAACAATAACTCATACACATCCAAAATAGTTAATTGGCGGTAATGATCTTGGTGAGATATTTTGAGGAAACATTCCTATGTGTCTGTCTACCAAGGGCAGAAATCGCTATCAAAACATGGGGGGAACAAAATTTGGGGCCGCGCTTTCTTGGTGGCTGCGCGCGCACGCGCACACACACACACACACCCGAGGCTTCGGCTGTGGGCCCTGTGAACTGTAATATCGGGAGCTGACCTGGTTGGTGACTGACTCCAAACTCCAGCAACAGCAGCTTCATCCGCCCCGAATCGTGGGGCTTGAATTGGCCCGTTCACGGGACCTTTGATCGCCTTGCATGGCCTTCAACATCAGGAACCTCGATCGCCTGGATGCAGCAGTTTGATTTTAAGCCGCGCCGGGTGATGAAAGGCCCCGCGAATGGGCCTCAGAAAGAGTCTGATACCCGCTTGAATCTTTCAAAAGCTACAACGTGATAATTGCAAATAAAGCCAAACAGAAGAACCAACCTTGGAGGGGGGAGAGAGAGAGATGGGGGAAAAAAAAAACTAAATTACGTGAGTGATCGTGAATAAGGGACTTACCTGCAAGCCAGCCAGGAAACCCGTTCGACCAGAACCCTTAATGATCTGACCCATTTAAATCTGATGCCCGTATAAATCTTTTCCATCCACCAATACATCCAATTAGTTCAAATGGTAATTGTACCCGCATCAGACAGCTTTAAGAAATTCTCGGTGGATACCTTCAGTAATACTTGAAGGTCAAAACACAATTGGTGACACAGCGTGTTAAGATGATGTTAATAGAGACATTTAACAAGCGCTTAACAGTGACACCCCCACTGTCTCACGGAAAGCGGAGATTTTAATAGATTTTTTTTCACCAAATTTCAAAATCAAGATTACAAATCATGGGGGGAATTTGTCCCCCACCTCTCAAAACACAGGAGGGACGTGTGTCCCCCACACCGGGATTTCTGCCCATGCTCTCTACAGTATATATGCACAAGGTTTCAGAGTGCTGTCTTGTGTGAATGTACACAACATGACCCTACAAAAGAAATGTAGAACATCAATAAATACAGCACAGGAATAGGCCCCACTGCTCAAAATGTTGGTGCTGATCATGATGCTTAGTTAATCTAATCTCCTCTGTTTGCACATGACTAGGGAATTACATGTAACATCTCTAAGTTTGCGGATGATACAAAGCTGGGTGGCTGTGAGCTGCAAGGAGGATGCTATGAGGTTGCAAGGTGACTTGGTTAGGTTGGGAGAGTGGGCTGAAGCATGGCAGATGCAGTGCAATGTAGATAAATGTGAGGTTATCCACTTTGGTGGCAAGAACAGGAAGGCAGATTATTATCTCAATGGAGTTAGATTAGGAGAAGGGGAGGTGCAACGTGACCTGGGCTTGCTTGTACAACAGTCACTGAAAGTAAGCATGCAGGTACAGCAGGCAGTGTGTTGGCCTTCGTTTCGAGAGCATTTGAGTTTAGGAGCAAGAAGATCCTGCTGCAGTTGTACAGGGCCCTGGTGAGACCGCAGCTGGAGTATTGTGTGTAATTTTGTTTTCCTAATTTGAGGAAGGGCATTATTGCTATTGAGGGAGTGCAGCGTAGGTTCACCAGGTTTATTCCCGGGATGGTGGGACTGACGTATGATGAAAGAATGGGTCGACTGGGCTTGTATTCACTGGAATTTAGAAGGATGAGAGGGGATCTTATAGAGGATTGGACAGGGTAGATGCAGGAAAAATATTCCCAATGTTGGGGGAGTCCAGAGCCAGGGGTCACAGTTTAAGAATAAGGAGTAGGCCATTTAGGACTGAAATGAGGAAAAACCTTTTCACCCAGAGAGTTGTGAATCTGTGGAATTATGTCACAGAAGGCAGTGGTGGTTAATTCACTGGATGTTTTCAAGAGAGAGTTAGATTTAGCTCTTAGGGCTAAGGGAATCAAGGGATATGGAGGAAAGCCAGATCGGAGTACTAATTTTTGGTGATCAGCCATGATCATAATTAATAGCAGTGCTGGCTCAAAGTGTCGAATGGCCTACTCCTGTACCTATTTTCTATGTTTCTATGCTTCCATGTTGTTGAATGGAACAGCAGAAGCTGGTTTACTCCAAAGATAGACACAAAATGCTGGAGTAACTCAGCGGGTCAGGCAGCATCTCTGGAGAAAAGGAATAGGTGACAATCAGGGTCGAAACCCTTATTCAGGAGGGTCCTGACCTGAAATGTCTCCTATTCCATTTCTTCAGAGATTCTGCCTGACCCGCTGAATTATTCCAGCATTTTGCGCCCATATCCCTCCATTTTCTTCATCTATCTAAAAGCCTCTTGAACCCACTATTGTATCTGTCTCCACCACCACCTCTGGTATTCCATTCAAGGTTCTCACCACGTTCTGTGTAAAAAAGTTTCCATGCGCATTTCCTTAAAACTTTGTCCCTCTCACTTTAAACTTATGCCCTCGAGTTTTTGACATTTCCAGCCTGGGAAAAAAAAGTTCTGTCTACACTATCTATGCCTCTCTTGATTTTATACACTTCTATCAGGTCTGTCTCAGCCTCCGGCATTCCAGAGAAAACAATCCCAAGTCTGTCCAACCTTTCCTTGTAGTTAATTACTAAAGAAGTAAGATAATGACCAGATAGTACTTTTCAGTACCGTCGAGTGAGGGGATAAATAGTAGCAGTGGATGTACCATTGACTTGAATTGAATGGGTATACTGTACCTATTTGTGTATCCGATAATGGTTCTGTAAGGCATATATTTGAATGAGCAAATACAGCCTTTTGGGATAGTGCAGTGACTGTCAATGAACATCCTGGTCAAGCCCTGTTGTTCTTAGCATGGCTGTGGAACAATTAATCTAATCCCAGTCACAGGCTGCTTCAGTTCAGTGAAGCAGGGTGGCCCCCTGCAGCCTGCAAAACCAAGGAGAGCTTTTTTATTTAAGGACACCAGCCTCAGGAGTATGTTATTCAGCCCCTCATACTTGTTTCTCTATGGGATCGCAGCTGACTGTGTATAGAAACCCACTTTACTGCACATCTCCAAGTATCACTTGATTCCCTTACTCTCTAAAACCCTATTGATCAGTACATAACAATCCTAGCAATCAAAAAAGCCCAGTAAAGGAATGAAGGAACATACTGTATACTCTGAGGTAGCTTTATCTAAGGTATCCCATGAGTTGCTTTTGAGCAATATTGTGGCCTTGTGTTTAACTGCCTCCGTGAAATGTTTAAATTATGTTAAGCATTGTTTAGGAAGGAACTGCAGATGCTGGTTTACATTGAAGATAGACGCAAAATGCTGGAGTAACTCAGCAGGACAGGCAGCATCTCTGGATAGAAGGAATGAGAGATGTTTCGGGTCAAGACCCTTTTCAGACTTCAGAATTGTTTATTCTGCTACCAGTTCCGGTGAGTGTTTAGGGATAAGGCATGCAATACTAATATCAGTAAAACGTTAATTTTCCCCACTAGGTTCTAATGGAAATGAATTATGTTAATATGAGGTTTTCTAACATAAAGGCCTTGAGATTGTTTTGCATTTTGGTCACAATTTGATTGATTATGCTTTGGTGGACTATTGGGATGTTTTAGTGGAGGCGATGTTGAGTTGATGGAGTGGGCCGCTGGAGGCCCTGAAGCATCCTGAGGCTCCATTAGATCTGGCACCGCTCCAAGTGACTGAGCGCACGGAACAAACGTGGCTTGCGGTGGCATGGAATGGTGGAGCAGCTGTAGAGGACATCGAACACATTGCCTGGCCAGGATGACCCCAGCAACATCGATCCAGAGCCCTCCCACCAGGACAACGCACCTTCACAGTCAAGTTAAAGCCCTTAACATTTTTTGAAATAATTCGGACTTCAAAGGTACAAAGCAGCAACTAAAATGCAGCGACTCATGTGTGCTGACTCAGTGTGGTCTACTGTCTGTGATGGTGGTACAGTGGCAGTGTTAGAGTTGCCACTGTACAGCACCAGAGACCCGGATTTGATCCCGACTGCAGGTGCTGTCTGTACAGGGTTTGTACGCTCGCCCCGTGATCATGTGGGTTTTCCCCGGGTGCCCCGGTTTCCTCCTACACTCTTATGACGTACAGGTTTGTAGGTTAATTTCCATCAGTTAAAAATTGTAAATTATCCCGAGTGTGCAGGATAGTGCTAGTGTATGGATTGATCACTGTTTGTTTTGCTGTGTATGTTGTTTCCATGCTGAATCTCTAAAGTCTAAATTCCAAAGTCTTACACTCTTATAGTTATGATAGTGCCTAATGTATAATAGGATTGTCACTGAACCATTTGCAAAAAAATTATTTCACTGCACTTAGGTACAGGTGACAAAAAGCACCATGAAACCATTAACACGCCAATGAAGTACTGAGAGCTTGCTCCTCCATAGTAAATGTTGCCAGTTGAATCAGATTGAGCTCCTGCTCTATGAGATATACCTGTAAGATCTCATGGACTACATTCAAGTCGAGCCTCAGTGGGGTTCAGGGCTTATGGAGAAAAGGCAGGAGAATGGGGTTGAGAGGGAGAGATAGATCAGTCATGAAGGAATGGCGGAGTAGGCTTGATGGACGGAATCTCCTGTAACTTATGAAATTAGGAATAGATTCTTGGTGTTTTGGCCAATACTTATCTGTCACTGAACAATACATTGCAGTTTTGTGAGAGCTTGCTGCGTAGAAATTGGCTGCCATGTTCCCCACACTAGAGCAGTGATTACATTTCAAAAGGACTTCGCTGGGTGTCAACACACTTTGTGATGCCCTGAAAGGAATGTGAAAGGCACTTGACAATAAACATAATAAAAAAATAAATTATTCTGAAAGTCCATTTAAATGTGCCTTCTCTCCTTAAGCTGAGTCACGTATTGTTCTGTTAATAATAGCTGTGCCTGCTGTGAAACATAGTGAAGAGGCTGCTAAATGCACTAAAGCTTGATTGAAGAATGCACTAAACCTTGATTTCTTCTCTGCTGTGATGTGCTAACTCACACACTGCTGAGTCAGCCAATGTCAGTCAGGCACCAGTAAAAGCATCAGAGAGCTGTCCTCAGCAATCCTAGGTTACAGTCAGAGACTCTGCCAGACTCTCTGCTCCTGGTCATGACCTACTGGAATCATCATACCGGCCGATGTTCAATAAAATAGCTGTTCAGCTACAACAGGCACTGCCCAGGCATACATCATGAAAGGCTGATAGAGTTGAGTACCAACAACAAAACCATCCTACCAACAACTAGAGAGCAGTCCCGAACTACTATCTACCTCATTGTGGACCTCGGATGATCTTTGATCGGAGTTTACTGACTTTATCTTAAAGGTTATTCACGTTATTCCCTTTATCATGTATCTGTACACTGCAGATGGCTTGATTGTAATCATGTAACTGACGGCTGACTGGTTGCCACACAATAAAAGCTTTTCACTGTGCCTCTGTACATGTGACAATAAACTACACTCAACTCAAACTTAACTTAACAGGCAGCGGTTATTTGAGTCCATGCCCCCACATGTGTCATTTTGACAACACTGGGTCTCTATTCGCTGGAGTTTAGAATGATGAGTGGGTTCCTCATTGAGGCTTACCGAATAGTGAAAGGCCTGATTGGAGTGGATATGGAGAGGATATTTCCACCAGCGGAGAGTCTAGGACCAGAGGGCACAACCTCAGAATAAAAGGGCATACCTTTAGAAAGGAGAAGAGGAGGAATTTCTTTAGTCAGAGGATGGTTAATATAACCATATAACCATATAACAATTACAGCACGGAAATATGTGGGATGCATTGCCATAGACGGCTGTGGAGACCATCATTGGGTATTTTTAAGGTACAGATGGACAGATTCTTGATTAGTAAGAGGTGTCAAGGATCATTGGGAGAAGGCAGGAGAATGGGGTTGAGAGGGAAAAAACACATCAACCATGACTGAATGGCAGAATAGACTCAATGGGCCAAATGGCCTAATCCTGGTCCAATGACTGATGGACTTACAAACTTATGCAATACTAACTTCAGGAGGAATAAAACTTGAGGGAAATTGAACCCACTTTTTGCTATGACTAACAGTACAATCTGTTACAAACAGTACAATGAAAATGTGTGGGTATTTATGGAAATAAATTATCAATTTCTGTCTAGGATATGATTTTTTAACTGCTAATCTTTCCTATACACCACACAAAGCAGTTTGGGTGAAATAAACCAAAGTTTCAAAGTTCATTCAAACCTTAAAGCTGCCAGACATGCTGTCTGTTTCCAGCGATGTATTTATCTGAACCTCTGGAATGGATTATTTGTAGAATATCAATCCCCTTCATTAAATCGTGTCAAGAGCATTAACTTCTCATATGGTCTGACAACAGAACAATGAAATGCTTACTTGCAGCTTAACAGGCCCATAAATGCAATATACACAGATAAAATATATATATTTTAAAAATCAATAAATTAATACCTGTAATACTAGTGCAAATAAGGCCAAAATCCTGGGTACAACCAAAGACAGTCCATAGAAGTTCATAGTTGCTGTGGTTAATGTTGTGTGATGTTCAAGAGCCTGATGGCTGTTGGGAAGAAGCTATTATTGAACCTGGTGCTTGCATTTTCAGGCTCCTGCACCTTCTTCCCAATGGTGGGAGTGAAATGAGAGCCAGGGTGGTATGGGGCTTTAATGATATTGGCTGCCCTGTTGAGGCTGTGTCTCCTATTAATCCCCTCGACGGTGCAGTAGTCTATACATCTGATGGACTGGGCAGTGTCTACCACCCTCTTTCCTCCTTTGTTCCTGGGTGTTCGAGTTGCTGAACCAGGCTGCGATGCAACCAACGCTACGGTATCCAAAAGTACAGTTTAAAAAGTCAGTCACACTTTGAAATAAATTATTATTACACTTTACTTATCAATAGAGAAGGGTTAATAATGAAAAGGATTGCAAGCAATTTCAATGGACCACATTGGATTAATTTGAAAAACACATAAGAAGTGGATGTGGAGGTAGACCACATAACTTATTGCACCAGCTACAACATTCAATTAAATATGTGTGGAATTTAAAAGAAAAACAAACTAGTTTCAGTAACAGTAGCCATGAAACTACTGGATCATTGTAAAATCTCATCTGGTTCATGAATGGCAATTTGCTGCCTGTAACTAGTCTGTAACTCCAGTCTTACCTATGTATATGGTTGAATCTTAACCTGCTCCCAAATTAAGTTGCAACATAGAATGATTAACAAATGATGTTTTTGCCAGCTATGTTCACATCCCATCAATGAGTATCTAAAAAGTAATCAATATTTTTTTGGCTGACTACTCCATCTCTTTATTTCCTTTTTCTTTTAGTGTCAAATATTTTTTTTTCTTGCTCTTAGATATACTCAAGAACTGACTATTCACAGCCCATTGAGAGAGACACCTCCTGAGAGAAGTATTTCCTCGTCTTAGTTCTAAATGATTGAACTTTTAGTGGCTTTCTCCATAGTTCTGGACCAAAGGTTTCTATTTTTTGTCTTTATTGCCTGCCCCCTTTCTCATCTAGCAGCTGCACACTTTCCACAAGCATATGTTTGATATTTTAACTAGTTGAATGCCAGCTATTATTTTCATGAGGCTGATTTTCCTTCAGCCCCTCCTAATCGCCGACCATCATCAAGTGTTCCATCATCTCCTGCGATTATTTGTTCATCCATCTTCCACATTTGACGCTCGGAAAACCTCCGCAGTATGCACCCTTTTGCTTCCAGTACATCTTTGAATATTGTTTTCCCAAGTATTTCTTGATAGAGGTTTAGTTTAGTTTAGAGATACAGTGCAAAACAGGCCCTTCGGCATACTGAGTCTGTGCTGAACAGTGATCCCTGTATCATTAGCACTATCCTACATGCTAGGGACAATTTAAAATCTTTACCGAAGCCGATTAACCTCCAAACCTGTACGTCTTTGGAGTGTTGAAGGAAACCGGAGCACCTGGGTATAGGCCATACAGCAACAGTGAGAACATACAAAATCTATATAGACAGGACCCACAGTCAGGATCGAATCCTGGCTTGTTTCCATGCTGTATCACTAAACTAAACATTTGATTGATTGAAAGATGCAGCATGGAAATAGGCCCTTCAACCCACTGTGACCATGCGGACCACCAATCACCTGTTCATACTAGTTCAGTATTAGGTATGACTGCGGGTGGTTTGACTGCCCCGACTGCGAGAGGACAAAGAGGAAGAAGATTGAAGTTTATTGCCTTCCATCACAGTGAGGAATGTGGAATTCACTGTGGTGGATGTTTATGTTAACTTTTATGTGGTTGTGTGTCTTGTTGCTTTTCACTTAGTATGGCTGTACGGCAACTCAAATGTCACTGTACCTTAATTGGTACATGTGACAATAAACTGACCTTGAAACCTTGAAATCTTGAAACCTTGAATGAGTCCACACATACATTGTGAACGACATGCAGAGAAAGTGTGTGCAGTCTATGGACCACAGTTAACAAAGGAGAATCGCAGAACAAACTGGTGTGTACATCCAGGCACCTCTGTTTAATTTAGTTTAGAGATACAGCGCGGAAACAGGCCCTTCGGGCAACCGATTACGCACCGACCAGCGATTCCCGCACACTATCCTCCACACACTTGGGACAATTTACATTTATACCAAGCTAATTTACCTACAAACCTATACGTCTGGAGTGTGGGAGGAAATCTGAGCACCCGGGGAAACCCACACTGTCACAGGAAGAACATACAAACTCTGTACAGACAGCAGCTGTAGTCAATATTGAACCCGGGTCTCTGGTACTGTAAGGCAGGAACTCTACCGCTGCTCCACTCTGCCTGCTGTACCTTCAAATACAATAAAATGGAAAACAATGAACATAAACTTTGGAAAGTAGCATCCAGTTTAACCACTTTTCAAAGACAACCGAGTAAAAGATGAATATCCTCAATTTGAACTTCAGTTTACATTTGAGAAGTTGTAGAAGAATTGTTTCTGCTCATAGATTTAATTAAGTGGACTTAAATTATTTAATGACTGGCTGTAACAACATTACTGCATTGTCAATGGCTCCCCTGCATTTTTGAGAACATTCCCAGTTTGGTATACAGGCTGCTAATCACGTGGAGATGCTATCGCTATGGTAAAAGCTTCTGAACTGTCCTAAGATATTAGTACAATTATTGGCATAGAAATCAAAACCTTTACATATTGATTCTCCTACGCTCGTCCTGCAAAAATTCATTTTCCCTGCTCCTCTCAAATAACCAGTTGTCTAAACTGCATTAAGACTTAGCAAATATAAGCTAAACAACTCTTGATATATTACGAAGATAGACACATAATGCTGGAGTAACTCAGTGGGACAGGCAGCATCTCTGGATAGAAGGAATGGGTGACGTTTCGGATCGAGCCGCTTTTGCTGCTGTTATATTATATTCCCTTGAATTACACTGCTGATTTGCTTTGAAAGCAAACAGGCCTTTTGAACAAAACAAATGCTCCCCACAGTGAATTCCTTTGCTTTCATTAATATTGAACCAAATCTTATATTTACAGATTTTTGCCAAGGCACTTGCCTTAAATAATGAATGGTGCTCTGTAAAATATGTCTCAGAAAACAAATAAATCTTTAAAAGAAAGTTAACAGTTACACTCATCTCTTGTAGCACAGATGGTTTTGATTCCCTTCAAAACATAGAGGCTCTAATTCATGCAAGGAGTATAAAATAATATAGAACATGGAAAAGTACAGCACAGGAACAGGCCCTTCAGCCCAAAATGCCTGTGCTAAACATAATGCCAAGATAAACTAATCTCCTTTGCCTGTACATGATCCATATCCTTTGATTCCTGCATATCCATGTGCCTATCCAAAAGCCTCTTAAATGCCATTATAATATCTTCCTCAAGTACTACCCTTGGCAGCATGTTCGAAGCACCCATCATTCTGTGTGAATAACTTGCCCCACACACCTCCTTTAAACTTTGCTCCTCTCACCTTAAAGCTATGCCCTTTACATTTTACAACTCCTTCTAAATGAAATGTACAAGGAATTGTGTTCAATTCTAGGCACCATATTATATGAAATATATTGTCAAGGTGGAAAGGGTGCAAAGAAGATTTGCGAGGATGCAGCCAGGACTCGGGTGCCTGAGCTATAGGGAGAGGTTGAGCAGGCTAGGACTCAATTCCTTGGAACATAGGAGGGTGATCTTATAGAGGTGTACAAAATCATGAGGGGAATAGTTCAGGTAGACGCACAAAGTCTCTTGCCCAAATTGGGGGAATCAAGAACCAGAAGACATATATTTAATGTGAGGGTGGTGGGAGATTTAATGGGCAACTGAGGGGCACCTTTTTCACACAGAGTGTAGTGGGTGTATGGAATGAGCTGCCAGAGGAGGTGGTCGACCTTTTTTGGATTTGGTTGCACATGTGCAGAAAGATGCACTGGATCCTACTCAGGCACAACTTTAAGATCAGGTATATACGATTATGTGAGGCATGGAGAGGGTAGACAGTAAGAAACATTTTTTCCATCAACATCAACAATCAGATTATATCACCAATTTAAACCTAACATCTCTTGGTTCCTACCTTGCACTTGGTCAGTGGGTGCTGCAAACATATTTGTTTTATTGAAGCAGCACTTTTTCAGATTTGTATCAAAGGGGCATTTTTGACACAATTACTTCTGTTTAACTCCAAAAACAAATTTGGTTAAATAATGTTCCTGCGCATTCTCCAGTTTACCATCATCTATTCTGCTGGTGTACGCTACATGGTAATATTTAGAGTTGTTCTACATTTTAGATGGGTATTGTCCAAACAATATTTCATGCTGTGTTTTCAACATCTCTAAAATTAATGAATCCTTGAACATTAAGCATTCTTAAGCATTTTCCTTTCTAGCTACTCCATTTGAAGCTGGATGATATGAATGGGTAGGAGTATGTTTGAAAAGGACATAAAATGGTGAAAGAGGGAACTGGAACGAGGTTTTGAGTAATTGTTTCTCAAAGTCTATTGAAGTGAAACACATACTGTAGATTTGTGTACAATTTACATATGTTGAGTTGAGATCTTTGAGTGCAAGAAATATTCAGTGAAAGAGTACCTGGTGAGTTAGTCCAGCATGGAATAACTCAGCAGGTCAGGCAGCATCTCTGGAGAACATGGATAGGTGACCTTTCTGTTCGAGACTCTTCATCAGACCCCAGTCCATTGCATGTCACAAGTTAGTAGAGTAGATAAACTCTAAGGTAATTGTTGGCAATTAATTGTGCACGTATCTATGTGTTTCACTTCAATAATCTTTGAGAAACAATCACTCAAAACCAGGAAGTTCCACTTCCATCTTTCACCAAACTCTGTCTGTAATCTGTGAAAAAGTTGAGTGGGTCAAGGCCATGAGAGCAGAGGAGGTTTTGGTGGTTTGTTCCTACTACTTTAGCAAATGCTGCATGTGCTCACTAATGAGTCGATGCTACTGTCTATACTGAGTTAGTATACAAAGTTGCATGCAATTGCTTTCCTACTTATTCGTCCTGCCTAAGGTTTGGTCAAAATCTTTCCACTCAAAACCTAAAGTACAGGTCCACCACCGGTTTTCTGGCACCCTTGGTTCCAGATTTCTGGATCTCTGGATTATCCATTTTTTTTATTATTTACGACAGGGGGCAAATCTATGCTCCCACTTGATTTTCACCCATGCTCACATTATGAATGCTTCCACTTGATTTTATGGAATAATTTCATTATATCTTGTCTGCACATTCACATTCTGTCCACGATTTCAAGCTCAATTCATGGACCCTTTCAACATTGGGACTTCCTGGTTCGCACCTGTGATTTCAAACACATGGCCTGGAAAGTTCTCATCAACTTTATTTAACCTGTATATCCCATTTTCTCTTACAACAGTGATCAGAAGTGATCAATGGTTGACATGGACTTGGTGGGTCGAAGGGTCTATTTCCATGCTGTATGGTGCACTTGGAATTTCTGCACTCAATTGTCACACTTTACGCTAAAGTACTTTTATAAAGGGATTGCCTCCATTTTTGCAAACATACCATTTGGTCTAACCAGTTCCTTTTCAACTCTTCTGAGCATGTGATACTGGGAGCAATTTGCTATTGATAGCATCTCCACATTGATAGACTCAAATTGCTCAGCGGGTCAGGCAGTACCTCTGGGGTAAAGGAATAGGTGATGTTTCTGGTCGACTGAGAGTCAGGGGAAAGGGAAAGGGGAACAAGTGATATGGGCGATGATATGGAGAGATATAGAAAAAAATGAATGAAAGATAAGCAAAGCAGTAAAAAAGTAATGATGATCAAGAAAAGGTAGTACCCACAATAGTCTATTGTTGGCTTGGGCTGCATGCAAACGTGTTATACAGGCAATGAAATTCAACAGGATGACAGTGAAACTAGTATGGCGACTAGGGTGGGGGAGGGGCAGAGAGAGAGGGGTTGCAAGGGTTACTTGAAGGTAAAGAAATCAAATTCATACCGCTGGATTGTAAGCGAAATATGAGTTGTCGTTCCTCCAATTTGCCTTTGGCCTCACATTTTGGGTTGGAACACTTTACAGACAGCAGAAGTCCAATAAATGTATTGAATGGTATAACAAATTAATAAATCGCATAATAACAAACAATAAATAATAAGTCTAATAAATTGCCACGGTTATATCGCCGAGACAGTTCCTCCAATAAGATGACATATTCTCTTGATTTCTGATTCATAGCTTCAAATCTGTAGCTGTCCACAATTTCTGATACAGAAATAATCCTAAATAATGACAGAAATAATCCTATAATTTGTAATCACTAAGCTAAACAAGTTTTGCTCTTCTTGGCATAAAAATAAATTGCTAACTTAGTGTATGTTTTAGGACCATATCAGATAAAAGAATGGCTTTATTTGTGCTCTCATATAACATCATCCTCTGCAGGCATGTTCTCAGATTCAGCTTTAACTTCCATTGTGATATTTGCCATTAACAAAATTATGTACCAAATGTGAAATGGAAAGATGCATGCACCTGATCATTTGCAGCAAGACATTCAATGTTTTATTACTGTGAGTTGAAGCAGCCAGTTTGTCTTGTTACCGCCATAACATGTATACAATTTATGTTTGAGGACTATCATCCATTTTGTTACCACTGGTGTTTGCTATGGGCAAAGATTAGTCACTGCTTGATTCAAAGTTAAAACAAATGGCTGCATAGGAAGGAACTGCAGATACTGGTTTAATCCTAAAATAGATACAAAGTACTGGAGTAACTCAGCGGCACAGGCAGCAGGGTCTGAAGAAGGGTCTCAATCCGGAACGTCACCTATTCCTTCTCTCCAGAGATGTTGCCTGTCCCGCTGAGTTACTTGTGTCTATCTTCGGTTTAAAACAAATGGCTGCAGTTTTCAGGCTCACCACATGAATTGTTCACTCATATTTGACAGACGTATCTGCTTTTTGCTGCTCTTCATCAGCATTTTGTAAAATTTGTGCTTGGGGTCATATATATCGCATCACACCCAATGCAAGCAGTGCATACATTGAGAAATGCAAAGAGACACAGTGAGGTGCAAGGGCATGTGCAATTCATTTATTCAATCAACAACCAACATTGTCTGTGTACAGATATTGTATACATATGGCTTGATTGTAATCATGCATTATCTTTCTGCTGTCTGGTTAGCACACAACAAAAGCTTTACCTTGGTACATATGATAATAAACTAAACTTAACTAAACTAAACAGTCTGAAGAAGGGTCTCAACCTGAAACGTCACCCATTCCTTCTCTCCAGAAGTGCTGCCTGTCCTGCTGAGTTAATCCAGCTTTTTTTGTCTATAAACTGTAAACAAAACATTTATCATACATATCATGTAGGAAGAAACTGCTGATGCTGGTCTACACTGAAGATGCTGGAGCAACTCATAGAGATTAGATTAGTTTCTTGTCATAGGCACCAGATTGTAATTACATTTATTTTCACATGAAGCTCACAAGGTAAACGGTGTACATTGTAATGATAGATAACAACCAATACGACATCCAGTGCAAAACAGCAGACTGGTGCGAGATTGCAATGTAACATTAGCGAAGTACAAAATAATATTAAAGTGCACTAAATGGAATAACCAAATCAGGTAGAATTAGACTAAGAGTACATCGCAGCACTTGGAATGTGTTGTGAAAAGGGTGATTAGTTCAGGAATCATATTACGCTGAGGAAAATGATAATCTTAAATCTGGATGTCCAAGATTAAACTGCTTACATCTTCTCCCAGGAGGTGGAAGAGAGGGAAGGGAATGACCCAGGTGGCAGGCATACTCGATGTACTTCGAGAATACCCAATGCAATGCACCATAAAGATGAGCTGGATGGAAGGAAGTGATGAGCCTGTGATGGACTGGGTTGCATTGACCATTCTCTGTGGGTTCAAGCAGTCAAGAGCAGAGCAGTTGCCTCACCAGGCTGAAATGCATCATGTCAGAATATTCTCTATAGCACATCTGCAGCGGCTCCAGAGAATCTTTGTAAACTTGATGAATCTTTTCAGCACATAAGTAAGTATATATGCTGATGATAGTTCTTGATCACCACATTAAAGGCCCTGTCTCACGGTGCGAGTCATCCCACGAGTGACCCCAAGTGAAAGAAAAAATAAAGACTCGTGGTTGTGTACAAGATTTCAAGTTTATGATCAAGTGTTTAACCGAGTTCCCATGGGTATGTCATTGCTGCGATGTTCCAACTTCCTCTCCCGAGTTACCAAGTTCCTCTCCTGTTACTCTTGAGCCAACAGTGAATGAAGGTAAATGTGTGTGAGGGTGTGACCAGCGGGCGAAGGTTTGTTATATTTGGAGGGGCAAGTGAAATATAATGCTGATAGGTCTGAGGTGTTGCACTTTAGGAGGGCTGATAAATTAGGACATGTGCAATGAGTGGTAGCAACATTGGGAATATCGTATCAACAAGGAACGTTGTTGTACAAGTGAAAAAAAATCGCTTGAAGGCAACATCGCAGCTGGATAAAAGATAACTGCAGATGCTGGTTTATTCCAAAGATAGACACAAAGTGCCGGAGTAACTCAGTGGGTCAGGCAGCATCTGTGGAGAAAAAGGGTGGGTGTTGTTTCGTTAGAAGGGTCCCGATCCGAAACATCTCCCCAGAAATGCTGCCTGATCCGCGGAGTTACTCCGGCACTTTGTGTCTATCTTTGGTATAAACCAGCATCTGCAGTTATTTGTTTCTACTTAGGACAGTTAGATGTGGTGGTTAGGAAGATGGTGATACAAAAAGCTGCAACTATTGTCATCTTGGGCAAAACATGAAGCACTGGCGGAACTCAGGGGGTCAGGCAGCTTCCGTGGAGAGAATGGAGGGGGACGTTTCCTATTGGGACCCTTCTTCAGACCGATGGTGAAGAATGGTCATTCCGAAGAAAGGTCGCGGCCTGAAATGTTGCACTCCATTGCCTGACCCACCGAGCTCTTGTTCACCAAGCACTTGATGATTTGCTCATGGTGGGTTGCAACGTTTATGGAATCCTTGCTTTCATTAACCGAGGCTTAGAAGAGTCTATTGAACCCAAGAACTTTAGAGGGAGTGCGGGCATCAGAAGCAGGTGAGTTTGACGGGAGCGTGGGAGCCGCACGCAGCGATTGGAATATTGTTCGGGAAGCCGAACCCAGCGTGAGAGAACGAACACGGGTATTGGGTCCCAACAGGAATAGGTTAAAGGCTTGAAGAGAAGATGGAGACAGAGACACTCACATTCAACAAGGACAGTAATTCTGCTATAACACGATCGTTTCTTTGCAAAGTAACGTCGTTTTTTTAATAGAAAATCATGTTATAGAAACAATTGTAGCAATGGGTAAAAGGTGTTTCACGCTTGCAATAATCAAGTTATTTTCCTGTGTGATTTTACAAACATGGTCTTTTGAATAACTATAAATTTATTTATGTTACTGCAAGCTAAAATACTAAAGGTTGTGTGTTACATTGTTTAATAGAGTTTCGTTGTTCAAATATCAAAGGAAGCGATTGTTTGTCAATTTCTATGGTCATTATAGTGACAGTTGGGCTCCGGTGATCGGGTTGAACATGAGATCATGGTGTCTCGTCACTGCTGGAAGGCGACATGGAAGCATTTTTGTCTGCTTGCAAATTTCCAAACTAACTGTAGTTCCCAACTTGAAGGGCCCGTTTCTGTGCAGTATGAAGCAATAATGAAAACAGAACAGTACAAAAGAGCCAGGGTGTGTAGGAAGCACAGGCAGAACAGGGGCAGAGGGACAGGAGCAGAGGCTGTATGTGTGGGGAACTAGTGGTACTTCCCCAACTCTACCCCCACTCTACATCTCTTCGTCTCACCACACAGACCAAACTCCCCACCATTGACTACAACTGCATTTCATGCTGCTTCGGGAAAGCAGCCAACTTAACTAAAGACCTTTCCTACCCGGGCCATTCCTTCCGCTCCCCGCTCCCATCGGAAGAAGAAACAGAAGCTGCGTGCATCAGTAGAATCTGGAATGAATTCATTCCCTCTGTTATCAGGCTTCTGAATGGTGCTTCCATAAGTTGGGGGACCGTCCGATTCTCTCTACCTCATTGTGTCCATTGGACTTTGTCTCTGAAATTCAGCACTAAAATATTGAGAACGACAACATCTGCATTTATTTCTGTCCCGATCTATGTACTTGAATTTAGTTTACTTCTAATTATGTATAGTATGATCTTATTTGACTGCATAGCATGCTAAACATAACTTTGCACATGAAAGTAATAAATCTAAACCGAATGTTGTTTGTATCGGGTAGTTGTGCATCGTCGGGGCGAGTTTGTCGGCAGCAAGCATCTTTCTGAAAGCAATGAATGCTGAGGGCAAACCTTAACAACCTGAATACGGACTTCCAGAAGGGTCTTGACAAAGTCACAATACGTGGTGTAAAATGAATATTGAAAGCATGTACGTGAGGTCAACAAAATATTACACAATCTTGGTAAATGCTTGTGGAAAAGTGAATAGTCTCCCCCCCCCCCTCTCTCTTTCCAGATCACAGTCACAGTCATCGGTAGCCACAGTCACCCGTAAATAAACCCACTACATCCAATACGCGACTTTTTATGATCGTGGATGAAAATCCATTTAACCTCAGTGCAAATTCAAATGAAGGTTCCTGCTCCCGCCTTCTGCTGTCACTTTCAATGCCGCTACTATTGGAGTCTGGCCTCGGGTAACTCCATTCCCACCTGGGAAATGAAAAGTTTCCATTGACGGTGCCACGGTAGATTCACGAGTCACTAAGGTAAACGCACGGGCCACTACGTTATTACAACGAGTTTAAATGTTTTCATTTTTAACGTGAACAGTTAATTTGACTCGTGGAAAAAATCAAACCTGTTTGATTTTTTTCACGAGTTAACAAGTTTCCCGAGTACCTGCCGTTAGCGCCACGAGTCGCTAAGTTGCTCGTGCGAGTTCCGACGTTCCCGCTACGTGATCACCACAAGTGAAAACTCGGGGTCACTCGTAGGCCAACTCGCACCGTGAGACAGGGGTTTAATGCAAAGGGAGGATTTAATTTAAAAGTGCTGGAGAAACTCAGCAGGAGCAGCAGCATCTATGGAGCGAATGATGCGTTTCGGGCCGAAACCCTTCTTCAGACTGATGGAGGGTTGGGGGGGGGGGGGGGGGGGAAGGGGGGGTGGGGGTGGGGTGGGGAGAAGAAATGAAAAATGAGGAGGAGGGAGCCCGAGGGCTGAGGGAAAGCTAGGAAGGGGAGGAGACAGCAAGGGCTAATGTTCAGGCCACCAGGATGCAGACTGCCCAAGTGGAATATGAGGTGCTGTTCCTCCAATTTCCGGTGTTGCTCACTCTGGCCATGGAGGAGACCCAGGACAGAGGGGTCAGAAATGGAATGGGAAGGGGAGTTGAAGTGCTGGGCCATCGGGAGGTCAGGTTGGTTACCTCTGTTACATCAACGATTGCATTGGTGCTACCTCCTGCACCCACACACAACTGACTGACTTCATCCGCTTCACCACTAACTTCCATGCGGCACTCAAATACACCTGGACCATTTCCGACACTTCCCTACCATTCCTTGACCTCACATCTCCATCGCAGGTGATAGACTTCTGACCGACATCCACTATAAACCCACTGACTCCCATGGCTATCCAGACTACTCTTCTTCCCACCCTGCTTCATGTAAGGACTCCATCCCCTACTCCCAATTCCTCCGTCTATGCCGCATCTGCTCCCAGGATGATGTGTTCCACACCAGGGCATCGGAAATGTCCTCATTCTTCAGGGAACGGAGGTTCCCCTCCCCTACTATAGATGAGGCTTGCACCAGTGTCTCTTCCATACCCCGCAACACTGCTCTCTCTCCCCATCCCAACCACTCGCAACAAGAGCAGAGTCCCCCTAGTCCTCACATTTCACCCCACTAGCCATCAAATACAACAAATAGTTCCCCGTCAGTTTCGCCACCTCCAATGTGACCCCACCACTCGCCACATCTTCCCATCTCCCCCCCTCTCTGCGTTCCGCAAAGACCGCTCCCTCCGTAACTCCCTTGTCAATTCTTCCCTTTCCTCCCGCTCTACCCCTTCCCCGGGCACTTTCCCTTGCAACTGCAAGAGATGCTACACTTGTGGCTTTACCTCCCCCCTCGACTCCATTCAAGGACCCAAGCAGTCGTTCAAGGTGCGACAGAGGTTCACCTGCATCTCCTCCAACCTCATCTATTGCATCCACTGCTCGAGATGTCAGCTGGTCTACATTGGTGGGACCAAGCGGAGGCTTGGCGATCGTTTCGCCGAACACCTCCGCTCGATCCGCATTAACCAACCTGACCTTCCGGTGGCTCAGCACTTCAACTCCCCCTCCCATTCTGTATCCGACCTCTCTGTCCTGGGCCGCCTCCATGGCCAGAGTGAGCAACACCGGAAATTGGAGGAACAGCACCTCATATTCCACTTGGGCAGTCTGCATCCCGGTGGCCTGAATATTGAATTCGCCCAATTCCGTTAGCCCTTGCCGTCTCCTCCCCTTCCTAGCTCTCCCTCAGCCCTCTGGCTCCTCCTCCTCCTTTTTCCTTTCTTCTCCCCCCCACGTGTACCGAGATTCAGTGAAAATCTTTTTTTGTGTGTTACCCAGTCAGCAGAAAGACAATAAATGATTACAATCGATCCATTTATAGTGTAAAGAGAGATAAGGGAATAATGTTTAGTGGAAGGTAAAGCCAGCAAAGTCAGACCAAGGATAGTCTGTTGGTCACCAAAGAGGTAGATAGTAGTTCAGCACTGCTCTCTGGTTGTGGTTGGGTGATTCAGTTGCCTGATAACAACTGGGAAGAAACTGTCCCCGAATGTGGTGTGGTGTGTTTTCACACTTCTATACCTTTTACCTGATGAGAGAGGGGAGAAGTGGGAGTGGCCAGGGCCCGAGGGCTCCCTCAGCCCTCGGGCCCTGGTAATCCCTCTCTCTCTATCACTCCCTACATCCTGGTCACACTAGCTTCTCATTTTCACATTACAAACAGCTTACAATGGCTTGTTCCCTTTATCATCAATACTTTTTTGCTTATCTTTCATTCATTGTTCTTTATCTCTCCACATCACCGTCTATCTCTCGTGTCCCTGATCCCTGACCAGTCTGAAGAAGGGTCTCGACCCGAAACGTTGCCTATCTCCTTCGCTCCTTAGATGCTGCTGCACCCGCTGAGTTTCTCCAGCCTTTTGTGTACCCAATGAACTCTCTTGTTTTGTTGACATTAAGGGCCAGATTATTGACCAGACACTGTGACACAAGTGTCCCTGGAGAACATGGAAAAGTGATGCTTTGGGTTGGGACCCTTCTTCAGACTGATTGTGGTCGGGGTGGGGTTGGGGGGTGTAGGGGGGTGAATGCAAGAAGAAAGGAGGGGCAGAATGCAGCCTGGTGAGTGGTAGGTGACTACAGGAGAAGGGGGGTGGGGGGTGGTTGATAGGCAGATGGTTGGACAAAGGCTTGAGATGTCCCAGAGATGACTGGGCCACAAGGATGTAGATGAGGTTGTGTTGCCTTTCACCAGGACAAAGGTTGCGTCACCCTAAGAATTAAAGATGAAGATCCCCCACAACGATAGACAACATTTGTCAGGCATTAAAATATTTTTTTTAATTTCCATTTTCTTTGAAAAATTAATAGCTATGAAAATGCTGGGAAAGGAGAGACAGGATTATTTGGATGTTTCGTGATTCTTAAGAGGCTAACAAAGATTTTGGTTGGTGATAAGTAGAAAACGTCTGCCAGTGTTGTGTAATGAAAACCTGGCGAACACATTCAATCAGAGTTGAACATTTAAGTTGGCCTTCGATGTTTGTGTGTCAGAGGTTGTGGGGAAAAGGCAGAAGAATGGGGTTAGGAAGGAGAGATGATTCAGCCATGATTGAATGGCGGAGTAGACTTGATGGGCTGAATGGCCTAATTCTACTGTTATCACATGATCTTACGATCTTATGTTTCCATCATTTGTCTCCTTCAGTCTCTTGGCTGAATCTGGCAGGTGAATTTCCTGGAATATTTAGAAGCATTAATTACAGACGGTGGAATCTTGAGTAAAAGTCAAAATGCTGGAGGAACTCAGCAGATCAGAAAACATCTGTGGAGGACATAGAGAGGCGATGTTTCAGATTGGTATCATTCTTTGGACTGATTGCAGTAGAGGGAAGAATGCTCACAGTGGGGCGGCAAAACATAGCTTGGCAAGTGATGGGTGGATAGACACAGAGTGTTGGAGTAAATCAGCAAGTCACGCGAGAAGATGGATGGGTGATGGATGACATTTCAGATTCAGGAGTGAAGTGTGAAGAGAAGTAGGTGGAAACGGATGTCAATGCAGCTGGACCAATCCCCTGAGCTTCTGCCACCATTCAAAAACCATTTCTAAATTAATCCACAAGTGCAATATGCTTAAGGAGTCATAAAGACAATGTTAAACCGCACATGAAATGATTTTTTTTTCCATTTACTTCATCGATAAAAGTAATAGCAGTGCAGCGAGAACAAGAATTCTCCTTGATTGAAAACGTGCAAAACTCTCCGAAGACTTTCAGTTTGTTTTGTGTTAGAGGCTTATTCATGTCATTATCAAGGTAATGTGGGCTCCACCTCATCCTGTTTAGTCAGGCAAAAAAATTGCAGGGAAACTACCCATAAGCAGTTGATGCTCTCAATGGATGTAATTTACTGAATTTTCTGACCCCAAAATATAGCAGGATGCAAGCTAGCTGTCAGCTGTATTTGTGCTGTTGTCCAAAACACAGTAGGTGTCAGCTCAAGTTCACTTCATTTTCAGTATCTTCCTCAATAACTTCTTCCATCTTCAAGTTAGGAGTGGGGATTTTTGATGATAATGGCACAATGTTTAGTTTCAACCAATATTCTCTAAAAACAAATCAGCCCATTCTTTTTTCACACGAAACAATGAATAGGCACAGAAACTACTACCTTCACCCCACAAATTCTATTCTGAGCATTATACCAAGATAAACTAATCTCATCGGTCTGTACATGCTCCATATCCCTGCATCTCCATGTGTCTATCTAAAAGCCACTATTGTATATGCCTCCACCACCACCCCCTGGCACCCACTACTGACTGGGTAAATAACATACCCTGCACTTCTTCTTTAATAGACACAGAATGTTGGAGTAAATCAGCATCTCCTGTCAGCTCAGGAGAAAAGGAATAGGTGATATTTCAGGTCTGAAGAAGGGATCGGACCTGAAATGTCGCCTATTTGTTTTCTCCAGAGATGCTGCCTGACCCACTAACTTACCCCAGTATTTTGTGTCTCTATCAGTATAAATCAACATTTGCAGTTCCTCCCTGCTCACATCTCCTTTAAACTCTTCCCCTCCCACCTTAAAGTGATGTCCTCCTGTCTTTGAAATGTTCAGCTCTGGGAAAAGTGTTCTGACTCTCTATCCTATCCATGGCACTCATCATTTTATATATGTAGGAAGGAACTGCAGACTCTAGTTTAAACCGAAGATGGTCACAAAATGCTGAAAATGCAGTAACTCAGCGGGACAGGCAGCACATATATTTCTAACTGTAGTCCCGTCGACCTGTGGCATTGGGCAATGTAAATTGTGCCTAGTTTGTAGGGGAATGATAGAATTGGGTCAAGGACAAATTTGATCGGCATAGGGGTGAAACAGTGGTGCAGCGGAGGAGTTGCTGCCTTACAGCACCAGAGACCCAGGTTCCATCCTGACTGCAGGTGCTGCCTGTATGCAGTTTGTACGTTCTCCCTGTGACCAAGTGGGTTTTTCCAAAGATGTACAGGTTTGTAGGTTACACACTCGACCCAATTTACATTGCCCAATTAATCCTCGAACCTGCACATCGTTGGGTTGGTGGTGGCAACCAAAGTATGTTGAGCAATCACGAGCAGGAACATGGAGGACATGCAAACACCACAGCAGTGGAGGTCATGAGGAATCCCAGGTTACCGGAGCTATGGGGCAACAGGTCGGCTGGCGTTACCACAACTCCAGTATAGCTACTCAATCATTCCACCTGATAAAGCACTTATAAAGATAGAGACACTGTTGGCCTTGATTGTGAAGTTGAACCACACCATTTAATCTAAAGGCACACACGCAAGCATTGTTCATTGTCAATCCTCAAACAAGCAACAATATATCATCAAAATCCCATTTAGGTATTTATGTTTGTTGTCTACCTCTGCTTATCCCAAGATGGAGGTGATTACTGATGTGGGAAAGAAAAGATAGAGAGATGAAAGAAAATAAGGTGGAAGCTCACATTGTAAGTCTCAAGTCAGGTCACTTTTATTTCTATCGCACATTAATAAAACAACTCTCGTTGACCAAAGTGCTTTACATTGGTGGAGGTACTAACGTTATACAACAGTGGTTCATAGAATAAGTACATACATAAATACATACATATAGCCCTCAGAGGACATCAAGAAAGGCTTGAGAGTAAAGATGAGTTTTAAGTCAAGACTTAAAAGAGTCGATGGAGGGGGCAGTTGTGATGGGAAGAGGGATGCTGTTCCACAGTCTAGGAGCAGCAACTGCAAAGGCACGGTCGACCAAAGTGACCATTTGGGCTTATTCTGCCTGTTCTGTCACTTTGAGAAGTGACAATTAACATGGATAGCAATGGTATAGAGTGATATGGGCCGAATGCAAGAAAATGGGACTGGCTTAGATGCGACATCTTTATCAGCAGGTATGAGTTGTGCTGAACAGTGTGTTTGCATGCTGAGTCAGTCTATGAATCTACCTGCTGGCCCCACTTCCATGCTCTTTATCCACAGCCTGAAGTTTATTTCCTTGCAAGTAGCTATCTGATTTATTTTTGTAATTACAATTTCAGACAATATATTCCTACATAGGATAATTCAGTGCATAAAAATAAATTCTCATTATCTCCCCCTCTGATTCTGTGGCCAATTCACTTTCTCTGCTCCTCCTACTGATGGATGCAATTGTTCCTTCCACATCAAAATAAATTATAACTCTTTGAAATATAATCATTTATAATCTCAATTAAACCTCTCAATGGTTTTCTCTGCTTGGAAGAGAACACTCTCAGCTTCCTTAATCACTCACTCACTCAGCTGAGACCTCAGCAATTGGCAATCTGCAATGCGAAGCAGAACACACAAAAAAAAACTTTCCCTTATGTAGCAATGTTACAAACATTTTGAGATTTTAAAAATCAAGTCTGAAATTTATCCCATCAGATAAAGTATAAAAAGTAATTTAATTTGACACCTAATTCACTTTCATATCTTCAGTATTAAAACAGTTATGGCCATTTTCATACTCGGAAATTAGCATCTTGTTCCCTATTGCTTTTCCATTGACTTAACACAAAAGCTGTGATCGAGGACAGTCAAAAGCCCATAACTTTCTTAAAAATTAAGAGAACTGAATGAAATTTTCAGTTATTATAGATTGAAGCATTCTGAAACAAATATAAAACATCTTACTTGGACGACCTGAAATTAAAGCATATAATAGTTACGATGAGGAATTACGTGAAGAACCCCGTCCAGCCGCACATGCGTCAATCTTCAAAGCAGCGGTGTGAAATCACAGGTAATAGTGACTGAAGTATAATAGTAAGAAAACAGAAGACTGGAACTACCAGATGATATTTATGAGGGTTGGGAGCAGAGGGCACGTAATCCCTCATTATAACTCCTCATAAAATAAAGATCAAACTTCTCATTTAATCTTACTATTTTATTTCGGAGCCATGTGAATGACTACGTGAAGATTTCAAAGCTCTGTGATTTCATGCCGTGTGAAACAAGTATACACAACCACAACTGCTTCATTGACAAATGAAGGAAAAACATTCATATTGCATACAGTCATGACAAGATTTAAAACATGCTGATGCTGTTTCAATGAAGTAATAATATTTCCATCTCTCACCCAGATGGAAAGAATGTAAATAGAGTTGACAAATACCCCTGGTTCAGCAATGGGTTATTATAAATGTTTGGGGATTCGTTCGTTGGACCATGCTGCATCCGTAAGGATGTGACCCAGCAGAACGTAAATACCCTTGCTGCTGATGTTGTAGCAGCCTTGGAAGAATGAGATCTGGAATCAGAATCCATTCCTACATAACGCAAACTCTGTTTTATCATCTGGAGTGGCCTGAACAGATACATTCTTCTAAGTTTTTTGTGACTAACAACATTGCTCGTTCAGAACCTCGAAGGCTCTTGGCGACCTTGACGTATTGTTGTATATACGTGTGCTTACATTACCAAATGTCTCCTGGCATGCCTGTGACTATTTTGAGACCTGACACCCCTTCTGCTCTGCTCAAGTATTTATAACATAAAATATTATATATTATTATTTACAGATGTAATCATCCTGTACCGTCACAATTATGTAGCGACTGAACCTGCTGCGCTAAACCAGCGCCAGAAGTATAACTACCTAATGAGCTCCAGCCAAATTTAAGGATGTAGCTGGAGCCTCCTGGTGAAATAGTGTTCACAATGTCAACATCCCATATGGCATTGTACTGGTCCTGGGAGACCTTGTGTTGAAGATATCCTTACAACTTCATATCCGGTGTGAACCCGACAGAACGGGTCTTGTTTGCTACAGCCAACTCAATGAGAAAGCACGTTGACACAGTTAATGGCTGTACAACTCAATAATTAACAAAAGATCATTTAACATGAACTCCAAACATCAGCAATTTATAGCAAGGTTTCAATGTAACATGAGCATAAACAAACTCTTTCATCTCCTGGAAAAGAAAATGTACTGCTTTTTGGTGCTATCCAAGTACTTTGAACACATAGAAGGATAGATGTAACAACCCAAGCCTTAGGGCAGTTTATTAAATCTGCAGAACATAATTTAAGTTTATCATGCAACGGCTGATTTCCCAAACCTCAGGCTGAACCAGCAAAGTTATGTTTAAAATAACCATATAAAGTTATATTATTATTCCCGACAAATCGGGAATCAAGTTGCATAAGACAATCACACAATAGGAACCTAAAGCGGCCTCTTAATGACTTTATTTGAAGCCCCGATTGATGAAGCAAAAATGGAGCAAGACATAAAAGACCTTCCTTCTCCTTGTAGCGAGAATGTATCTTTCGCCACTGTTATGCCACATATTTTGCAACCAGTGAATAAGCATGAAAAACAACATATCTATATTTGGTGTTCCATTTAACCAGAGTTTCATAATACAGTGTGATTCAACACCAATTCTGTGTTGCCATTGACCTATACATGATGATTCTCCTGTGACAAACAAGATTATGTAACCATTCCAGGGGTCTTTAATTGATTGCACCCACTTGACTAACATATGCCACCATCATAATGTATCAACATGAACCTGAGCATGACGATATGCATATTTGCTCAATCACTCTTTAACCCATACAATACCCATAGGGTCTATAGATAGTTGATACCAATAAGAGAAAAATTGGTAAGTCATGCAAATCTGCTTCACCTCCAAACTCGAGATGATATTCGCAATTTTGTGTCTGCCGTAAACGGCAACTGTGGCCCAATTTCTGAGCCAGTCTTGCAAGATAATCCTGGCCCTTATACTGAGCCTGCCCAATTCTAACCTGCTTGGAATGCTAGTATTGTCCATTTTTACATGGTTAGACCCCTCGAAGTAGATGATAATGTCTCAATCATTTGTATTGTATAACCAAGTGTACATCTTACCAAGTTGTAAGTGGTCCCTTAGTTGTAGAGTTGCACAGGTTGGGTGCGTGGAAACTCTGGCCAGCTTTCATGCTGCCACCAGCTTCAGTGAACCGCTTACTGCCGATGAAGACATGGGGTGCGTTGTCGCCGAAACTATGAAACCTTACTCATTCCAATAGCTTGTGCTTCATCCTCCAGGTTTCACCTATGAAAAGGTCTTACCTGAATAGAAGATTCGGCGGCCAGCTCTAATGTCCCCCTGATAGCGGTGTTCACTGCATATTGTTGGGATGGCAACCTTGCTGCCAGGCATAGACCTCTGGCGCATGCCCTGTATCCCTTGGGTATGCTCTACAGCTATATCCTCAGACTTGGCATGAGACTATACTGATCCCGCATGCTCTCCTCTTACATGAGGGAGACATTAAGCAGCCCTGCTATAAGGCGCTGCTGGTGCGGCTTCAGCAATACGCCGACTTTGCCATGGCCCCAGTGTCAGACTAATACTGCCGCGGAATGCTCTCCTCTTACATGAAGGAGACATTAAGCAGGCCTGCTACAAGGCACTGCTGATGCAATTTCCCATTTTAGGGTCATTAGCATCATTTTGCAATAATGAAATATTTACCTAACAACTACTGGAGTAGTAATGAATACTGTTTGTCCATCATTGTGACTTTAGCAGCTTCAGTTGGTATAACAAGTTGTGTTAACAATGACCTATATGGCACTTTACAGTTTACCATTTAACAGGATGATCGTTCTCCTACTTGCACAGCTGAATCACACCTATAAAATTGCCAATTAGTCTTAATGAATAGAAGGCTGCTTTATAACAACAAGGCTGTTACAGGAGTCTATTGACTGCAATCTGTTTCCCAGACCGGCGTCAATGGCCAATTGAATAGCTATAGGTAATCCCAAAGTCCAACAAGTCTATTTGATAACAACTTATTCTTAACTGGATAGAGGAGCCCAATTTCTCAAAATATAGTTTGAGACTTAAACAGTGGATGTTAGCACATACTTAACCAGTGTTTTTGAACTGTGAATAGTCCTCTTTGATTGCTTTTTTGTCATCATTCTGTTATATTGCCTTATCCTAGCAATGCCTGCTCATCCCCCATGATCACCTGTAAATGGAATACCCTACTAAGCAGGGTACACAAAAAGCTGGAGAAACTCAGCGGGTGCAGCAGCATCTAAGGAGCGAAGGAGATAGGCGACGTTTCGGGTCGAGACCCTTCAGACTCCTACTAAGCAGCCTATTCCCAAGAAGCAGCCCTGAACAAGGTGCTGCAGGTGCCCATGAAGCAGTCCTGAGCAAAGGTGCTGCTGGCGCAGCCTTTCCCAAAGGCCAGTATTTGCCATAGATTTGGCGTTCTCATGAAGCAGCCCTGAGCAAAGGTGCTGCTGGCACAACCTCTCCAATAGGCTAGCCTGCCTTAACTTGGCATCCCCCTGGAGCAGTCCTGAGCAAAGGTACTGCCCGCACAGCCTCTCCAATAGTCTAGCCTGCCATAACTTGGCATCCCCATGAGCAGCCCTGAGCAAAGGTGCTGCTGGCACAGCCTCTCCAATAGGCTAGCCTGCCATAACTTGGCATCCCCATGAAGCAGCCCTACCCAAAGGTGCTGCTGGCACAGCCTCTCCAATAGGCTGACACTCTCATAAACCTTACTGCTGGCGCGGGCTCTCACATTAACCCGTGCTGGCCCAACTCCTGCTGTAGGAGTGTCTCTAGATTCACATTCCCAGAGGGGAACCCTCCCAACATCTTTCTTTATCGGACTGACCATTTTTGTCAGTTGTCCCCATATCCCGGGGATGACTGCAGTTTGCTGGATTTCCCCTCCCCGGGAATCCAAAAATATATACACACACACATATATATATATACATTGATTCCCGGGGAGGGGAATATATGTATATATATATACCCGCGGTAACCCTCCCGGCACCCGGGCTGACCGTTCAGGTCAGTTTAACCCCATATCCTGGGGATTACTTACTGCGGTATGAGAACCGCATATGCTTGGATTTAGTCTCCCCGGGAAACCCAGCCTAACCGTTTAGGTCAGTTTTAACCCCATCTCCTGGGGACTACTGCGGTCTGGAAACCGCATATTCTTGGAATTCCCCTCCCCGGGAACCCAGGCTGACTGTTCAGATCAGTTTAACCCCATATCCTGGGGACTACTGCAGTCTGGGAATGCCATATTATTGGGTTTCCCCTCCCCGAGAACCCAACGTCTAGAGTCACTGACCGTGTTATCAGTGCCTCTGATCGCAAAACCAGACATTCGCCAGCTCCCCGCTTGCGTGGTCAGACCAGGGTTTCCACAAAGCCCTTAGCTGGTTCCCTCGTCGGCCGTCGCGAACATCCCGCAAAAACCTCTGAAAACCGAGGTTCCTGCAGGAGACCTAAATCAGGTAAGAAATACCACTTACCTGAAGTTTAGACTTACTGCTGGAGGAGCTCCGCTGCTCCAACCGGTCGCCTGCACGAATGCGTCCGACGTAATGGCGCACGTGCGGCTGGACGGGGTTCTTCACGTAGTCACTCACGGGACACCAAAGTAAAATTAGTTAATTACCTAATTGTAGTCAATTACAAAATTGACCGTTGTGACGGAAATAGTAATAAACACCCAGACTGCCTTGAAAATTCCAAAATGTGATATTCTCAAGATCAGAACTTTAATATTATTGCATAATATGCTGTTAGTCTGTAACAGATATGTAAGTAAATTACAATTTCTAGCAATAGACCAAGTCTTTATGGAGAAGATCAGTTGCTAGCTGGTACATTGGCATATCATAATCAGTAGCATCATCATACTCCTCAGATTGTAACCAATAAGCAACTCTGTACACCTTGTTTTTCCTCAACTTTTCAATTTTGGCATTGTAAACTACAAGTTTTTGCTCTTCAAACCATGCATGACATGCCTTTAGCCCACTACTTTCACATTAATAATGTCATGTAGATTCAATTTCTTAAGAAAAGGATATATTTTTTAAATAGCCTGTATCCAAATAACAAACTAATCCCATTCACACAGGAATTCACAATATAATATGATTTTAAAATCTCACTGTCATGAATTTATATTCCAGATGGAAGGAATTTAATGTTTAATTCCCATAAATTTATCCAGAAACATCCTCTCAAAGTATAATCAAAATTATTGTTTTTTGCACAATACATGTGACTCAAACTGTTGTGAATATTTGGTTTAAAAATAATGATCATGGAGAGAGAATAACACAAAATATAGACAATTTGGATGGATTATGACACGATTGTCCAAAAAAAAGGGCATTTTAATTATCTTGCTTTTGGAACGCGATCGATTGGAACGTTGCATTTGCGGTGAATTTGAACTCCATATCGGCAGGAAAAACACTGCCGGTTCGTATGGGGCCCAAATAACATTTTTGCAATGTAAAATTAGATGAAAGCCATCCCAAGAAGCAAGATTATATGTAAAATACACGACTTATCCTTTGTTTTGTCCCGTTCTTGCGGTCCGTCACGTTGTAGGCGTTGAGGGCGTTCAAATTTTTTTATTTTAATCCAAATATTAAATTGTCCAGCAATTTATTTTTAATTTAGTGCAAACAGAAGTCCAATCGATTTTTCATCAGCAGCTAGCAGCCTGATGAAGTCTGCCTCAGACAGGCAGTACAAATCTGCATTTTAATCCCGCCCCCCCCCCCCCCCCACCTTAAAGGCGCCAAAGTCACACACATGGCCAGTGGCAAAACTGCTGCGCCGCTGAAGGTAAGTATTGTAACATCGCTACATTATGCCTCAATGAATTGTTTCAGCAATTCCTCATGCAGATACCAACATGTAACATCATAGAAACAAAGATGTGCAGATGCTGGTTAATGCAAAAAAGGACACAAAGTGTCAGGTCAGACTGAAGCGCAGGGGACTTCGGCCCCCTCTCCCTACTATCCTACTGGCCAATGTACAGTCCCTTGAAAATAAAGTGGAGGATTTAAGGGCAAGGCTGCTTTATCAAAGGGATCTGAGGGAATGTGTTCTGTTTCACAGACATGATTCACCCCCAGCTCCCCAGACACAGCGGTCCAGCCTGAAGGGTTCTGTATCCACCGTATGGACCATACACCGGCATCTTGGAAAGGGAGAGGAGGGGGCATCTGCCTCATGGTCAACTCTGCGTGGAGTTCAGACGTGGCATTCCAGTCCAACTCCTGCTCTCCACACCTCGAACATCTGCCGGTGAAGTGCCATCCCTTCTACTGAGGGAATTCACCTCCATCATCCTGACTGCGGTCTACATGCCACCCCAGGCAGTCCGTCTGGCACTGGAGGAGCTGCACGCCGTGGTCAACACACACCAGACGTCTTACCCCGAGGCATTTACCACCATTGTTGGGGATTTCAATAAGGCAAACCTCAAGAAATCGCTCCCTAACTTCCACCAACATGTCTCCTGCTGCACCAGAGAACCAAACACCCTCGACCACTGCTACACCACCATCAAGAATGGCCATCGGTCTATCCCTCGCCCTTACTTCGGTAAATCCGACCATACCGTGGTGCTGCTTCTTCCTGCCTACAGGCAGCAATTAAAGAGCGCACCCCCAGAGGTGAGGACAGTACAGAGCTGGTCGGGCGGGGGGGGCGGGGTGGGGGGGGGGCAAAGGAACAACTCCAGGACTGTTTGGAGTCTGTAGACTGGGCAATGTTCAAGGACTCGCCAACGGACTTGAATGAATACGCCACAGTCGTTACAGACTTCATAAAGAAATGTGTGGAGGACTGCATCCCCACAAAAACCTTCCGAGTTTTTCCCAATCAGAAGCCTTGGATGAACTTTGAGATCCGCACTCTTCTGAAGTTGAACCCCCCGAGCATTCACGTCTGATGATACGACCTTGGTAAGGCCATCAAAAAGGCCAAAAGGGACATCTGCTCCAAACTGGAGGATGAGACAGATGTTCGGCAGCTGTGGCGGGGCCTGAATGCCATCACCTCCTACAAGGCGAAATCAGGATGCAGCTCGAATGTCGGCAGAAAATCACTCCCTGACGAGCTCACTGCATTTTACACACGCTTTGATAGGGAGAATACTGATGTGCCTTCCCGAGCCTCCATTTGCTGTGATGGTATTTCAGTCACAGTCACAGAGGCCATCGTCAGGAAATCCTTCAGAGGTGTGAACCCTCGAAAAGCGCCTGGACCTCATGGTATACCTGGTCGTGTTCTAAAAACCTGTGCGGATCAACTGGCTGGAGTTTTTACGGACATTCTCACTTCTGAGGTCTGAGGTCCCCACCTGCTTTAAAATGGCATCAATTATACCAGTGCCCAAGAAGATCAAGGTGACGTGCCTCAATCGACCTGTGGCACTAACGTCTGTGGTGATGAAGTGCTTTGAGAGGTTGATCATGGCGCAAATCAACTCCTCTGCAGTTCGCTTACCGCCATAACAGATCAACGGTGGATGCGATCTCGCTGGCTCTCCACTCCGCTCTGGACCACTTGGACAACAAAAACTCATATGTCAGGCTGTTATTCATTGATTACAGCTCGGCATTTAATACAATCATCCCCTCCAAGCTGGTTACCAACCTCGTAGAACTGGGTCTCTGCACATTCCTCTGCAATTGGATCCTCGACTTCCTCATTCACAGACCACAGTCTGTTCGTATTGGTGTAAATGTGTCAACCTCGATAACAATCAGCACGGGAGCACCTCAAGGCTGCGTGCTCAGCCCCCTGCTGTACTCACTCTATACTTATGACTGCGTAGCCGGTCATAGTGCAAAATCCATCATCAAGTTTGCTGACGACACCACTGTTGTGGGACGTATCACTGATGGGGATGAGACAGAGTATAGAAGATCTCTGAAGATCTTTCCTGGTCCGAGAGCACTGATGCAATTATTAAGAAAGCACATCAGCGCCTCTACTTCCTGAGAAGATTACGGAGAGTTGGTTTGTCAAGGAGGACTCTCTGCAGATGCACAGCAGAGAGCATGCTGACCGGTTGCATCGTGCTTGGTTCAGCAACTTGAACGCCCTGGAGCGGAAAAGACTACAAAAAGTAGTAAACACTGCCCAGTTCATCATCGACTCTGACCTCCCTTCCATCGAGGGGATTTATCGCAGTCGCTGCCTCAAAATGGCTGGCAGTATCTTCAAGGACCCACACCATCCTGGCCACACACTCATCTCCCTGCTACCTTCAGGTAGAAGGTACAGGAGCCTGGAGACTGCAATGACCTGGTTCAGGAATAGCCTCTTCCCTACAGCCATCAGGCTATTAAACTTATCTAGGACAAAACTCTGATTTAATAGCCCATTATCTGTTTATTTGCACTTTATCAGTTTATTTATTCATGTGTGTATATATTTATATAATGGTATATGGACACACTGATCTGACCTGTAGTAATGCCTACTGTGTTCTGTTGTGCTGAAGCAAAGCAAGAATTTCATTGTCCTATTAGGGACTCTCTTGAATCTTGAATCTCTTGAAAGTGCTGGAGTAACTCAGCAGGTCAGCCAGCATCTCTGGAGAACATGAGTAGGTGACGTTTCAGGTTGAGACGCTTCCAACCTGAAACGTCACCTATCCATGTTCTGCAGAGATGCTGTCCTGACCTGCTGAGTTGCTCCAACAATTTGTGTCCTAACATGTAACATCAGTGAGATTGTCAGGTTTTCAGCTCATGGCATTTTCCCTGTGATTGCTTTTGTCACTTATAGTGGTGCCCCTTTTTAAAGACCAGTGGCTTGTATCAGTCTGAAGAAGGGTCCCTGTTCAAAACATATCCAAACAATGCTAGACTTGCTGAGTTACTCCAACTCTCCAGTTACTCTGGAGACCCTTGTGCTATCCTTAATTGGACTTTACTGGACTTTATCTTGCACTCTATGCTATTCCCTTTAATATGTATGTATCTGTACCCTGTGGATGACTTGATTGTAATCATGTATAGTCGTTCCGCTGAAGGGGTAGCACACAACAAAAAGCATTTCACTGTACCTCGGTACATGTGACAATAAACAAAACTAAACTAGGTAACATTTGTGCCTTTTGTTGACTCAATAGCTCACCTTAACACTAGCATCTTAAAATTCTGAGACCAAAATAGATGCATTTACAGACCAGAGGTGGGTACTGTTTCTGCAGGGCTGATTAGTGCTATAAATGATTTGTGATTCACTCAGGCAGAGCAGCCCAGTTGACTTTGTGTCCTTTTGTCAGCCCAGTTGAGAGATAAGCGTCAGTCTCCCTCCTCCAAGTGATTTTAACACGTTATATCCCATTGATTCGGATAAAAGATGGGGAAAAACAAGTGAAACACTGCATGAAATTACCCTCAGATTGTTATACCACTCATCTGTCATCCTTGTCCCTTTCTTCTCCTGTGGTGTGAATCGGCAACGAGGTTAAATGGCAATTCTTTGTCCAACAACAATGGCTGAGATTGACATGGCCTGGTGAAATGATTTACCAGTGAGTGTTCGCCTTTCACTGTAATTCAGGAGCGAGGGAACAGGATGCAGAGAACTGAAACAGATAGCTCGGGGAATGCCGCACTTGAAGGAAATAACAAAAAAAAACACACTTAAGTGCCCTGATGGTTCAGCATGTTTACACAGCGTGTAACTGAACCATGCAGGAAGGAATGATGCTAGGTTCAAGTCTCATTCTGTACTGAGTTAGATAATGGCGGTCTGAACAGGAAGCTCACAACTAAAATAAGTCAAATTGGTCTTGGTTCTACACCTGATACCAATCCCCAATGTCAACCTAGGACATTGAATAAGATCAAGCCCTGCTATTTTAATTTAGAGATACCGCATGAAGAAAGGAAAAAGGAAGAGGAGGGTCCCAACCCGATATGTCACCTATCTATATTCTCCAGACAAGCTTGCCTTCCACTAAGCCATGACACAGTACGATGTAAAATGACGCTGTCTCTCTGAGCGTGCGCATTTTACATTTTTACAAATACATTTTTGAGTGTCCAATTTCCTCATCCAGTTGATTTAGATAAACAACTACCAACCAACTTCTGAAGAAGGGTCAACCCGAAATGTCACCTATCTGGTAGACAGTTCCATGTTTCTAAACATGTGGGGGCTGCAGCAGTTTCTGAAAGACCCTGGCCGCAAGGGTCTTTCAGCTTTGCACTTGTGATATGCACTGCGTGCACTTATTTCACATTAAATTTTTGTAGACCTGTCATGCCACCTTTTTGAAAAGCTTCGTACGGGCCTGGTGTATAATATTTTTTACACTGTCATAGGCCTTTCTTACATATGCTGTCACAACGCACTGTAGTCTCTAAGCAACACTTCAGTAATTGCCCTTTTTCAGAATAATAGTGTTTTAAGCCGATAACTCGACACTAGCACTGGCAATAAATAAAAAGCGCAGCTTTCCAGCCCTTATCTCATTGGCAATGCTCGGCTGCACATTGGTGTCAATCTGGTGGACTCTTCCAGCTTCCTTTTGTCATGGGGGTGGGGGATTAGGAGGGGCCTCACAAGTGGAATAGCCTAGGGCCACTCTTCATCTAAATCCGCCCTGGATGCAGTGTGGAAACAGGCCCACTGAGTCCGCGCCAACCAACAATCACCCCATGCACTAGCACTATCCTACACACTAGGGACAATTTACAATTTTTAACAAAGCCAATTAACCTATGAACCTGCATTTATTTGGAATATGGGATGAAACCGGAGCACCCGGAGAAAACCTACGTGGTCACAGGGAGAACCGTACAGACAAGGATCAAGCCCGGGTCTCTGGAGCTGTCAGGCAGCAACTCCACCGTTGCGCCACTGTGCCGTCTCCTTTGCACAAACATATACAGATGTATGCATGCGCATGAAGACACACACCCACTCACACACGCACAGATATATAAGCACACACACCCATACACATGTACCTACACACACACCCATACATGTCCACCTACACACATGCACCCATACATATCCACTCACACACACACACCCATACATATCCACCTACATATTACATACATATCCACACTCACACACCCATGCATGTCCACCTACACACACACACATACATATCCACACACACACCCATACATATCCACACATGCATATCCACCTACACTTACACACACACACATAGATATCCACACACCCACACACCTTATTCTGAGCCAGGAAAATGTCGCCAGTACTATGGAGCTTCACCCTACGGGCCACCACCTTCTGAAGATTAAAGAAAATGATGGTTATAGAAAATATTTTTGTTTTCTTTACCAGCCTTTTTTGGAAGCTCATCAATTACCTGAAGTGCATTTCACCAACAAAATTAGATAACTTACATGCAATCAAAGCTGAATTTTGGATTAATTTGCCTGCTTTAAGGGAGGAGCAGGAGATGTATGGACAGTTTGGTTTCGTCAGCAGGTTCAAATCAAATTGAATTATTTACATGGGCATTTCACTCCAAAGACATCAAAAGCAAATCAATTTTATTTGGCAGCAAATTTTGCTGATGACTCAACACAATTTAGCAGTGTTGCAAACCCTAAAAGATGTATCCTCTGTATCAGCTGGCACTGAATAAAAACAATGCCAGCTCAATGTATAACAATGTATTTTTTTGTACTGACCTTTCTGAATTACAAAAGAATGGAATGTATCCCCATAAACTGTAAATAGCGAAGAAGAAAGTTATTTGTCATGACATGAGTTTGCGAGTCCAGAACCAGGGGTCACAGTTTAAGAATAAGGGGTAGATCATTGAGAGGAGGAAAAACTTTTTCACCCAGGAATTCTGTGGAATTCTCTGCCAGTGGAGGCCAATTCACTGGATGTATTCAAGAGAGACTTAGATTTAGCTCTTAGGGCTAATGGAATCAAGGGATATGGGGAGAAAGCAGGAACGGGGTACTGACTTTGGATGATCAGCCATGATCATATTGAATGAGCTTGAAGGGCCGAATGGCCTACTCCTGCAACTATTTTTCTACGTTTCTCTGTGACACATTGCTGGGCAACCAGTGATAATTCAAATTTCACATTGTTGGATTTGCCTCATAAATATAGAGCCTTACTTCGAGCTGTAGGTGTCATTGGCAAATTTATTTGCTCACCTACAACACCACCTATAAATTTGCCGTTTACCACTGTGGTTGGCAAAATCATGAAGGTGATGAATCGGTGTACAGGAGAGGGATAGACTTACTGGATATGTGGTGCTGCAACAATGACCTCTCGTTCAATGTCAGCATAGACTCATAGAGTTCTAATTATTCTGGTCGCTGGTGCGTGGGTCTTACTAACCTCAAAACTAAGGAAAAAATATGGATGTAGGGGCCCTATTTTTATATTTAAACCTGGCCTCTGCTCGTGTGCAGCGGGGCTTCCATTGCCATGTTAAAGAAAGTCCCTGGTGAAACCAGTATTGGATGATGAAAGGCACAAAAAGCTGGAAAAACTCAGTGAGACAGGCAGCATCTCTGGAGTGAAGGTATGGGTGACATTTCAGGTCGAGACCTTCATCATATTGTATAATGAAACAAGACCTGTCCTAGGTTTCCTTCATTGTTAGAGTGAGGCTAAATGCAAATTGGAGGAACAACACCTCATATTTCACTTGGGCAGCTTGGAAGTGGTATAACTATTGTTTTCTCAAACTTCAAGTAACCCCGGCATTCTGTCTCTCTCCATCTGTCCGTCACCCAGGTTGCACTAGCTTCTCGTTTTCACCGAACATGCAGCTAACAATGGCCCGTTTTCTTTATTATTGTTACTTTTTTGCGTATCTTTCATTCTTTGTTCTTTATCTTTCTACATCATTGTCTATATCTCTCGTTTCCCTTTCCCCGACTAGTCTGAAGAAGAGTCTCGACCCGAAACATCACCCATTCCTTCTCTCCAGAGATGATGCCTGCCTCGCTGAGTTACTCCAGCTTTTTGTGTCTATTTTCAGTTTAAATCAGCATCTGCGGTTCCTTCCTACACAAAGAAGTATTGGTCCTGCGCACTTGTTTGTTTCTCATGGTTGTTTCTGGATTAGGATTGTTGCTGGATCCGATTTGTTCCTGGATCTGGGTTAATACTTGATCACAGCTGTTCCTGCATCAGGATTGATGGTGATTGAGGGTTAATACTGGATCTGGGCTGTCCCTAGATCAGAGTTGCTGTCTAGGAATGGCCGGACTGCTCAGACAACATCGATCAGGAGAAAATGCTGCTCACCTAAATAAATGTTAGTTTTCGGTGTATAAAACATTGGAAGTGGAAAGAAAGATTGACTGGCCAAAGTGCCTTGCATCAGGAATCAGCATGGAGTCTACATCACAGTCTATCTATAGATGGATCCTAACTCAGGCAACTGAACCATCCTACCAACAATTAGAGTGCAGTCCTGAGTTACCATCTACTTCATTGAAGAACCTCGGACTATCTTTAATCACACTTTACTAGACTTTATCTTGTACTAAATGTTATTTCCTTTATCATGTATCTGTACACTGTGGACAGCCTGATTGTAAACATTTATAGTCTTTCTGCTGACTGGTCAGCACACACAAAAACTTTTGCTGACTGTCCACTGTACCTCAGTACATGCGACGATAAACTAAACTAATCTTCTCTTCTGTTTCAAGATCTGAAGTGTTTCACTTGTTGGGACCATTGTGCTTAATGATACTGTGGATTGCTGACAGTCATTAGATAAAAATGATAAAAATGTAAATAAAAATAGGTAGCATAAATTGAGCGCGGTAAATCACCAATAGTGCATTACATATTTCACAGATGTGTTTGGTGTGCATCACTTTCTTCGACAGCTTAAGCCCCTATCATTCCCATGATGGGTGACAGAAAGGATTCCTCTACCCTGGTTGTTTAACCAGTTCCACAGTTCGCAACCATGGATCCCTCTTGAGATCACACCTTTGCTTGCCAACAATTAACCCTGCCTGGTGTTATCTGTTGTTGGCCCTGATTTGTCCTGATATTTTCTTGTCTCCAGTTCTTCTCGCCCCCCCTCCCCCCCAACCCATCCCCTTCCCTTCCCCCCTACTTTAGTCTGAAGAAGGGTCCCGTCACCTATCGTTTTTCTCGTGAGATGCTGCCTGATCCGCTGAGTTATTCCAAGACTTTGTGTCTATCATTAGTATAAAGCAGCATCTGCAGTTACTTCCTGTTACATCGCAGGGCCTGCAACGGGCTGGCATGCAGTTCTGTACCGCTGTCTATATTTCAACGTGCAATGTGCTTCCTCTTCTGAACAGCTGCTTCACATAAATGTTACATTACCTCAGCCAGAGGCCTAGGATTTGGAACCAAAAGCAGAAGGCCCTTAAGGGAACTGAAAGAGAATTGGCACATTGAAACTCCAAACAAAACAAAAATTACTTCATTTTTTAAATTGTTTTCCCTTGCATGCTATTCTATATTTTACATGTCATTTCCACAGTTTGTGTCGAGCATGGGCAAAATGTGCTTAAAATATTCCTCTCTTAATCCACAGGACTTAACCGTTGCTGTGTTATGATGCGATCTTACTGCCAAAGCATTGCAGCCTAAGTGATGATGGATATATACTGGACGTCTGCTTGGTGTTTATTTGAATTCAGTACAGGATTGTTTTATTTGGTCTAAAAGGTGTTGTTGGAAGTTTAGATGGTGTGAATTCTTTGTCGGCTTGGCATAAGTAGGGTTTGCTTAAATTTAGTCAATGTGTGCAGCTGGAATCCATAAGCAGGGTCAGAAATATGTTGCATAACGTGTTTACAGATAGAGGGGGAAAGGTTAGATATGCTACGGTTTTACATTATTCTGCATCAAACGTAAGTCAAACTATACTAGGGGAAAGGTTGGAAAAGTTACAGTTATATTTTAATCTAGTTTTAAAGTAAGTCAAACTTTACTGGGAGAAAGGTTGGAAGAGCTACATTTGTATTTGAATCTAGTTTTAAAGTAAATCAAGCTATACTGGGGGAAAGGTTAGAAAAGATACATTTGTATTTCAATCTACATTTAAGTAAGTCAAGCTATTGAGTACAATATGACAGGAAAGTATGACCTCGAATTATTTTTTTAATACTTTGTCCACTCTGAGATGAGAAACACAAATTATCAAAAGGCACAAGGGAAGATTTTCAGAGCAGAGTGATTAATAATAATAATAACTTGCATTTAGACACAAAAAGCTGGAGTAACTCAGCGGGCCAGGCAGCATCTCTGGAGAGAAGGAATGGGTGACGTTTCGGGTCAAGACTTGAAACGTCACACTTTCCTTCTCTCCCGAGATGCTGCCTGTCCCGCTGAGTTACTCCAGCTTTTTGTGTCTATCTTCAGTTTAAACCAGCATCTGCAATACCTTCCTACACATAATTTGCATTTGTATAGCCTCTTTCACAGAGCAAGATGTCCCAAGGTACTTCAAACATTGACACGGAGGCCTCAGAATGGAATGTTAGGGCAAATTAGATTTTAGTGAGAAAAAGGTATGGAGGTGGAGAGATTGGTGACAGTATTTTGAAGTGTTGACCTTTACCGTTGAAAGCAGAGGGGTGGAATAGATCATGTACCTTCTCTTAGGATAAACATGACTGCAAGATTGTGAACAATTCTGTTTGTTTTCCGAGAGGAATAGACTCATCAACTAAGGTCAGGGTTTTTGATGTCCAAAGATAATTCCTGGAACTGAGATGCGAGCAGTTTCTGATCAATCCTACTGAATGTTGAGTGCTAAGTAGAGACGGTGCAGAGATCCTAGAAAAAGCCCCACAGAGTGCTGGATAACATAGATTCCTTCTGGAGATACTGCCTGATAATGTTTTCTTTTGTAAACTAGCAGCTGGAGTTCCCTGGAGATGATAGTTTGCACAAAAGGACACAAAGGGATGGTGTAATTCAGCAGGTCGAGCAGCATCTCTGGAGAATATAGATAGGTGATGATTCGGGTCGGGTCTGAAGAAGGGACCACACACTCATTTCACTTCTGCCATCGGGAAAAAGATAGAGGAGTCTGAAAACTGTAACGTCCAGGTTCAGGAACAGCTTCTTCCCTACAACCATCAGGCTATTAAACACAATAACCTCCATATAAGCTCTGAACTCCATAGACTTGGGGGCATTAGTTTTGTCCTTTTGCAATGTCAGAGAGAAGGAATGGGTGACTTCTTCTGAAGAATGGTCTCGATCCAAAACGTCACCCATTCCTTCTCTCCAGAGATGGTGCCCGTCCTGCTGAGTTACTTCATAATTTTGTGTCCATCTTCGGTTTAAACCAGCATCTATAGATCCTTCCTACACACGCACATACTGTATATATACTGATTTTTTTTAGTTGCATTTTTTATATTGTTTACAGAGTACTATGTTTACATATTCTGTTGTGCTGCTGCAAGTAAGAATTTCATTGTTCTGTTTGGGACATATGACAATAAAACACTCTTGACTCTGATCTGCTACTGAGGTGGAGGAGCCAAATGTTTTCACAAGTTCACCATGAGTTGGCATGGTAAACATCCATGTAACAACAGCTTAGAAGTGGCAAGCACTTCATTCCAAACTAGTTGAGCAGAGTTTCCAGGACCAATAATGTATCCCTTTCTCTTATAACAGGAATTTCATTCCATTTCCATGATAACCTCCACATCAAGTGCTCTCTCCTGACAGACCATGTGGATTGGGCAGATTGATTTTAGCACTTTGCCAAGTTTCCAGTTAGAATATTGCTTGTCTTAATTCATTTGAACCTGCTGGGTGTCCTCTTTTCAGTCCCACTTACACTGGAAAGGGTTATGAGGAAATAAAATATTCAAACGACAACAAAATAAATGGGGTTTACTCAGTTAACTAATATTATGCCAAAGGAAACTGCAGAAACTGAAATCTTGAGCAAAAAAAAACAAAGTGCAGGAGGAACTTTAAGGAAATACACAAAGTGCCGGAGTAACTTAATGTGTCAGGCAGCATCCCCGGAGAACATGGATTGGTGACGTTCCGGGTCTCTTCAAATTTTAGAGTTTGGAGGAACTTAGCAGGTCAGGCAGAATCAGTGGAGGGAACGGACAGACAACGTTTAGGATCGGTATATAGAAACAAAAAGCTGGAGTAACTGAGCGGAACAGGCAGCATCTCTGGAGAGAAGGAATGGGTGACTTTTAGGGTCGAGACCCTTCGTCAGACAGATCAGTATCCTTTTTCAGATTATAGAAGCGTCCCAACCCAAAACATCGACGGTTCATTCCCTCCACAGATGCTGCCTGACCAGCTGAGGCCATCCAGCACTTTGTATATTTTTCCATACTATGCCATTCCTGCCAAGGTCCTACTGTGGATCAGCAAAACAAAAGAGGGTGAATGGAAATTTGCATGGACAAGAAAACCAGATGGGGAAGGAGGGAAATTACTATTTGGCGGCACAGTGGTGCAGCAGTAGAGTTGCAGTGCTAGAGACCCGGGTTCGATCCTGATTACGGTTGCTGTCTGTATGGAGTTTGTATATTCTCTCTGAGACCACATGGGTTTTCTTCGGGTGCTCTGGTTTCCTTCCACACTCCAAAGATGTAAAGATTTGTAGGTTAATTGGCTTCTGTAAATTGTAAATTGTCCTTAGTGAGTACGGGGTAAGTGCTGGTCGGCGCAGACTTGGTGGGCCATAGGGCCTATTTCCACACTGTATCTCTGAAGTCTGAAGTCTAACGTCCAAAGGAACAATTTCACTGGAAATGTTTCATCGCACAATCAACTCCAATTCAACTCAATTTTGTACAACCCAAGCTTTAAAAGCAGGTTGAAACAAGGAACTGCAGATGCTGGTTGATACAAAAGAACACAAAGTGCTGGAGTAACTCAGCAGTTCAGGCAGCATCTCTGGATGGAACATGGACAGGTGATGTTTAGGTTCTGGGCCCTTCTTCATACTGGTCAGTCTGTAGAAGGGCCCCAACCTGAAACGTCACCTGTCATGCTCTCCATAGATGCTGGAAACTGAAAACTGCAGATGCTGGTTTATACCAAATATATCTCCAGAGAAATTGGATAGAAACCTGTCCTCTTTCTCCAGAGATGCTGCCTGACCCGTTGAATTACTCCAGCACTTTGTGCCTATCTCCAGTGGTGCTGTCTGACCCACTGAATTACTCCATCACTTTGTGTCCTTAAAAACAGGCCCTGCGTGAACTTCTGTGCCTCAGGCGATGCCATTGTGGTAAAAGATGGGTTTGACCTTTTACAACTTAGTGCAACAGCAATGCTGCACAAGACGTGAAATTAGTCTGTCGTGACGGAAGTGAAACTTCACAGCTGGTGCAGTCTCATTATCGTTTAATCACTTGTGGCACATGTGCTGCATTTGGTGTACGCTGGTAGCTGTTGATAAATGTTACTAACATTTCCTTCTATCAGCACAATTAGCAATATGTTACAGCACCAGCGGTCTGCAACTCTGCAAATTGGATGAGAACCCCTTTTATCATTTTCAATTGTGTTGAGCTAAAACTCAATTGGAAACCTAAACACACTGCACCCTGATGGAATTATGGAGTAAACTCATTTGTTAAAATGAATGAATCCTTAAAGAGTACATCCAAAGAGAGTGGTCTGACAATGCACAAAGAATGCAGGTGATATCAACAGCAAACACAAGGAACTGCAGATGCTGGAATATTGAGCAAAGAACATAAAGCGCTGGAGTAACGCAAGAGGTCAGGCAGCTCCTCTGGAGCACATGGACAGGTGATGTTGCGGGTTGGGACCGTTCTTCAGACACTGTTGTGTTACTCCAGCACTTGTGTTGATATCAATAGTAACTCAATACATATCAGACAAGGCCAGATAGACTGTACACATGCACCAATGGTATTGTGTTGTCACACTTGCCACGCCTCCAGACACTTGAGACTCTTTCCACACTCCTCCCCTCAGCTATTAGGAGTTACACCAGCATTTAATCTGCTCCCTTAATCTATCACTTGGTATAAATACCTGAGATCATCATCAAAATGGAAGCTGAGTTCCGCCTTCGGTTGGTTCGATAGCAGTTCTGCGTTCGGTCGGTTCGATAGCAGTTCTGAGTTCTGTCGGTTCCTGATCAATATCTTTCAGTTCCATTCGAGCCTGGATTTTGGTTTTTCTTTAGTACTTCTCGGTGAGGCAGCATTTGAGTCCTTTCCATTTTGGGGCCCTCTGACAGATTAGTCAGCCAGTATGGACTCGGCAGGCAATTCTGATCAGCCCGACCGGAGTATTGCTGCTCCCAGTTCCAAACCTGAGGATTTACTGGCTAGGTTTTTCAGGGCTGTTGAACTTCAAGGCTCCATTCTGGCACCCATGAGGCTCGAACTTGTAGCAACCATCCAGCAGTTGGCAAACACTGTCAGCCAGGTCCTGTCACATCTTGCGCCGCAGCCAATTCCTCCCGTCACTGCTGATGCCTCTCCGCCTCTCTTCACCTCCAGCCGTATCCAGCACATTGGGGAACCAGTTCTTCCCACCCCGGAGAGGTACCATGGCGATCCCTCCACCTGCAGGTCTTTCCCATCCCAGTCCTCCTTGGTTTTTGAGCTACAAATGTCCCGCTACAGCACAGAACACTCCAAATTAGCCTATGCCATCTCCCTGCTGTCAGGATGTGCTTCAGCCTGGGGTACAGCTGCCTGCGAGACAGCTAGGCTGAGCGAGGCCAAGCGCCAGAGACGCATATGGGAGAGGTGTTGCCTCTTCTGTGGTGGTCCCGGACACTTTATCGCTGTTTGCCCGGTAAAAGCCAATGCTCCCCAGCAAGAGAGGGATTATGGGTGAGCAAGGCTTATTTCCCTCCTATTTCCAACAGACTCTCTCCGATTACAGTACGCTTTGGTGACACGCTATTGAAACTTAATACTCTGATTGACTCGGGGGCAGATTATAGCTTCATTGATATCACTGTTGCTTAGAAATTTCTGATTCCCACTGTTATAGATGAGTCCTGCCAAGCCAGTGCTCTTAATGGAAGAATAATTGGTATGGCTACACTCTCTATTCTCCCTCTAGAACTTTGTGTTAATGGAAACCACCGGGAGAGAATTCAGTTGCTCCTGGTAAATTCACCTCATGTCCCTGTCGTTCTGGGTTGGCCTTGGCTGACATCTCACAACCCCACCGTAGACTGGTCCACTGGCAAGATCTCCACTTGAGGGGAGGATTGTCATGTTAATTGTCTTCGCTCCGCTTGTCTTCCCCTCACCTCTGTGTCTGTTGCTCCTAGTGACAACCCTACCTGTCCAAAGTACAATCTGACTATCATGACCTGAAAAAGGTTTTCTGCAAGTCCTGAGCCACCTCTTTACCTCCTCACCGCCCTTATGATTGGGCCATTGACTTATTATCCGGTACTTCTCCACCCCATGGTTGTCTGTACTCGCTCTCTGCTCCTGAGACCAACGCCATGGAGAGATACATTTTGAAGTCTCTGGCAGCTGGTTTAATTTGTCCATCCTCCTCTCCCGCTGGGCCGGGATTTTTCTTTGTGAGTAAGAAGGATGGCGACCTTCACTCTTGCATTGACTATCGAGGCCTCAATGACATCACTGTCAAAAACTGTTACCCTTGGCCACTCATCTCCTCTGTCTTCAACCGCCTGCAGCATACCACCATGTTCACTAAGCTAGATCTGTGGTTTGCCTACCATTTGGTTCGCATCAAGGAAGGAGAAGAGTGCAAGACACACACCCAACACACCCAATGCCTCCAACACACCCAACGGGCATTATGAGTACCTCGTAATGCTCTTCTGCGTGACCAACGCCCTGGCTATCTTCCAGGCTCTGGTCAATGATATGCTCCGGGACATATCGAACCGGTTTGTCTTCGTGTACCTGGATGACATCCTTATCTACTCTGACTCTGGATCGGAACGCCACGTCACGTCTTGTCCTGTGGTGGCTATGGGAGAACCAGCTGTTCAAAAGGCAGAGAAGTGTGAGTTCCACCAGCCCACCGTGTCCTTCCTGGGATACATCCTCTCTGCCGGCCATGTTGAGATGGGTCCAGGAAAGGTGAGAGCAGTGGATTGGCCTGACCCTACCAGTCGGAGGAAGCTACACTGCTTCCTCGGCTTCATTTTTTACCGCCGCTTTTTCCCTGTCAAGTTGTGTCTCTGGCGCTGTGAAACAGCAGCTCTACCAGCTGTGAGTAAGGATTAAGGTCTACAAGATTGCAACATCATGTGCTGGAGCACACTCCCCAACAACACTGGGTTGTTGGCCAACACAATGTTGTTGGGGAGTGTGCTCCAGCACATGTTGTTGCAATCTTGTAGACCTTAATCCTTACTCAAGCTTAGTCCACTGAGGTTGTCTTCATTTGGGGACCACTGGCTTTTAACTCATTTCCCAGCTAGAACTGGCCTTTGCTGAATGGTTAGAAGTACCAAAGGAATATTGTAGTTTCATTGCAATATCTAGAATTTTACTTCGGAGTCACGTGAATGACTACGTGAAGAAGCCCCGCCAGGCGCATGCGCGTCATCCGACGCATGTCGCACCGACAGGCTGGAGATCGCAGCTCCACCAGCGGTAAGTAATAAATCGGCAGGTAAGTGATTTTAAACTTTCTGTGGATATTTAAACTCCGTAAGACTGGTTCAGGAGCCAGAGGGAGTACTTTCAAGATGGAGAGAGTTGTAAAAAAAGAGTGCTGCCGTTCATAGTAAGAGCCTTATTCGCGGGACCGCGGTTAGTACTCGTAGGTCGGGTAGGGAAATACCGGCTGCGGTAACGCCGGTTCCGACGCCGACTACAGAACCGCCGGCAGCTCAACTGCCTCCATTAACTCTGGTGCCTCAGGGCGCTGTGGCCACTCCAGCAGGGAGAAAGGCTGAACGGAAGGTAGTCAGGCCCATTTATTCTGACGAGTCTGACCAAGAAAACTCCCCTCCTTCCAACAAGAAGGTCTGGGGACGTCTAGATAAAATGGAACAGATGATTCAAACAATGATGAACCATGAAGTGTTCCAAAGGGGGGGTCGCATACCCCCAGGATTCCCCAACTACTTTCTGGAACAGCCTCAGTAAGAGGCCCATATGGTGAGGAGGACTTCCAGAACACCTATGAGTTCAAATGGGAATCACCCTCACCAGCATCTTGTTTAGGGCTGGTCGAGACCTCCCTAGAGCAAGACTCAGGAGAGCCAGGGCAGGAGGATTCTGACCCTGAAGTTGGTGTCACTGTTTTTGTGCATACACCAAGGCACATGAGCCATGTTCCAGGTGTCCCAGATGTGCTAGAAATTTTGCCATTCCGGAGGGGACTGGTGAAGCCATGGAGGAAAATCTGGCTTGTAATATAAACTATATGGCCTCTCACCAGCTCCAGGACTCTATCATCGAACAGACAACAACTCGTTACCAGAGACCTGTTAACTGTGCATCGCTCAAGGTGCCCACCGTGAACTCAGCTATCTGGGAACAAATGAGCGCATCGATGAGGGGGCAGGAGCTCCGTTTCCAGAGAGTCCTCAAATTGGTAGGGGCAGGGATCATGGCATTTGGGCAAATGGTCCAAGGAGCGCCAATGTCAGGAACACAGCAGGCCCTGCTGTGCAATGCTCATTTCGAGATAAATTGTATCCGGAAGATTGCCTTCAAACCAACATTAAATCCACGCTTCGCAGCTCTTTGTAGGTCCTCTAACATCCAGGCGCCAAATTTCTTATTCGGCAAAGACCTGATGAAACAGGTCAAAGACCTAGAAGAAGAGGCCAAAACTGTTGGCATCATGAAAACCTACACACCCTCGGCCAGGATACCACCTCGCAGGTCTTTTTCAACCAGACGGGCTTAAGATGCTGGAGCAGGCCCAAGTAGAGGGTTACCAGTTGTACGCCGTCCATATGCACCTGTGTACCCCAACTACAACCCCAACATGGCCAGAAGAGTGAGAAATTCAAGGTCGGCTATGGAGGTACGGGTAACTGATTCAGTCCAGGAGAAATCCTCTGGGGAACAACCTCCGGTTGGGGGTAGGTTGCAATTGTTTTATGATGAATGGTGCTGCATAACATCCGATCCGATCTGTTTATACTGGACAGTGTCTCGGGGTCTCGAATTGAGTTTATGTCAGGAATACATCCATCTGCACAAAATATGCCTAGCCGGGTATTGGTTTTTTCTGGACCAGAAACTCTACAGGTGAATGATGAAATTGGGGTTTAGTTCCAAAAAGGGGTAATTGATAAGATGGTATATCATCCTCAACAATTTGTGTCCAATATATTCCCCAGGCAGAAAAAAGATGGTGGGTGTCGAGTCATTCTGGACCTAACCCAGTTAAATTCCTATGTCCAGTATAGGCAGTTTAAAATGGATACCTTCAGTACAGCTAAACAACTGTTATCAAAAGGTTGTTATATGGCAATCATAGATCTGAAAGATGAATATTATTCAGTACCAATTCATCATCAGTACCGTAGATACTTGAAATTTAGTTGGATGGGACAGCTGTGGCAATTTAAAGCGTTGCCCAATGGGTTAACCTCAGCTCCCAGGTTGTTTACAAAATTGTTGAAACCAGTTCTGGCGCTACTTCGTGCCCAGAATCACATTGTGATGGCTTATTTAGATGATATTTTAATGGTAAGCAACATCAGGAAGCAGCTGAGGAGTCGGTTTCAGCAACCAAACACCTATTTCAGAGGTTAGATTTTCTCATCCATCCAACAAAATCCAAGCTAGTACCATCCCAAAACATTAACTATTTGGGGTTTGTCATTGATTCAGTTGATATGTCAGTGACTTTGCCTATGGCCAAGGCTGTTGGAATCATGAAGGTCTGTAGCAGTCTCGTAGAAGAGCAACAACCCTCCATCCGGCAAGCAGCCAGTGTTATTGGTAAATTATTGGCAGCTTTCCCTGCAGTGCAGTTTGGACCTCTGCACTATCACAGTTTGCAACGAGCTAGAAAACAAGCACTTAAAGAACATGCAGGTCATTTTGACAGACCAATGCAGTTGCCAGCCAAAGACATCGCCGAATTGCAATGGTGGATAATCAATATCGCACGAAGTACCAAAAACATTTTGACTCAACAACCTTCAGTGGTTTTACAAACAGATGTCAGTGCTTTGGGATGGGGAGCCATGGACAGCGAGTCTAGCTGTGGTGGTAGATGGCGTGTGCAAGAGGAATTAATCCTGCAAAGGCATGGCATTAATTGCTTAGAATTGCTGGGTGCATTCTATGGATTAAAAGCTTATTGTTCAGCAATGAATGATTTACATGTTCAGCTCCAGATTGACAATACCATGGCTGTTGCTTATATCAATCATGTGGGAGGAATTAGGTCCGTATCATGTGATAATCTGGCTAACCTCATTTGGGACTGGTGCATTTCCAGAGATATCTGGGTCTCGGCTATCTACCTACCAGGTAGAGATAATGTGGTGACGGACACCAGGTCACGGAAAATTAATAACAACATAGAGTGGATGCTAAATCCTGATGTTTTTAAAATGATTGTCAGCCGCTGTAGTTTGCCAGACATAGATCTGTTTGCATCCAGGCTAAATCACCATTTGCCTAATTACGTTTCATGGGAACCAGATCCAGCAGTAGCGGTAGCGGTGGATGCATTCTCGCTACATTGGGGACGCACGTTCTTTTACGCTTTTCCCCAATTGTGCCTCATCAGGCAATGTCTCACCAAAATAGAGCAAGACTCCGCCTCGGGCGTTTTGGTGGTTCCTGACTGGCCTACACAGCTATGGTTCCCATTGGTTCTGAGAATGATGACTCAGCCATTCATGACTGTTCCCAAATGCAGTAAATTGTTGGTTCATCCGGTAACAGGAGAAAATCATCCGTTACATGAGCGTATTAATCTGTTATTCTGCAGGTTATGACCAGACCGTTCCAAGGGCGTGGACTGTCAAGTAGGACCATGGATGTGATTTCTGCGGATTGGAGAGATAGCACTAAAAATCAATTTGTGTCTCATATTAAGAAATGGGAGATGTTTTGCTTGCAGTCAGATATATCTTATCATACTGCAAGTATACTGGATGTATTGGAGTTCCTTGCTACATTGCATTTTGATGAACACTTGAGCTATGGTGCCATTAATAGTGCTCGGAGTGCTTTGTCCTCCTATTTAGGGCAGTTTTCAGAACAACAATCTATAGGGTCTCATCCGCTAGTGTCCCGATTCATGAGAGGTATCTTTAACAAAAACCCTCCTAAGCCTAGATATACAGAAATCTGGGATGTCAGTATAGTTCTCACACTGCTTCGGCAATAGGCTCCAATCACATCACTATCTTTTCAGAAGTTAACACTTAAAGTGGTTATGCTCATGGCGCTAGTATCAGCACAACGGGTTCAAACATTGCAAAAGCTATGGCTGGATAGCATGTATTCTTCTGTAGATAACATGACGTTTTATGTATATGATTTAATCAAACAAAGCAGGCCAGGTATGGCCGGAACCAAAGTAAGCTAAAAGCACACCCCGTTGACCAAGGGCTATGTGTAGTTACACACCTGAGTCAATATATGGCAAAATCAGTAAAGTAGACTATTATTTGAATGGTGACTGATTAGGAAAAGGGGAGATGCAACGAGACCTGGGTGTCATGGTACACCAGTCATTGAAAGTAGGCATGCAGGTGCAGCAGGCTGTGAAGAAAGAGAATGGTATGTCGGCATTCATAGCAAAAGGATTTGAGTACAAGAGCAGTGAGGTTCTACTGCAGTTGTACATGGTCTTAGTGAGGCCATACCTGGAGTATTGTGTACAGTTTTGGTCTCCTAATCTGAGGAAAGACATTCTTGCCATAGAGGGAATACAGAGAAGGTTCACCAGACTGATTCCTGGGATGGCAGGACTTCCATATGAAGATAGACTGGATAGACTCGGCTTGTACTTGCTGGAATTTAGAAGATTGAGGGGGGATCTCAAAGAGACTTACAAAATTCTTGAGGGGTTGGACAGGCTAGATGCAGGAAGATTGTTCCCGATGTTGGGAGGATAAGGACAAGGGGTCACAGTTTAAGGATAAGGGGGAAGTCTTTTAGGACCAAGATGATAAAATCATTTTTCACACAGAGTGGTGAATCTGTGGAATTCTCTGCCACAGAAGGTAGTTGAGGCCAGTTCGTTGGCTATATTTAAGAGGGAGTTAGATGTGGCCCTTGTGGCTAAAGGGATCAGGGGGTATGGTGAGGAGGCAAGTGCAGGATACTGAGTTGGATGATCAGTCATGATCATATTGAATGGCGGTGCAGGCTCGAAGGGCTGAATGGCCTACTCCTGCACCTATTTTCTATGTTTCTATGTAACTCAGAGGCTCTGAGACAGCAATGCTCATCAACCACAAAAAAACTCATAAAAAGGTGTCAGTACAAACTATTTCTAGATGGTTGAAACAGGTTTTGGGTTGTGCTGGAGTAGACACTCATGTGTTTAAATCTCACTCCACCAGGGCGGCATCAACATCCGCAGCATAGACACAGGACGTGCTTCTAGATCAAATCCTCGGGGCCGCAGGATGGTCTCGGGAGACGACCTTCTCCAAGTTTTAATGACAAACCTGTCCTAATTTGAAATTATTCAAAAAATGTTATTGCAATGTTCAATACAATGTGCACTCCTGTGTCAACTGAAGCAGAGTGTCGTATGGAATGGATCTACGGCATGAAATCACAGAGCTTTGAAATCTTCACGTAGTCACTCACCTTACCAGTTTGAAGTTTGATCTTTATTTTATTTGATTTGATTTGATTTGTTTTATTGCTTGTCATTCGAACCTCAGAGAGGCTCGAACGAAACTCCGTTTCTACAAGCCATGAACAATTCATAGAAAAACGCAAACAATTAAATTCACACAAACATCCATCACAGTGGATCTCCCCTCACTGTGATGGAAGGCCTTCTCTTCCCCCGCACCATCTCTCTCCCGATGTCGAAGCCCAAAGTCCCATGTCCATTGAAGCCGCGCCGGGTGATGTACGGCCCCGCTCCAGGCCCAAAGTCACAAAGTTGGAGCCCCCGGCGGGCGCTGGAATGTCCCGCGGCCATTAAAGCCGCGCCGGGCGATGCTCGGCCCCGCTCCGGGTCGTTCCAACCCCGCGACACGGGCTGGAGAAGTTGAGTTGCGGAGCTCCGGAGAGCGGTCTCCCACCCGGACCCGCGAGCTCCCGACACCCCAACAGTCCACCGTCAGCAATCTGCAGCTGGAGCCGGAGCCGGAGCCCCGGAGTCAGGCCGGAGCTGAAGCCGGAGCTGGAGCCGGAGCTGGAGCCGGAGCCGGAGCTGGAGCCCCGGAGTCGGGCCGGAGCCGGAGTCGAGCCGGAGCCGGAGCCCCGGAGTCGGGCCGGAGCTGGAGCCGGAGTCGGGCCGGAGCTGGAGCCCCGGAGTCGGGCAGCAGCCGGAACTGGAGCCCGGAGTCGGGCCGCAGCGGCCATCCACCACCGCTCCCCACGCTCCGAGGCCGGCCAGCCCCACGACGGTAAGCTCTCAGCTCCGCGACTGGAGCCCCCAGGTCGTCCCGGTCGGAGGCCGCTCCACGGCACCAGGCCCCAACGACAACGGAGACCTGACAGGGAAAAAGTCAGGTCTCCCGTGCAGGGAAGAGATTAAAAATGTTTCCCCCTTCCCCCCCCCCCCCCCCCCACCCCCCACATATACACAGTTAGAAAACAATACCAAAAAAAACACAAACAACTACATTTAACTAGACAAAAAACAAAAAAAGACAGACAGGCTGTAGGGGCCGCTGCAACGTCAGTCGCGCTCGCCCACACATGAGGAGTTACGATGTGGGATTACGTGCCCTCCGCTCCCGACCCTCATAATCGCAAAGATCATCTGGTAGTTCTGGTCTTCTGAGTCTTACTATATCACTTTGACTATAGTTACTGTGTTTTCCCGCTGCTGCTTTGAAGTATGACGCGCATGCACCTGGCAGGGCTTCTTCACGTAATCCCTCATCGTAACTCTTCATAAAATAAAGATCAAACCTCAAACTGGTAAGTTCTCGTTTAATCTTTCTATTCTCTGTCATTAGTTTGTATAGTTTAATTTACTTTGGAGAAACACCATGGAAACAAGCCCTTTAGTCTGCTGAGTCTACATCGACCATAAATCACGTACACTAGTTCTATATTATCCTGCTTTCACATCCTATGCCCTAGGGGAAATTTACAGCAGCCAATTAACCCACAAACCTGCACATCTTTGGAATGTGGGAGGAAACCAGAGCACCGGAGAAAACCCACTCTGTCAATGGGAGAATGTACAAACTCCGCCCAGACAGCGCCCATAGTCAGGATCAAACCTGGGTCTCTGGCGCTGTGAGGCAGTAGCTCTACTGCTGTGCACCGTGCTGCCCTTATACCACTGTGCAAGGAGATCATGCTGGCTGTAGGACAATACGACAATGTGAGAAAAGAAAATTGGTCTGTGATGAATGCCAGGAATACACTGCCAGGGGTAGTGGTGAAGATAAGGGTACACAAAAAGCTGGAGAAACTCAGCGGGTGCAGCAGCATCTAAGGAGCGAAGGAGATAGGCGACGTTTCGGGTCGAGACCCTTCTTCAGACTGGTTAGGGATCAGGGAAACGAGCGATATAGACGGTGACTATCGGTGATAAAGGGAACAAGCCATTGTAAGCTGTTTGTGGTGTGAATGAGAAGCTGGTGCGACTGGGGTGGGGGAGGGAGATAGAGATAGAGGGAATGCTAACAGAATTGATTCAATATTCAAGCCCAAAGGATGCAGACTCCCCAAGCGGAATATGAGGTGCTGTTCCTCCAGCTTGCGGTACTCTGGCCGTGGAGGAGGCCCAGGACCGAGAGGTTGTGGAATGGGAGGGGGAATTGAAGTGCTGAGCCTAGGTCGGACCGAGCGGAGGTTTCGGCGAAGCGATCGCCAAGCCTCCGCTTGGTCTAACCGATAAGTAGTGCTGAATTACTCCAGCACTTTATTGTATGCTGAGTTAATTTGCTTTGCTAGTATGCTTTGTCTATAAGTTGCTGACCTTCAAGTTAAAAATGTACCTACTCATGCTCCTTGGGACACCACCACACCATATGTCACGCAATAGTGAGTTTAATAGATCTGCACATGATTATGGAGAGAATGGAGATGTATGGGTCACGTGCAGGCAGAGGGGATTAGTTTAACTTGGCTTTAACATGTTTGGTGTGGACACTGCAGGCTGAAGCGCCTTTTCCTGTGCTGTACTGTCCTATGTTCTATGTCTCCATAACACGTCGGTGGGTTTCACGAAGAACATCGGGTTTTTTTTTTTAAAGTCCTCTCTGCCTCGCAGGTCAGATAGGAGAAAGAAGCCTACATTTATTTTGTGTGGTATAATATTTATAAATTTCCATTGAATGTAATGGGGGAATAACTGTGCATTCTTTAGCTACCATGTCCTCCATGTGTGTGACACATGTTCGCACAGTGGAAAATTGAACATGTTCCGTGCTATCTGTTGACCACTCATGCTGAAGCACAGAAAATGTGAAGTCTGTGTCAGCAAAACCTAAAGAGGAGGTTTGTGAGCAGCTCCCAATCATTGTTTCCAGCTGTGGAGACTAACTACCTCTTGCTGTCAAAACACAGAGTGCTGGAGTAACTCAGCAAGTCAGGCAGAATCACTGGAAGACTTGCATATGTAACATTTCTGTCGGGAGCTTTCTTACTGAGTTACTCCAGCACTTAAAAAATATGTTTTTCCTTCCAAGGTCTTTATTCAATAATTACGTATTACAGTGTACCAGAAGGTACAAAAGTGTTCATTAGGTACATTGCATCAGGCAATCATTATAATACAATAATGGCATATTTTTCTACAATGCACTAGACCCCCCACGGCAACCAGTGTTCACGGCAATCTCTAGAGTCTCCATGGACACCGCGTGTTCCCTCTCCAGGGACACATGAGCACTTAACATAGGCCCGGAAGAGGGGCAGGGAGCCGACTTTGGTGTATCCATCGACCGCCTGCTGCCTGGACCCGCGAATGGCCATCTTGGCCAGGACCAGGAGCAAACTGACGGGGAGATCCGGCCCTCCCGATCGAACCCTCCCCACTCCCTGCCTTGTATTGTATATCTTTATTATCATTTTTCTGAGTATTTGCATACCCAGAGGAAAATGAAAAAGCGTTTCTCAACCAGTGTCCATTCAGTGGGTGGTAAAAAATAAATAGAAATAGAGAATAAAAGTACATATATCTGGTATTTGGCCTTGTGCCCAAATACCAGGATCGTGGGACTAAAGTTACTCCAGCACTGTGTGCTTGACGCTGAGTTACTCCAGCATTTTATTTTAATGCCGAGTTACTTCAACAAATTTCATTTTATGCTGAGTTGCTCCAGCACTTCGTGGTTTACTTAAGATTCCAGCATCTGCAGTTCCTTTGTCTCCATCTTGTCCTTAAGGTTATAAATGTACTTAAACGTGCTCCTTGGGACTCCACTACACCAAATGCCACCCAATTGCAATCCCGAAATAGCTGCCCCACCACCCCAGCTCTGTTCCTTCCCTACTCACTGTTTCATCAAATCCACACTCCCTTTTATATTGCGCAGCAATGTGCAATAAAAGCAACACTGCAAGCCCGTCATAGAACATGCATCAGCCCACTGCATGTTGCTGCTAATGTGCATTTCACCATGCTAAATAATTTCTACGCCTGAGAATACATGCAATAAGTTGCTTCAGAGGACAGTTTGAATGCCACACAGAAACATGCTTCTGTTCTTACAAGTTGAGCCAAAGCTAAAATCTCATCTTATCCCTTGGCCGATATGAATATACATTTTCTGTTTTTACTTCTCAAATGTTATCACTTACATTTTTTGCTCTCCCAAATTGACCCATATATTTTGGAATCCATTGCTTACATTGGTTCCTGCAACAGCATGCATGTATTAGACCTTCAGACTCAGCATGGAAACAGGCCCTTCGGCCCACAGTGTCTGTGCCGATCAGTGATCACTCTGTACACTAGCACTATCCTACACACTAAGGACAATATATACATTACAGAAGCCAATTAACCAACAAACCTTTGGAGTGTGGAAGGAAACCGTAGCACTCGGAGAAAATTTTTTTTATAAACTCCGTACGGCACTCGTAGTTAGGATCGAACCCGGGTCTCTGGCGCTGTAAGGCAGTAACTCTACCGCTGTGCGACTGTGCCACCCCATTGACAATAAACAGACAATGTTTTGGGTCACCACCCTTCTTCAGACAGATTGGAGAAAGCTGTAAAAGAGTGGTGGAGAGGGGGTGGAGGCAAAGCCTATCACTTTCAAAGCATTGCCCTACCCCCACCTCCCTTTTCCAACTTTCTTCTCCCTTCTCTAATCAGTCAGAAGAAGAGTCCCAACCCAAAACGTTGCCTGTCCATTCCCCTCACAGATGTTGCCTGGTCCACTGACTTAAGCTGGCGCTTGTTTTTTTATTTTACATATTTGATCTGCTTCAGATGGGTCAATTTGGAAAGACCATATAACAAATGATAAACAAAGCCTCAGAAGCATTGCCCTTTTGATCCTTGAAATCTATATAACTACTCAATTGGTCTGCGCTGTATATTGGAAAAAAAAACGTCATATATCGCCATCTTACTCGGTCCTCTTCTGCTGAGGCAGCCCCGAGGATTTTTTCAATCGATGAAAAATGAAAAAGTTATGAGTGTTTAAAAAATCTTGCGATCAGCTGATTGGTCCTCTCGCCTGTCAATCACCACAAGGAAGGTAATGCCCCTCCCGGGGGTGGGGGGGGGGGGGGGCAGGACTATAAAACCCCGGATGCCTGGATGTGAAAAAGTCACTCTGGAAGATCACAAGGGAGAGTCCACAACTGTGATTTTAAGCTGTGAATCAACCGAACAGTGAGCCTGCAATGTACTTGCAATAAATGATTTGTTACCCTTAATGACAATGCAATGAGTTGTTCGGCAATTTGGTGGCCTGCACTCTGGCCAAAATGCTATGGAATTGAATGTGGTGGCCTGCACTCTGCCTTAAATGCTATTAAATTGAAAGTGGTGGCCTGAACTCTGACCGAAATGCTATGGAATTGAATGTGGTGGCCTGCACTCTGCCTGAAATGCTGTGGAATTGAAAATGGTGGCCCACACTCTGCCTGAAATGCTATGGAATTGAATGTGGTGGCCTGCACTCTGCCTGAAATGCTATGGAATTGAATGTGGTGGCCTGCACTCTACCTGAAATGCTATGGAATTGAATGTGGTGGCCTGCACTCTGCCCAAAATGCTATGGAATTGAATGTGGTGGCCTGCACTCTGCCTGAAATGCTGTGGAATTGAATATGGTGACCCACACTCTGCCTGAAATGCTATGGAATTGAATGTGGTAGCCTGCACTCTACATGAAATGCTATGGAATTGAATGTGGTGGCCTGCACTCTGCCTGAAATGCTATGGAATTGAATGTGGTGGCCTGCACTCTGCCCAAAAATGCTATGGAATTGAATGTGGTGGCCTGCACTCTGCCTGAAATGCTGTGGAATTGAATGTGGTGGCCTGCACTCTGCACACTCTGCCTGAAATGCTATGGAATTGAATGTGGTGGCCTGCACTCTGCCTGAAATGCTATGGAATTGAATGTGGTGGCCTGCACTCTGCCCAAAATGCTATGGAATTGAATGTGGTGGCCTGCACTCTGCCTGAAATGCTGTGGAATTGAATATGGTGACCCACACTCTGCCTGAAATGCTTTGGAATTGAATGTGGCGGCCTGCACTCCGCCTGAAATGCTATGGAATTGAATATGGTTGCCTGCACTCTGCCTGAAATGCTATGGAATTGAATATGGTGGTGGCCTCCTCTCTTCCTGAAATGCTATGGAATTGAATACGGTGGTGGCCTGAAATTCTATGAAACAGAATGTGGTGGCCTGCACTATGCTTGAAATGGAATTTCAAGAAATAGCCGTGAGTGAACTGCCAGCTCATCAGCCCTGAGTGACTGAGTCACCAGCTCTGAGTGACGGAGCTGCCAGCCCACCAGCCCTGAGTGACTGAGCTGCCAGCCCACCTGGCCTGACTGACTGAGCTACCAGCCCACCTGGCCTGAGTGACTGAGCTGCCAGCCCAAGAATCCATTCGGCTCACACTGTCCATACTAGCCCTCTGGAAACCAGTCCCTTTGGCCCACAACACCCATACTAGCACTCCAGAAAGCCCCCCACCCTCCCCTGCACTGGCCACTAATATTGGAATTGGTGGAGAGGTGGAGTATTGCGTTGGGGGACCAGCCATCCCGTGTGAACATGTGGCCCAATGGGTCCCACTTAGTCTAGTTCGTTATAACCTTCTGCCATGAAAACAGCTCCACAAGTACCTGTTGCTGACTCAATCTGGTTGCAGATGATAATCAATCTGTGGACCAATCGAATCCAACCAAAAGACGGCATCATCTTCCGTGTACAGCAAGGTTTTCACCTGAGTGCCCCCACAGCCTGGCAATGTTACTTCTCTGAAGATAAGACACAAAAAGCTGGAGTAACTCAGCGGGACAGGCAGCATCTCTGGAGAGAAGGAATGGGTGACCATTCTTCTCAACCCAAACGTCACCCATTTTTTCTCTCCAGAGCTGCTGCATGTTCCGTTGAGTTACTCCAGCTTTTTGTGTCCATCTTCAGTTTAAACCAGCATGTGCAGATCCTTCCTAAACAATTCTCTGCCTCAGAGGGTGGTGAAGGCCAGTTCTCTGGATACTTTCAAGAGAGAGCTAGATAGGGCTCTTAAAGATAGCGGAGTCAGGGGATATGGGGAGAAGGCAAGAACGGGGTACTGATTGTGGATGATCAGCCATGATCACATTGAATGGCGGTGCTGGCTCGAAGGGCCAAATGGCCTACTCCTGCACCTATTGTCTATTGTCTATTGATATTTTTCTTATGCTCTTGTTCTTCTTGATGGACGAGACAAATGGTTCTATACAACAGACAAACAAGACAGGGGCAAGTGGGCAACCCTGCCTGGCTCTAAACTGGACAGGGAAGCTGTCCGATTCCCACCCATTCATTTGAACTGCGCTATAGATATCAGAGTAGAGCCGTTGGATCCAGTTCCTGATTCCCTCTGCAAAGCCTATTTTGGAGAGCACGTCCATTGGCGCTGCAAGAAGGATATTGTATATGTTTGCCTGTTACTGCTTCTGTAATGTAAACGGAGAAGCTTCACCAGCTGCATCCATTTATAATATGAAGGGGCTATCAGGTGGCTCAGCAGCCATCAAGAATTGACTGGGCGGGGAGCTTCAGGGAAGGATCTGCACCTATTGATCATTGACAAGGAGCTAATGAGCCACACCAGAGAGATGCACTAATCCCTTTACAAAATAGTATGTCTGCCTGAGGTGAACAAGTGGACAAAGGAAGTGTTTTATTCAGTGTGGGGAAAGGGAGGTGATGATGTTTCCATTGAAACCATTGTATTGCACTCATTAAGTAGCTACATAACACTTGGAGTTTGTTTTGAAATACATCGCACCATTGTAAGGTGACAGAAGCGCCTCAGACATTTTCCAAACTATATCCTGAGCATTTTGTCAATGGAAAGAGGTCTCCCACTTGCGCCCAGATTACCCATATTCCTGCCTTGTTACCAACAAGACACTTCCACTTTCACCAAATGATAATCCCAATAAAAAAGCTCACTCTGACAGATGAATGGTCTCTGTAAAAAGAATATTGCTGAACAATGCGTAGGAAGGAACTGCAGTTGCTAGTTTAAATCTGGTTCAAACAGGTGAGTCTGATGAAGAGTCACGACCTGAAACGTCACCCATTCCTTCTTCCAGAGATGCTGCCTATCCCACTGAGTTACTCCAGCATTTTGACTCTATTGCTGAACAATGACTTGTGAGTAACATTTTCAAGGACAGGAATCCTCTGTACTAACACATTCCAGCCTTGTTTCATTGACAATCAATTTATGTAACATTTATACAACTTTTTGTTAATTCAGAAAATGCCAATAAAATAAAGGCACCAGTTTCATAAATTCATGTCATAGGAGCGAAAAGTAGGCCATTCGGCCCATTGAGTCTACCCTGCCATTCAATCATGGCTGATCTATCTTCCCTCTCAAATCCATTCTCTCTTCTCCATATCATCCCTGACACCCTTCATTAAGAAATGTGTGGAGGACTGCATCCCCACAAAAACCTTCTGGTTTTCCAATCAGAAACCTTGGATGAACTTTGAGATCCGCACTCTTCTGAAGACCAGGCATTCATATCTGATGATACAGTGGTCTACAAGAAGTCCAGATACGACCTTGGTAAGGCCATCAAAAAGGCCAAAAGGGACTTCTGCTCCAAGCTGGAGGATGAGACAGATGCTCGGCAGCTGTGGCGGGGCCTGAATGCAATCACCTCCTACAAGGCGAAACCAGGAGGCAGCTCGAATGTCGGCGATACATCACTCCCTGATGAGCTCAATGCGTTTTACGCATGCTTTGATAGGGAGAACACCGATGTGCCTTCCCGAGCCCCCATTCGCTGTGATGGTATTTCAGTCTCAGTCACAGAGGCCGACGTCAGGAAATCCTTCAGGGGGTGAACCCTTGAAAAGTGCCTGGACCTGATCGTATGGTGTTCTAAAAACCTGTGCGGACCAACTGGCTGGAGTTTTTACGGACATTTTCAACCTCTCACTTCTGAGGTCTGAGGTTCCCACCTGCTTCAAAAAGGCATCAATTATACCAGTGCCCAAGAAGAGCAAGGTGACGTGCCTCAATGACTATTGACCTGTGGCACTAACGCCAGTGATGATGAAGTGCTTTGTGAGGCTGATCATGGCGCAAATCAACTCCTACCTCGACAATATCCTGGACCCACTGCAGTTCGCTTACCGCCACAACAGATTAACGGTGGATGCGATCTCTCTGGTTTTCCACTCTGCTCTGGACCACTTGGACAACACAAACTCAAATGTCAGGCTGTAATTCATTGATTACATCTCGGAATTTAATACTATCATCCCCTCCAAGCTGGTTACCAAACTCGCAGAACTGGGTCTCTGCGCATCCTTCTGCAATTGGATCCTCGACTTCCTCATTCACTGAACACAGTCTGTTCGTATTGGTGGAAATGTGTCAGACTCGATAATAATCAGCACGGGAGCACCTCAAGGCTGCGTGCTCAGCCCCCTGCTGTACTCGCTCTATACTCATGACTGCGTAGACGATCATAGTGCGAACTCCATCATCAAGTTCGTTGACGACACCACTGTTGTGGGACGTATCACTGATGGGGATGAGTCAGAGTACAGAAGAGAGATCGAGCAACTGTCCATATGGTGCCAGCACAACAACCTGGCCCTCAACACCAGCAAAACCAAGGAACTGATTGTGGACTTTGGAAGGACTAGGATGGGGACCCACAGTCCCGTTTATATCAACGGGTCGATGGTTGAAAGGGTCAAGAGCTTCAAATTCCTGGGCATGCATATCTCTGAAGATCTTTCCTGGTCCGAGAACACTAATGCAATTATCAAGAAAGCTCATCAGCGCCTCTACTTCCTGAGAAGATTATGGAGAGTCGGTTTGTCAAGGAGGACTCTCTCTAACTTCTACAGGTGCACAGTAGAGAGCTTGCTGACCAGTTGCATTGTGGCTTGTTTCGGCAACTTGAGAGCCCTGGAGAGGAAAAGACTATAAAATGTAGTAAGCACTGCCCAGTCCATCATCGGCTCTGACCTTCCTTCCATCGAGGGGATTTACCGCAGTCGCTGCCTCAAAAAGGCTGGCAGTATCATCAAAGACGCACACCATCCTGGCCACACACTCATCTCCCCGGTACCTTCAAGTAGAAGGTACAGGAGCCTGAGAACTGCAATGACCCGGTTCAGGAATAGCTACTTCCCCACAGCCATCAGGCTATTAAACCTGGCTCGGACAAAACTCTGAACATTAATAACCCATTATCTGTTATTTGCACTTTATCAGTTTATTTATTCATGTGTGAATATATTTACATAATGGTATATGGACACACTGATCTGTTTTCTAGTCAATGCCTACTATGTTCTGTGTGCTGAAGCAAAGCAAGAATTTCATTGTCCTATCAGGAACACATGACAATAAACTCACTTGAACTTGGAACTTGAACTTGAACACCCTTATCCAACCAAAAATCTGTCAATCTCCGCATCCCAAAAATAATCTTTTTTGATTCATGTGCTCAGATTACACACATTCCTGCATCTTTTTTCAATTTCTTGTCCCAACCTAAGACACCACCCATCCTTTTTCTCCAGAGAAGCTGCTTGATCCGCTGAGTTGCTCCAGCACTTCGTGTGCATATTTTGTATTAACCAGTATCTGCAGTTGTTTGTGTCTACATTTAGGGCTCATTCATTGCCAGATTGGGGGCTTGGGGTGAGCTTGTGAAGAAGCCTGCGTGCTACAGTTCGCTGCCCTCCTTTCTACTCTTCTTTCAACAAAATCCATTCTTAAAACATGAAAGTGTGTAAAAGTGCATATGTGCCATTAAATGTGCCAAGATTGACCCCCTGTTTTGTCTGACTTAAAGCTGCAGTAAACTTTCTCTGGTGCATTGGTGACCTTTGGAGGTTAATGCACCTTTCAAAACCTTTACAGGAGTGTTTTACTGAAGCTCGATGAAACGCTTGTTGATTGAAATACCAGATTCCTTCAGGAATTGCAGTGACAACATCAGTGTATGGTTTCCATTATGTAGAATTTTGTCAGCTCACTATTTTGTGGGTGAAACTTGTAAACATTTACTTGTGGTCCAAACAGAAAGGATGATGTAATGCTTTTTTTGGGAAAGCTTGGGGCTCCTTTTTTCTGGAAAAGTGAAGACTAAAAGATGAAGATAGACACCAAAAGCTGGAGTAACTAGCGGGACAGGCAGCATCTCTGGACAGAAGGAATGGGTGCTGTTTTGGGTCGAGACCCTTCTTCAGACTCTTCTTGAAGAAGGGTCTCGACCCGAAACACCACCCATTCATTCTCTCCTGAGATGCTGCCTGTCCCCCTGAGATATTCACGCTTTTTTTGTGTTAAAACCAGCATCTGCAGTTCCTTCTTACACAAAACTAAAATGTGATCTGACTGAGTGAAGTAAAATTAAGAAAAGGAGTGCAAGAAAAGTTGTAGAGAAAATATATGTGGGGAATGTGAGCTGGCATTGAATCAACGGGCCAAATGACCTCCATCTATGTCCTTCGGCAGCATGTGAAAAAACCTGCCAATGTAGCTTAGATAACAGGGAGGCTGCAAGGTTGCCTGAGTAGAATGGGGGTGAGGTTGGGGACAAAGCTCAAGGCCTAAAGACTCATGTTATGGTTTCTCGTACGCTGATCAGCAAACACGTGGGTAGACCGATGACTGAGGACTGGAGTCAGAATCTGCCATGCAGAAGAGAGAGAGAGAGAGAGAGAGAGACCCTGTGGTCTAGCTAGACAGATTCCAGGGAGATGGTCAGATTGTGGAAGTCATCTAAACCACAGGAGTTGGAGGAATTTCAGGAAGGTCACAGGGAGGGGATGTTGGATAGATTGTGGTGGCTCAGACTTATGGCCGAGGGAATGTAGACAGACTGACGAGGGCCAGAGAATGGAAGAATTGAATGAAATACAGATGGCTGGAAAACACATGAGAGAGTCAGAAAGGTCACAAAGAGTTGTAGAGATTGTGAGGGAGCCAATCAGACGCATCGCCGCCCATAACGTTTCATGTAGATCTGGCATGGTGTCAGAATGGATTTAGAAAGTTTTCCCAGTGAGCAAGACGTCAAGTTGTCCATTAGCAGAAAAAATACAATGCGGCCCAATGTCTAATGTAGAACCTCCACACACACTGACAAGAAGAGCACATTTTTTTCCTCATTGAGATCCAATTTCACTGAATTCCGTTGAGAATAATATTAACTGGATATAAAACCAACAGTCCAAATATTATCTAATAATTAATTGTTTAATATTATTTTACTTGATATTGTGTAAAGTATATTTTTATTACCTTGTTATAGCCAAGAGCTAATGAAGGGAATGAGAAAAGAGAGATAGCAGTGAAGTGAAATCAAAGATTGATTTGAAGGTATATGGTGTCACAAGGTGGGGAATATAAGAAACATATATATTTTAAAGTGGTTTTCCAGTTTATGAACCATTCAGTTTATTAGAAAGCAATACGTCTTCAGTTCATGCAATTTTACGATGCCAGCAACCACATTTGTTCCCGATAGTCTAAGCCAGAGACTTGGTGATGTACAGTGGTGATTGATGAAGTTTTTATTTTTCTTTCCTTAACTAAACCTGTCTTCCAGGAATCCCGAAGTGCCAAGATAACTATTCGGCAATGCTCCTGCAGCACAAATAAACCGAGGAGGTGGATATAGAAATCATTTCATGCCATCCAAGATTCTGCTCGCCTCTGATCCTAGCTTCTTGCACATCACTGGACTTAAATCTGCAGTTATAGTAGCAATGTTACAACATTTTAAGATTTTAAAAATCAAGTCTGCAATTTATCCCATCAGATAAAGCATAAAACAAAGTTGAATTTGACACCTAATTCACTTTCATATCTTCAGTATTAAAAAAGTTATGGCCATTTTCATAATTGGAAATTAGCATCTTGTTCATTATTGCTTTTCCATTGACTTAACACAAAAGCTGTGATCAAGGACTGTCAAAATCCCATAACTTTCTTAAAAATTAAGAGAACTGAATGACATTTTCAGTTATTATAGATTGAAACATTCTGAAACAAATATGAAACAATCTTACTTGGATGACCAGAAATTAATGCATATAATTAGTTAACCTAATTGTAGCTAATTACAAAATTCAGTTACTAGATCTAAACATCTATCAATTTCTTAAGAAAAGGTTAACATTTTTAAAAAGCCGAAGTGTCCAAATAACATTCACACAAGAATTCACAATATAACATGATTTTTAAATCTCATTGTCATGAATTTATAGGCCAAATGGAAGGAATTTAATGTTTAATTCCCATAAATTAATGGCCATTTTAATCATCTTGCGAGTGGGTTTTTGTGGAACACGATCATTTGGATCGTTGTGGTTGCGGTGAATTTAAACCCCAAATTGGCAGGAAAAACACTGCCGGTTCCTATGGGTCCTAAGTCACCTTTTCGCAACATGACATTTTGATTAAAGGCATCCTAAGAAGCAAGTTTATATGAAAAAATAAACGGTGTACCTTGCCTTGTCCCCTACGTGAGATCCGTCCCGTTGTCGGCGTTGACGGCATTAGATGATGATTTTAATTTTACACCTGCTATTAAATTATCCAGCGCTAATTTAAATAAATTTAATAAAACGGCAGTCGAAGCGATTTTTCTTCAGCAACTAAACAGCCTGTTCAAAATCGATTTGAACAGGCTGAAGAAAAAACGCATTTTAAACCCGCCCCCCTCTCAAAGGCACCAAAGTCGCGCACACGGCCAGTGACAGAACTGCAGCGCCGCTGAAGGTAAGTTTTGTAACATACCTAGTTATAGCTACAACTGGGCCCTAATGCCTGGAATTCCCTTTGGTAATCTCTATATCCCCCCCAACCCCACTCATTTGCGTTGTGAGGTAGCATTGTGGGGAAGCTGTACAGTGGCTTTCTTACAGTGCCAGAAATCCGGGTTAGATCCTGACTGTACGGTGCTGTCTGTACAGGGTTTCTACATTCTCCCTGTGGCTGAATGAGTTTTCTCTGGATGCTCTGGTTTTCTCCCAAACTTCAAAGACGTTGGATAATTGGCCAGTAAAAATTGTAAGTTGTCCCTAGTGTGTAGGATAGTGCTAGTGTACAGGGATGTCGCTTGTCGGCATGGACTCAGTGGGCTGAAGGATAGAGTTTCCACCCTGTATCTCTAAAGTCTAAAGTAAAGTCTAGAGTGTTCTCCAAATTTATCTCCTTGACTTAAGCTTTTGACTTCTGTCTTGACGCAAGTAAAGCCATTTAGGAATGATTTATTGTAATGAAGATAGACAAAAATGCTGGAGAAACTCAACGGGTGAGGCAGCATCTATGGAGCAAAGGAATAGGTGACGTTTCGGGTCGAGAGCCTTCTTCAGTCATTTTCCAGCATCTGCAGTTCTTTCTTAAATATTACCTAAGTTCAGGTTGTCATACTTTAAAATTTATTGTAGTTCTAAAAGGGGGTTGCTTTGATTGCAGGAAGAGAGGGAGTGTTGGGTGATGCGAGGGAAGACAAAACATTCATCGTAAAATCTCCCGGAAGTGAAGGCTTCACCCGCTGAATCGGCTCAGTGGGACTTGTTTGGCCTTGACGGCTGGAAGTGGATGAGCGATGGTTTTGGCTGGCAGCATGTGGGAATCCGTGAGCTAGGGCATCATCTACAAGCAGAAGGGGAGAAGGTAGGCATTAGGAATTGGAGACAGGTACTGCTGTTGAATGCGGACTAAGAAATCCTCTCCAGAGTCATCATCAATTGGATCAAGTCTGTTCTGGGACAGGTGATACACCCTGACCAAACTTGTTTTGTACCCTTCAGGAAAATCTCTGGAAGCCTTGCAATGCTCAGCAATACCATTGCCAAAGTGCCAGACAGTGGGGGAGGGTGTTTGGGGGGAGGGAGTTCACTGAGATCGCTGGTGGCCAGAGTCAATACTGCTCCCCCTTCCATGACACACTGGTCAACCAGAGGAGCACCTTCAGCAACAGACTGGTTCCACCAAGATGCAGCGCAGAATGCAACAGGAGATCCTTCTTCCCTGTGGCTAAAAAACTGTACAACTCCTCCCCCTTCCGTCATGGGGTAGACTGAGACTGGCTCCTCCCCCCCCCCCCCCCCCCCCCCCCCCCCCATAACAACCCTGGCACATCCCCAATCCTTTCCTCCACTCGTCACTTTAATTTCATGCTTCATTTATTTTGTGTTTTTTATGACTGTTGGCAGATCAATTTCCTTCCTGGGATAAATAAAGTTCTATCTTATCGTATCGTAAAAACTTCAGATTCCTGGACGTGCTTATCTCTGATGATCTGGACTCAGCACATTGATGCATCAAAATAAAAGCCCATCAATGCCTCTACTTCCATAGAAGATTTGGGAGATTTATTATGCCAATGAATACTCTCTTAAACTTCTACAGGTGGAGAGTAGAGAGCACATTGACTGGTTGTGTCATGGCTTGGTTCGGCAACTCAAATGCCTGGTGATGAAGGTTGAAAAGTGGTGAACACTGCCCAGTCCATCACAGCTACTAACCTCCCCACCATCTAAGGGACCTAGGAATAGCAATAGCAATAGGAATAGGAATACTTTATTGTCACATGTGACTAAGCACAGTGAGATTCTTTGCTTGCATAAACAATGTATCAAGAGTTACTGCCTGAAAGGCAGCCAGCAACATCAGACATCCACAACACCTTGGCCATGCTCTCATTGCACTCCTACCATCAGGAAGAAGGTATAGGAGCCTGAAAATTATAATGTCCAAGTTCAGGAACGGTTACTTCCTTGCAACCATGCTATTAAACACTACAACCTCAAAATAAACTCCTAACTATATAGACTGGGGGCATGTTTATGTCTTTGCACTGCACTATTATTGTTTATATATATATAATATATACTGTTTTTTCCGATGTTTACAATAATATGTTTACAAATCTGTTGTGCTGCTGCAAGTAAGAATTTCATTGTTCTGTTTCTGGACATAAGACAATAAAACTCTTGACTCTTAACTGGTCTTGTTGCCATATAAAGTCCCATTAAATTGGGAATTGCCGCACTAACATCCTTCCTGAAAAGGTTCTTTCAGAAAAACACCTTTGGCCACTAGTCAGTCAGCAGTGGTCAGCACAGAACGTCCTGCAGACAACGTTAGAGAATAACACGATGGATCACGTGGGCTCGTCCCCTCAGGAGACAGTCAAAACCATTTGGCAGAAAGCCTGGTCGCCAGAACTCACCAACAAGTACTGACCGCGAGGTCACCTGGATGGTAGTGAGAGGAGCCAACCCTATCCCCATCAGATTCTTCCTGCACAGTCGCTGCCTCGCTCCCCATGCACGCTGCTCGCATGACCCCACTGAGGTGAGCATGAGATGATCAGCCAACTCCTTGTGGATTGAGCGTTTATTCAAAAAAGGTTCTGGCTAAGCATGCAAGGGTCTTTGTCAAAGTTCACCCCAAGCGGCTGCGCAACAGAGGCCTCCCAAAATCCACGAGCTGTTCCCAGGGACGTATACCAAGACAAACATCAGGAGCTGCTGGAAGCCCATCAGACTGGTGAAAGATGCAGTTTGGTCTGGCGGAAACTTGTTGGTCTTCTAGTGCGTGAGACGCCAGTAAGGGATCGCGGCCAATTGGATGGCACTTTCCAGGCTGATGGAGCACGTACCGAGGGGTCAGTGAAGCTTGGTGCAACAAATGCAATGGCACTGTGGGGAAGGCCTGTAGTCCTTTGAAATGACCAGAAACATTTATTTTTTATTTTTTACTCATTGAAATCCCAGATTGTCAAATCACTTTAGCTATTGTTTCTTTCACGACTTCCTAGTTGACTGCTGATATCGTCCATCCAGCAGCATTGCATTGCAATGACTCTTGAAGTCATGTTGAGATTGTGAAAGACAAAATATAAATGTCGTTAGAAGGAACTGCAGATGCTGATTTACAAAAAAATGGCACAAGATGCTGGAGTAACTCAGCAGGTCAGGCAGAATCTCTGGAGAAAATGGATGGGGAACAATTTGGGTTGGGAACCTTCTTCAGACTGATTGTAGTAGGGGGCAGAAAATGGGTGTGGGACAAAGCCTGGCAAATGATAATGTATACAGGTGAGGGGGTTTATAATGTGTAAAAAATATATAATATTTTTCATGCATAATGTTAGTATGATACATTATTTTTGTTTGCATCCATTTTGCTTTGAATCTCTCTCTCTCTCTCTCTCTCTCTCTCTCTCTGTCTCTGTCTCTCTGTCTCTCTCTCTCTCTCTCTCCCTCTCTCTCTCTCTCCCTCTCATTGTATATACACTGTATATACCGGTAATCACATGAACAGAGGGTCGGGTGGCTGGATTTAAATCAGGTCTGTGAATTAAATTAAATTAACCTATATTTTCCGAATCGACCACCAACCAAAATGTTAAATTGGAATCTTAGTTTAAATTGGAGTCTGATATCAATTTGCTGTATTGCAAAGCATTTCCCTAAATATGTGAAGATGTTAACATAATTACAGTGGAGAAGCCTCAATAGCTGTGGTTTAATTTCTTACAGATTCACTGCAGTAATGTGGGTCAGCATTTTTGCAATCTCTCCTGATGTTCCCTGTGGTCTGACTAAGTAAATCAAACTAAGCTTGGAGTGAGTTTTCACTTTTGCTTCCTCCTAGTTTCAGTATTTGTTCAACATGAGAAATGAAGCTTGATTTCATACATGTTTTTGGGATTAGTAGCATTTTATGCTATGAGTCTCTTCATTATAAGTCAATCAGATATGACTTGCGATGTTACATCATGCAGCATTGTTTAACACAAGGATTCAAACTTCAGAGCAAAAATACCCTGCTAGGGAAGGCCGGTTATGTGCTGCTTGGCTCAGGCTGTGAATTGCCACTGAGAAAAACATAGTTACCTGAATTAGGAACAAGAATAGATCACAACATCCCTCAGGCCAATCCCCTCATTCCCAAATGATCTGACTATATCCTCCAACTTTGCTTTGCTGCCAACCCCAGTAACCTTTCACTTATAAAGAATGTATTTACTTCTGCTTTACAATAATATTCAAAGAAAGACACAAAGTACTGCAGTAACTCAGCAGGTCTGGCAGCACCTCTGGAGAACGTGGATAGGTGACGTTTCTTCAGACTCTGAATTAGAGTCTCAAGTCGAAATGTCTCCTATCCATGTTCTCCAGAGATGCTATCTGACCTGCTGCGTTAATCCAGCACTTTGTGTCTTATTTTTGTAAACCGGCACCAGCAGTTCCTTGTTTCGAACAGCATCTGTGGATGAAAAGGACTGGTCGACAATTCAACTGATGCAGGGTTTCAACCTAAAACTTCGACCATTTCAAATGCTGTGTTCCAGGAATGGAGCAAAGCAATGGACCAGGCCCTACAGAACAACTCGTCCATAGTGACCAAGGTGCCCCATCTAATCTAGACCCATCTGCCCGAATCTGGACCCATATCTCCCAGTTGCCAAGCACTTTAACTTCCCATCCTATTCCCATACTGACCTCTCTCTGTCCTGGGCCTCCCCCATTGTCAGAGCGAGGCCAAACGCAAATTGGAGCAACAGCCCCTCATATTTCACTTGGGGCTATTTATAACCCAGTGGTATGAATATTAATTTCTCTACTTTCAAGTAACCTTTGTATTCCTTTTCTCTCCATCCCTACCCCGCCTTAGTCATACTACCGGTTTCACTGTCGTCCTGCTTAGTTTCACTGTTTGTATCCACTCATTATCACCATCACAGCCAACAATGGACCATTGTGGGCTCCACATTTCCTTGATCATTGTTACAGACTTTGATTTGTTCATGTCGAATCTTTCATTCATTTGTTCTTTGTACCTTTTCATACCTCTAGTCTCTCTCTCAACTGATTCTCCATCTGAAGAAGGGTCTCGACCTGAAACGTCACCTATTCCTTTTCTCCAGAGATGTTGCCTGACCCATTCCAGCATTTTGTGACCATATCCATCTAATCCTTTCCTTCCCATATACCTGTCCAAGTTTAGTTTAGTTCAGTTTATAGATACAGGATGGACACAGACCCTATGGCCTACTGAGTCTGCATTAACCAACCTACAAACCTGCAGTCTTTGGAACGTGAGATACAATTGGAAACCCATGCAATTACAGGGAGAACGTATAAACTTGCATTTCTTTTGTACCCGGTTTAGTTGTAGAATCACTGACCAAAATCAGTTTCTTTTGCCAGAGATGCTGCCTGTAATAATGTCATTGTTCCGTTGTCTCATTTAAGTTTATGTACAGACAGCACCTGCAGTCAGGATCGAACCCAGGTCTCTAGTGTTGTAAAGCAGCAACTCTACCACTGCGCCACTGTGCCACCGCTGTCTTTTAAATGTTGTTATTGTATCTGCCTCAACTACTTGATCTGGCAGCTCATTCCATATATCCACCATCCTCAGTGAAGAAGTCGCCCCTCAGGTTTGTATTACATCTTTCTCCTCTCATATTAAACGTCTTCTTCTTACGTATGGCGTGCAAAGCCTAAAGTTGAAGGGCAACTTGGGGGTTACACAAAAAGCTGGAGAAACTCAGTGGGTGCAGCAGCATCTAAGGAGCGAAGGAGATAGGCGACGTTTCGGGTCGAGACTCTTCTTCAGACGGGCAACTTGTTCTGTTTGTTCTTATTTGATTGTGCACACCTGGTTCATTGCATTCGTTGAATCAGGGTGGACCACGTGAAGGTTGCAATCTCCCACCCCATCTTAAACATATGGCCTCTAGTTATTGATTCCCCCAGCAGGGAAAAAGACTGTGCAGTTACACTATCTATTCCCCTCATGGTTGTACACACCTCTATAAAATCATTTCCTATCCTCCTGCACACCAAATCGCTGGTCTTCAGAAATGCTGCCTGACACGGTGAGCTACTCCAGCAGATAGACACAAAATGCTGGAGTAACTCAGCAGGAGATAAGGAATAGGTGAGGTTTTGGTTGGGAACCCTTCTTCAAAGTCACCTATTCCTTTTTTTCCAGAGCTGTTGCCTGACCCGCTTCAGGCAACAGCTCTGTTCCTCCAGCATTTTGTGGCTATCTTAGGTATAAACCAGCATATGTAGCTCCCTCCTACACATTTTGAGCTACTCCAGGACCTTGTGATGTTTTTTAGAAACATCCCTCTTAATTGGGCTTTGTATGAAAGCAAATCAGAGGCAAAATCCATCAATATTTCAGACACAAGCTTAACTCCGAGCAGCAGAGGCCGGGGGGGGGGGGGGGGGGGGGGGGGGGGGGGGGGGGGGGATACAAATGTGCTGATACTTTGTAAAGAAAAGCTCAAAGATGAATTATACCACAAGTGAGATCACAAAAGGATACTGTAAATGCGGCCGGTTAAAGGTACATGGAAAATATTTGGCATGCTCTCCTGAATAGAGATCGGCTCCTGAACTTTTCCTCTGTTGCTAAGCTGTGGCAGCTGTGATGGTATAGTTATGTTTGCCAGCGCTGTGGAATGTGCAGAGAATGTGTCAAACAAAATGATTTCCTTTAGTGTACATAAAGGGCTCCAAAGAGCTTTTTTTACTTTCAACGCACATAACAGCCAGCTGATATTGTCCGATTCGAAATGTTCAAATATTTCCTATTTTATAACGCCGGCATAAGTCTTCTTAACGTTTCAGCAAAGAGCAAAATTTTGCTGATGCTAAAAAATTTCTAATTTGAATTGTTACAACAGTTACTAAAAATTAGAATACTAGACTTATTTGTAGCTTTATCAACAGTAAAAATGTGAGAGGGATCTTCTCTCAGTACTGAATTTGGTAAAAAACGATCTTGTCGAACAATTTAACGGAGACTCTTGTACTGTCTGTGCCTTGTGGCTGTGTACCAAGAACAATGATTGCAGAGTGGGATTTGCTTCTCTCGTTAACATTCCTTGTGGCGTGTAAGAAAAAAAAATATTGATGTCAAGTACAAAGGGGGGGTTTGTTTCGAATAGGAAAAATAAAATAATTCCCATCTTTAATTCTGAAGATAATTATTACTCAGGGATCAAGTGGGTACGGACACCGTCCTTGTAATTTTCTCACTGGAGTTCCAATCCAAAATGAAGGGTTTGAAATGTATTTCTTCTTTGGATGTTAACTGTTCAAAGTGTAACTACAACCATAATTGGCGTGTCTGATTCCAATTTGCAGTCGATGGAAGTTAACTGTACTGAAAAGTCTCAGTTCTCCTTTTGGATGACAATTTCACTCTCTGACAAGACAGGTAGTCGTTATGAATAATGCATACATTTCAAACGCAACACACTAATGGAAAGCTGTAAATATCAATGTGGCATTTCAAAAATCATAAGAGATGCTAGACACACATGAAATCAGTGTTAACAGTTTCACATTTGCTTGGCTCGGATTTAAGGTGGGAAGGGCAAGGCTTACAGGAGGTGAGCGGGGCAAGCATTTTAAACTGGAGCTGATGGTTGCCTGGGATGTGCAGCTGAGGGTAGTGGTGGAGGCAGGTATGATAGTGACTGGCCCATGCCAGACTGCAGGAGTACGTGCTGAGGGACGCACTGAGGCTCTATGCGGGAGGACCATGGTCTAGGGTCGTTGCACTGTGCACATTGAGGGGCAGAGTCTAATGAAGACTCCCCTCAAACAAAGGAAGGTATATCAGCCCAGGGGGACACATGAGTGGCAAAGGTGCTTGGTTTAAGGGTAGTTGCAAACACTACCAACTATGATGTTAATGAATGTATAGACTTCTGAGATACAGTGTGGAAACAGGCCCTTCAGCCCATCGAGTCCTCGCTAACCAGCAATCGCTAGCACGGTCCTACACACTATAGACAATTTACAATTTACAGAAGCCAATTAACCTACAAACCTGCACATCTTTGCAATGTGGGAGGAAATCGGAGCACCCGGAGAAAGCCCATGCGGTCACAAGAAGAACGTACAAACTTCCTACAGAGTCCGTACGATCGAACCCGGGCCCCTGGCGCTGTAAGGCAGCAAATCTACTGCTGCGCCACTGTGCTGCTGAGAATGTCAGGAGAGATTTTGCACTGTTCTTCTTTTGCATATGTTTTCTGTAGATTTATTATTCTGATTAAAGTTTATTTTTGTAAATTTAAAAAAAATGAATAGACTTTTGGATAGGCATATAGAGATGCAGGATATGTAGGGATATGGATTTTCTGCAGGCAGATAAGATGGCATCATGTTCGGCACAGACATTGTGGGTTGACGGGCCTGTCCTTGTGCAGTACTATTTTGTATATAAGTAAGGAAGATTCACACCATCTCACAAACTACCCACCTGAGCACCCCCTCAACCTCCTGCCGCCCTATGAGTGAACCAAGGAGGACTGAGCGAGGGGATGCCGAGAATGAACGGCGGGGTGCAACGACAGGTAGAAGACAAGACTGAAGATAGACACAAAATGCTCTTGTAACTCAGCGGGCAGGCAGCATCTCTGGAGATTAGGAATGGGTGACATTTTGGGTCGAGACCTTTCTTCAGACTCGAGATGGGTCATGACCTGAAACGTCACTCATTTCTTCTCTCCAGAGATGCTGCATTTCACTGTACCCAGGTTCATGTAACAATGAAGAGTCATTGAGTCTGTAGATCTCACATGGGCCCCACCAACTACCTCCGAACCCACAAAACCTCAGAAGAAGCAAGTCATTCTCAATCCTAAGGAGCTGCCTAAGAAAAGAAGAGGAAGACATTTAGTATGGGACAATGTAGTATATAATTAACTCACGTTAATGAATAGAGGGACATGAATCTGGTCCCGTGCATTTAGATTCAAACCTAACCTTTACTGTAGTACATGGATTACACTGCAATTAGGTCGATGGACTTTTCTCACTTTGTATAACAGAGTTGGTCACAGTGGGAGAACTTTGCACTTGCTATCAAAGGCACTCTATCAACATAAAAGTGCCTTTAAGTAGTGCATCCTTTCAGGTATTGATGAAACAATGAGACCTATTCTTGTTTGATAATCCTCTTTACTGCAGCCTTGGTGATGAAACCAAGGATACAGGTTTGAAAACTTTTTTTGTTTCTCACACTGCATATCCTGCTTGTGAAGCTGAAGGGCAATTTAATCTTTGTAGAAACAAGGAACTGCAGATGGTGGTTAATAAATTAAATGACACAAGGTGCTGGAATAACTCAACAGGTCAGGCAGCATCAGTCTGAAGAAGGGTCTCAACCCAAAACGTCAGCTATCCATTTTCTCCAGATATGCTGCCTGACCTGCTGAGTTACTCTATCACATTGTGTCCTATTGACAATTTAATTTAGTTGGCAGTTTAGTTTGTTATTGTCACATGTTCTGAGGTACAGTGAAAACCTTTTTGTTGGGTGCTATCCAGTCTATACAGCGAAAAGACTATACATGATAGTCCAATTAAAGATAGTTTGAAGGTTTCCAATGAGATGAGGACCACTCACTATCTGGTGAGATGGTTCAGTTGCCTGTTGACAGCTGGGAAGAAACGGTCCCTGAATCTGGAGGTATGCATTTTCAAAAGAGGGAAAAAGAGGGAATGACCAGGGTGAGACTGATCATTGATTATGCTGGTCACCTTGCCGGGGCAACATAAAGTGTGGATGGAGTCAATGGAAGGAAGGTTTTTTTTTGTGATGGTCTGGGCTATGTCCACAATCTGCAATTTCTTGAAGTCTTGGATGGAGTTGTTCCCAAGCCATGCTTTCCTTTTGAAGAGATGTACATGGTTTAAATACATAAATTAAAGTCCAGACAAATTCCTGTATCATTTTACATTCTCGGTTTCCCTTAGAGAATCCATAGGACACGTTCATAGTGGGAAAAAATACCCTAGAATCGATTGTCACATTTCACGTTGAATTATATTTTGTTTAACCAGTATTTGTATAAAACAATGCAAAGAACAAAGCAGTGCAATCAGAGATATTGTATTGATACAGCGCGGAAACAGGCCTTTCGGCCTATTGAGACCCTACCCCATACGCTAGCACTATCCGACATCCTAGGGACAGTTTACATTGTACTGAAGACAATTAACCTACAAATCTGTATGCATTTGGAGAGTGGGTGGAAACTGGAGCACCTGGAGAAAACTCAAGTGGTCACAAGGAGAAATGTACAAACTCCGTACAGACAGCACCCATAGTCAGGATCGAATAGAGTTTATAGAGTTTGCCCGCTGGATTCGGGGCAAAGTCGGACGGGCCGCGGGGAAACCGGTTAGGGACCATGGGGAGATCCCGGTCCAGACCGCAGAAGCGCGGGTAGCCGGCAGCCGTCGGGTTTGCTTCCCAAGTCGCTGACAAGGAGGTCAGCGACATCCAGGAGGGGTATGCGAGTGGGGGTTCCCCAAGAAAGGGGGTAGACCAAGTGAAAGTTGGTCTCGCTACCCCAGTCGCTGACAAATGGGGTCAGCAGTTCCCAGACCGCTATGGTCCCCCCAGAAAATGGGTATAACTGGCAATAAGCCGTCTCGCTATCCCAGTCACTGACAATGGGGTCAGCAGCTCCCAGACTGCTATGGTTCCCCCAGAAAAGGGGTCAAACCACGAGGAAGCCGGTCAGGCCTTGGGACGGGGCGTGTCATGCCAGGAGGGTTTCCCTCCCTCAATGGGTAGCGTCTGCAGACACCTAAACCCCATATGGAGCACCTGATGGAGAGGTTGCTCCAAAGAGATATGCTGCAAAGAAGGGAGCTATCTGAGCCCAGGTATTATGGAGAACCCGCACAAGCGGCACCTGTCTCAGGGTGGCACAATGTCCCCCTCTCTGAGGAGGGGAGCATTCAGGGTCCGTTTCAGTCTGACCCAGAGCAAAAATCCTGCTATAGGTCCGAAGGAGGGGCCATGTCAGTGCAGGTGTCCTCAGGGGCCTGCAGCAGCACCTGTTTTCAGAGCTGCCTACGAGTCTCCCTCTCTGTGGAGGGGAGTGCGAGGAAATACTCGCAGGTGAAGGGGTTACTGCCAGAAGAATTGGTTCCAGCCGTAGGCAGAAAACCCGGAAGGGGCCAGATTTCCCCTCACGCTACAAGTGCCGGCAGTGAACAGAGCTATCAGGGGTAACATTGGAGGGGGCATGGAATCCAGGAAAAGAAACCAGCCGCCGAATCTTCTCTTCAGGTAAGACTTATCCAACAGGTATACCTGGATGAGGGAGCAAGCTTCATCGTATCGGCAATGACACCCCCCACACCTCATGGGCAGTAAGCAGTTCACTGAAGCTGATGGCAGCTTGAAAGCTGGGCAGAGGTCTTTCAGGCCAAGGTCCAAACCGGTCTCAGGAAATATTGAATCCACGCACCCTACCATTCCTACTCTCCAATCAAGGATGCGAGTAGAACCCACATCAGGGGTCTTTGGGCTTACCATAAGACCACCGGTAACCATGTAGGTAGGTGGGTCTGGTTCTTCCGAAACATGGGGTAAGTGGACCATTTACAAGTTGGTAATATTTACACTTGTTTTTGACAATGATAATATGAGATTCAGATCAGTTATATACTAAAATGATAACATGTGATGGGTTATTTTACTTCGGAGTCACGTGAGTGACTATGTGAAGAAGGCCGTCAGTCTGCATGCACGTCATTACGTCTGAAGCATGCGTCAACGACTGACTGGCAGGCGCGTCGCTCCTTGCAGTGGTAAGTTTAAAAACCTCAGGTAAGTGTTTTTAAAGCTACTCTGAGGTTGTATTGGCGGGTTCTATAATTCTTGTGTTTCCAGCAAGTTTGAACCTTACTATGTCGAAGGTGAAGAGACGGTCTGCGGTGAAGCCGGCTACCGAAGACCGCGGGAGTGCGCGTAGCGGGCGACTGTCTGTATCGCCTTCCATGTCGCTGGCGGTGGAGCCAGCGACAGCAGACTTGGTACCTGAAGCAAGCACCATGGCAGTCCCGCAGGGGCAAAAGGCCACATAAAGGTCTGCGGGGCCCGTAGACGCAAATGAGTCTGGCCAGGAGGGATCCCCTCCTTCATTGGGAAGTGTCTACAGATGACTTACCCATATGGAGCACCTTATGGAGAGGTGGCTCCAGAATGATATGCTCTAAAGGAGGGAGTAATATCAGCACGGGTCTCCACAGGAGCCCGCGCCAGCGGCACCGTTTACAGGGCTGCGAAGTGTCTCCCTCTCTGGAGAGGGGAGTGCACTGGGTCAGTATTTACCTGACTCAAAGTTTTGAGGCACAGCAGGTGAGCACTCCCAGGGGCACGGATCTATAGTGTCACTATTGGCAGCCAAATTTGCCATACCATCGCCATCAGGAGCACCCCTGGATGAAGACCTGGCCACTACAATTAATTATTTGGCATCTCACCAACTCAAAGATCTGGCAATGGAGGAGACCACCAACTGTGCCTCCCTAAATGTGCCGGCCATAAACCACTCCATCTGGGGTCATATTGGAGCGGGTGTCAGAGCCCAGGAAATTGAGCTCCAGAAAATTTTGAAATTGCTACCCTCTAGTATTACGGCCTTTGCTAGGTCTGTAGATGGGGAGCTGCTGACTGAGACACAGCAGGATGCAATGGCATTGATGTGTAATGCCCACTTTGAAATCAATTGCCTGCGCAACAACGCAATCCGGCCGGCACTAAACCCCAAATTTGCTGTGCTGTGCAAGGCCAGCAACGTCCAGCCGGCCAATTACCTATTCGGGGAAGATCTGCCAAAGCAGGTTCAGGAGCTGGATGATGAGGCTAAGACCATCCTCCTCATGAGCAGAGTCCCCACTACACCCAGGGGCTCATCATACCGGGTACACGCCGATGCTCCCTTCAGCACCAGGCGATACTTGCAAAGGGGCACCAGAACTGGAGGGAGACTCAAACTGGAGGCACCAAGGTCTTTTTTAGGGGAAGGCCCCAGCCGGAACATGGCAAGGATGCGCGGAGGGCACCCGCCATTAGCTCTACTCCCCAAGCCGCGAGGACGAAAACCAGCACCGTACTGCCAGTAACATCTGAGGTACGTGAATCTAGTTCCTTGGGGAACACTTTACAGATGACTCACTCACAAGTTGGGGGAAGATTGCAACATTTCTTGAATGAATGGAGTTGGATCACAGCAGATCCGTTTTTACTGCACAGTGTACAAGGCTTCAAAATTGAGTTCCTTCTTGACTCACTACCAACCACACAACATTTACCAAACTGCACATATGTGTTTTCACAACAGGAAAGTTTGGATGTACAAGCTGAATTCCAAACATTATACAAAAAAGAGGTCGTTGAGAGGTCGCACCAGGAACCTTATTAATTTGTATCCAATATATTCACCAAGCGGAAAAGGGATGGAGGATGTCGTATAATCCTTAAAAGGATGGAGGATGTCGTATCAGACTTAATTGAACTCAATACCTTTGTGCAGTATAAACATTTCAAAATGGATAACTTTGGCACTGCAATCCAACTGGTTTCTAAAGGTGGTTATATGGCATGCCTTGACCTTAAAGATGCGTACTACTCGGTACCCATTCATAGGGAGCACAGGAGATATTTGAAATTTAACTGGATGTGGCAATTGTGGCAGTTCAAAGCATTGCCTAATGGGCTGACTTCAGCTCGCAGACTATTTACTAAATTACTAAAACCAGTTCCGGGGCTACTACGAGCTCTGAATCACATTGTCATGGCATATTTGGATGACATTCTAATCATTGGGGACACCAAGGAATTAGCTGAATTATCTGTTTCAGCCACCAAACTCATGTTTTAGAGATTGGGGTTTCTCATCCATCCAGTTAAGTCCAAATTGACACCTACCAGGGTAATTGATTACCTGAGGTTTACGATTAACTCAAATCACATGTTTGTGACTCTGTCTAGGGGCAAGCAATTAGAGTTAATAGAAGCCTGCAACAATCTAATTGTTAAACAGCAGCCTTCAATTAGACAAGCAACAAGTGTAATTGGCAAACTTGTGGCTGCCTTTCCAGCTGTGCGTTTCAGGCCTTTGCACTATCAAAATTTACAACGTGCCAAGGAATAGGCACTCAAATTCCACACAGGCCATTTCGGTAGACCCATTCGATTGCCTAATTCTCTCCAAATGCAACGTCTCCAACATTTCCACAGTCCACATTTTGATTGTGGGGGATAATGTTCCCTTCCAGAATTTTAATATTAATTTTTTTCCAATTATCAAACAGTAGTCAAGAAAATTTCTTTGACTTAGTGTTAATATTAAGCTTGAGTCAGGGACTCCTAACATTATTAACTTTATATCAGGGTCCAATTTAGTTTTAAGAACCTCAGAGATGATTCCAAAAATATCAGCCCAGTAACTATAATGTTTTATGCATGTTACAAAACTACATAGACTACATTACTCCAAATCTAAATTACATAATATATTTCCAAAATTATCGCCTATATGTGATAAATGTCAAATCTCAGAAGCAAATTTGTCACATTCATTCACTAATTGTATAAAGATTGTAGAATATTGGAACGAAATATTTAAGATAATTTTGAATGTTATTAATATTACTATGATTTCTGATCCAAAGTTAATAATACTTGGAATACTTGAAACGGACCAACTAATTACAATGAACCAAAGAATTTTTATCGACTATTGTCTAATAATTGGGAAAAAAATTAATACTAAAATTTTGGAAAGGCCCCGCATCCCCAACAATTAAAATGTGGAATACAGAAATGTCGGAGACACTTCACTTGGAGAGATTGAGGCTTGTCCTTATGGATAGGTTAGATCTCTTCAGAGAGATTTGGTCTCCATATATTAAATATTTACAGGGTCATAACGGTTCGGCGCGAAGACTTGACTGAGGCCTGAATATCTGAATGGATGAAGAAATATATATAATAAATCATGAATATATCTCCAAGGACGGATTAATGAGTAATATTCCAATCTCCATCAAACTTTCAACACTCTTTTTTCTATTTTCTATTCTTTATTTTTTCTATCCCTAATTAGAAAAAAAAGTATAGAAACACATTATATTAAATTTTTAATATTAATGCGAATATAGATATCATTACTTGTATGAAAATATTATTGATGTCTTGTATTTTTAATTACATAAAATTGTGTAGTTTCAACTATATAATAATTTAGAAATATAAAGTCAATAATAATACAAACACTCTTATAATTATGAAAATATAATGAATATTATAGAAGTTCGGTTAATATTGTGTATTATACAATTATAACATGGGGGACTTGTATTTTGAAATCAGAGGAAATATGGATATTATGAGTAGTATGAGTATATTGCTAATATTAGGAATGTACTATACACACTCCCAATTATACAAAATAATTAACCTTGATATGTATAATTGATAATATTACAAATAATATAAACAGTATAAATTTATTATTAATATTATATATTTTTTATCATTGTATAAGAGTGTACTTTGTAATGACTTTGTTTCTATAATAAAAATTTAAAAAAAAACAAACAAAAAAAAAACAAAACAAAACTATGTGTTAAGTTGGCTTCTAAATTCTGACATTTATCGCAAATAGAAGAAATGTTAGGAAAAATTCTATTTAATTTTGTTTTTCAGTAGTGTAATATAGGTATTACTTTAAATTGTACCAAACTATGTCTGGCATTTAATGAGCATCGGTGTGTACGTTGTAAACTTATTTCCCAAGTGTCTTTCATTATAGATAGACCTATTTCATTTTCCCATATCTGTCGGTATGATTCTGTTGTTGGGACTTCCCTATCCAAAAGAGTATTATATATGCATACTATTAATTTTTCTGTATTTGGGTGCTTGTTAAACCACTCATCCAATAATCCTGGCTCTCTATTCTTACAGTCTTGCATGTTTGACTTGATATAGTCTCTAATTTGTAAACACCTAAACAAGTTATTTGGGTGTAATCCATAGATATCTTTTAATTCTTGAAATGATAGAAATTTTCCTTTCCTGCGAGAGGTACATTTTCGCTACACGGGGGAGGAATGCTCTTTTATGTGGTTTCTCCATTTTGCCTCATCAGTCGGGTCTTGCAATAAATTCAGCAAGATCTCGCTTCAAGGTTCTCGTACTGTCTGACTGGCCTATGCAGCCATGGTTTCCCGCAAATGTTGGGAATAATAATAGAACCTTATATGGGGTTTCTAAACATAAAACTTTGCTGGTTCAGTCTGGGACTCAGGGAACCAGCCTCTACATGATTAATCAATTACTTGTTTTACAGAATCTGAGAAGTCATGAATCGGGCTGTCAGACCAATCCATGTATGTGCTCACAGCAGAATGCAGGGATAGCACCAAAAAAACAGTACTTTGCCTCTTCAGGAGATGGGAAGTGTTCTGTTTAAATGTTATGTTACATATAATATGGCACGGACACTGATGTCTTAGAATTCATTTTCTAATGGGTCCTTCACAATAAATTAAGTTATAGTCCCATTAACTGTGCCCAATGTGCTTCTCATCATATTTGCTGCAGCGAGCGGGACCCGCTCTGTCTGGTCTCACCCTCTGGTCCAGTTTATTAAGGATATCATTAACACAAGTTCTCCCAGACCCAACTACACGGATGTATGGGATATTGACATTGTGTTAACACTTCTTCACCACGGGGCTCCAGCTATATCTTTGGCTCGGCTCTCATAGGTAGTTATTCCCCTGGCGCTGCCCACAGCGCACGGGTCCAGTCATTACATAAATTGCGACTGGACAGGATGGTTACACCTGCTATTTATAATATTTCATGTTTACGATTTAATTATGCAGGGCAGCCCAGGGGTGTCAGGTCTCAAACTAGTTCTCATGGCATACCCCATGCACCTTCGGTTATGTGTGGTCACACATTTACAACATTACGTCAGGGTCATCTAGAGCCTTAGAGGCTCTGATACTAGCTATGTTTGTATCAGAGCTTCAAAATCTTCACAGAATCACTCACGTGACTCCGAAGTAAAATAGTAAGATTAAACAAGAACTTACCAGTTTGAAGTTTGATCTTTATTTTATGAGGAGTTACGATGAGGGATTACGTGTCCTCCGCTCCCAACCCTCATATCATAAAGGTCGTCTGGTAGTTCTCGTCTTCTCTAATCTTACTATGTCACTTCAACTACTGTTGTCTGTGATTTCACACCGCTGCTTTGAAGATTGACGTGCATGCGGGCTGGCGGGCTTCTTCACGTAATTCCTCATCGTAACTCCTCATAAAATAAAGATCAAACTTCAAACTGGTCAGTTCTCATTTAATCTTACTATTTTAATGGGATCAATATATACAGATGTAACAATTCCATTTCGAGATCGGGGGTGGGGCGGGGTGGGGGCAATATGCGTCAAGAAGATAGCCTAATCGTTAAAGAGTTAAAAGATTGCCTAATCGTTAAAGAGTTAAAAGATAGCCTAATCGATAAAGAGCTAAGAAGAGGAATCAGAGCTGCCAAGGAATAGAACTCTGAGAAGTTGGGGAGTAAGTTCTCAGCTAGTGACTCTTCTTCAGCATGGAAGGGCATGCAAGAAATCACCAGCTATAAGAGGAAAGCCCCCCCGCTTTTTGGACAATCGTCAGCTGATGAATAACCTGAATGAGTTTTACTGCAGTTTTGAAAATCAGAAACATAACCCTGGTACCCACTCCCCAACAAACACAGCCAGACCCCAGTCTGCAAAGAAACCTTGCACCCTCTCCTTCCCATTCACCACTTCACACCTACTTAAGGCAAGACTCCAGTATGAAAAGATTGGATCCTTTCCCACCCCAACCAACATTTACACCCAATTACTCGTTTTTAACCAGTCTGCCTGCTTCAAAGTTTCCACTATTGTCCCTGTACCCAAAAAGGTAAGGATTACTTGTCTTAATGACTACAGGCTTGTCGCACTGACCTCTGTAGTCATGAAGACCATTGAAAGGCTTGTGCTGGCCAAGTTGAAAAATATCACAATCCCTCTGCTGGACCCTCTGCATTCTGCATGTTGGGCCAATAGATCTGTGGATGACGCAGTCAATCTGGGCCTGCACTTCATCCTCCAGCATCTAGACCACCAGGGGACCTATGCGAGGATTTTGTTTGTTGATTTTAGCTCTGCATTCAACACCATTGTGCCAGAGCTACTACGCTCCAAACCTTCTGAGTTGACTGTGCCTGAACCCCTCCGTTGGTGGATCACCAGCTTTCTGACAGACAGGAAGCAGCATGTGAGACGGGAAAGCATATCTCGGACCCGCAAACGCTCAGCATAGGAGCAGCACAAGATGCGTACTCTCCCCTCTCCTCTACTCTCGCCACACCAATGACTGCACCTCCACAGACACCTCTGTCAAGCTTCTCAAGTTTGCGGACGACACAACCCTGATTGGACTGATCCAGGATGGGGATCTCTGTACTCTTTTCAGTTTGACATCTTTCCTATAACATGGTGCCCAGAATTGAACACAATATTCTAAATGCCAACGTCTCACCAACGTCTTATACAACTGCAACATGACCTCCCAGCATCTATACTCAATACTCTGACTGATGAAGGCTAAAGTGCCAAAATACGTTTTGACCACCTGATATACCTGCGACAAGACCTTCAAGGAACCTTGCAACCATCAACCATTCCTCTGTCCACCTGGCTAATTGATCCAGATCCTGCTGCAATCTTTCACAACCATCTTCACTATATGCAAAACCACTCACTTCTGTATCATCAGCAAACTTGCTAATCTTGCCCTGTTCTGTGACATTTCACAGAGTGCTGGAGTAACTCAGCGGGTCAGGCTGAGTATAGAGGTTGGGAGGTCATGTTGCAGTTGCATAAGAAGGTGGTGAGGCCGCATTCAGAGTATTGTATTCAGTTCTGGGCACCATGTTATAGGAAAGATGTCATCAAACTGGAAAGGATACAGTGAAGATTTACGAGGGTGTTGCCAGGACTAGAGGGCCAGAGCTATAGGGAGAGGTTGAGTAGGCTAGGACTCTATTTCATGGAACACAGGAGGATGAGGGATAATCTAATCGAGGTGTATAAAATCATGATTTGAATAGATATGGTTGAGTCTTTTGCCCAGAGAAGGTGAATCGAGGAGCAGAGGACTTTAGTTTTAGGTGAAGGGCAAAAGATTTAATAGGAATCTGAAGGGTATGTTTTTCACACAAAGGATGGTAGTTGCATGGAACAAGCTGCCAGAGGAGGTAGTTGAGGCGGGGACTATCACAACATTTAAGAAACATTGTTTTAAGGGTACATGGATAGGACAGGTTCATAGGGATATGGATCAAACATGGGCAGTTGGGACTAGTGCAGATGGGACATGCTGGGCTGAAGGGCCTGTTTCCACACTGTATTGTGGAACTTTATTCCACACTATGACACTATCTATCTTTCCCTCTCAAACCCATTCTCCTGCCTTCTCCCCATTACCTCTGACACCCGTATCAATCAAGAATCTATCAATCTCCTCCTGAAAAATGTCCATTGACTTGACCTCCACAGCTGTCTGTGGCAATGAATTCCACAGTTCACCACCCTCTGACTTAAGAAATTCCTGCTCATCTCCTTCCTAAAGAAATGTCTTTTAATTCCGAGGCTGTGGCCACTGATCCTAGACTCTCCCACTCGTGGAAACATCCTCTCCACATCCCTTCCATCCAGGTTTTTACCAGGCTGGGACAGACAGCAACAGCTTCACACCGTGTCCCAAAGCTTGTGTCCTGTCCTGCATCACCCAAGGCAGCAGAGACGTTACAGGAGAGGGCAAGCACCGTAACAAAGTAGCTCATGATGGTTTGGGTAACATTCAGGAATGTCTATGCATGTCACATCATGAATATTACTGAAGAACGGTCTTGACCCAAAATATAATCTATACCTTTTCTCCAGAGATGCTGCCTGACCCACTGAGTTACTCCAGCACTCTGTGACATGTCATCTATCCATGTTCTCCAGAGATGCTGCCTGACCCGCTGAGTTACTCCAGCACTCTGTGAAACGTCATCTATTCATATTCTCCGCAGATGCTGCCTGACCCACTGAGTTACTCCAGCACTTTGTGTCTATTTTCCCTTCACCCATCTGCCCAAGCCCACTCTCCCCCCTCCTTTCCTATGTTCCTTTCCACCCATAAACCTCTCTCTGCCTTTACATTTCACTCCTCTTTCAAATCTGCTCTAATTATCTACATGCATTTTTCTTCTTAACTTTTTAGTCATAGAATGATGCAGTGTGGAAACAGCCCAACTTGCCCACACCGACCAACATGTCCCATCTAAACTAGTCCCACTCACACACGTTTGGCCCATATCCATCTAAATCTGTCCTATCCATGTACGTGTCCAAATGTCTCTTAAACATTAGGATAGTCCCAGCCTTAACTACCTCCTCTGGCAGCTCGTTCCATACACCCAGCACCCTTTGTGTGAAAAAGCTACCTTTCAGATTCCTGTTAATTTCTGAAATATTGGTCATAAATTTGGTGCAAAAATGCTCCAAAATAAGGCTCAGAATGCATCAGAGAGCATCTAAAACCCCAGAGCTTCCCCTTAAATGGGCCCTGGACCCTGGCATCGAGGGACGTCACGCTTCGCGCTCCTGATGTGAGCAGTGCGCACATTATTTCACATTAAAGTTTTTGTAATTCTGTCATGCCACCCCCCTTTTTGGAAAGCTTCGTAAGGGCCTGCTTTGTAGTGTGTAAGGAAACTGAAGATCTTGGAGAAAACTCATGCGGTTATGGGGAGAATGTACAAACTCCGTACAGATAACAGCCATGGTCAGGATTGAACCCAGGTTTCTAGCGCTGCAAGCGCTGTAAGGCAGCACTTCTACCACTGCGCCACTGTGCCACCCATTTTACTGAAATGTAAACATGCTTTACTAAAATGTGCCGCCCATTATACTGAAAGAGGAATACATTTGGATTTTTTTAAATTAGAATTTTTATATTTTTCTTAATTATAATTTTAATGTGATGTTAATATAATTTTAGTCTAAGTTGACCGCTGAATGCATTGTCAGAGGATTTGGGAAGTTTATAAATTGAAAGGATATTAATCTTATCAGGCACCCAACTAAAGCTGGAACACTGTTACATTTATAACACTAATTGAGGTCAGTTGAACAAGGACTAATCTTTTTCTTGATATAACACCTTTAATGTAACAAAAATGTCCCAATTACTTTCGTAGGGATCATAGAGTCATAGTCATACAGCGTAGAAACAGGTCCAGTGACCCAACTTGCCCACACCGACCAACATGCTCCATCTACCCTAGCCCCACCTGCCTGTGTTTGGTCCATACCCCTCTAAACCTGTCCTATCCAGCTACCTCTCCAAATGTTTCTTAAATGTTGCTATAGTCCCTGCCTCAACTATCTCCTCCAGCAGCTCGATCGATACACACACACCCTCTGTGTGAAAAAGTTACCCCTCAGGAATCTATTACATCATTCTCCCCTCCCCTTAAATCTATGTCAACTGAACCAATTTTTGAATCAAATTGATCACTGCTGAATCCATTGCCAGAGCATTTGTGAAGTTTATAATTAAAGCTGGAGCACTTTAATTTATAACACCAATGAGCTCAGTTCAACAAAGACAAATGTAAAGATTTCTCAATGGCTTTTTATAGGGGTGTCAGCACACTAAAAAAATGATGAAAGTCGAAACAAAGAACTGCAGATGCTGGTTTACAAAAAAAGACACAAAGTGCTGGAGTAACTCAGTTGGTCTGGCAGCATCTCTGGAGAACAAGGATAGGTGAAATTTCGGCTCAGGACCCTTCGGTCTGAAGAAGAATCTCGACCCGAAACGTCACCTATCCATGTTCTTTAGAGTTGCTGCCTGACCCGCTGAGTTACGCCAGCACTTTTTTTTTGTCAAATTATACTGAGCCAGTGGAAATCCGCATCTGAAAGGAGGATGCTGAAACCCTGACCACATATAAAAAAGTACGTTGGGGAGAAGTGTTGGGGGGCTGTGGATTAAGAGAAGGACAATGGATCAATCTAGCTGCTCACTGGACATGATCCCACTGCTGGTAAACCATCAAAGCAATGAGCAATGCTCTGTGGCGTGCCTATACCTCACGCCGTTCAATAGCATGCTGGCAAACAGACCTGCTCTGAAGATTCCCCTTGAACTTAGCTGCAGCCCTCAACAGCCCTCTGGGGAAGGGTCTCAGTTCAGAGCACTCCTATAATTGCACAATAACTAATCAAACTCTGCGTTAAAACAACATGAACGATTTGGCCTGTGCTTTGCTCAAGCCTCATACATAAATAATATTTATGCAAGGCCAGAGGAGCCCTTTCTTCAGAAATGAAATGTGTGAGAATGAATGCCAGTTAATAATTGAAATGTTGAATGCGAGATTTGTTCAAAAACATTAAACTAAATTACCCTCAGAGGCTGTCTGAAGAAGGGTCTCGACCCGAATCGTCACCCATTCCTTCTCTCCAGAGATGCTGCCTATGCCTCTGTTACCCCAGTTTTTTGTGTCTATCTTCGGTTTAAACCAGCATCCTTCCTACAGCATTCTGGTAAACCTTTTCTTCTCCCTCTTCAATGTCTCTACATCCTGTCTGTAATGGGGCGACCAGAACTGCATGCAATATTCCAACTGCGGCCGAACCAAAATCTTATAGAGCCGCATCATGACTTCCTGGCACTTGTACTCAAAGCATGCTGATGGCTGAGGGTACAACTGCTGCCATAATACACCTCATGTGACATAGACAGCTTCCGAGGGTAATTTAGTTTACGAATCTCGTATTCATCCTTTCAATTATTAACTAGCATTCGTTCACACACATTTCAAAATAATATGTTTCTATCCACCTGAAAATGACCAGAAACTGAACTGATTTTTGTGCATACCCATTTATCTTCCACACAGAACCATTCTGTCAGCCTAATTCTAGCCTTGGTGTAAAGATAATAAAAGACTAAGTTCCTCGGGATACTGTCATGACAAAAGAAATATGTTAGCAAAATTTGAAGACATTTGACCTCCCTAATTATGATCCTCTGACAGGGTTAAAACTGAACTTCTTTCTGCTGTAGATAATCACCATTGTCTTTTGGAACATCTGACAAAGGGAGGGCATATCTGAGATATTAGAAACTGCTGCCGGCTGACAATGAAATGCTTATACCAGCCATTGCTGTAGGCATCTTCATTCTTCATTCTGTCAAGGTTTTTTTCTGGGCAGGTTGCAATCCCTGTAAATTTATATTTACACAATGACAAAATCCTATGTGCAGCAAGAGATGCTTATCCTGTTAGCATTCTGATCTTATCTGGGACTTGAGGGCATATCATGACCTTTCTTCCCACCAATAGATGCTAAAGGAATTTCAATTCAAACAGAACACAATTCACAAAAGTTTGCAACAGAACATAATTTAGAATACCATGATGACAATAGAGTTACTACCTTACAGCGCCAGATACCCGGATTTGATCCTGACTACAGGTGCGTGTCTGTACGGAGTTTGTACATTCTCCTCAAGACCTGCATGGGTTGTTTCTGGGAGCTCTGGCTTTCTCCCACACTCCAAAGACGTACAGGTTTGTATGCGAATTGGCTTGGTATAATTGTAAAGTGCGCGTAGAATAGCTTTATTGTGTGGGGACCACTGGTCGGCGCGACTTGGTCGGCTGAAGGGCTTGTTTCCGTGTTGTGTCTCTAAACTAAACTAAACTAAACTAAACTAAACTAATATTCAAACAGGGTACACAAAAGGCTGAAGAAACTCAGCGGGTGCAGCAGCATCTAAGGAGCGAAGGAGATAGGCGACGTTTCGGGTCGAGACCCTTCTTCAGACCCTAACTAATATTCAAACAGAATGTCTTTTATTATAATGTCTAAATTTGCACCTGTTGGAAACTGTGATCCAAAAAGTTATTCATACGGTTACACAGAATCAAATAGTCAGGCAGCACAATTGAAATTAATTGTATGTATTTTCTTTCATTAAAAAAATATTCCTTGATGTAGCTTGATGTAGCTTTATTAATATAGTTGCAAATAAATTTACTACTAAAGTAATCTTTATGAGTAAATTAATTACGTTACTTATAAAAGTAACGATTTAAAATCGACAAAACTGACATTGATAAAAGCATGGAAAAGATTCCTTGGTGTTCACTATTTCGTTTTTCAGTCAGTTCATTATTTTTGGGGCATCGAATGACTTCCAACGTGTCTTCACAAGTGTTGTATGCCTCAGGAAATGAACACAATCTGAAGGATCAGTGGAATCTTGAAATTTCTGCTGAGGGTGCGGTAAGCGGGACCTGAACTGAGTCACTGCAACAAAAAATAAGAGTAAAAGGTCAACAAAAATATGACTGCATGTGGCTTTAGGAAGAACCCACTTGTGTCTGAAATTCCCCGATCCTCACTTCCAACTGGATTGTTTGACATTATCAGCATTAAATATATGAGGTCTCTTCCCTGTTATTTGTATTTGATGCATAAAATATAACATTTCAATGATTTAATTATACTTTATTGTCACATATACCTAGTTTCAGTGAAATTCTTTGTTTTGCATACAATCCGGTAAAATCATACACCAAAGCAGTACGCAAAGAGTCACCATGTTTCTGGCACCGACTAAGTTACAAAAAGTTAATCGAACAGTCTTATCTGCCGCATGTGGCGAAAGGCAGCACCTCCTCATTCTCGGCGGCTCTACTTACTCCGGTGGCATGGGTCCCTCTGTGCCCTCGGCAGCACTGCTCACTCTCGGTGGTCCTCCTCACTCTCGGCGGCACGGGACCCAATACGGCCTCGGCAACCCTGGTCCACATTCCTCTTGGTGGCCCTTCTCTCTCTCGGCGATGCAAGCACCCTTCGCTCTCTGATAAGGCTGTCAGAGGTTGTGGGATGAAGGGGGAAGAATGGGTTTGAGAGGGAAAGATAGATCAGCCTTGATTGAATGGCGAAGTAGACTTGATGGGCCAAATGGCTTAAATCTGCTCTGAGAACCATTGAATATAACTTATTTTCTAATGTCCTTTAGGTATGGATACCTTCTGCTTTTACATGGTCTTACTTACTGTATGTGACTCCATTCCCCTTCTGCTATAGAAAGGAAGTTAGTAAAGTGGAAAGGATGCATTAAAGATTTGGTTCAGAGATACAGCATGGAAACAGGAGCTTTGACACACCGAGTCTGCACACACCATCAATCACCTATTTGCACTGCAGTTACTCTCATTATATAGGAACTGTGGGCACCAGTTTGCACACAGCAAGCTGCCACAAAAAAAAAATTAAATGAGGACTCAGTAAAATGTTTGAGTGAGGCTGATCAAAGGAAAAGTGTTGATCTTGATACCACATATAATCTGCTTTGTTCTTCTTCAAAATGGTGTATTAAATCTTTCCTGAAAAAGATTCTGGTGAAAGATTGCACAACCAAAAGTACAATACAGTCTTAGTACCGGATTGTTTAGTTTAGAGATATAGCATAGAAACATGTCCTGAAACCATACCAACAATTGAACACCAATTTATTCCAGTACCATGTTATCCCACTTTTGCATTCACTCCCTACACACTAGAGGCAAGTTACTGTGATCAATTTACCTACAACCTTGCACCTCTTTGTGATGTGGAGGGAAATCCAGCTGGAAGAAACCCACATGGTCGCAGATAGAACATCCAAACTCCACATAGACAGTGCCTAAGGCCAGGATGGAACCCAGGTTTCTGACGTGATGCAACAGGTCTACCAGCTGTGCCACTGAGCCGCCCCTGTCATTTTAGATTTTTAATGCGTAGCTCTGGACTACTAATTGAGCTCTAAACTGTTTACTGTGGAGTTGAGAGGGCTTCGAAGTGAACTATGACTGATAATTTTGGTTATACTTAACATCCAAGTTTTCCCACAGAGTTCAACGAATGCTGAATGAGAGAGAGGGAGAGCACTGGCTGGTTTTCTCCTTCCTAATTCGTGGATACTGGCATCAATTGTGGGACCTTGTCTGGAATTTAAATTAATCCCTTTGGAAACTTATCAGTGAACTTGAACAAAAAAATATCACCGATAGTTCATAAAAGATGGCACCTCTAATTGTCCAGAGGTAATTCTCAGTCTAGTTCATGAATCTGATTTAGAATGACAGCCCATGTTTACTCCTAGTAAAATATACTACACCCATCACTGTTCTCATAAACATCTGATAATATCACCAGCCATTTCTTTTAACGAGTTGAGGTGATCCCAGAAAGTCCCAGAGACCACTAGTAATGCTACCACTGTGGCTGTTACAGTACCAGAACTTTTAATTGATTTTACTTTTTTCGTGAAACATCTGACCAGATTCCCTGAATATCATTGAAGCCTCAGAGACCTGCTGTGATCTTGGGCACTCTCTTCCAATGATGCTTCACAACCCAAGTTAGAAACCCCGAAGGGAAATGATGTAGCTATGTTCTGGTTTTGTTGAATTGAGTTGAGTTGAGTTGAGTTGAGTTGAGTTGAGTTGAGGTGTGTTTAGTTCCAGTTATATCCTATGCACTTTCCTACACTAGTTCTATCCTACACACTAAGAACAATCTACAGAAATCAATTAACCTATAAATCTGCAAGTTTTTAGAATGTGGGAGCAGCCAAAGAAAATGCACACTATCACAGGGAGAATGTGCAAACTCTATATAGACAGCACTTGTGGTAAGTATCAAACCCAGGTCCCTGGCGTTGCAAGGCAGCAACTCTACCACTGTGCCAATTCCCTGAATCCTATTGCTGTGATCTTGGGCACTACCCACCAATGAAATTTCACAACCTAAATTCCCTGCATTAACCCCAGCCTTTTGACTTTCTAATAACAATGCTATCACTTAACCAAGATAATGATAAGTGAGTCTTTAGGATGATTTTTTATGTGATTTCTCTCACTTGTCATGAGTCTACTATCTTAACAATGGAAGAATGCTGTAAACCTTGCAAGAACGACAAGACTAAGAATTTGCAAATATTCAACACTGAAGACTTTATCTCCATTTGAAATCTTCACATGAATCTTTCTGCATCCTCTGTTAATCCTATAACTTTTCAAATGGTCTCCATACTGGGAAAAATAATTAACTTTTATTTATATCAAAATTTATAACTTAAACTATAACTATAACATTGTTTAACACACATCAATCGATTAAGTTCATGGTTAAAAACACTTTATTTGGATTAAAATTAACCCCCTCTTCTCTCTAGCATGTATAACAATAACCAACAGAGATGAATAGACTTTTGGATAGTAGAAAGCCAAGGGAATTACGGCTGGCACGAGTATATTAAAGATTAGTTACAAACTTATTGAGGGCGGACCAGGCATGCACGGGCTGAATGACTCTCTCTTGCTTCCCTTCCTTATATTCCAATAGAGTCAAGATTCTAGAATGTTTTATTGTCATATGTCCCAAACAGAACAATGAAATTCTTACTTGCAGCAGCACAACAGCATATGTAAACATAGTACTGTAAACAATATAATAAATGAAACAAAAGTTCAATATATATATGTATATACATATATATAGAGAGAGAGATAGACATAAAATGCTGAAGTAACTCAGCGGGACAGGCAGCATCTCTGGAGAGAAAGAATGGGAGACATATCAGGTCGAGACCCTACTTCAGAAACGTCACTCATTCCTTCTCTCCAGAGATGCTGCCTGTCCAGCTGAGTTACTCCAGCATTGAAAATATATACATATATTAAACTTTTGTTTCGAAAGTACAGGAGCCTGTAATCAGTGTCCACCAGGTTCAGGTATAGTTTATTTGGAACAATCAACAGGTTTTTGAACAATACACAGCCTCATAAACTTTGAATTTCTAATGTCTGTTCATGGTTGTAGTAAGGACATTGGTTTTTACACTGGTATCATAAAGTCATAGACACTTACAGCATGGAAACAGGCCCATTGGCCCAACTCTCATGATCTTATACACCCTATAAGATCACTCCTCATCCACCATGCGCTCAAAGGAATGAAGTCTAAAGGGCCTGTCCCACTTTGTCGAGTTTTCAGCAGACTGCGGGCGACTGTCAAGTTAGTGGCACTTGCCTGAAAAACTGGGAACCGGAATGGCGACTGTCAGAGGAGAACACGCCCGCACAAACACATTGCAAAGGCGGGGCCAGGGAAAGCGGGGGAGCGCTGTCTGAAATTCACACGGTGCAAAGCCAAGGTGATACAGACACACACAGGAAGGTTAAGACGGTTACATAGTGTACGGTAAGTCCTTTAAAAGAGGGGGGAGAGGAGAAGGGGGGGGGGGGAGAAGGGGAGGGATAAGGGCAGTGAGAAGGGAGGGGAGAAGAGTGGGGAGAAGGGAGGAAGAAGGGGGGAGAATGGGGGGGAGAAGGGGGGGAGAAGGGGGGGAGAGAGGGGAGAGGAGAATGGGAGGGAGGAGAAGGGGGGAGGAGAAGGGGGGGTGGTCGGTTATCCTTGGTTCTGAAAACTCATGCTTACGTTTTTTTTCCCCAATGAGCCAATGAAAATGCCTGGTCACCAAAGGCGATTAACTAAAACTACCTACGACTACCTCGACTACCCATAACTACATGGCGACCCCACTACAACTGCACCTACGACTACAGGATTATCGATTTTCTCCATGGCGACCAATTTTTGGTCGCAGAAAAATTTTAAACATGTTGAAAAATTTGCCACGACCATACTGAGACTCACCAGAGACCACCAGCAAGCATGTGGCGACCATGTGGTGATCATGAGGCGAGCGCAGAGTCTCCTGCACTCACCTAAAAAGTCGCCTAAGTGGGACAGGCTATTTAGCGTACTCAACCTCCAACTATAGCTCCGGCCCCCGTTCCTGCCAACATCCCCGTGAAACTTCTCTGCACCCTTTCCAGTTTAACAACATCTTTCCTATAACAGGGTGACCAAAACTGAACCCTATACTCTAAATGTAGCCTCACCAATGTCTAGTACAACTGTAACATGAACTCCCAACATCTATACCCAAAGGTCTGACTGATGAAGGCCAATGTGTCAAAAGTCTTCTTGACCACAATGGTTATGATTATTAATGTATTGAATCAAAAAAATAATAATCTTTGTGTATTGCGTTTACTGGTCTGTTAAGCTGCTGCAAGTCGGAATTTTAATGGTTTCATTGTCGATACATATGACAATTATGCAGTCTTAAGCAGGATGGGACTTCCGATGCTGGTTTTAACTGAGATAAACACAAAATGCTGGAGTTACTCAACGGGACAGGCAGCATCTCTGGAGAGGAATGGGTGATGTTTCGGGTCGAGACCCTTCTTCAGAAGAAAGAGGGTCTGAACAAGGGTCTCGATCCGAAACATCTCCCGTTCCTTCTCTCCAGAGATGCTGTCTGTCCCGCTGAGTTACTTCACCATTTTATATCTAATTATGTAGCCTTGTCTCTTGACTCTCTTGGAGCCAAAACCCTTGGTGATTTTCCATTGCTAATCAGTGGAGCAAAAAATGAGAACTGAAACTGGCACCCAAATAGAAAATACAGTTTGCTGCAAATAGCAAATTCCATGATTTTTCTTGGTCCTCGCAGTACACATGAAAAAGAACCTTCTCCTGCATAACATTCACTAAAAAGGCAAAAATGATTGAATGCTATGTACACTGGCCACAAGAATGATGAAATAAGAGTAAAAGGAGCAGTCAGTGAGTGCAGACAGACATGTTACATGGTAAGTCACTTTTAGTTCTGGATTGACCTTAGCGTGGCCCAAGATAACAAAGAAGGTGTTAGACGTGCAATGTATTTATTAATGAACACTAGCTTTATCTTACAACCTACTCCAGATAGTTAAATCCAGCTATTTAGGTGCAAAGCATGAAAGGCAAAGAGATGAAATTAATATATTTTCTTGCACTTTGTAATTTGGAGTCTTCAGTGACGTGCCCCCCAAGTTTGACTCCAGTATGTTTTCAAACTAATGTTTGTGCAGCCTAAATATGCCAGCAGTCAAAGGCATGCCTGTTACAAGGGCTTATCAACATCTTGTACAAAGGTTAAAATGCTCATAACTCTTCACAAGCTTCACCATGAAAGAAAAATAGCTGCAGTGAAAGAAATACATTTCATTAACTAGACTGTGTAGGAAGGCACTGCTGATGCTGGTTTACACCAAACATAGACACATAAAGCTGGAGTAACTCAACGACACAGGCAGCATCTCTGGAGAAAAGGAATGACTGACGTTTCGGGTCGAGACCCTTCTTCAGACTGGAATGATGTCCTCTTGAGTGTTTTGAATCTGAATGCTATATTGGAATAGAATTTGTTTAGATGTAAATTGTGGAGCATTTTTCAATATTCATCGACTTTATTTTTAACAGAATCAGATAGGAGCATTTAGGAAGATTTTTAAAATACATTTTGGTTTGTATAAAGTCAACCGATAAAGTTGCACAAGAGACGGCCGGTGCCAGAATCTGGAGTGAAAGATGTGGATGGCGTGAAGATTGCTGGTGAAACCCAGTTGTGTCACCACTCCTCTATCAGTCACGGATGACCAGTCTCAATCTAAAACATTGACTGCCCATTTCCCTCCACAAATGTTCAAGACTCAAACATAATGTCTATGTACAGTATTATCTGGTTTGAGTGGATGGCATCCCTCCAGCTTTTCACTGTACCTCAGTATATGTCGCAATAATAAATCTGACCCTAAACATAAACATAAATCTAAAATTCAGAGACCGTTAATACAATTTTAATCCTCTGAGAGCTTGTCATAGGGTTTATTTAAGTTTATGTGTCCAGATTAAGGGAAAGACGGGAGGGTTAAAATGCTGTTATTGGGGTGATGTAAACTGGATGTACTTATCACCCTCATCATCGCGGTGCCATAGTTAATACTACAGCTCATGGGTTCCATGCAACATCGTGGCAAGACTGCAGAAAATGATTTTGCAAGCATATCACACAAGGCTGCGATAAATAATTTTGCAAGCATATCACACAAGGAGCAGCTTATTAGATCGGATGGGTTGTCCCCATTAATCATTATGCGAAACAATTGCACATTATACATTAACACATCCATTCATACATAGTTTAGTAATAAGTGACATGCAGGGCTTGAGACATTCCATTCAGTAGTCATAAGCTTTGTCATTCTTCCATGATAATTTATATTTGGCTCTTTAGACCACATCAAACAACATCGTATAAAACAGGGTACACAAAATGCTGGAGAAACTCAGCGGGTGCAGCAGCATCTATGTTGTTTGATGCGGTCTAAAGAGGAAGACTTTGAATTCCTCACATTATCAGCCTTTTGTCTAACATATTTTATGAATCTATTTTTACACAGAGAAATTCATCAGTGACCTACTTTACAATGAGATAAATATAATTTGGCCAATGACAATCAAGATTAATGTATTTGGAGTTGGGATTTAAGGAGGACTTTAGTCCATTTCTCCTCAGGTTTATGTTTAGATTTATTATTGACACGTGTACTGTGAAAAGCTTTGTTTTGCCTGGTATCCAAGCAAACCAGACATACCATACAACAATATGAAGATAGACACAAAATGCTGGAGTAACTCAGTGGAGAGAAGGAATGGGTGGCATTTTAGGTTCGAGACCCTTCTTCAGACTAGCCAGGGAAAGGGGAACACTTCTCTTTTTTTCCTGTCCCCTTTCCCCTGACTAGTCTGAAGAAGGGTCTCAACCAGAAACGTCACCCATTCCTTCTCTCCAGAGAAGCTGCCTGTCCTGCTGAGTTACTCCAGCATGTTGTGTCTATTTTCATTTTAAACCAGCATCTGCAGTTCCTTCCTATACACCATACAAAAATACAATGAGTGGGAAGAAACTGCAGACGCTGGATTAAACAGAAGATAGACACACAATCCTGGAGTAACTCAGCGGTCAGGCAGCATGGCAAACTCAAATCATCTCAAGTATAAAAGATAGAACAGAGGTGAAGATACAGAGCACAGAATCTAATTCTCATCATCGTAGAGCATCTGTTCCATAGAAAAGGTCTGATATCCCCAATGTGGTAGAGATCAATTGGACAGTATCCTGGCTTGAGGAAGGACCGTTCAGAAACCTAAACCAGAGGAGAACGAACTGTTCCTGAGTCTGGCAATACGTCCTTTCAAACTTCTGTACCTTTAACTTTTATTTACTTTAGAAATACAGCATGGAAACAGGTCCTCGCAGCCGCCAAGTCTGTGCCTAGCGGCAATCACCCTGTACACTAGCATATCCCATACATGAGAGACAATTTACAAATTTTACCAAAGCCAATTAACCTACAAACCTGCATGTCTCTGGAGTGTGAAAGGAAACTGGAACACTGGGAGATAACCCACACGGTCAAAGGGAGAATGTGCATCGGTCGTGAGGATCGAACATAGATCTTTGTCGCCGTAAGGCAACAACTCTACCGTTGGAGCAGAAAGCTGCAGGTCCAGGATTAGAAGGTATTAGTTAAAAGGAGATGTTGGACAAACTTGGATTATTTTCTTCAGCATGCTGGAGGTTGAGGGAAGACCTGGAGAAATCTATAACATTTTGAGAAGCGTAGATAGAGTAGACAGTCAGAACATCTTTGCCAGGGTGAAAATGTCAAGGACTAGAGGGCACATCTTGAAGCTGAAAGAGGCAAAGTGTAAAGGAGAGGTGCAGGACAAGATTTTTATACAGAGTGTGATGGGTGACTGAAATGTGCTGCCAGGGATGGTGGTGGAGGCACTGACTCAGTGGGCCGAAGGGCCTGTTTCCGCGCTGTGTCTCTAAAGTCTCAATCTAAAGATATTATTGATTGTCAGATATTTATTTCACAAAATGAGAGATGACTTTCCTATAATACAGTGTCTGAGGTCTCCTGATTTTGCAAGCCTTTCTTTCTTAGGACTAATGGAATCAAGGGATATGGAGAGAAAGCAGGAACGGGGGACTGATTTTGGATGATCAGCCATGATCATATTGAATGGCGTTGCTGGCTTGAAGGGCCGAATGGCCTACTCCTGCACCTATTGTCTATGTTTCTATGTTTCTTTACTTAGGTGAAGACTGCTTTTGTTTGATTGTGACACTGTCCGTAAACACACACATAGCACCTGAATGAGCTTTGCTGCAAGCATTTTCCAGTTTTAGCCGGCAAGGTGAAACAAAGACAGCAAATTGGATAAACAAAAGAAAAATCACCACTTGTCAAAATTCACAAGGCAGAAATTCAATTGAATAATTGCGCTGGGGCAGTGTTGTAACCTATAATGGTATCACATTCTTAGACTCACCCTCAGCTAGTTATTACTCTGAAATACAAACCATCGAGTTTATTTTAAATAATTAGTAGTGTGTTTTACTATTCATACAACGTGTGATTACACAATGGAGACAGCATAAGTAAATATGAAATAAAGAACACAGTGATATTAAAATAAGGAAAGTTCCCTGCTCAGCACATTCCTGTTAAATCAACTGCCATTACATATTCAAAATACTACATATCATTCCCCAAAGCACCCACCATCCAAAGAGCGCACTGCAGTTATCTTGTAAGGGATCAAGACAATCTGACCTTACTTACACTTTTGCACTTTAGTTTGAACTAAACTAACCGTTCTGAGGTTAGGCAAGTGTGTACGCGCGCGTGTGTGTGTGTGTGTGTGTGTGTGTGTGTGTGTGTGTGTGTGTGTGTGTGTGTGTGTGTGTGTGTGTGTGTGTTTTGTGCGTGTGGCTGTTTGTGTATGCGTTTTGTGCGTGTGGCTGTTTGTGTGTGTGTGGCTGTGTGTTTTGTGTATGTGTGTGTGTGTGTGTGTATGTGTTTAGGCACATATGTGTGCGTATGCACATGTTTTTGTGGTGTGTGCGTATGTGTTTTGTGCATCTGTCTGGTGTGTGGGTGTGTTTTGTGCGTGTGTGTGTGTGCTTTGTGTGTGCGTGTGCGTGTGCGTGTGTGTGTGTGTGTGTGTGTGTGTGTGTGTGTGTGTGCGTGCGTGTGTGTGCGTGTGAGTGTGTGTGTGTGTGTGTGTGTGCGCGTGTGGTAGGCAGCATGGGTGTGAGGGTATTTGTGCTTGTGTGAATGTGTGTGTGAATGTTTCTGTGGAAGTGCATGTCTGGTGGGTAGAACAAGAATAAATGTGTGTGGGATGGAGAAGGGTTTGGGATGGAGTGAATGATGTGTATATGTAATGTTAGTGGGCCTTATCATCATTACCTTTTCCTCCTCTTCATCACTGGTTGAGCAAGATTAATTCTTATTTTGCTACTCTTCAACATCATTATTTCCCTCTTCCCACATCATCCTTTAGCTCCAGTGGATGAGCAGGGCAAGAGCGTGTGCTTTGAAAATTCATTGAAGATTGTGGATGTTCCTGTTGCAATAAATCATTGGGATGATGCTAAGGCTTTGGGGATGGTACAGTTTAGAGATACAGCATAGAAACGGGCTCTTTGGCCCACCGAGTCCATGCCAACCTGTTCACACTAGTTCTATGTTATCCCACACGGTTCCGCTCCCTACACATGATGGGCAATTTTTACAGAGGCTAATTAACCTACAAACCTGTACGTTTTTGAGATGTGGGAGGAAACCGGTCGACCCGGAGGAAACCCATGTAGTCACAGGGAGAACGTGCAAACTCTACACCGACAATGCCCGAGGTCAGGATTGTACCCGGGTCTCTGGTGCCGTGAGGCTGCAGTTCTACCAGCTGTGTCACTGTGGAGGTTTACCCTTACACATGAAGAACTTAACTTATATGAAGAGGATAGAAAGCTGTGCTTCTTCTCCCGATCACAGGGAAAGTTAATGGGAGACCAGACAGAATGAGAAGAATGGGCCTCCTCTACAAAATGAATCGTAATCAAAGGATTTTAATTAATTGGTAAATAACCCAACAGGGATGAAAGGGATCCCACCCTGCTCCCTGTAAGGACTCCATCCCCTATTCCCAATTCCTCCGTCTACGCCGCATCTGCTCCCAGGATGAGGTGTTCCACACCAGGTCATCACAAATGGCCTCATTCTTCAGAGAACGGGGATTCCCCTCCCCCACTATTGATGAGGCTCGCACCAGGGTCTCCTCCATACCCCGCAACACTGCCCTCGCTCCCCATTTCCCCCACTCGCAAACAGGGCAGAGTCCCCCTGGTCCTCACCTTTCACCCCACCAGCCGGCAAATACAACATATAGTCCTCCGCCAGTTTCGCCACCTCCAACGTGACCCCTCCACCCGCCACATCTTCCCATCTCCCCCCCTGTCTGCCTTCCGCAAAGACCGCTCCCTCCGCAACTCCCTTGTCCATTCTTCCCTCCCCTCCCACTCTACCCCTTCCCCGGGCACTTTCCCTTGCAACCGCAAGAAATGCAACACTTGTCCCTTCACCTCCCCCCTCCACTCCTTTCAGGGACCCAAGCAGTCCTTCCAGGTCCGACAGAGGTTCACCTGCACCTCCTCCAACCTCATCTACTGCATCCGCTGCTCCAGATGCCAGATGATCTATATCGGTGAGACCAAGCGGAGGCTTGGCGATCGCTTCGCCGAACACCTCCGCTCGGTCCGCAATAACCAACCCGACCTCCCGGTGGCTCAGCACTTCAACTCCCCCTCCCATTCCACATCCGACCTCTCGGTCCTGGGCCTCCTCCACGGCCAGAGTGAGCAACACCGCAAGCTGGAGGAACAGCACCTCATATTCCGCTTGGGGAGTCTGCATCCTTTGGGCTTGAATATTGAATTTTCTCAATTCTGTTAACCCTTGCTGTCTCCTCCCCTCCCACCTCTCCCTCAGCCCTCGGGCCCTGGCATTCCCTCCATCTCCATCTCCCTCCCCCACCCCAGTCGCACCAGCTTCTCATTTTCACACCACAAACAGCTTACAATGGCTTGTTCCCTTTATCACCGATACTTCTTTGCATATCTTTCACTCATTGTTCCTTATCTCTCCACATCACCGTCTATATCTCTCGTTTCCCTGATCCCTGACCAGTCTGAAGAAGGGTCTCGACCCGAAACGTCGCCTATCTCCTTCGCTCCTTAGATGCTGCTGCACCCGCTGAGTTTCTCCAGCTTTTTGTGTACCAGGGATGAAAGGGAGACTTTGCACAATAAATCGACACAGTGGCGCAGCAGTAGAGTTGCTGCTAACAGCGCCAAAGACCCGGGTTCACTCCTGACTATCGGTGCTGTCTGTACGGAGTTTCTACGCTCTCCCTGAGACCGCATGGGTTTGGATTTTCACTGGCTTCCTCTCACATTCCAAAGACGTGCAGGTTTGTAGGTTAATTGGCTTCTGTAAAAAATATTTCCCTAGTGTATGGGATGGAACTAGTGAATGGGTGATCGCTGGTAGGCATGGACTCGATGGGCTTGAAGGGCCTGTTTCCACGCTGAATCTCTAAACATTAAACACTAAAATCAGCCAGCATCTCTGGAGAAAAAGGATGGGTGATGTTTTGGGTCAAGACCCTTCTTCAGACCCAGATGGGTTCAGACCCGTAATGTCACCCATCCTTTTTCTCCAGCAATGTCTGACCCACTGAGCTACCCCAGCACTTTGTGTCAATCTTCAGTATAAACCAGCATCTGCAGTTCCTTTGGATTTTTTAAGGAATTAATGCGGATATGATGGGTTGATTGCCTTTTCTGAAATGCAAGGTTCCTTAGTTCACTGAAGCTCCCACTGAAGGTAGGATTGGCATGGATGATGATTCTCTGACTCCCACAAGGCAGTTCCCTGTTCTACGTCTGGCAAATTGGGCTCTGAACTGGAGTGAGACAAGCCATTCCACAACCAGAGTAATTACTATCTTCAAAAAAGCCTGCAGAGGAAAACCAAAGTATAGAAAAACAAAAGCTGAATCAACATTACCTGATAGTAACTGTCCCAAAATATAATCACCCATAATGGAACTTAAGCAAAGAAACCACAATTTAACCAAGTGTAGGCGGCATATTTATACCAAATTCATCACACAGGGAGTTAAAGAAGGCTTGCTTTGTTCACAATGATTCAACAGCGGTCAGTCTTGAGTATTTCTGGCAAAGGTTCAAAATATTTTGTGACTATCAGGAAATCCTTTTACTAATCCATCACAGAAAGTTGAATAAAAATTTTTGCTTCCAGATAAATAAAACGATTTTAAAGTGAGCAGCCTATCAGTTTTCCTACGCTAATAATGCCTTTAGAATGACCCAATTCCGAGTTCAGGCAAGCATTATTATGTGGCAAGAAGCAATTGAAAAGTCAATGCAGTCACATGTTTCCATAGCTGTGGAGTCAGTAATTGAATAGACCCTTCTTTTAGTTGTAAATTTGTTTAACTAGAAGATGAGATTACCTTGTCTGCTCACGCTGTAAATCCCATGATTTCAGTTAAGCTTTTAAGAAATGAAACCTCTCTTGGGTATTTTCAGAACGAGTTTGTTTGTCAGTCAGTAAAATCCATGGCAAACAACATCTGTCCTTTTATGCAACTGAATGTTATTTATTTTCTAAAAGCAAATACTTTTTTCTTTCTCTGCCATTGTCTCTCTTTCCTTCACCTTTCCTTTACCTTCACTTCATCAGACACAGTGTACTGCTCAATATTGGCACCCTGTTAATCAGACAAACACAAAAAAGTAATTCCGTGGGACAAGCAGCATCTCGAGAAAAAGAGTAGGTGATCTTTTGGGTCGAGACCCTTCTTCAGACTGAGATTTTGGGAAAAGGGAAAGAGAGATAAAGACAGATCTGAGAACAAATGAATGGAACATGGTTAGTTATATGCAAAAAAAAACACAGAAATTGCTGGAATAACTCGATGGATCAGCCAGCATCTCCAGAGAACATGGATAAACAATGTTTTGGGTTGGACCCTTCATCAGACTCTTTAGAAGGGTCACAATATGGATAGGTGATATTTCAGGTCAGGACCCTTCAGAAGGTTGGGTTGGGACCCTTCTTCAGGTTGTGACCAAAAATGTTGCCTTTCCAGGTCCTCCAGAGATGTTGCTTGACCCGCTGAGTTACTCCAGCATGTTCTGTCTTTTTTGGAAACCAGCACCCGCAGTTTGCTGTGTCGACGTTAATCTGATGCGTATTATCCTGAGTTTCTACGTTGCCAAGCTATCTTGCTGTGGAAAGCATGTGACCTAGCATCACCTGCATGATCATTAAACCAGGTGCTTAAGGAGCAATATTCTGCAGGGCAGTTCTGACACAGCCTTCAAAAACAGCACCAATGCTGCTTATCCAGGATGTCCAACCAAATACTGGAGTTATAGACAATAGACAATAGACAATAGGTGCAGGAGGAGGCCATTTGGCCCTTCGAGCCAGCATTGCCATTCAATGTGATCATGGGCTGATCTTCCCCAATCAGTATACCGTTCCTGCCTTCTCCCCATACCCCCTGACTCTGCTATTTTTAAGAGCCCTATCCAGCTCTCTCTTGAAAGCATCCAGAGAACCTGCCTCCACCGCCCTCTGAGGCAGAGAATTCCACACTCACCACTCTCTGTGAGAAAAAGTGTTTCCTTGTCTCCGTTCTAAATGGCTTACTCCTTATTCTTAAACTGTGGCCCTTGGTTCTGAACTCCCCCTACATCCCCCATGTTTCCTGCCTCCAAGTGTGTCCAAGCCCTTAACAATCTTATATGTTTCAATGAGATCTCCCCTCATCCTTCTAAACTCCAGACTGTACAAGACCAGCCGTTCCATTCTCTCAGCATATTACAGTCCCGCCACCTCGGGAATTAACCTTGTAAAGCTACGCTGCACTCCCTCAATAGCAAGAATGTCCTTCCTCAAATTAGGGGACCAAAACTGCACACAATACTCCAGGTGTGGTCTCACTAGGGCTCTGTACAACTGCAGAAATACCTCTTTGCTTCTATATTCGATTCCTCTTGTTATAAAGGCCCACATGCCATTCACTTTCTTCACTGTCTGCTGTACCTGCATGCTTACTTTCATAGACTGATGTACAAGGACACCCAGATCCCGTTGTACTTCCCCTTTTACCAACTTGACGCCATTTAAATAGTAATCTGCCTTCCTGTTTTTGCTACCAAAGTGGATAACCTCACATTTATCCGTATTAAACTTCATCTGCCATGCATCTGCACACTCCCGCAACCTGTCCAAGTCACCCTGCATTCTCATAGCAATGCAGGGTTATTGTTGCTGGGGAGGTAAACCTCCCAAGATGGAAATGTACAAGGAACTGAAAGAAAGCAGCACAATCAATTGAAAGATTGCATTGAAGACGCAAAGTGGGGGAGTAATTCAGAGGGTCAGGCAGTGTCCCTGGAGAACATGGGTCGTGATCCTTCTTCAGATGCCAAGAAATGAAAGAAACAACTAACTGCATTATTGCAATGATTATTCAAATAATTCCAAACTTCACATTTTATCCAATCACCAGATGTGAGTGTTGATGGTGAGATCAGAATTGGCAGCCTTTCTAAATTAACCTTGAACAAAATGGCTTGCTGAATTATTCAGATGATTGTGAAGCATCTGCAACACTGAGCATAGATATAAATCTGATTGTATTGGATAAATATGGAAAATTTCCTTCTCTAATCAAGAGTCAAGAATGATGAGTCAAGGGTTACACAAAAAGCTGGAGAAACTCAGCGGGTGCAGCAGCATCTAAGGAGCGAAGGAGATAGGCGACGTTTCGGGTTGAGACCCTTCTTCAGACTGGTCAGGGATCAGGGAAACGAGAGATATAGACGGTGATGTGGAGAGATAAAGAACAATGAATGAAAGATATGCAAAAAAGTATTGATGATAAAGGGAACAAGCCATTGTAAGCTGTTTGTGGTGTGAAAATGGGAAGCTAGTGCGACTAGGGTGGGGGAGGGAGATAGAGATAGAGGGAATGCCAGGGCCCAAGGGCTGAGGGAGAGGTGGGAAGGGGAGGAGACAGCAAGGGTTAACAGAATTGAGAAAATTCAATGTTCAAACCCAAAGGATGCAGACTCCCCAAGCGGAATATGAGGTGCTGTTCCTCCAACTTGCGGTGTTGCTCACTCTGGCCGTGGAGGAGGCCCAGGACCGAGAGGTCGGATACGGAAAGGGAGGGGGAGTTGAAGTGCTGAGCCACCGGGAGGTCGGGTTGGTTTTTGCGGACCGAGCGGAGGTGTTCGGCGAAACGATCACCAAGCCTCCGCTTGGTCTCACCGATATAGATCATCTGGCATCTGGAGCAGTGGATGCAGTAGATGAGGTTGGAGGAGGTGCAGGTGAACCTCTGTCAGACCTGGAAGGACTGTTTGGGTCCCTGAAAGGAGTGGAGGGGGGGAGGTGAAGGGACAAGTGTTGCATTTCTTACGGTTGCAAGGGAAAGTGCCCGGGGAAGGGGTAGAGCGGGAGGGGAGGGAAGAATTGGCAAGGGAGTTGCGGAGGGAGTGGTCTTTGCGGAAGGCAGACGGGGGGAGATGGGAAGATGTGGCGGGTGGAGGGGTCACGTTGGAGGTGGCGAAACTGGCGGAGGACTATGTGTTGTATTTGCTGGCTGGTGGGTGAAAGGTGAGGACCAGGGGGACTCTGCCCTGTTTGCGAGTGGGGGAATGGGGAGAGAGGGCAGTGTTGCGGGGTATGGAGGAGACCCTGGTGCAAGCCTCATCAATAGTGCGGGAGGGAAATCCCCGTTCTCTGAAGAATGAGGCCATTTGTGATGACCTGGTGTGGAACACCTCATCCTGGGAGCAGATGCGGCGTAGACGGAGGAATTGGGAATAGGGGGTGGAGTCCTTACAGGAAGCAGGGTGGGAGGAAGAGTAGTCCAGGTAGCTGTGGGAGTCAGTTGGTTTGCAGTGGGTGTCGGTCAGGAGTGTATCACCAGCAATAGAGATGGTGAGGTCAAGGAATGGTAGGGAAATGTCGGAAATGGTCCAAGTGTATTTGAGTGCCGGATGGAAGTTGGTGGTGAAATGAATGAAGTCAGTCAGTTGTGTGTGGGTGCAGGAGGTGACACCAAAGCAGTTGTCGATGTAATGGAGGTAGAGGTCGGGGATGGGGCCCTGGTACGCCGAGAACAAGGATTGTTCGACGTACCCAACAAAGAGGCAAGCGTAGCTGGGGCCCATGCGTGTGCCCAAAGCTACGCCTTGTGTTTGGAGGAAATGGGAGGAATCAAAAGAGAAGTTATTGAGGGTAAGGACCAACTCTGCTAGGCGGAGGAGGGTGTCAGTGGACGGATATGGGTTGCTCCTCTGCTCGAGGAAGAACCGAGAGACCGTCCTGGTGGGGGATGGAGGTGTAGAGTGACTGGACGTCCATGGTAAAGATGAGAGGATGGGGGCCTGGAGAATGGAATGCACGGAGCCGACGGAGAGTGTCTGAGGTGTCTTGAACATAGGTGGGGAGGGATTTAACAAAGGGGGATAGGATGGCGTCAAGGTATGTAGAAATGTGTTCGGTGGGACACGAACAGGCGAGACAATGGGTCTGCCAGGGCAGTCGGGTTTGTGGATTTTGGGGAGAAGGTAAAAGCAGGCCGTGCGGGGCTGGGAAACGATGGTGGCTCGGGGGGGGTAGGGAGCCGGAGCTGATGAAGTCGGTTATGGTGCTCGAGATGGTGGCCTGGAGTTCGTCAGTGGGGTCATGGTCCACGGGTAAGTAGGAGGAGGAGTCCGAGAGTTGGCGCGCGGCCTCCGCTTTGTAGAGATCGACGCGCCAGACTACCACGGCACCTCCCTTGTCGGCGGGTTTGATAACCCAGTCTGGGTTGTTACGGAGTGAGTCGATGGCAGTACGTTCGGGGCTGGAGAGATTGGAGTGAGACAGGGGGGTGGAGAAGTCGAGGCGGTTGATGTCCCAACGGCAGTTCTGGATAAATAGTTCTAGAGTCGGAAGGCTACGAGGGGGGGTCCAAGAGGAGGGGGTACGTGGGAGACAGGAAAAGGGATCATCAGTGGGGGGCAAAGAATTCTTCCCGTGGAAGAACGCTGTGAGGCGGAGGCGACGGTAGAAGAGCTCCAGATCGTGGTGGGCGCGGAACTCATTGAGGTGGGGACGGAGGGGGACAAAGGTGAGACCTTTGCTGAGGACCGAGCTTTCAGTGTCGGAGAGGGGGAGGTCCGGGGAGATGGTGAACACGTGGCAAGGATAGGGCTTGTGGCCGGAGGAAGGCAGGTGATTGAAACTGAGGACGGAGCGTTGTGTGGTGGGGGGGTGGAGGGTGGTCAGGGGATGGGGGGGTCTGGGAGCTGTGGTGTGGGTGGGGAAGAGCAGGGGTTACATGGTAGGGGGGGGGATGGAGAAGACCCAGTGGAAAGCCGCGAAGGTTACTGGGGCTGGGGAGACGGGCACTAGGACCCAGTGCCATTAAAGACAGAGTGGTGGGAGGCGTTAGCAACGTGGAGGCTTCAGGCCCACTGTGGAGTCCAGTCTGCAGGTGAGGCGACGGCTGCGGGCTGCTGGAGGGCGGTGGAGTGTCGTGGGTCAGCGGACCCGAAGGTAAGAGTACGTGGGCAGTGGAGTCGGGGTCGGCGGGCGATGCGTTGGAGGTCCCGGTGGGCGGGTGGTCGGTCCGACCGGTGAGGCGGCGAGATGAGTGGGGTGCGGTGCGGCGGCCATGTTCGGGGAGCCCCGGTCCGGCGGCGATGCAAGGTGAGGCGGGTGCGGCTGTGGTCTTCGGTGGGCCCAGTACACCGGCGATGCTGGATGGGCCCAGTGTGGCGGCTGTGGTCTTCGGCGGGCCCAGTACACCGGCGATGCTGGATGGGCCCGGTGCGGTGATGGAGTTAGGTGGTCCCGGGGGACGGCGAGGTTCGGCAGTCGCGTTGCGCTGGTGATGTGCGGTGGAATCAGGGAGGGGGAGATAAACAGAGTTACCGGGCAGGCATCGGGGCTGGCCGTCATCGGTAGGCAGGTGGAGGTCGGCGGCAGCATCGGCGTGGAGGTCGGTGAAGGCGGCGTCCTGGTGAGTCCTGGAGGCGCTCCTCGTGGACAAGATGGCGTCGGGGGACTCAGGTCTGCGGCTCGGGCCAGAGTTGGGGCCCGGGGCCTACGGGCGGTCGAGTCGGGGATTGTCGGTGGCTGGAACGGCCTGGAGGCGGGCTAATTTCAGGTCCTTGGTGGAGGTAAGGTGGGACAGGAATTGTTGATTGAAGCGGTGGATCTTCCGGAGGATGTAGTGTAGTTGGGCTCCGTTGCAGGTCTGGGTGAGAGAGGCCCGAAGTTTCGGGAGAGTCAATGCGAGGTCCTGCTGGTGTCGGCGCATGGCAACCAGGGTGCATCTTAGTGCCCAGTTGGAGAATTGTACAGTGTGGCGGTAGATAGCCAGTCGGTACCGAGAGTCCGGCTGGGGTCCGAACTGGGAAGCAGGGAATTGGAGCTGGAATCCACGGGGTATGAGATGGAGGCGCAGGCAAGCCGCGAGGAAGCAGATGTGGCTGTGGAATCGAGTCAGGGTGAGGATGTGGTCGTAGAGTTGGAGGGAAGGGGGTATCACAGAGGGGGAGCAGTTAGAGAGGAGGTTGTCTCCGTAGGGAGGAGGAGAACTTCTTCAAAGTAGGCATACCTTGAGGAGATGTCGCAGTGGAGTAGACAAAGTGAGTCAAGAGTGTTTTATTGTCAAATGTCCCACAAAGGAACAATGGCGTTTAAGGGAGGCAGAGAGGCACACAGAACCCCATGTTCAATCGTGACTATGGGTGCTGTCTGTGCAGAGTTTGCATGTTTTCCCTGTGACTGTATGGGTCTTCTTCAAGTGCTCCAGTTTACTCCAACATTCCAAAGATGTACAAGTTTGTAGATTAGTTGGCGTCTGCAACTTGTGGTTAGGATAGAACTAGTGTACAGGTGATCGCTGGTCAGCGTGGTCTCAGTGGGCTGAAGGGCATGTTTCCAAGTTGTACCTCTGAACTAGGCTCATGAAATTCTGACCTGCAGCGGCAACACATTTGCAGTGCTATTAACAGATAACAGCACCCAGATAACTTGCCAGAGAGTGGAACAGCAAAGTTGAGTCAAACATCAAGCCCCTTTGTGGAGTTCAGTAGGTGAATATCACTGCTTATTGACTAAACCAATTGGCACAGTAATAGTGTCCAAAGAAGTGATTTTGTCAGTGGAATGGAGTCTATTCACAGCTGTCTCAAAATAATCCTCTGAACCAGAGTTCTAACAAATAGGTTGGGCCTTGTTAGGGATATGGCAGGAAGCTTGCCAGCATCAAATGTTATCTGCTTAGATTTCAGTAATATTCCTTTACATACTTGAGGACGTCTAAGGTATGGTTCTTGCCAATTTGAATAAAATCTTTCTAGGATTAAATAAATGAATCGTGTCCCCATGGAGGCAAGCTGTGTGCTTCTTATTGTGCAAATAGAAACTGTAGCTGTGTGAAATTCTCACCAGCTTGATTTGAATCTTTTGCACGTAATGAGAGGGGCTTTTCACATGTGTCCAGCTGACCAAAAATAATATTGGCTGAAATTGACGGCATTCCATTTCCAGTTAGTTTGAGTTTTAATTGCACCCTGGTGTCATATCTAGTTTGCTGTACAGAGTAGGTGGATCGTTATTTTGGAACTTCACTTTTACACAGTAAAGTGCTCCAACCATAATGTGGGATTATTTTCCCAATAACAGGAAAAATAAAGTTGCAGCCAAGAAACAAGCTGAGTGGAAGTTTTCTCACCTTCCCCGGTCCTGATTATGTGCTGGCTTCACAAGCTCAGTCAATGAAATGCCTGTTTGAGGAAACATTGACGGCGTGGGCACTCTCCACCCGTGCTCCCATGCATTTTACATGTCACAGTCTTGAATTTCTTTCCCTCCAGCATCTCCCATATGGCTGGAGAAAAACATCATTTTTTGCAAACACCAATTGCAACCCCTGCACTGAGAATGCAAAGGTAGCAAAATGATTTCATCCAGTTAAACTGGGGTTTCTCAGCTGCCGTCTCCTTTACTCTTAGTGCTACTGTAGAATACAGGAAGTCTGGCAAGTTAAATTTGGCTTCTTTCACTTTCAGATCCGGGTTATGAGGAGAAGGCAGGAGAATGTGGTTGTAGGGAAAGATAGATCAACCATGATTGAATGGCGGAGTATACTTGATGGGCCGAATGGCCTAATTCTGCTCCAAAAAGTTATGCAACTGACTAAAGTGATGTGGGTTTGTATTTTAACTCTAGGCCAGTTTTGTTGAATGGGTATAATACCAAATAATTCTCAGATTCAAGTTTCATTTTTACTAATGCAAGTATATCCTGTGACCCTGCACTCTCCTGTCTAGTCAACAGACTATTCATTAATAGATTACAGTTCACTGAAATACCACTCGTGGAATGTGTAGATATGTTAAAATAGAAACAAAAGTAGCATATGTCTTCAATAGCAGTGAGATTGCAAACAAGGGGATTTTTAAATGTGTTACTATTAGTTAAAGTGTTACCTAATTACTTTGAAAACTACTATTAATGCTATAAATTTGTGACCCAACATAAAGGAGACAATAATCTCATGAGAAGAGAGATCCGCATTATCCTTGAAGTCCTGAATTCAATTTTACTTCGGAGTCACATGAGTGACTACGTGAAGACCCCGCCAGCATGCATGCGCGTCATATCGACTAATGCATTGTGCAGCGATAGGTGGGAGGAACGTCACTCCTCCAAGGGATAGGTTTAAAATGGACCTACAGGTAAGTTCTACTATTCTGAGGTAGTTTTCCATTCTGTACGACATTTTATACAGAACAAAGTATACATGGACAAGTCAAAGACAAAGTCCAAACGGACCGCAACGAAGCTGACTGCGGAGGACCGCGGGAATGCGGGCAGTCAGCAGCGGCCGACCCCACCTGGGACACTAACCGTGCGGTCTGCAGCCCCCGACTTGGCATCGGCACAACCCATAGGGGTACCTCGGACTGGCGGGAAGATCACTCGAAAGTCAGATAAGCCCGTAGACTCGGACGGGTCAGGGCAGGAAGATTCACCGCCTGCGGATAGCGACCGTGGCCGTTTATCTCGCATGGAGCGGTTGATGGAGCAACTGCTCCAACGTGACATGCTCCAACATGCGGAGCCTTGTCACTGTAGGTCTCCTCGGACACCCACGGCAGCACCTTGTACAGGGCTGCCAAATGTCTCCCTCTCATCGGAGGGGAGCATAAGGACTCACTACTGGGCTGGCTCTGAAGATGGGGGTTTGGCTGAAGGCACTTCTAGTGTGCTATGGGTGCAGGAAGAACAGAAGCTGCTCGGCATGGTCTCCAAATTTGCGATGCCCTTGCAAAAAGGACAGCCACAGCTGGCAGCAAGCATCGATTACCTCACGTTTAACCAGCTGCAGGAACAGGTAATGAATGACACAGCTGCTAAGTATTTAGCACCAGAAAACTGTTTCCCTTAATGTTCCTGCAGTGAACAACCCAATCTGGGAACACATTGCTGGTGGCATCAGAGCCCAGGAAATTAAGATACAAAAAATCCTTAAACTACTGGCCTCCGGTATAACGGCATTTGCCAGATCGGTTGATGGGAAGGACATGTCGGATGAACAGCAATATGAACTGGCACTATTCTGCAATGCACAATTTGAGATAAATTGCTTCAGAAAGAGTGTTATCCGATCTGCCTTAAACCTCAAATTTACAGGGTTGTGCAAGCCCAGCAGAACACAGCCACCTAGTTTACTGTTCGGGGATAACCTGCTGAAGCAGGTCAAAGACCACGATGAGGAGGCAAAAGTCGTCGGACTAATAAAAGCGCCGTCAACTGCCAAGACCTCACATCTTCGGCGGCAGCACCCCTACACATCCACCTGCAAACTACGATACCCAGCAGCTGGTGAAAGCTCAAAGGCCGTACATTCAGGACAAAGGTCTTTTTTAGACCAAGGCCCAGAACGGCCATCGTGGAAAATGCACCAAACCCACATTCCAGCTCCTCTACCCCCCAGGAGACAAGGACAGAAGAAATGAACACAGCTCCACCGGTAACCATGGAGGTTGGTGGGTCTGGTTTCTTCCGGAACATAGGGTGTGTAAGTTCTTCATAGGTTGGGGGAAGGTTACACTTGTTTTGGAGTGCATGGAGTTCCATAACTTCTGATCCTTTTATACTGCATAATATCCAGGGATATAAAATTGAATTCATTCACAAACTCCTTCATCCGGTTCAGCATGCACCTAGCCGAACGTTTGTGCTTTCACAACAGGAAAGACTGAAGGTCATGCAGAACTTTTGAGGTTACGTACAAAAGGAGTAACTGAGAAATCTAAAAATGAATCTCTTGAGTTTGTATCTAATATTTACACAAAAAACAATAAAGATGGTGGATGCCGCATCATCATTGATTTGATACAGCTGAATATTTTTGTGCAGTATACACATTTCAAAATGGAAACTTTTGTTACTGCCAAACAATTAGTTTCCAAAAGATACTTCATGGCTTGCATCGACCTAAAAGATGCATACTATTCGGTACCAATAGAGAAGGGTCACCACAGATATCTGAAATGTTACTGGGAGGGGCAGCTCTGGCAGTACAATGCACAGCCTAATGGATTAACATCAGCCCCCAGACTATTTACTAAAATATTAGAACCAGCCTTGGCGTTTCTCCAAAAACAGAAACATATTGTCTTGACATATCTGGATGATATCTTAATTGTGGGAAAAACTCTGGAGTTAGCCAAATCAGCTGTTTCAGCCACCAAGCTCTTGAAAAGCTGGGGTTCATCATCCATCCAGATAAATCGAAGTTAGAGACATAGAAACATAGAAACATAGAAAATAGGTGCAGGAGTAGGCCATACGGCCCTTTGAGCCTGTACCACCATTCAATATGATCATGGCTGATCATCCAACTCAGTATCCTGTACCTGCCTTCTCTCCATACCCCCTAATCCCTTTAGCCACAAGGGCCACATCTAACTCCCTCTTAAATACAGCCAACGAACTGACCTCAACTACCTTCTGTGGCAGAGAATTCCACAGATTCACCACTCTCTGTGTGAAAAATGATTTTCTCATCTCGGTCCTAAAAGACTTCCCCTTTATCCTTAAACTGTGACCCCTTGTTCAGGACCTCCCCAACATCGGGAACAATCTTCCTGCATCTCTTTGAGATCCCCCCTCAATCTTCTAAATTCCAACAAGTACAAGCCAAGTCTATCCAGTCTTTCTTGATATGGAAGTCCTGCCATCCCAGGAATCAGTCTGGTGAACCTTCTCTGTACTCCCTCTATGGCAAGAATGTCTTTCCTCAGATTAGGAGACTAAAACTGTACGCAATACTCCAAGACCCTGTACAACTGCAGTAGAACCTCCCTGCTCTTGTACTCAAATCCTTTTGCTATGAATGCCAACATACCATTTGCTTTCTTCTCAGCCTGCTGCAACTGCATGCCTACTTTCAATGACTGGTGTACCATGACACCCAGGTCTCATTGCATCTCCCCTTTTCCTAATCGGTCACCATTCAAATAGTAGTCTACTTTCCTGTTTATGCCACCAAAGTGGATAACCTCACATTTATCCACATTATACTGCATCTGCCATGCATTTGCCCACTCACCCAGCCTAGCCAAGTCACCTTGCAGCCTCCTAGCATCCTCCTCACAGCTAACACTGCCCCCCCAGCTTCGTGTCATCTGCAAACTTTGAGATGTTTCATTTAATTCCCTCATCCAAATTATTAATATATATAGACTTCTATGACAATGGACAACTTGGGGTTCACAATTGACTCTGCTCACATGTCTGTGACTTTGCCAAAGGACAAAGCAACAGACTTAATAGAGGCATGTAACAGCCTTGTTATCGTCAGTCAACCATCTATTCGACAAGTAGCCAGGGTGATTGGAAAGCTCGTGGCTGCTTTTCCAGCCACACAATTTGGACCTTTGCACTACTAACACTTACAGAGGGCAAAGGTGCAAGCACTCAAACATCATGCTGGCCATTTTGACAGGCTAATGCAGTTACCAGCTAAAGCAGTTTTGAAGTATAAATTAAATAAAATATATACTGATCAAGTTCTAAAATACTACCAACATACTAAACAATTGTTGTTTGAATTTGGAGACAAACCACAAAAAACTATTGGCTCGACAATTAAGGAAAATTGAAGCGGAAAAAATTATACATAGGATTTAAATCACAAAAACGGTGAATTATTAATACAACCCAAGGATATTAATGAAAGATTTATGCAATATTATAAAAATTTGTATACTGGTAACACAACAGTAAATAAAACAGAAATAGATGCCTTTTTAAATGTATGTAACTTAAAAGAATTAGATTTACAAAATAGAGAATTTTTAAATGCCGATATTTCAATAAAAGAAATCCAAGAATCTATTAAATCTTTAAAAAATGGTAAAACTCCAGGACCAGATGGTATAGGCTCGGAATTTTATAAAATTTTTCATGCCCAAATGGTCCCATATTTAAAATCATTATATGAACAGATATATATACAAGAGAAATTACCAGACACATTGAACGAATCTATTATAACACTTATACCCAAAATAAATAAAGATTTGGATGATCCAGGATCGTATAGAGCAATTGCTTTATTAAATACCGATCAAAAATTTTAACAAAAATTCTTGCACAAAGACTAAGCAAAATTGTTAATGAATTAATTCATCCTGATCAAACAGGATTTATACCTAAAAGATATTCTTCATATAATTTAAGACGGTTATTTAATATTATATACTCGAAAAGAAGTGATAAAAAAGACTTAGTAGTCATCTCGTTGGATGCAGAAAAAGCTTTTGACCAGGTGGAATGGCCTTATCTATTTTCGGTGATGGAAGCCTTTAAGCTTGGTGATAAGTTTACTACTTGGATTAAATTATTATACGCAAATCCAACAGCTAGAATAATAACAAATTATATGTTATCAACTAAGTTTAGTTTATCTCGAGGTTGTAGACAAGGCTGTCCTTTATCACCATTACTGTTTGCGTTAGCAATCGAACCCCTTGCTCAAAGGGTAAGACTACATCCAGAAATATATGGATACGATACTAAAGATACTAAGAATAAAATCTCGTTATATGCGGACGATATACTACTTTATATTACAAAACCGGAAATAAGTATCTGTAATTTGTTAAAACTAATAACGGAATTTGGTTTAATTTCAGGATATAGCATCAATTGGAATAAAAGTGAACTTATGCCAATAACCATGAATAATTTACAGATATTACAACAATTTCCTTTCAAGATAACAAATGAAAATATTAAATATCTTGGTATTTTTGTTACAAAAAAGATTTGACTCTTTATTTAAATCTAATTTCCCGTTATTATTGAATAAATTAAATAAAAATATCTTATATTGGAAAAGCTTACCTATCTCAATGTTAGGTAAAATAAACGCAATAAAAAATGATTTTCCTCCCACAATTATTATATTTATTTCAATCAATCCCGATATATCTTTCTAAAAATTTCTTTAAAAAAGTAGACTCAATAGTCACTAACTTTATTTGGGACTACACAAAAATCATAGAATAAATAAAAAAAACATTTATGTAAAGCTAAAATAAACGGGGGCTTAGCTTTACCAAATTTTATGTTCTATTATTGGGCAGTTAATATTAGAAATATGAATTTTTGGTTAGGAGAAATAGATAATAAACCAAATTGGTTAAAAATGGAAAGAGAAGACTGTTTTTCATTTGAAATTAGCTCTATAATATTTGCTAATATTAATGTACCTAAGAAAACTTATAGTGAAAATCTGATAATAGAAAGTGGAATACGTATTTGGAAACAAATAAAGAAAACACTAAAACTAAAATTTATACCGCTAGCTCTTACAATTGCCAATAATTTTACGTTTAAACCGTCAATGATGGATAAAGCTTTTATACAATGGAAAAATAAAGGAATTCTAAACATAGGGGATCTTTATAAGGATAATTCATTTCTTTCATTTCAAGAATTACAACAAACTTACGGGCTTCATAATAATGAATATTTCAGATATTTACAAATCAGAAACTATATTTCCGCAAATACACAAGAACTTAGAAATAGAAAGAGTGAAATTTTAGATGAATGCTTGAATAAACACCCAAATACAGAAAAAATGATATCATACATTTATAATATTTTTGTTGGAAAGTGATATCCCATCATCGGAAATACATAGACAGCGCTGGGGAAAAATGAACTAAGTCAAATAATAAGTCCAGAAATATGGGAAGAAAGCCTACAACATATACATTATTGCTCTTTAAACGCTAAACATGCACTTATACAGTTTAAAATCTTACATAGATTACATTATTCTAAATCTAAACTAACATAATTATATTTCCAAAACTATCACCTATATGTGATAAATGTCAAATCATGGAAGCAACTCTGTCACACTCATTTACTAATTGTACGAAGATTTTACAATATTGGAATGAAATATTCAAAACAATCTCGAAAGTTATTAATATTACTATGATTTATGACCCAAAGTTAAATCATACTTGGAATACCGGAAATGGAACAAATAATTACAAGGAATCATAGAACTTTTATCGACTATTCTTTAAATAATTGGGAAAAAATTAATATTAAAATTTTGGAAAGGCCCTGTATCCCCAACAATTAAAATGTGGGAATACAGAAATGACGGAGACACTTCACTTGGAGAGATTGAGACTTGTCCTCATGGGACAGGTTAGATCTCTTCAAGGAGATATGGTCTCCCTATATTAAAATATCTACAGGGTCACAACGGTTCGGCGCAGGGACTTGACTGAGGCCTGAATATCTGAGTGGATGAAGAAATACACATAACAAATCATAAATGTATCTCCAAGATTGGATTACTTAGTAATACTTTAATCTCCATCAAACTTTTCATACTTTCTTTTCTATTTTCTATTCCTTTTTTCTATCTCTCTATCTTTAATTAAGGAAAAAATTATAGAAACATACTATATAAATTTTTAATATGTACACACTTATCTCTGTTTGTATGAAAAAGATTATAGATGTCTTAAACTTGTAATTATATAAAACTATGTACTTTCAATTTATACAATAACTATGAAATATAAAATTAACAATAATACAAACATTATTAACATTTTGATAACATTATGAATATTAAAAAAAAAATGTTGTTTAAGATTGGGTACTACGTAGTTAAATTAGCGGGGATTTCTATTTGGTAATTAGAAGAATATCTATGATTTGAGAAAATCTAAGTGTATTACTTATATTAGGAATATACTACATATACTCCCAATTATATAAAATAAATAATAACGGAATGTATAATGGATAATACTACAATTATCATAAATAGTACTAATTAATAGTCCAATACGTTATAATTTTACACATTGTATAAATCTCAATGTCGTATAAGAGTGTACTTGGTATATACTGTTTCTACAATAAAAAAATATTTAAAAAAAAAAAAAAAATAAAAAAAAAAATAAAGCAGTTTTTGAGTTGCAATGGTGGATAAAGAACACTCGGCATTGCTCTAATCCTATTATAATCAGCAATCCTTCAGTTGTGTTACAAACTGATGCCAGTGCTCACGGCTGGGGTGCAACTAATACCATCTCTAGTTGCGGTGGTAGATGGGATGCATATGAGTTAACTTTACCTCAAGCACTTGGTATTAATCATCTAGAGATGTTGGGTGCGTTCCACGGACTGCAGGCTTACTGTGCGGACATACACCATCTGCATGTTCGCCTGCAAATTGATAATACCACCGTGGTGGCATATATTAATCATATGGGTGGAATTAAGTCGATATCTTGTGATAATGTGGTTAACACAATTTGGCACTGGTGCAGCAAAATAAATATCTGGATATCAGCTACTTACCTTCCAGGTAAGCTCAATACAGTGGCGGACACCAGGTCACGCAAATTCAATGACAACACCGAATGGATGTTGGACCACCAAGTATTTACTGACATTGTAGCTCGGTATGGAACACCAGATATCGATCTATTCGCATCTAGGCTTAATCACCAGTTACCAACATATGTTGCATGGGAACCAGACCCTGGGGAAGTGGCGATGGATGCATTCTCGCTGCACTGGGGGGAATTGTTTTTCTATGCATTTCCCCCCTTCTGCCTCATCAGTCGGGTCTTGTGGAAAATACAAGATTCCGCGTATTTTCGTAGTACCCGACTGGCCTACTCAGCCATGGTTTCCTGTCATTCTCAACATGGTCTCAGAACCGTGTATGCCCATCTCCAAGGGCCCGAATTTATTGGTTCATCCTGTGACAGGCGAGAGTCACCCGTGCCATGACAGAATAAATCTGTTGATTTGCAGGATCTAAAAAGACCATTCCTGGAATTTGGAATGTCGGACCGGACCATGAACATTATCACGGCGGCTTGCAGAGAGTCCACCAGAAAACAACACCTTTCATATATAAGGAAATGGGAGATATTTTGTACCAGGGCAAACATCACACACAAAACGACTACTGTAACAAATGTGCTAGAATTCTTGGCCAGCGTACACTTTGACGAAGGCTTGAGCTACAGTGCCATCAACTGTGCAAGAAGTGCCCTATCATCTTACTTGGGGCAGGGATTAGGACACCACGCTGTTGGATCTCACCCTCTAGACTAACAACTGATGAAGGGTATTTTCAACACTAATCCCCCCGGGCTAGACCTGGGATATTGGTGTTGTCTTAATGCTGCTCAGGGGTTGGGCACCAGCAACATCCCTGACTCTGGCAAGACTAACATATAAAATGTTGATGCTTATGGCACTAGTATCGGCACAATGGGTCCAGTCACTGCACAAATTAAGACTGGACACTATGGCAATATCCAAGAATAAAATAACTTTCCATATTTTTGAATTAGTTAAACAGAACAGGCCTGGGTCATCCGGCCTCAAATTGCAGTTCCTAGCATACCCCATAGACCTCCGTCTGTGCATAGTGACCCATCATTCGGCTTCTGTAAATTGTAAATTGTCCTTGTTGTGTAGAATTGTGCTAGTGCACGGGGTTTGGTGTGGACTCGGTGGGCCAAGGGGACTGTTTCTGCTCTGTATCTCGAAACTGAATAAACTAAAATTAACCTTGCCATGATCACCAGTGCCACCAGGGTCAGCACAATGGCACAGCTAGTAAAGCTGCTGCCTCACAGCGCCAGAGACCCAGGATCGATCCTGACCTTGGATGCTGTCTGCGTGGAGTTTGCACTCTCACCCTGTTACCGAGTTCTTTGGTTTCATCCCACGTCACAAGGACGTGCAGGTTAACTGGCCTCTGCATGATTCCCCATAGGGTGTAGGGAGTGGATGAGAAAGTGGGACAACAGAGAACTAGATTAGGGGACGTAGTACCGGAGATTGGCAGATGTTTGGCAGGGTGTTCATGGAGAGAAGGCAGGAGAATGGGGTTGAGAGGGAAAGATAGATCAACCATGATTGAATGGTGGAGTAGACTTGATGGGTTGAATGGCATATCCTGCTCCCATACTTACTGTTTGAACTTATGAACTACTGTGAATGGATAATTAATAGTCGGCGTGGTGAACCGAAGACTGCATCTTTCAATTCAAATAAAAACCAATACCTTTTCCTGAAATTATATGTTAGTTTTTGCTTCCCAATTACCTTGTCCTACTTCCTCATCGGTATGTCAATATCCTCATTAGTAGTTAGGTGTCAGGCACTTTCCCAAAGAATGTTATTTTGTTTTGTTCCTGCGACCAAAGGAGATGATTCATCGTTACCGCCACAGGGTCATATGGTTCATTCATGCTCCAAGTTGAATTAACACATTTCAGTTGAAACACTGAAAAATTGCAAGATCTAGATCTTGCCCTCTGCGCAGTATTTAATTTAGTTTAGTTCAATTTAGAGATACAGCATGGAAACAGGCCCTTTGGTCCACCGAGTCCACACCAATCAGCAATCTCCACACATTAACACTATTCTACATATACTAGGGACAATTTACAATTTTTTACCAAAGCCAATTAACCTACAAACCTGTACAACTTTGGAGTGTGGGAAGAAACTGGAGCACCCGGAGAAAACCCACACAGGTCACGGGGAGAACATACAAACTCCGTACAGACAGCACCCATGCCTAGGATCAAAGCCGGGTCTCTGGCACTGTAAGGCAGCAACTCTACCGCTGTGCCACTGTACCACCTCTTTAATTTTGTACTATTCAGCCAATCTTCCTTTAGACCAGCTGTACTGCAGGGCTTAACAATCCATTCAATGGCAGGCTGGTCTTGATTAGATTCTAACTGTTTATGGAGACAATGATGCATCTTGAAATGGACACATCAATCATTAAATACCGATCAAAAAAATGTAATCTTTAAATACTGACAAAAAAATAATCAGGTATACTTAGTGGACACAGTATGTCCTCTAGGAAGCATTTTGCTCTAAGTGTGTGTGTAATAATAACTGGACAGGGGGTGTACGAAATCATGGTTTTAGCTGAGAAAAAAAAACTGTAGAAAATGATTACCTCATGTTTCCAGTCTCAGAACAATTCCTGGTGGGGGCAAGATGGTCATAACTGCCAGCTGTAGAGAATTGCATATCATGGAGGTCTGAAGGAAAGAGATTAGAAATAGTTTCCGTTGTCCTCACCAAACCTAGGTTAGAGGGGAGGAAGAGAACAGTGAGTCCCTGCTCTTGATTGCTGACAATGGCCACGGTTATATGGATAATTAGTCAAGTCAAGAGTCAAGAGTTTTAATGTCATATATCCCAGATCTTCTTTGCAAATGGATTGTGTCTGAGGTGCAACAATCTCTGTGGTTGAATAGTTTGATGTCATCCATTGGCCTACATCAGGGGCGGCATGGTGGCGCAGTGGTAGAGTTGCTGCCTTACAGTGTCAGAGACCCGGGTTGGATGTTGACTATGGGCACTGTCTGTACAGAGTTTGCACGTTCTCGCTGTGACTGCCTGGGTTTTCTCCAGGTGATCCGGTGTCCTCCAACATTCCAAAGATGTACAGGTTTGTCAGCTGTGTAGGAAAGTACTGCAGATGCTTGTTTAAATTGAAGATAGACATAAAATGCCAGGACAGGCAACATCTCAGTAGAGAGGAAATGGGTGACGTTTCAGGTCTGAAGAAGGGTCTTGACCCGAGACGTCACCCATTCCTTCTCTCTAGAGATAGCATTTTGTGTCTATCTCAGGTTTGTAAGTTAATTGGCTTCTGTAGATAACAGGAGAATGGAGAAGAAGGAAAATGTAGAACATATCATTGTAAGTTGGGAGAAGGCAACAACAAAGCAAACAGAGATAAAATGGAGACAGTAAGACTGGTGGGAGAACTGGGAAGGGGGAGGGGATGGAGAGAGAGGGAAAGCAAGGGCTATTTGAAGTTAGAGAAGTCAATGTTCATACCGTTGGGGTGTAAGTTACCCAAGCGAAATATGAGGTGCTGTTCCCCCAATTAATCTAAACTGTTCCTCTTTCCACAGATGCACCGTGATCTGCTGAGTGTTTGCATAATTTTTCTGTTCTTGTTTTGGATATCCAGCACCAGCAATTTTTTTTATTGTTGGGAAGCATATTGCAGTCTACCAGTGTCCACGAACTCCTAGCATTATCTGTGAGACAGACCTTCTTCAAATCAAGCAGTGGCACTAAGGATTGTGCAGAGAGATGAAACAGAATCAGATGCGGGGGGGGGGGGGGGGGGGGGGGGGGGGGGGGGGGGGGGGGGGGAGGGGGGGGGGGTGGGGGGGGGGGGGGGGGGGGGGGGGGGGGGGGGGGGGGGGGGGGGGTGTTTGTTTTTACACACCCGTTTGGAACATGTCTAATTTCCGTCTTTAAATGAATGGAAGTACATAAAGATTTAGCACAGTCAGATGGTTCTTCTAACCTATCTCATTCCACATGGTGCGGGGCATCCAGCATCTCTGGAGAGAAGGAATGGGTGACATTTCGGGTCAAGACCATTCTACAGACTGGTTAGGGATAAGGGAAAGGAGAGATATAGATGGTGATGTAGCGAGATAAAAAATAATGAATGAAAGATATGCAAAAAAGCAACAATGATGAAGGAAACAGGCCATTGTAAGCTGTTTGTAGGGTGAAAATGAGAAGCTGGTGCGACTTGAGTGGGGGAGGGATAGAGAGGGCGGGAATGCCGGGGCTACCTGAAGTGAGAGAAATCAAATTTCATACCACTGGGCTCTAAGCGAAATATGAGTGTCCAAATTGTGTTTAGCCTCACACTGTCAATGAAGCAGACCGAGGACAGAAAGGTCTGTGTAGGAATGGGAAGGAGAATTAAAGTGTCCAGCAACCGGGAGATCAGGTTGGTTCAGGCGGGCTAAGCAAAGGTGTTCCGCAAATCGCCCAGTCTGCGATTCGCCTTGCCGATGTATAAGAGTCCACATATTGAACAATGGATACAAGAGATGAGGTTAGAGGAGGTGCACGTAAACTTCTGCCTAACCTGAAAGGACTGTCGGGATCCCTGGACAGAGTTGAGGGAAGAGGTATAGCGACAGGTGTTGCGTCTTCTGCGGTTGCAGGGGAAGGTACCTGGGGAGGGTACACAAAAGGCAGGAGAAACTCAGCGGGTGCAGCAGCATCTAAGGAGCGAAGGAGATAGGTGACGTTTCGGGTCGAGACCCTTCTTCAGTACCTGGGGAGGGAGTGGTTTGGGTGGGAAGGGATGAGTTAACCAGGGAGTTGCTGAGGGAATGGTCTTTTCAGAAGGTGGAAAGGGGTGGAGATAGTAAAATGTGGCTAGTGGTGGAATCCCATTGAAGGTGGAAGAAATTTCGGAGGATTATATTTTTGCATATCTTTCATTCATTGTTCTTTAGCTCTCCACAACACTGTCTATATCCCTCGTTTCCCTTATCCCTAACCAGTCTGAAGAAGGGTCTCGACCCGAAACGTCACCCATTCCTTCTCTCCAGGGATGCTGCCTGTCCCGCTGAGTTACTCCAGCTTTTTGTGTCTATCTTCTGCATCTGCAGTTGCATCTTACACATGATGCAAAATTAAACTGCACCACTCCAATTCTCTTTCCTCTGTTCAATTTATACACCAGAGACTTGAGCACAACAATCTAACACAAGAGGAGGTTTTCACTGTTCATGGTGTTATTAGTTTGATGCGATATTAAATTTTGGTTTCATCTGGTTTCTTGGGTGTATACATAGTCCTCTCTCCATTTGTGTTCGCCATCTATACCTCGGATTTCAGATAAAACTCGGTCTCCTGCCACCTGTAGAAAGATTTCAGATGACTGCAATTGCGGGCTGCATCAGTGAGATGAGGGAAGCTGAATACAGAGGTGTAGTAGACAACTTTGTTGAGTGGTGTGGGCTGAATCACCTGCAGCTCAACACCAACAAGACTAAGGAGTTAGTGGTGGACTTTAGGAGGAGAGGACTACCCCTGTCCCCTATCTCCATCAATGGTGTGAATGTGCAGTTTTCCAAGGAGTACAAATACTTTGGAGTTTACCTGGGCAGTAAACTGGACTGGTCCAGGAATGCTGAGGCCCTGTACAACAAGGGACAGAGCCAACTGTACTTTTTTAGAAGGCTCCGTTCCTTCAACGTCTGTGGTAAGATGCTGCTTATGTTCTACCAATCGGTGGTAACCAGTGCCATCTTCTTCACTGTTGTGTGCTGGGGCAGCAGGGCGAAAGCCCCGTACACCAACAGGATTAACAAGCTCATCGGGAAGGCTGGCTCAGTCCTGGATTCATGGAAGGTGGTCTTGGAAGGGAGGATGCTCCTCAAACTGTGGAACATAGAAACATAGAAACATAGAAAATAGGTGCAGGAGTAGACCATTCGGCCCTTCGAGGATGCACTGCCATTCAATATGATCATGGCTGATCATCCAACTCAGTATCCTGTACCTGCCATCTCTCCATACCCCCTGATCCCTTTAGCCACAAGGGCCACATCTAACTCCCTCTTAAATATAGCCAATGAACTGGCCTCAACTACCTTCTGTGGCAGAGAATTCCACAGACTCACCACTCCCTGTGTGAAAATAGATCTTCTCATCTTGGTCCTAAAAGACTCCTCCCTTATCCTTAAACTGTGACCCCTTGTCCTGGAGTTCCCCAACATCGGGAACAATCTTCCTGCAACTAGCCTGTCCAACCCCTTAAGAATTTTGTAAGTCTGTATAAGATCCCCCCTCAATCTCCTAAACTCCAGCGAATACAAGCCGAGTCTATCCAGTCTTTCTTCATATGGAAGTCCTGCCATCCCAGGAATCAGTCTGAACATCCTGGACAATACAGTTCACCCCCTCCATGACACACTGGTCAACCTAAGGAGCACCTTCAACAACACACTGGTTCCACCAAGATGCAGTACAGAATGCCACAGTGGCAAAGGAGATCCTTTTTCCCTGTGGCTATCAAACTGTACAACTCCTCCCCCTTCTGTCCAGGGGTAGACTGACTCCCCCCTCCCCCCCTCCCATCCCCAATCTTTGCTCATCTCCAATCCTATCCACTCGTCACTTTCTTTAATTTCCTGTTTCATGTATCTTGTGTTTTATGACTGTTGGACGATCAATTTCCCTTGTGGAATAAATAAAGTCATTTTGTATCATATCGTAACAAAATGATGTTACATTCAAAAATCATGTTGCTATTTAAGCCAATTGTAACACCCAAGACACACACAAAAAGCTGAATGAATCAAATACACAGGACTAGATGTTAAGAAGTCCCTTGTGCCAGTAGGTGGGGAGCATTTCACGACATTCATTGATTGCTGAGAGTGGTCGACGCTCAACATCAGGGCGGGGGGGGGGGGGGGGGGGGGGGGGGGGGTACGTATACGTATATCTTGGCCTGGGTAACCTTCAGGACAGCTGGGCACAGGACACATCATCAGTAGTGTACCCTTGCATCACTGGGTGTTTCGGCCTTTTATCACTATACACCCTCCACAAGGGCGGCCCGCTGCAGGATGATCAGCCCTCAGCGTGTGTCCCGTGTCAAACTGCCTCAAAGATTCACCATGACGCATTTGGGGCCCAGCATGGGTCTTTCCGCTTGAGCCAAATCCAACAGCTGCTTCTTTCAGCCGCGTCTGAGAGTGATCTTATGGTCTTCTGCAGAGCCTGACCGTGGATTCCTGGAGTAAATCAGCAGTCAGGCAGCATCTCCGGAGAAAAGGAATAGGTGACGTTTCGGGTTGCGACCATTCTTCAGACTGAGAGTCAGGGGAACGAGGAACGAGAGATATTGAGAGTATTTAGGACAAATGAATGGAAGATTTTCCAAAAGCATAATAATTGAGGATAATCAATGGAAATGGTTGGGCTTGGTGATAACGGGTTACACAGAAAGTTTAACTCGGCAGGATGACCAGTTTGGTGACTAGGGTGGGGGAGGGATGGAGAGAGAGAGGGGATGCAATGGTTACTTGAAGTTAGAGAAATCAATATCATGCCGCAGGGGTGTAAGCTGCCCAAGCAAAATATGAGGTGCTGTTCCTCCAATTTACATTTGGTTTCACTCTGACGAAGGAGGAGGCCCAGGACAGAGGGGTCAGTGTGGGAATGGAAGGGGAGTTAAAGTGTTTGGCAACCGGGAGAGCATGTCCCATACCAAGCAGTTCACTTGTAGTCTGATCAACAACTGGGGAGACAGAGCACAGCAATATTATCCAGAAAAGGCATTCAATGTTCTGAGGCTCCCCAAAGCGACAACACAGTCCTTCCTGGAAATAAAATGTTCAACATACAACTCAAGATGTGCTTGGCTTGTTCATTCAATTGACAGCTACATAATCCAGTTATTTCTAGTTTTGCCCTGTACTCCCTAGAACACAGCCTAGAGAGCACAGATGGTTGGAATTACCATTTCCTGTATGAGGACTGGTAAATATCAAATATCTCCTTCCACACAGCGAAGCTCCCAACATATTTGCAAAATTGAACAATTGTAATAACTGAAAGAAGGTCCATTTCAGGGCAAAAGAATATTTTCCTTTCCATGTTGGAGCAGTGAAGTAAGCATAAAAAATCTAGTCTGAAGAAGGGTCTCGACCCGAAACGTCATCCATTCCTTCTCTCCAGAGGTGCTGCCTGAACTGCTGCGTTACTCCAGCTTTTGGTGTCTATCTTGTGATAAATCTTGTGCATTGAATTCATCAATTTTTAATTTAGTTTAGCTTAGCTTAGCTTAGAGATGCAGCGTGGAAACAGGCCCGTCAGCCCATTGAGTCCATGCTAACCAGCAGACTAACACTACACACGCTCGGGACAATTTTACAATTTTTACCAAGCTAATTGGTCTACAGACCTGTACGTCTTTGGCGTGTGGGAGGATACCGGAGCTACGGGAGTAAACCCTCGCAGGTCACGGGGAGAAAGTACAAACTCCATACAGCCAACACCCATAGTCAGGATCGATCTCGGGTCTCTGGTGCTGTAAGTCAGCATCTCTACTGCTGCGCCACTGTGCCACCCTTAATGTTCTTTATGTTTCCAATAATTTCTGATTTAAATGCGTGGATGGTAGCATTGTTTTTGCTAATTTGATATTTACTTATGTTAAGAATAATAAACAAAATATTTTATGTTCTTGAATGTTTATACAGGCACCCGGACTTCAGAAATGGCCTGGATGGATGGTTTTACTGACACCTTGGGTTCAGAAAGGGAAATGATCCAGATGACTAAATTACAGCATGTGCATAGAATGGTTATTAGGATCTTGTGCAGTGCAGGAAGGATATGCAGATGCAGGTTTACACTGAAGATAAACACAAAATGGTGGAAGAGTGGTGCAGTGGGAGAGTTGCAGCCTTACAGCGCCAGAGTCCCGGGTTCGATCCTGACTCCGGGTGCTGCTGCATGGAGTTTATACATTCTCCATGTGACCGCATTAATTTTCCATGGGTGCTCTGGTTTCCTCCCACACTCCAAAGATGTACAGGTTTGTAGGCTAATTGGCTTTAGTAAAGACTTGTAAATTGTCCCTAGTGTGCAGGACAGTGCTCACTAGTGGGTGCAGACTCGGTGGGCTGAAGGGCCTGTTTTCACGCTGTATCTCTAAACTAAACTAAATGAAAGTAAAATGCTGGAATAACTCAGCAGATCAGACAGTTTCCCCAGAGAAAAGGAATAGGTGATGTTTCGGGATGAGACTCCTCTTCAGACTGAGAGTCATTTGGACTCTTACTGGGGCCTGAATCTTACTGGGGCCAATTGCCTCCCATAATTCACACTTGAACAATAGTCATTGGGAGAAGGAACTAAAAGATGACCAGCATCTGGGAAACTGTGCCCCAGTACGGAGCCAAACCCTCTGGAAAGGAAATAAATGATGAAAGAAACGTTAAAAATGTAATAATGTAAGACTTGCTATTACTACCGAATTACCCACATGCACCAACAGTGTATAAACAAAGAACTGCAGAAGTTAGTTAATACACAAAGAGACACAGAGTGCTGGAGTAACCCAGCAGATCAAGCAGCATCATTGGAGAACGTAGATTAGTGAAGTTTTGGTTTGGAACCCTTCTTCGGAGGAATTGACCTAAAACATCACCTGCCAATGTTCTCTAGAGATGCTGCTTCACTTGCTGAGTTATCCAGCACTTTCTGTGCCTTTGTGCACCAACAGTGGGTGAGGTTTGGGACAGAACAATGAGAAACAACATATTTTATTCAATCTGCTGATTTGCTCCTTCTCACGTCACCTTTCCACCCAAACCTTGAATACTATCCCTTTCTAATTTCTCCACTTACTTGCCCCTTCAAATTCACCCTCTTGTTCCCTAAATATAATTCCTACGAAACCGCTCATTACTTGACTTGCTACCCTGGGAAATGGTACACCCTCTTCTTCACTGGTACACACTTTTGAATCCTGCCATCGTCTCCCTCATGAAAAAGCCACAATCATCTTCAACAGTGGGTGCCTCGAGCGTGATGGGGGAGGGGAAGACAATGGGGACCCGGCGTGGGGGGACTGCCGTGACAGATGGTGGGAGAACAAAGGGGGGCACTAGTTTAGAATCCTCTGCCCAGGGGATAAGTCTGTGTTTGTTTGTCCGTTTGTTTGTTCGTTTGTTCCAGTGAAGGCGCTGTGCACATGGCAGCCAGACAACAGTCGTATATCTTTTTCTTTTAGTTTTCACTTTTAATTTCAAGTTTCTGTGTTGTGTACCATGTTGTGCGTTGTGAATGTCGACAGACCAATTTCTCTCCGGGGATGAATAAAGTTTTATCGTATCATATCATATTGTAAACTATCTCCCCATCACTAACTCCCTTTTCTCGTGAAAGTCTCAAACATATTATTAACCCATTGTCAATGCAACTCTCTCTGTAAATTCTTTATCTACCTTAACCCACTAACCAAAGAACTTCCTGCCAGTTCTTCCTGCATCACTTGAAATAGTTCCCTTTCAGTAGCCCTCTGCTGTCCAGATAAGTCAAGGACAGGTTTATGTACTTGAAGATCTATGAGGTATTTATCAGTATGTTACTGTGGATTCCCCATGACTGTAGCTCCTAATGTCATTCTAGATCCCCAATGTGACTGCAATCACTGTAGATTCCCAAGTAACTGTATATATCCATGTTGCTCTAGATCCCCACATCAATGTAGTTCTCCACCACAGTAGATCTCCCCACATCAAAGTAGTTCCCCTGTTATTGTAGACCTTCACATCACTATAGGCTACCCTGTACCTTGCAGATTACAATGATATATATCTCCTGCTGTTGTAGATCTACATATCACTACAGGGTCTAAAGAAGGGTCTTGACCCAAAGCGTCACCCATTCCTTCTCTCCAGAGATGCTGCCAGTTCCATTGAGTTACTCCAGCATTCTGTGTCTACTTTTGGTTGAAACCAACATCTGCAGTTCCTTCCTACACTATAGATCCCACTGTAACTATAGATCGTCACATTACTATAGGCCCCATACCAATGTCGATCTCTATCTCAGTAGATCTGCATGTGCCCACATATCCCCCGTCACTGTAGACTACCTGCTGTCAGTCCATAAAATTATTATTATAACAAGAAACAATGTTGAGGAGATAATGTGGGAATTAGAGTCATAGAGTCGCCCAACACAAAAACGACTACCCACTACCCTCAGTGTGGAAAGGTTGCCCCCCCAGGTGTCTATTAAATCATTCCCCTCTCAACTTAAACCCATGTCTCTTGATTCCTCTATTCTGAGTAAAAGATTCTGTGCATTCATCCCAGCAATGATTTTGTACACCTCTATAAGATCACCCCTCGACCTCCTGCGCTCCAAGGAATATAGACCTAGCCTGACCGACCTCTAGCAGATACTCAGTCCTCAAGTCCTGGCAACATCCTCATAAATCTACTCCG